>OZ025299.1:231006694-232206694 GCA_964019185.1 Maratus speculifer | reverse complement strand
CTTTAGAAAGGTTTTACCCCTACAGTCTGTTTGTTTGTTTGTTTTTTGCACATTTTTAGATTATTTTTTTACTTTGAGCTCCCGATTTTTTTTCTCCTTATAAATGCTATTGCTTTTATGCGTTTCTTTCTCAGTGTGGTGACTGGATATTTTGGATTTAAAATTTTGGAATCTGCACGTATATTTTATATGAAATCTATCAGAAGCGCTGAGAGACAATTCAGACTACGCGCATTATTAATTGCTAATTATGTATGTATTAATTACTTAAAAACAATTTTCAGACATTTTCGTATCCAACCGAAAATAGGAAGATTACCAAAATTCGGTTTCGGTCGATTCTTATACCTAACACTAATCTTCTAATCACTATTCTTATACCTTAATTTTTATAAACTGTTTACGAACACCCTTTATACTACTAGATTAGTTCATTTATGCCATTATAGTTCACATTAAATAAATGAGTCTAGCGCTTTTTTCAAATGTTTTGTCATTGCACGTTTTCTACTATCTCAGTGCATTAAACATCAAACGTCATTAATTATTAATTTTCCAATTAACTTTTGCTTTGAGGTTAAATGCTACTTTATTTTCATGTTCTTTTGGAAAACTGCAAATGAGCTTTCAATGTTATATTTTTCTGCTTTTTTCAAATGGATGATTTAGTATTCCATTAAAATATTGTCCTTGAATTTGAGAAACTGATAAAGATTTAGCAAACAAATAATCGTATTTTTGTAATCTAAGTTTAGTTTGCCATAAAAGCAGTTTTACTTTGCTTTACGTGCAGTCTCATAATATAATTTATGATTAAGTCGGAAAATGTTTTCCAATAGAAGTTCTTTTAATGCATCTGTTAAACTTATATCGCAAGATGGTATTTCACTGCAGCATTTCGTGAGGTTGTTATGAAATCAAAAAGCATTCAATTTTTATGTGCTGTTCATCGGAATAATTTTGCGGCTTATTTCGTATTAAAAATTCATGAAGCGAAATGCAGTAATGTATTTTCGAAGTATCATTATTATATAATTATTTCAGTAATGATGCCATTAAAAAACGTTTATTAGGTGCATTTTTTTGACATATTAGCACTTAAAATTCAATCAGATTATTTAAGTTTAAATTCATATTGGTTGTTAAAGATATTATTCAGTTCAAAGGAAAGAAATATTCAAATTTTTAACTTTAGTTTAAAATTGCAAATTTCTGAACTGGTGTTTATAATAGCGTTAAAAAATAAGTCTTTATTTTTTTAAAAAATCAGAATAAATTAAGTCAAGCTAACAAATAATTATTCAATAAAATTTTATCTTATGTTGCTAATTATTACGTGAATTATTCACTGCTTTTAAAATGAACACAAAAATAATAAAGAAAGAGATGGTAAATATTAGAATGACACATAAAAGATTTTTTTAAATTGCATTTAGAATTAAGCTATAAATGTGATATTTATAATTAATATATTAACTTTGTTCTTTTATTTTATACTTGAAGAAGAAAATCGTTTATAAAAAGGAGTCAGGGGATCATGATAAAAGCTAAAGCATAAAAACAGATATAACATTCTAAAACTGTACAGAAAGATAACCATAGAAGTTAAACAAAAAACTGAAATATGATTAAAAAAAATTCAAATCATAATTTTCATTCCAAATAGCATTGGTCCCACCATAATTTTCTTGTTTATGATTACCTATACGACTGTTGCAATTCCCCTAAAAGAATCCTATGAATACTTATTATTTATTTTGAGAAATCTCCAAACGAAAGCCTAAAGGTTTTAGGTAGATTTCGTGAGAAATAATACATGTTACATTCTCACCTCTTTTGGAAATTCTGGAAAAATTTTGCATTTCTATGCCGATCTTGACTCCTAGAACCAAAATCATCTCCACTTAAATCTAAGTATCCATTTATATATTTATGAACCATAATTCTGCACAAATCTCTTCCAAATTGGTGCGTAAAATCAATGGGCAAAAAATTTCGAACAAAATCGTTAAGGGCAAACTCGAACCTTGGGAATGAATATAGGAAGGGATTTTGTAAAAACCGAAAAAAAGCCGTAACTCCTTGATTAAAATATATAATAAATCAATTTACTTATTATTAACTTATTATTATTTCTAATAAAAGAACCAAAGATTTCTGTTTCACAGACTTTTGATAAAATTTAAAAATGGACTCAAGGGGTGAAAAATGTAGGGTTTTATTGAAGAATCATAATTTTGTCAATTCTCAAGATATCAAATTCACTTAAATTTATTATAAATCTTCTTAATACTATATACAAGTTTCATATTGACAAGGTTTTGAAAGGGAAAAAAAGTTGGAGGGAAGAAGAAAAAAATCATAATTCAAAATTTGTCAATTTACAAGGTATCCAATCCGCTTACATTTATTATACGTTTCCTTAACATTATCTACAAAGTGATATTAGATTAATTTATAACACGATTTAAACAAGATACACGGTCCAAAGTATCAGACCAGATTATGTAATCGTTAAGGCTAGTTAGGTGAATTAGTCCTCCAGTATTCGTCCGGGGTGGCTCAGTTGGAAGAGCATTGGCGGTTTCAGGTAATACATCCCTGGTTCAAATCCTGGCGCGGACTTTTTTAAACCACTTGGAAATTTTACATCTATCATTATCTACAACTTTTATGGTTACAAGTTTTTGATAGAACATATTCTTACAGCAGAAACAAAATAAACATAAATAGGGATTGAAGAAAATGTATTGTACTAATGTTGTAATCAAGTCCAAATTTCTTATTTTCTGACTCATTTTAAAATACATTTTTGCTCTTGAATGCAAAAGCAAGGATCTCTTATTCAGAAACTGTATAATGGAGGATATTGATCTATGATAAAGGCAGAATATATTTTTTAAAATGTTGTCAAAATGGGAATTGAATTTTGAACCGAATTTCCGAAGCGATATTCCTCGAAACAAAAAAGAAAAAATAAATAAAAAAATAAAAATCGTCGTGAGGAAAAAATATTTGTATATAAATCAAGTTCTAAATACTTGAAGGAAGGATAAAAATACAGGCGGCTTATAAATATCTTTAAAATGTCACATTAATAAGTTTCATGTCGTTACTTTTAAAAATGAATCAAAAAATGTGTCAGGAAATTTCAAATTGTAAAGGATGATTTAAAAAAAAAAATTCGCCTTAACGTAATTCTGATAAACCAGTTCTTATTGAGAAATAAAATTAAAACTTGTCAAAAGCGACCAGATAAAATTGATAAGCTAGTTTTAAATCGAATCTTGATTTAGTTTTTGTTGGTAAAATTAGCATTTAACTTCAAAATTTAACTCCGCCTATAGGCCTAGCCGGCAGGTTTTTTCTTTTTTCCTCCTGTTTAATATAGCACATTAAGACTATACAGATAAATATTTATAAAAAACAGTCCAGGCACTGGACAATTTTTATGGAAAACTATTCTAAAATTTTAATTTAGCTCTTTTCTTACCATATTTTCTACCATAGTATGGTCACAATAGAGTTAAATTACGGTTATATAGTCCTTCTGGGGGTTCCGTAACTTAAACAGTGAAAACGGAACCATTATAAGGTCACTCTTGTGTCTGCCTGCCTAATTTGTGAATGTCATTTTGCACGTAAACTATGGAATGTGGAAAGTATAAATTTGGGGAAGTAATAAAGACTATTTACCCACATATTAACAGATTATTAAACATTCACAAATACATTTAGGAAAAATATATAGAGGGGCTAATTAAGTCAATGGCGGATCTAAGGGGGGGCGATGGGGCGATCGCCCCCCCCCCTTGAGCCCAGTAAAGGGTCTGAAAAAAATGACCGCACGGAAAAAAAATTGGACTTAAACTCGAGACCGGCGCGGCCCGGGTCGGGCTGCGCCATTTTTAAGTCACGGAACTGGGTCAGGTCTTTACACTTTCAGAACCGGGGCGGATCGAGTCTTACTTTTTCCTGTAGAGCGAGATCGAGCCAGACTTTTCTTTTCAGAGCGGGCCTGGCGTGGATTTCGTTCTTCCTTGAGGTAAACGCACGGTCTAAGGCTGCGAGCACACACACAGTTTTTCGCACTAACTTCTTGCGCTATCTTTGATCTTTCGTTTCGGCGCTTTGTTGTATAAATTGCACTTCTAGTGCACTGAATCTGAACTTCAAGAGAGGAATATCAGTTGACAGGTTTACGACCGAAGATGGAGTAGATAAAAGTTCCCCTTCCTTTGTCATATTGGTAGGGTCAGTCCCTCAAAAACCATTTAACGAGGTTTTACCCTTGTTCAGTTCGAAAACAATGATTGATTGATTGCTCTTTTAGTGTAATAAAAACTAGTGCTGTTCGTCTAGACCTTAAGATCGAACCAGACCATAAGGGAGGAGAAGGAATGGCGGATCTAAGGAGGGGGGCGAAAAGGCGATCGCCCCCCCTTAGATCCGGCATTAGCAGATTCAAGAAAAATGCGCCTTGGCATTTTTCAAGGCGAAAGGGCGATCCCCCCCCCCCCCTTGGGCTAATAAAAGTTTCCTAAAAAGACATGCATCCTCGCAGGAAATGAATTGAAGCCTAACTGGAGTCCGGCGCGGGCCGCGCCTTCTTAATTTCGCGAGGCTCGGGCTGGGTCAGGTCTTCTCGCTTTCAGAACCGGGCAGTATCGTGATCATTATTTTTCTGCATATTTGGGTCGGGCCCAATGGCGGGTCTGAGGGGGCGATCGTCTTCACTTCTTGGGCAATAAACGTTTCCCAAAAATACATGCATCCTTGCAAGAAATGAGTTAGATTCTAACTAGAATTCAGCGCCCCCTCCCGGGCCGCGCCTTTTTAAGTTCGCAAGGCTCGGACTGTGTCTGGTCTTACCGCATTCAGAACTCGGCCGTCATTTATTTGATACTATCATAATCATTATTTTTCTACTGATTTGGATTGGGTCTGACTTATTTTTCTTCCAGATCGAGTCTGGCCTGGAGTCATTCTTCTTAGATGTCTGCATTAGAGATGACTAAGGTTCAAACTTAGCCCGTGTCCGATACGAAATCGTGCTCTGTTTTTATGCTGGTCTACTGATTCGGACTCATTTTTTCTGAAATCTGAAAATTTTATTTATCGATGAATAGAAAAATATAAAAAACTTTTTTTCCTCTTTAAAATTAGTATTTATTCCTTTTCAAATCAATGTCTTGCTATTTTGATAAAGATGAAAAAGAGGCACATTTTTTTTTTTTTTATTTTATTATTTTTTATTTTATTTTATTTTTTATTTTATATTTTATTTTTATAGTATTTGAACTTGAACGCTATTAAAAAAAACAACAACAACAACAAAACAATTAGTCATATCTACATCTGTATATTTATGTTCAAGCATTGCCGACGACCGCCGATCTGGCGCCTACGAAAAAAAGGCGGGAATAATGAATTTGTGTTTAGTTCGATTTTTGTTTGTGGCAGAGATTATTTTGCAATTGGATCTTTTATTATTATTATTATTTAGACATGTAACATGAAAAGAATATTTTCTTTTGATTTTCTTTTGCGGTTACCGAATAATTTAAATTTCTAGTGTATGCAACGTATACAAGTCGTAATCGCTTTTCATATGGAAATAACTGTAGTAATTATCATTTCTTTTGGGATCTCTGCTGATGCCGTAGCGGTAAGTAAATGTATTTACCATATTCTTGCGATCGAGTAGTGTTTCCTCTGTTCCTAAAAAAGTGTTGAACTTTAAAATTTTTAATTTGAGGTTATTTTTTGGGTCATGCTATAACGAAGGCTTGTTATGAAGAATGAAATGGTTATAGTTAAAAATGTGCATTTTTTACAAAAAAATTAAAAATGTTGTTCGATTTGACAGATAATAGACAGTATTTTCTACAGGTTCCATGCATTTATTCGTGAAACACACTTCATTAACATGTCCATTGTCCATAAAAATTTTTTACTAAAACAGAGACAACATATGAGAATCCTCTTATGCGTAAAGTATATTTTTATTTTACATCGAACTATTCTTTTGATAATATTAAATTTAATTTTTCGTTTAACAGCCTTTTTTTAATATAAAAAATAGCTTTAAAATTATAATTACTTTTGGAATATTTTTTATAAGTATTATGCAATTTTTTCTACTGTATAATTTCATTATCGGGTTTTGCTCTTGATGCCGCAAAATGTTTCTGCCTCAGGCGGGACCGGGCTGTGGAATAATAGCACAAATTTATCTCTAGTCCGCACTGACCAAAATTTCCCTGGTCGGGGTTCAGCTCGGAATGAAAGTTAAATTTCGGTCCGTGTCCGCCTAGACGTATGCATG
The DNA here is from genome assembly GCA_964019185.1 of Maratus speculifer. Taxonomy (NCBI): domain Eukaryota; kingdom Metazoa; phylum Arthropoda; class Arachnida; order Araneae; family Salticidae; genus Maratus; species Maratus speculifer. Next base: position 232,200,366 of record OZ025299.1, on the reverse strand, counting down.
TGCCCTGGCCTGTCCGAGTCGGCGAAATGGTTTCGAATTTTCTAACGTGTTAGCAAAATTAGAATAATTTTTCCAACAGGCCGGGCCAATAACCAAAATAAATGGGACGAGCCGGCAAAAAAATTGAAGGGCCATATGGGCCGAGCCCATAAAAAAAAAAAAAAAAAAAAAAAAAAAAAAAAAAAAAAAAAAAAAAAATTGCGGGCTCACTGGTCCTTTGTAAAGATTTAAGCAAGAACGTTAAAATATGAGCTATTTTCAATTATATGGGTTAAATGAGAATAAGTATAAATGTGCGTCATCAGTCGAAACTAGTTTGGCAACATCAATACAGAAATCTAACTTTTACAGTGTAGAGATCAGCATCGGAGATATTGTGTGTAACCCGGGTTTAATTTTTTTTTTTTTTTTTTTTTTTTTTTTAGCAGGCTTGTACCGGCCCGAGATCAGGCTTGCATTGTTTATCTATATGTAGACGAGCCGGGCTGGAACTAGACTTAATTGTTCTCAAGATGTGTAGGACAGACAATATACAGTGCCGTGCGAAAGGGGGGGCGAAGGATGTGGACGTCCCGGGTGTGGAAATTTAGGGGGCGCCAAATTTATGCTACCAGCGTAATTTTTGGCCTGTTACAAGAAAAAGTTGGGTCGGAGGGGGGGGGCGCCACATTTTGCTTTGCCCCGAGCGCAGTTTTCTCTTCGCACGTCAAATGATTGCGGATTTTTCTATTTTCTCATGCTGTTACTTCCAGAAATTCTATTCAAAACGACAATTTTCACAGTATTTTCTTAAACTGCTTATCAAAAAATGGATTATGCCATAGTTTTTGAATAAAAACACCTGCTAATCCTGCTAATGTGATCCACAACATAAACATTAGTTAACCCGACCAGCAGCAAAAGAAAAGAAGTCAACCGGACCCAAACCCGACCCACAGCAAAAACTAGAAGTTAACCGGACCCAGACCCGACCCACAGCAAAAACTAGAAGTCAACCGGACCCAGACCCGACCCGCAGCAAAAACTAGAAGTCAACCGGACCCAGACCCGACCCGCAGCAAAAAATAAAAGCAACATGATCCGCAGTGAAAAAATTAGCCCCGACCCACGCATTAAAGTCGAGGCTCCAAATTTCTAAAATCGCCCCCCCCCCCCCCCCCCCTTGAGGACTCTCCAGATCCGCCCTTGAATTAAGTTACTTGAAAATATAAATATTTTCTTTGTATATCGTGTAAGGTATCGTGCGAATGTTTTTGCAAAATGCATTTATTTTAATATTACCGAAAATGTAGCTTAAAAATATGTTCCCCTCCATCCAAATCTACTAATACTAAAATTATGAAAAAAATGGAGGTAGTAGATATTAATTTAAGCCTTGCAGGAAAACTATAACGATTACACTAGGTCACATGCTTTTTGAGAAAAGCGCATTTTTCTGTCACACCCAAATTTCGATCAGCGGACTTTAGGCAAAGATGTTGTGGAGCACTATAGGTACCTATCGCAGCAGAAGGACAGAAGCATAGTTTATAATGATTTTCGAAAAAAAAAAACTTCCAGTAAATGTGATTCAACCCTTAAAAACATGGACGTATTGGACATACAAAATGACATGGACAGCTTACTCTATTCACCATCGGCTATTAAAGCATAGGTAACAAAGTTTAATGATATATTTATATAATACAGTGGTGACAAGAAGCATAAAGCAATTAACGTTAAGTTGTTACAAATTGACTAATTTTATTGAGATTAATCAATTAAATATTATGAAATTCGCAACTAGTTTGCATTGAGTGGATCTCTCGATACACCTCTTGTGTCTTTAAAAGTTAATTACAAAACTATCTAGAAAAACGCAAAACGGATCAAGGTGGCGTTGAAAATATGGGACCGCCTTTCGAAGCGCGTCACCTTTCGAAGTGATTTAAATTTGGCTTAGCACAATGCCAAGTTTAAACTTTGAACAAATGTTTTCCTTTAGCTACACCGTAAAGAAATATATTATTATTACGCTGAATTTAGTTTCATGAAGAGACAAAAAAGGTTTATATACGTACACTTTTATTGTCAGCACCGAATTAAGTTCAAAACAAACAGATTAGGCTAGTAATATAAAAAGATTTACACAGAATAACAACATTTGCTATTATTTGAGTTGCACATTTCTTTGAACATTAATAGTTATACCTATTCATACTTTTTCAAGTACAACCAGCTATACCCCACCGTATGGCCACACCAGCGGCTGAAATTTTTTGCTCTTGAAGCTGGTAGACGGCTGAAAGACCCCCACAGAGGGCATCTTCACTTTGGGCCTACATCTCTCGTATCGATAATCGGCCGTCATAAACCAAAACAAACCAAATCCAACTGTATTTTGCATTGTTTTTTTACAAAATCTTATTTTTCTTTTAGCAACGATTTTTCAAAATAATACAGTTAATAATTAATATATTTATTATAAGGAACCCTTTAAGTGTGAATAATAGTCGTCTTTGGCCGTTTATTTCTTCAAAAACCAATCAAATGATCAGGTAATATGAAGTAATTTTTTTTAAATATTAATGCAAAATTTTATTTTTCTTTGTCTTATTAAGAATAACAAAAAGTTATCTTGAGCTATATGTCAATACTGAAGAACATTTTTTAATTGTGTGATATTTGCTTAAACCTATTAAACTAATTACATATAAATTTTTAATCCATAAATAATTTTATATATTAACTGTACATCTGGAATTACATAACATTATCACCAACTTCCTGGTATTTAGATTACATAAAGTAGCTGGAAAGGAATTTTTATCTGTAACGTATGATAACTTAATCATGCCGATTTTATATACTTGCTCATAACTTTACAATGAGAACATAATAATGAATATTTATTTATTTATTTTTACTTATTTTGGGAATTTTCCTAATGACCAAAATAAACCAAAAAAGTATATTCATATATTTTTTTAATCATATTCTCATAATTGTTTCATTCTCTATATAAATTCGCTTTGCGATTAGGCATTTAGGAAATTATGTATAAAATAAAAAGCAATAATAGATAAATTGCTCTTCAAGAAATACATAAATCATTCTTCAAGTTAGAACTAAATGGCCGGCGTTTTTATTTAGTATCCATTAGTTCATTTTTGAATGATATGACCCACGAATTGTTCAAACTTTATGCAAAATTAGAGTTCATGATTTCACGGAGTTCTTAACGTATAGGGTGGATAAAAAATAATTTAGACAATGTTAAATTTCGATTAAAAATGACTACTAAATTATATCACTAAAATTTTAATATTTATGCATGAAAAATAAATTTCGGACCTCACTGATAGAGATTTTTTAAGGCTTGTACCTATAGTCCTATTAGATGCTATTTTGAGTTATGCCTTAGTGAAAATAAAATCCATTTTAAGGAGATTTCCCTGACTCTTTCATTTGAAACTGGCTATCACCCCAAGGATCACATTTATAACGCACCCATCAAAATAAATAAATAAATAATCAAGTGAAATTTAATATGTACACTACAGTCACCGCAAAAAAATCTTGACATTTTCGATTTCAGATGTTTTGTAAAACATGTAGAATATACGTGAGGAGTGACTTTGAAACTCCAGATGTATAAACAAAATAGTACAGGTGATATATTTTCGAGAAGATTTTTTTTAAAAATCCAATAGGGGACCGTCAACAAATCGAAAAAGAACAAATATCTTTTGAATAGCCCTGTCAAAACTCATGTAGCAAAAGCGTGCAAACTGCAGATTATGATTAAGTGGCTTATGGTATTAAACAGTGTTCATTTTTATGCTGATAGCATGCATACTCGTAGAGAAATTAAGGTTTTTATGAAAACGGTCCCAAATTTTGCCAAGTTTTTTGCTTATAATTTGCAGAGTTCTAAATAAAAAACAATGTCCTTTTTAGAAAAAATGAGAAACGACATTGTACATAATATCCTGTAATCAAAATTAAAAAATGTAAATAATTGTATGAAAAATGAGCAGGTTTACTAAATAAATTTTCACTGCGCATGCGTCAACTCTTCAAAAATTTCATTGGCATGTTGTGTTAGCTAAATGTACAAAGCAACTTTTGTTAAAGTTTCAAAATCATAGATCTAAAATCCTGAATATTATCGTCTAAAGAATAAGATCAAAATCCGATATTCTCAAAATAAAACAAAAGAATGAGGGGCTGTATCCACATTCCATTGATTAGTGTTTACACAGTATTGTACGTATATTTGGATACAGCTCCTCATCTTTTTGCTTCATTTTGAGAATATCGGATTTTGATCTCATTCCTTAGACGATAATTTTCAGGCCTTTTTAATCTATGATTTTGAAATTTTAACAAAAGTTGCTCTATGCATTTAGCTAACACAATATGCAAATGAAATTTTTGTAGAGTTGACGCATGCGTAGTGAAAATTTATTTAGTAAACCTGCTCATTTTTCATACAATTATTAATATTTTTAAATTTTGATTACAGGATATTATGTACAATGTCGTTTCTCATATTTTCTGAAAAGAACATTGTTTTTTATTGAGAACTCTGCAAATTATAAGCAAAAAACTTTGCAAAATTTGGGACCGTTTTTATAAAAACATTAATTTCACTACGAGTATACATGCTATAAGCATAAAAATGAACACATTTTATTACCATAAGCCACTTAATCATAATTTGCAGTTTGAACGCTTTTACAATATTAGTTTTGACAGGGTTATTCAAAAGATATTCGTTCTTATTCAATTCGTTGACAGTTCCCTATTGGATTTTGGAAAAAAATCTCTGTACTATTTTGTTTATACATCTGGAGTTAAAAAATAGAGTAATAGTGGAGTAAAAAATAACAGTTTTCCAAAACTCTAGTGGTTTGCTGGCATAATCTTTTGCAAATTCAAGTCTTTTCACCCTATTTGTTTCACTAATAAATGGTTTTTTCGAGGGGCTCTTCCTCGAATATTTGCATGAAGAATATTTCTAATTGATTGTGTTGATATTGTTCACGACATTGTTGAAGCGACATCAACAGCCAATTCTCGAGCACTCGGAAAAGAGTTTTTGAAGATTCATTTATGAAGGCTTTCCTTTGCCTGGTACTTAGCTTTCTTGGACACCCAGTTCGCGGCTTATTTATTGTCAAACCAGTTTCTTTTCCTGCTTAATTACATAATGAACACTAGAAAAGTTTAGATTTAATTTTTTACCTATTCCACGGTAACTTAACTCAGAATTGTTAAGAAATATAATCTTTTCACGGATAGCAACAGACAGTTCACACGTTTTCGGCGTCATTAGAACAAAAACTCCCCAGAATCCCTGCTCTAGTTAACATATTAAGTGACTTTAAAGTGCGGGACTAATGTACTGCGGGACTGATATGCTAAACATTTGCAAAATGTTCACATTTAATGCCTTTTTTAACAGCCAATGTTTCGTGTGCAAATACTTTTTAGGTACGAGAAAATATTAATTTGTTTTTTAAAATGTGTAATATTACTGTTTAAGGAAAAAGGGTTGTAATTATTTTCTTCTATTAAAATAAATGAATAATTAAGAGAATAATATCAAATTTGCTTTCTATGGTTACTTATGCAAAAAATCGTCGCAAATACTTTTTTGCTCACTGTACTTCAACTATTACATGAGCAAAGCCGCGGGGTTTGCTAATTTGTCTATAATTTTCGAATAAAATCTCTCTATCTAAAATTGTTTGTTTGATTCTGGGATAATACTCCAGATATTTGTGGTACTTGACGGCAATGATACGTAAATAAGAGGAGTAGGGAAGCATCCTTTTGGAATACGGGTTGCTTGTCGGTATTGTTTACTAATAATAAATTTCACTTTATTTCATCGCAGAGTTTCTGTGATTAAATAAAGCAAATTATACTATCCCGAAATAGAAATAGTTTTTCGGATCGTTATTTGGACGCCCATGATTTAAACACTGATTACTAGTATAGCTTATTTGTCTCAAAATCATAAACGCAAGTGTGTTACCTAATCGTAATCTAATTTTATTATAATATTTCTTGTAATATTACGCAAAAAATACCCCAATGTTTTGTTAATATTTGCTTTATATTAAAATTCGCCGAATTGTACTGATCATTTCGCTTATAAAATCCCTTTTCGTTTAAAATAAATTATGCTAACTAAATAATTTGTCATGCAAATAGAGTTTAAATTATGGAGATATCACTATCAGCTTTTTGTTGTACCAGCCTCAAGACAACTCGGCATTGAATATTGCTATATGTGCGTGCCAGCCAATGAGCTAAACATAATAATCATGTGGTTGAAAAAATTTGCATAATGAAGTTCTCAAATTTCGTATTACCGGGGAAATATGTTCTTTGATTAATATATCAGCATTAACATAAAACTTTTCTATCGATTCCTTTCTGCGCTTTTATTTCCCTTTGTACATTAGAAGTTTGATAGGAACAAAAAAAGATATGAAACAAAACATTGAAAGTCAGCCTGTGACAGTGCAATTATCATTCCTTGGTAACGTAAATATAAATAACAAATTCATCAAAAATACTTTTATTCTTTAATGTACACATTAAGAAATCACATAATAGTTTTCATAATTAAGTAATAATAGCGTTTCTTGAAGTTGAATAAGATGTAATTTAAGGGAAAAAATGCAAAATCAATCTTTTTTTTTTCAAGCAATAAAAAGTAAATAAGTCTTTTATACTAATTCTCTCCACAACATTGATAGAACAACGAGGATAATCAATAATAAAATATATACTAAAAATAAAAATTTTAATTGATGAAAGCATATTTCAGAAATTAATTGGATTTCAACCATTACAGAAATCACATTACAGAATTAATGGCTAAGCAACTAAAAAAATTATCGTTAACAAACAAAATAACTGAATAAATGCATAAATAGGAAAGATTCTTTATCAAAATATTTACTAATGAGAAAACATTTTGAATACAGTTCATAGGAATATTTCATATTTAATGTAAAATCTATTATTTAGCCCTTATTTCTTTTTTTGAAACCGTCACATGATTGAGTTGGTAATTTATGTACATGTTATTCATTTGCAGTTTATTCAGTATAGGTCGAAAAATTTACTGTTAGAATAATATATTGATTTCTTTTGAAAATGCTTCGCCTTTTTTTTTTTCAGAAAATGATTTTGATCGTATTTTCACAGCTTTTGTTGTAAATTGCATAGCCGGTTTCAGTAAATGAAGATGCATTGCATCATTATGTTCACATCATTTTACTAATTTTAAATATGCATTTATATCACAATGCAAAAATTGCTGTTAAATGATGTTTAACAACTAACATATTATGAAGGAAATTAATGACAACAGACACGCACAGTTTATTCACGCCAACAGAAGTAAAAAAAAATACATATTATGAAGCTTCATATCTGCTAACGATAATAGAACAGCTTATCAAATTGGAAAATACTTTATAGTATTGAAATGAGTAGGAAATGAAAAAGAATAGAAGTGACTATTTCTTATTCCATGACCCGCTTCCAATTACAGAAAAATACTCGTTTATTATCATTTGATTTTTCCTTTTTTTGTGTGTGTGCATTTAATTAACTATATTATTTTTTTTTTGCCTTCAGTGGTTGAAGAAATGAACTTCGCTTCTGCAGAGGAATATGCAATAAAAATTTTCTCTTTGGTATTCCACCGTATGGGATTATTTCCCAACATAAATGTGTTGCTAGTGGTTGGTTTTCTGTTTTTCATGTCCCCTGCCCAGTCTGCGTCGGCGAATCTAATAAGTTTCGGTTTGTTTTCTGTAATTATTGTTAAGGCTGGTAATCACTCAGCTAAAATCAGCTTAAATCTATGGGCGTTTTATGCATTCTTATATTTAAAATGTCTCCTCAGGGAATTAATATTTTTATCATTTTCTTTCAGTGTTTCTTCTCAATGTATATATCTTTCTTTTCTTAGTTTTCAAAATTTATATAAAATCTATGCTTAAATTTATTGAAGTCTCAATATTTTTTTCGGCGGTATTATTCGGTAATAAGTTTTTGTTGTCTTCAAATTTGTAAAAGCCAGTACCCATTGAAGTTCCTATCGGTTTTGCGTATTGAAGGTTAAATTTTCTCGCAAGTTCTTTTTTTTTTATTATCTGATTCAGTATGTATCTTTTATTTACATTTCTAATTTCCTTCCCTAAATAATGTCATATATTACCAAGATCTTTCAGTTCATATTCAGTTTTTGTTTAATTATGGTTTGAATCGTTGATTTTTACCAGCGATTAAAGTGTCGTCGGCGTAAATGATTATATAAGTAGAATTTTTGTTTCATTTCCATGTAAACAAGCGTGAGTTCACGGTACTTCGTATGAATTTTAGTTTTCTTAATGAATTTTCTATTCTTTTATTCCATGTTTTGGCTTCTTTCTTGAGGCCGTAGATTAACTTTTTAAGTTTACCTAGTTTCTTTTCTAATTTTTTTGTTATGCAGCCTTCGGACTGTTTCATGTAGATATTTTCTGCTAAGTCGCCATAGAGAAAAGCTGTATCTACACTATATGGCCAAAGGTGACCGGCCACTTGTGATTTTAGACATTTTGTGAAATATCTAGAAAAATACATGAGGAATCATCCTGAAACGCTAAGCGTGTAAATATAATAGTAAGGTCATAGTATTCAGTGAAGGTTTTTTCCCGAAACTCTATAGGGATCCGCCAACAAACTAAAAAAGAACGAATATCTTTTGGATAAACTTGTCGAAAATTCTTATTTTTGTCTAACACTTTTTTAGATACGAATACTCTCTCTGTGTGTGATTCTTTACTTTGCAATGTATATATTATTTTTCCTTATTGCTAACATCATTTTGAAACATTTAATGTGTTTTGAGTGCTTTAGAGAATTATTACCCAGATCCGCATTTTCAACTCTTCTGTTGTACCCATTTGTAAATTTACTTTTAATAAATTGTGTTTTCAGCTCGTTATTGGAATGCGCCTGAAAGGTAGTAACTATTGAATTGTAACTCGGGGATTGTGGAAACAGAATTGTTTCCCCTATTGCTGAAACAAAATATACATTTTGAGCTTAATTAAATTACCAATTTCTGGGAGCTGGACTCCATGATATTTTCTTAAAAAATACAGTTTACTGGGGATACTTTAACCCTCCCATGTATTGTTTTAAGTGCGTCCCAAGTCTCTCTGGCCGTATTAAGCCTTTTTTAATTCCTACTAATAAAGTTTATGTAGGGAAAGTGTGAACTATAACTTGTTCAAATTTTCGATCATTAATAAAAAACTTTTTATTCATCCACTCAAGTTCAAATACATTTTTTTAATTTGTAAAGGATGATACTTGATGTTAATACAGTTTTTTCAAATATTAATTCATTAATTAAATTTAATTATCTAATTAAATTCTTTAATAAAAAGTAACTAAAATAAAAATTTTGTTTGTTGAACTAAGAAGGAATTGACTTAGTTTTTATACAACCTGTTATATTTACAATTTGCAAGTCATCTATTTCTAGATTAATTATTTTTCTGCTCTTTCGATACTTTTTCTGCCAGTCTATTGCGATTGGCGTAGGTAAATAATCAGTAATAACTTCAAAATTTTTTTTATTAATTACATCTCAGTTTTCTATTTCTAAGTGGAACAATTATTTGTATTTAGTTTTTCCATCAAATGAATGTCTCTTGATGAGGCCCTTTTTTAATAGTTATTTAAGTTTATAAATCAAAGAGTAATTGCTTTTATTTTATTTCAGATAAAAGTTTATCTATAATTATTTTTCATTCAATTTTTAATACATATCCTACACCATCAAAATATTCACGCAAGATATTTCATTACAATATTTCAACGCATTTATTCACCATTTATTCACTTTTAATTTTATTATATACTTCTGTTAGGCCAGTATTTTGTTCTTCTTACTAAATATGCGACTTTTGCAGACTCATAATCAATTTTGTTTCCAAAAATAATTTATAACTATGCTACCTTTCAGGCACACAAGGTTTAACGGGCTGACATTCCTATAAAAGAAGAATAGTTAAAATGCTTATGTAATCTGGCCTTTTCTTTTCAATTATTAGTATGATAAATATACTGCATGTGGTAATTGAAATATAGGTAAGTTAAAATTCCATCTTGTTCATTTCCGTTGATTCAATTCCTCTTTTGCTTAAACGATAAGTTAATCTTACGATTTTATTAAATTGAGATTATTTTTACTTCTTTGTCCTTACTTGAATAATTAAAATAAATGAATAAATTATTTAAAGTATATTTCAGGCATTACAAAAATAATCACAAATGAGACATTCTGCATTAAACGCATTAAGTATATTAAATATTAAAAATTACATATTAACAAGGTTGGAAAGCTTATACCGCAAATGGAAAAAACCGCGCTAAAAGCAAACCTGTCAAAAATAGGTACCAACAAAATGGCAAAAACTGATTTTTTTACATATAAATGCGCGTTTCATTTCTTTTACTTATCTTAAATTAACAATCACAGAATAGTAGCATAATGCATTATGATGATAACTTAATACTAGAACCGCGGCGCGGGAAATTTTACCCAAGTTTCATAAAAATATCTCGCATCAGAATTTTTATTTAAGGCTATTCATCGTACTTATTTTAAATAATTTTTGTGCAGCTTATATGTAAATTATTTTAAGAATTCTCTGGTTCGAATCGACATTTTTTCACTGAATACGGGTCAAAATGACCCGTCTCCGCGGTTCTAGTGTTAACACTCGAACCGCGGCGATGGGTAATTTTATGGGTAATTTTGGCCCGTATCATATGCAGTGATGTTGATTCGAACCAGAATTTTTTTTTTATAAAATTAGCTAAACATAAGCTGGGCAAAAATAATTTCAATATATAATTTAAACAATTTTAAAGAAAATTCCGGTGAGACATATTTTTATAAAACTTGAATGAATTTTCCAGCGGTTCTCGTGTTAATATACTCATCTTAATTACTGAGAAATTATTTATTGCATGATAAAAAAGATTCTATAGTTGAAAAAAAGCCATTCTTAGTCTGATTTTTATGCTGTAATAAATTAACAATATTCCAAAATCTAAGAAATTATAAACATTTCTAGTTTTAAAATAAGATGTATCAGCCTATCAATCAGCATAATACAATAATTCAGGGATGAAAATTATAAGCAAAAGTAGTAAGTAAATGTACTAATATATTGTATTCAAATAAGCGAAAGCTTATTTTTTTTAATTAAATATTTTAATAACATGAAAAATTACACATTCAACATTTAGCGGCACTTTCATCACCATCATTATCATCATTACAATATAATTCTTTTTTCAGCATTCCATAACAAAAAACAAGTTTGGAAACATTACTTATTGTTAACCTATTTTGATTTTTTGAGTGGACAAAAGAGAAGTTGGAAAATATCCTCTCGACTGCAGCACTACTGGCAGGGCAAGCTTGCAGGTGTGCTATTAACCCACAAAATTCTTTGGAAATTTCACATGACTTTGCGACACTTCTCCACCACATACTGGCATTAGTTGTCATAATTACTTGTTCTGAAAACAATGTATTTTCGAAAGGTTTTTCTTTTAGTTCAAAGTTCATTGCATATGATAATAAAGATGAATTTATTTTTATAGCCATTCTCTTGCTTGTTCTTTTTGTTCGTAACTAAGGTGCTCGCGCTTATATTTTGGGTGTAACAAATAGGCAATATGATTCCAAGCTAAAATTGCTTGTTCAAACCTTTTTTAACATTTACAAAATGGGGTTTCAAATTTTAATCTTTCAGCAAATTTCAGTATAAATGGCAAGCACCTGCTATTGTTGGTGATTCAGCCTGCAAGATATCTAAAGCTGTTGAGACTGGTTTTAATTGCTTAATGGGACCTTTTACTTGTTGCAAAAGATTAAAATTGCGTATGCGAGTGATGATATTTTGGTCTATTTCTTGTAAATGGTCATCTGATACTTTTATATATGAATTTTGATTTCGTTCATTTGTTTGTAGGCAAGTCAACTGATTATTCCACCTAGTACTCCCTGGTAACTGAGGTGAAACATATATTCACTACATTCTTACAGCCATTCTGACGGAGCATGGAAATATTTATGAACTTCCACTACATGCTTAATGATAGTAGAAGGAGGCTTAACCAATGAGCTGCAAAACCATATGATATCAGACATGGATTTCCATTTTCATGCTTCAGTTCCAGCTCCCTTCTCATCTTTCCCATATTTTTAGCATTGTCGGTTATTATGCTTTTTATTTGGCAATCATAATTTTTTTCAACAGTCTAAAAAATATCATTTCATCTTTTGACAAGAATTCTGAAGCCTTTTTGGTGGCACCTGTATCCTCTATGTCTACAATATATGATTTTCCATCAACTTGAACACAAGAAGCAGTTATGGGTTCATCGTGGAGGTTACTCCATCCGTCGATAACAAGTGTACCTTCTCTGCCTTTTAATCTTTCATATACTGATACTTCCAGTTGACTGTGAACATGTCTAAAAGGTTTACCTGCCAATTCTTTGCAAGAAGGTGGTTTGTAGCTTGGTCTTAAGATGTGGATTAAGTTTTTAAATGCATCACTTTCAACAATATTAAATGATAAGTTGCAAGCATAAAAAATTGCAACAATCAGACCAATCTTCCTTTTATCTTCATCTGAAGTTTTTGGCACAAATTTGTTTATACTATCTTCTAAATATCTTGCCTTTTTTAAAAGAGGCTGCGACTTGCCCATTTCTTCATCAATCACTGTATCACTGTTATTCTGGTTTAAATCTGCTTGTCTTTCAGATGAAAAAGATGCTTCCACATTCACACATTCATTTGTAACATTTTTACACAGCTTGAAACATGTGCCTTCATTTTGGCTGCTTTATTGCTCTGAATGTTTCCGCATTTTTTACATTAGCAACTGTTTTTCCATCTACTGATAATTTATAAAAGGACTCCCAAATTGGATCCTGTCTTCTTCCACCTTTATTCATTATTTCTTACAATTGTTATTTTTTATTTTCTGCAGCCAAGCTTAGAATCTAAAGTATCAAAACCAAAATGGCTAAAGTTACCTCTCAGATTAACTATAAAACTGATAAGTTGAGAACTGGAAACAGGAATTTTGTGCTGATTCCTGATTTGTCACCTGTGTAGGGAGGGAGGATCCACACTTTCTTAGCTGAAGAAGAGCAGGTGGGAAACAGGTTTCTGGATGATGAATGAAAAGGCAGGTGCTTGATTTTTTTTGTGGGAGGGGAGGTGGAGGCATGAATAGTGCAAGAAGACAGAATAAGATTATATTTTTGGCTTATATTTTTGTTTATTTTTTCATTTGTTGTTATGATTCCTTTTCATATAAACTGCATCACTGTATTTAGTTATGAAAAATTGGATTTTTGCCATTTTTACCATTTTTGCCGGGTTTTACCAGCTTTTCGCACTTTTTACCAGTTTTTGCCACTGTCCCGGCTAAAATACTCTTTTGCCGGCAAAATGACCAACTCTGCATATTAAGTACATTTTATGGCCAAAGGTGACCGGCCACTTGCGATTTTAGACGTTTTGTTAAATATCTAGAAAAATACATGAGGAATTATTCTGAAAATTCGGGTGTGTAAACAGTGGCGCTGCCAAGGGGGTGGTTTTGGTGTTAAAACCCCTCCCAGAGCTAACAAAAGTCACTATAATTGCCGCTTATATGAATCAAAACCAAACTTAACATTTAAATGTTTGGTGGAGTTCGGAATCCGCCGTTTTACTAAATCAGATTTCATTTAATAAAGTGATTCAATTAAATGGCGAAAATTCTACTTAAAATTGTGAAAGTGCATATTACATGGATTAGTTAAGTAAAACTTGTTTATTTGAACTAAATTACTTTTCTGCGGCTCATTATGCGAAAAAAAGCGATGATTTCCTGCCGCACAGATCCTCTTTGAGTTTAAGTATTATACAGTGAATATTCTAATTAGTACTGATTCTATTAACTGGTGATTCAAATAACCAGCAATCATCTTTATCAGAAACTCAAAACCCCCCTAGAACCAAATTCTGGCTGCGCCACTGTGTGTAAACAAAATAGTACAGGTCACTTATTTCCGTGAAGATTTATTTCTTGAAATTCCATAGGGGACCTTCAAAAAATTTAAAAGGAACGAAGTTCTTTTGCATAACCCTGTCAAAACTAATGCAGCAAAAGCGTCCATGCTGCAGATTATGATTACATGACTTATTGTAATAAACTGTGTTCATTTTTCGGAAATATATGACCTGTACAATTCTGTTTAAGCACTTGGAGTTTCAGAATAACTCGTCATATATTTTTCTAGATATTTAACAAAACGTCTAAATTGGGCCGGTCACCTTTGTCCATATAATTTATAAATATTTTATGCTGCACTTATAGCAGCGATTTATTCGTTTCATTTCTTACTAGATTAAGTAAAGAGTTTAAAAAAAGCAGTGGTGTTTTTTCAGCTCTGTTAAGTAATCACATGATATTGATTGCATCACTTCTGGGGGAAATCAATGTTTGGGGATTTATTGCTAATTTATCGTTTACACTTGTAAACACCATAATTTCATTTCGATGTTGCAATAGTTGATTTTTTTTTACTTGTTCGTTTGAGAATTCACAAATGTTATTGTAAGGAGTTTTCGATGTCACAATTAACTGTTCGGTTGATTTATTTATCATCTGAAAATGGTTTTAGATTTAACACAATTTTCTTGAAAAAGTAACTAATCTGGTTCCAAAGAAGATCTGAACAACAAAATAATTCGTAGCCTCCTTTCTGACTGACGAGCATTGGTGCCTGGTAACGATGCTTCACAAGCAAAAAACCAAACAAGGGTTTTAACTGGAAAAAAATAAACTGGATGTAGAAATCTGTCAATGCGTCTATTTGCACAAAAAATATATTATTATCATTACTTAATTTGAAAGTGCAAGTACGGGGGCAGAGAAAAAAAAATCTTATAAGCCTTTTCCATCAAAAGAAAAAAAAGAATTACAGTAATATGCGTATAGCTTTACCGAAATACGTTAACATACTTTTTTGCCTTATATAATCGCAAAAATTTTACAAATTTCTTGGTGTAGAGAGAAGTTTTAGAATTCTGCAATTGAAATCTAAATGTAATCTGCAATAATGGCTATAAATGAATGTTTCAGGATAGAAATATAGTCTCCCCCTTTAACTCCCCCCCTCCCAAAAAATAGAGAGAGAGAAGCAACCTATAGGGGAGACTGGGGCACATGTGAATATTCACATATATATAGCTTATTTTCATAACTGGTTTAATTTCTATGAACAAAATCTATTCAATGTAGCAAACAGAACTTTCTTTTACACATGATAATATTTTTAAATCAGCTGTACAGTTCTAGCATTTTTTAATAAAGATTTAAAAATTCGTTCACATGTGTGCCAACAGCGGGATAGTTGGGAACGCACGTGGAGCACTTGTGAACACAAAGAAAAACTATTTTTAGCTCACAGGCTATCATAGCCTGAGAGCTTATGTGCCCGTCCGTTCTGTATGTATGTTCGTATGTACGTAACGCGATAACTCATGATAAAAATATCCGATCCACTTGAAATTTTGTATGTAGGTATATCCTGACAAGGCGCTTCCCTGATTAGTTTTTGGAGTTCATTCGATATGTATAAGAGGGGGAACGGGGGGCTCATGCCCCCCGTTAGTTGATATAGATGGGATTTTCATGCAGAATTAAGTTTTCAAAATTTAGATTAGGATCATTCTGATGAGGCGATTCCGTGACTGTTATTAGGTGTTCATTGATTAAGTATAAATAGGGGGAACAGGGGTTCTAATGCCCCCCCCCCCTGTTAGTTGATATAAATGGGATTTTCATGCAGAATTAAGTTTTCAAAATTTAGATTAGGATCATTCTGATGAGGCGATTCCGTGACTGTTATTAGGTGTTCATTGAATAAGTATAAATAGGAGGAACAGGGGTTCTAATGCCCCCCCCCTCGTTAGTTGATATAAATGGGATTTTCATGCAGAATTAACTTTTCGTTCAAAATTTAGATTAGGATCATTCTGATGAGGCGATTCAGTGACTGTTATTAGTTGTTCATTGAATAAGTATAAATAGGGGGAACAGGGGTTCTAATGCCCCCCCCCCCCCGTTAGTTGATATAAATGGGATTTTCATGCAGAATTAAGTTTTCGTTCAAAATTTAGATTAGGATCATTCTGATGAGGCGATTCCGTGACTGTTATTAGGTGTTCATTGAATAAGTATAAATAGGGGGAACAGGGGTTCTAATGCCCCCCCCCCGTTAGTTGATATAAATGGGATTTTCATGCAGAATTAAGTTTTCGTTCAAAATTTAGATTAGGATCATTCTGATGAGGCGATTCCGTGACTGTTATTAGGTGTTCATTGAATAAGTATAAATAGGGGGAACAGGGGTTCTAATGCCCCCCCCCCGTTAGTTGATATAAATGGGATTTTCATGCAGAATTAAGTTTTCGTTCAAAATTTAGATTAGGATCATTCTGATGAGGCGATTCCGTGACTGTTATTAGGTGTTCGTTGAATAAGTATAAATAGGGGGAACAGGGGCTCTAATGCCCCCCCCCGTTAGTTGATATAAATGGGATTTTCATGCAGAATTAATTTTCGTTCAAAATTTAGATTAGGATCATTCTGATGAGGCGATTCCGTGACTGTTATTAGGTGTTCATTGAATAAGTATAAATAAGGGGAACAGGGGTTCTAATGTCCCCCCCCCCTTAATTTATATAAATGGGTTTTTCAAGCAGAATTTTCAGATTTCGTTCAAATCTCTGAGTAGTTTTGGAAGTTTAATGGTTAAGTATAAAAGAGGGGGATAACTCTTTTTAAATTATATAAATGCTAAATGGGTTTTTATTAAGAATTATCTAATTTGCTCTGAATTTTGGATATAGATTTTTTATATGATAAAGCATGTCTTTGGTAGTATAGGAGGTTCAATGATTAAGTATAAAAAAAGAGAAAAGGGGAGAGCTGTTTCCCCTTCTTATTTTTTTTTTTCGAACGGAATTAACCCTTGAAAATATAAAGCTTTAATGTGCAATTAGTATTTGTAGCCTGTGAGCTCAATGCCTTCAGTTTAACTGGGCAGTATTCTTTATTTGACATACTTTTTATTTTGTTATCAATTTGGCATCATAATCATTAGTTATATTTTCTGTTATTTTCCCCATAAATAAATATATATGTATATCTTTCTCCAGTTTCTATGCGGTATGTTTAAGCAAAAGATTATAAAATGAAAATAAGTAGCTTTTTTAGGGGCAGGCTTATATAACGAAATAAATACTATTTCAATTTAAAAAAATAAAAAACTTATTTAAAAAAGAAATTAATGATTTAAATTTCACTCTTTTAACTAAATTGGCTGCTGGGCTGTTTCAAAAGTTATAAAATGTTTAACCCCACCCCCTTTGAACTCCCTTAGGTTGGATTTCCTTTTAACGCTGAAATACATACTTAATTATTTATTTGGTAGATTTATTTTCTGAAATTTCACCCTAAACGTCTGCTGAGATACGTCAAATGTTATAAAATATTCGGCCATCCTTTTAACCCACTTAGGCTAGGATTTTGTGAAATCGCTGAAATGCGCATTAAATTATATTTTAGTAGATTTTTTTTCCAGAATTCCACGTTCCTGTCTAAAAACGAGTGTTGAGATATGGCCAGATGTTACAAAATTTTAGAACCTTCTTTTGAACACCTTAGGGTACCTATTTTCAAAAATACTTTCTTAGTGTATCCTTTCATCATAAAAAGTATCCTCCTCCCCCCCCTCCCCCCACACTCACACACTCACAGAAATTTCCTACCTCTAGTTTCAGTAGTTTGGACTGTATGTTGATAATGAACCAGTCAGGACAAACTCTTTTATATACATATAGATAAATGGCAAGATCTTATTTTCTTTTCAGGTTTAATTAAGTTGAAATATTGGCTGTAACCAGAGCAAGCTTTGAGCAGAGGGAAACGTTTTCCTAAATTTTCATTGGAAGTTTGAAAACGTAGCTCAAATTCTGATACATTTTAAAAGAGAATTTGAGGCAGGTGGAGCTTTTCAAATTTTCACAAGGGATGTCCAGGTAGATCGCGGTCATGGACAAACCTAGCATCAATCGTGCTAGTCACATTGTTTCAAGAATAGTGCAAAAATTGAAGAAATCTGTTCTCGAAGCGGCTCCTGAACTAGAACTTTAAAACATAAGTGCTCATTGTGTTTTTAAATCGCTTACATTGAAAAAGTTACATTCAAAGATTTGTCTACGCATTAAATGAAAATGATCTAAACGAGTGAGTGTACTTCATTTTCAACTTTTTGTGATAACATAATCTCATTTCACAAATCAAAGTTCAAAATATAGTTTATAAATTTAGGAGCAAAAACCTAGGTTCAAATTGGAAGGAGACGATGAATGGTTGGAATTCGACCTTGGCATCCAATAGAAGAATTTTGCTGTTGTGCTGTCTACTGCCTCATGAAGTTAGTAAATTTGATACTGTTTGCCCTGTGAAGATCAAATTGTAACTAGTATCCTAATTGAGTTGAAACACGTTTTTGCAAAGTACTCTAATCAACTGACGTTAAAATAGCACAATTAAAAGTAACGCTAGTTTACAAATTTCAACTTTTTTTTATACCCCGAAAGAAATGTATGTAAATGTATTAGTCTACCTTCCTTAAGGAGGCTCAGGGGTTGAAAACTTTTCAAAAAATCGATTTTTTTATGATCTAGTTTGATTAATCAATTAATTCTTAACCCAATGCAAAAAGCCGCATAAAAATATATGCATTTTTAACGGAGTTATAAGCATTTATGTATCAACATTTTCATAGCCGCATCCATATAATTTCAACTTTAAGTCACGTTTTCTCAAAACGTGATTTTCGACGACTAACACCAAGTTTTAAAAAAACTATTTGATGGAATGGCTTAATTTTTTTTGCACGCATATACCATCATTATCTATTGAATGAATTAATATAGTTTAGATAGTTTAATATTTTGAGTATTTTTAATGAAAAAAAGTTGTATTTTTTAGGGTTTTTAAAATTTTTTAAGTTTGAGAGTTATTTAACACTAGAACCGCGGAGACGGGTCATTTTGACCCGTATTCAGTGAAAAAATGTCGATTCGAACCAGAGAATTCTTCTTAAAATAATTTACATATAAGCTGCACAAAAATTATTTAAAATAAGTAAGATGAATAGCCTTAAATAAAAATTCTGATGCGAGATATTTTTATGAAACTTGGGTAAAATTTCCCGCGGTTCTAATGTTAATAAGATATTTTCGAGTGATTGTTATATCCTTAATTCATTCTATAGAGTAACGTTTCCGGATCATTTTAAAGCAAAAATTAGGTTCTTATGTCAATTCAACGTTAAGATATTTTGGTGTTGGTGATATAACATATAATTTTTTTTTCGAAAATTTTGTTACATAAATTTTGCTGTATTTCTTATTATATTACATTGAAGTACTTCATTTTATAATTTTATAAGACTACAAACATACCTTTAAAACATCAGAAAGTTTAAATTAATTGCACTGAATACTTCTGTTTTTATATGGACTCGAAGCTAGAGCTCTGTTTATATGTTTTTCCGTATCGATCAACTCCTGAGCCCCGTTAGAGTTAAAAGTGTCAGCAGAAATACTCTATCACGTCACAATTTTCTTTCTGCAGTCAATTTTCTTTTTTAACTACCTAACGTGGCGACGACAGTTTAATGCTCATTTGTTCGCTTCAAATAACAAATATTTTGCTTCGGATTGAATTAAAACGTCGAGTAGAAAGTGTAAACAAAGTTCTGATCGTTTTTGCTATGTTTGTGGACAGTTTATATTTTCAAAAAAAAGAAGACACATTGTAGATTCCTTACAAAGTGCATATCTTCATTATTTTGGATTTCCTGTTGCAAACAAAGATAAAAAGTGGGTGCCTCATGTGTTTTGCGAAAGCTGTAGAATCGTTTTACTTCAGCGGTCATCAGGAGAAAACGTACACCTTCCATTTTGTTCACCAATGCTATGGAGAGATCCTAGTAATCATGAAAATGATTGTTACTTTTATCTTACGAAGACAGTGGGATATAATACAAAAAAAGGTGAGTATTATATATGCTGAAGTTCCGTCTATTACTAAGCCCATTTTATACTCGAAAGATCTACCACGTCCAGTTTGTCCCGGTAATTCGAGTGTAAATATACTAAGAGATGACAATGAAAGTGATGTTGAAATCAAATCGATTTCTAGTGATTCTGACGAGTTCTCTGTTCAAGAAAAGACTCCACATTTAATTAACCAAGCCGAATAAAATGATCTTATAAGATATTTACAATTATCAAAATCTAAAGAAGAGCTTCTTGGTTCTCGCCAATAACAATGGAACTTGTTAGCACCAAACACAAAAGTTACGTTGTCTAGGAACAGAAGCAATGTTTACTCAGAATTTTTCAAGCCGTCTATACCAATAGGACATGCAGTGAATTGTAAAGACAGCTATGAAACGGTGTGTACTTTAATTAATTTAATAAAGTATAAAGAACACCAATGGAAAGTGTGCGGCGACCTCAAAGTCATTGGTTTGTTATTGGGATTGCAGGGTGGTTATACAAAATACTCTGGTTTCCTTTGTTTGTGAGACAGCCGAGCAAAACAACATCATTATATAAGAAAAGAATGGCCGATTCGGAACGAGTATATTCCGGGAAAAATGAACATCAAACACGACCTATTGGTAGATCCAAATAACATTACTCTACCCCCTTTACACATCAAATTGGGATTCATGAAAAACTTTGTAAAGGCGCTTGACAAACACAGGGATGCTTTCCAGTATTTGCAAAAAATATTTCCAAGCATTATCGAGGCAAAACTAAAAAAAGGGATATTTGTTGGCCCACAGATCCGTAAAATTATGAAAGATTCTCAGTTTGAAAGCCTTTTATCTGTTAATGAAAAATCTGCATGGAAGTCATTCAAAATGGTCGTGGAAGAATTTTTGGGAAAGAAAAAAAAGTGAAAATTACAAAGAAATTGTTGCCAATTCATTGAAAATTTTCAACAGATGGGAGTAAACATGTCATTAAAGATTCATTTCCTGCATTCGCATCTGAGTTTTTTCCCTAAAAACTTAGGAAGACGAACAAGAGGAACGTTTTCACCAAGATTTAAGGGTTTTTGAAGAATGACATAAGGGATTTTGGGATGAAAACATACTAAGGGATTACTGTTGGTCCATAATAAGAGAAACTGATCCAAATAACAATGAAAAAGGCAAAAATTAGCCATTTTTGATTTTTTTAATATTAATAACAGAATTATGTAATCCAGTTAAGGGTGTATTCGAAAAAACGCTTTTCCATCTTCAACAGCTCGAATTTTTGCGATACAATTTCAGACACATTTTTAAATGTAGAAACATGAAATTTGCTGAGAGGATTCTTGAAGGGACGTATGAGGTGCCGTGTGATGTCTTTTTACGCTCAATTCATTAGAATTTGAGTTACAAACAATTATCTTCTCAGTATGAGCCCTTTTTTCGTTCTCAAATCTCCCGCTTGGGAAAAATCGGTTCGAAATGCCGTTTTTGCTTGCTTTTTTTGCAATATTTTCTGCATTTATCAAAGAATCGACAATTACGGCACCTTGTGTACTTTCCAAATAAGAGAATTTGAAAGTTTGGTGTATTTGAGAGCAATAATGAGTTCAAAAATAAATCGGAAAATAGGCAGTTTGAATCGAAATACACCCTTAAGTAAATAAATATTTGTTAAACCAGACGTGACAGAATTTTTTTATTATTTTTTCTGGATAACTCTATCTAAATAAACAATAAATTAACAACTTTCAGCTGGGGTACAAAAACCGTGTAAACAGTGTAATCGACTGAACAAACGGAGGGGCCCGGTGTTAATTATTTCATTTCCCTCCACGACATTTTTTCTACCCGTAATTTACACTGATTTTCTAAAAAAACCGTTTTTGCTTTTGGGAATCCTTTTAGAATTGGGTTAGTGGAGTAGCTGCCCTATCCGCTCTTGCGGTAGTCAGGTCTTGACTTTTTTCTGTTAATAGGATTCTCATTTAGTTATGCTTATTTTTAACAGCTATGAACCCCTTTCAGCTCAATTGGCGGTCCTACGTCGAGGCCATTTTATTTTAATCCCAAACTTACAAACGGCAAGAATATTTTAGTAAAATTTTGCTTCTCTCTTACAAGGAAGATTAAATATATCAATACAAGGAAGATTAAAGTAGTGAGTTCTTGATATCTAAAAAGGTTCTTTGTAAATTCCAGTGCCAGTCAAACATTTAATCATTTTACGAACAGAATTTGTCTGTACCAGAAACGGTTTTTAAGGTTTTTAAAAGTATATTGCTTTACCTAATTTCCGGTAGTTGATGTCAAAACATCTTCTTTTTAATATATAAGGTATGTCAAAATGAAAAGGAGACTTTAGTTCGTTGTATGACTATCAAATCGCAATGTTTTAATCAGTTTGCGGATAGATGTCATTGTGGTATTAGCCTCATTTCAGGAGAGTTTCCGCAGTTGGTTGCACGATGGATTCCTCCTTCTCCTTAAAACATTTCGATGGGACGTCTTGGCACATCCTCCTTGCAGCCCTGATTTGTCCCCATGTGATTCGCTTATCTTCGCTCCTGGAAAAAATCCGTTAAAGGTCAGAGATTCTCCTGTGACAGGGACGTGCAAGTCACTGAGAAAAACTGAATCCCTCAGCAACCTATGCTTTTTTGCGCTGAAACCATCCACTCCCTGACTGGGCGCTGAGGTATTACGCGCTGAGTATTACAATGTCAATGGTAATTATGTATACTTCAACTGTTTCACAGGCACTGTACTTATAATATTGTTATTAAAATTTATTCACATATAATTGTAGTCTCCTTTTCATTTGGGCAACCCTTATGTATGACACAAACATAATTTTTTATTGTTTGCAAAATATTGCAATGCAACAGCATTTCAAAAACTTCCAATAAAGATAACAAGAAAAAAAAGAGAATACATTATTCAAAAATACAGATATGTTACATATATATTCATATCGTGTGCATATGTGAGGGAAAGTTAATACATCATATAAGTATAGAATTTTTAACACTAGAACCGCCATTAGGGGTCAAAATGACCCCTGTCAGGTTGATAATACTCAATTCGAACCAGAATTTTCTTCGTAAGTTTTGTTAAATGTAAGCAGCAGAAAAATAGAGTAATTGTATAAGTTAAATACTTTAAAATTAAAATTCTGGTGAGAAACACTTTTTATAAAGTTTGAGTGAAATACCTGGCTGTTCTAGTGTTAATACAGAACTGCAAGAACATTTCAGACGCAATGCATGTATAAAACGTGATTCAATTTAGACTAGATAAAAGGCAAAATAAATAATTTATAAAGCATCATACGGCACATCTAATGATATAGTACATACAAAAATGAGTTTACACATTTAAATACACTTTTCAAAAAAGAAGCTTTAACCTACATCCCTTTTTAGTTATAATAAATATTCAATTGGTAATAAATATCTGATATGATACATTTTCATCTCAAATATTTATCAATATAAATACGTGCACCAGAAAAATCAATTTTCTAATTTCTATTTTCGAGTTTAGAATCATTTCAACATTTTATTTTTTTAACAGAAATATATGTACTCTGAATAGTGCGAACTTGAAGTTTTGTAGATATATCAAAGAAAGAACAATTTTTGTAGTTCTCTTTTCTGTTTCCCACGGTTACCAAAGTGACAGCAGTTCATTCAAACTCCCACATTTTCTTTGGTTTGGCATAACCACGACAAGAGCTAAAACACACTGATTTATTGGCTTATTTCTATTAAGACAGGATGAGAAAAGACGCCAAATGAAATTGACGTTATGCACGATAAAATATTAAGAATTTTTAGTAGGACAATTCAAGCTAAATAGCATTGATTCAGTCTAGTAAGTAGAATTAAAGGAAGGAAAATCGATCATTCTTTAAAGAAATATGAATTTAAAAAATATCTTTTTTTATTCAGATTTGATTTGCAAGTTATCTGTAATTACCGTTTTTCTCTTTCAAATATTTATGAACTATTAACAAAGATAATAATTTACAGGTGTTCGACAGTTATGTATTTAGGCCTTATAAAAATCCTTAACACTTTATGCACTGACGGTAATTTTAAGTAGATTATTGAAAGATTATTACTGAAGAAAATTTAATATAAAATTTATTTACTCTATTTATTAATAAAAGGGTTTTTCCTTTCCACATTAACATGCTATTCTCGATCAAATTTAGATTGAGTAAAGAAACAGTTGAAAATAAATATTTTCAAAGAGTGATAATTTTCTTAATCATTTTCATAGATTTAGCTTTCCTTTCTTTAAAAAATGTTATATTAAACATTTTCAACTGCAAAAGCCTTTCCGTTTACAGGAAAGGTTATATAATACATTTAAATACATTGCTTTTATGACAATTGTGATATTTCAATAAGAGTATTTTTGGTTAATTAAGCTCATTACTTCTGTAAATATTTTATTAAAAAAATTATAACTACCAATCTATGTAAGAAGTTTTAATAGAAAATCATATCTAATTTTCAAACTTTTATTATTTAAAAGTTCCAGTTTATCTTCAGGTATTAAAGAAAATAGTTATAGAGATGAAGCAATTTCTTGATAAATCATTCCGTAGATAAGTAGATAACGAGCTTGATTTATGGTTAGATGGTTGTTCTTAAATCTGGAATAAACAGAAGGAATTTAGAACAATAAAATTGTTGCGATATAAAACAGTAGCTCGATTTTTTAGATAGAATTGCGAGAAACTTTGCAAAATAAACCGCGAAAAAGAATGATTTATTTAACTTTCACAAGAAGTATGCTTTTTTTGTAAGCTACTTTAGGGAATTGCATTGTGTCATTCAAAACAATCAGTATATATATATATATATATATATAAGTATATATATATTTAAAAAAAATTAAAGCTTTTTTAAACATACCTGTCAACTCTTATGTTTTTTTTTTTTTTTTTTTTTTTTTGTATCACAAATAATGAATAGTAAATTTTAGCATCTTAAATCGTCATAATCTGCTGATTAAATAAAACAAATATTTGTATTAAATTTTTGAAGTACCAAAAATCAAAAGACGTTTATAGCTATGCATTTAAGAATTACGATATTTAATGTAAAATAAAAATCCTTTTCGGCTTGTCCTACAAGCAGAGGTAGATTTAAAAGAGTGCTCATTTCAACAAAAAAAAATAAATTATGATTAGAGATATGAACCCAGTTTCAAACAAATTTTGAACCCAATGAAAATTATTAGAATTATCAAAAATGTTATAATTTTGTATCCAATAAATCATACATATATATTTTTTTAAACTAGCCCTAATAGCAAAATAATCTTATTGTTTCTACTGGCGATATCATGGTGTATATTATCATAAAATATTTCTTTAACACTGGGTTGTTAGTTTTTACTAACACTGCAACAATATTTCCAAGAATTATTTTCCAATTTTATTGAAATTCTTCTGAAATATAAGTGTTTTATTTTAGATAATTAATTTAATTGAAAATATTTCCAATTTAAGAATTATATCTAACCAGCATGTATAGTATACCATTGGAATTCTTTTGAATGAATCTAAAAATAGCGAAATATTCGAATCCAGTATGATGAAAATTATTTTTATACTAATGTAATGTTTTTTAAATCCAAGGAAAAAAACTGTATTCTTAAATTACGCTGATACCTCTTATATAATTTATTCCGGAATCACATTCGTTAGCCAAAAACTTCATTAATCGAAATGTAATCTCCTATCCAATATAATTGAAACTCGGTTCGCCGTAGAAAAAAGTAAATTATTGATTACCAGTACAATAACTTTTTTTTTCGATGAAAGTGACTTCTTGAATAAGTCAAAAAGTATTCCGAATGTGGATTTGAGAAAATTCTAGACAGATAATGTTAAATTTCCACTTTGTTTAACGCTATAGAAGTTATTTATATTAACCATGCATATATTTATACACTGCAAAAGAAAAAAAATCAGTAAAATTACGGAGAATATATTGGCAAAGGCGGAAATTCATTTTACAATGTAAAAACGTGTATGAGAATCCCAAAACTTAGCAAAGATAATAAATTAACTAGATTTTTAGATGCATTATCTGTCACGGATGAAACATCCTTATTAGCTGCTTCCTGAAGAATTCATGAAAACATTTTATAGGAGAGAAAAAATCCATAAAAATACTGAAACTGTGCTGGCAATTAACGGACATTTTCTTTTACTGTGTTGGATTATAGTTAGTGAATGCTTTCAATGGAACTTTCAATAAGCTGATCTATATTCGATAACCGACGTAGTTAATTGCTTAAAACATCACTAACCAAAACATTCGTTAGCAGACATTTTGGAGCCGAGTTATCACTGTTACGTCATATAATTCAACTTAAAAAGCTGACAATTTAATTAAAAATTTCCCACACATACGCGTCTTGTATTTACCTTTTCGTTAATTACATGTAGAGATTTACATTCTTTAAATAAAATATCTCGATGAAACTATTGAGCATTAATAAATTCATAGCATAAGAAATATTTTATTGAAACGATTTAAAATTCGTAATACGAAATTAAACTTAAATGGCACATTAAAATACATTAACGAAAATCATGTTTCACTGTCAGATTTTTCATACTTTATGCGTATTTATTGTGTAAATATCTTATAAATGAACTAGCTGACCCGCCCGGCGTTGCCCGGGTCCGTATTAACAATATTAAACGAACTTGAAATTTGTATGATTTTATCATTAACTCGTTACATGCAGAAATGCATTGTCTGAAATACGTAGCCACTGACTGTGTGAAAATCGGTTTTATAAACAACTAATATTAAGCTCTAAAAATACTCAAAATGAGCAATGAAAAACGCGGGAGGGAATATGTATCCAACGATTGCATGATTTTCGTGTAAAAAAGTTTATATTTATCCGTAAAAATCACTGTTAAGTCACGTAACTAATTATTATTTTCACATACAAATCCCAAGTGAAATATTTTGAATTTCAAACTAATTATATCACTCTTAAATCCGACCATACCATGAATGAAACCGATACACGATGGTAGCTAAAAGGTTGGTATATAGTACTATAATTTCAGAGCTATTTAACAAAAGTAAGGGTTATTTTTAATCAAATCTTGCGTATAGGTTCACTCTGTGTATAAATTCCTAACCTTAAACTTTTATACCGTAACCGGAACCTGTCTGTAACCTAACAGCGACTTAACAGTACCCTACCGTAAATTAAATATAACAGAAATGTAACCTAGCCTAAATGTATTCACTTTATTGTAACATATCCTTATTCTAACCATAACATAAATGCAATTTAACCTAACTTTAACCTAAATAATATAATAGAAAAAACCATTTTAAAAAATTACTATTTCTTCGTAAAATATGCTTCAGCTATAATTAGTTTCTTTCAATTCGTTTTATTAATACAAAATTCCTTCCTCGTGCTTTTCTTTGAGACATTAAAATTTCAGCGATAAATGGTTTAATATTGCAAACCACGGAGTAAGACACTTCTTACTCCGTGTTGCAAACCTTTTTTCGGTTTACTTCGCCTCCACCTATCTTTTTCTCCATGGTGTACAGCAGCTGTGATTAAAAAAAAATCCTCATTTAAATTGACAGTTTGCCAGTCTATGAATTTTAAAGGTCTGTCCCAGGTTTTTTAATTATTTCTGCGAAACTTTTATGCAACCAATCAACCATAAGAAAATGAAATGGAAAAAAAGCGAAAAAAGGCGATTTTTTATCAGAGTGAGCTTTGGAATTTAATTTATTACTCAGTTAATAAATAGAATTTTGAAATTCTGAGCTTCAGGTGCATCAGGAGAGACATTGGGCTACTCTCAAAAAACTTTTGAGCTTCGTACGTGCTGTAGATTTTGCTAGCCATCGCAGACACACACACAGACATACACACAGGCAGACAGAGCGTTTTGTTCTTTTATTAGTATAGATAGCCAAATGTATAGTTACCTCCCCCCCCCCAACACACACACCCGTACACACGCACGCACAAATAATCTCTGCGTCAGAATGAATTTCATTACTTAAAGACTAAAAGTTTCTGTGAGAAACAAAATAGTTATTCGATTAATAATTGTGATTTCTTTCCATTTATGTTAAAAAATAATTGATAAGAGGGCTGTCTTCATACTAAAACATTCTAAAATTATTGTTTTTGAATTACTACCTTGAATTCATCCTGTCAAAATAGTTCAAAATTTTTAAATTAAAATTTTAAATTCCTAATTAGTTTTAACTTTTCCGAGTAAGATTGCAATGAGGATAGTTTTCAAGCAAAACAATTGAGTTATAATTTGTCGGAATGAGTTATATTTTGAATTCGCACTTGATTTTTTTTCTTTTTTCTATCTAAGAAAGTATTGGATTTGCGAAAATGTTCAAATTTCGGATTTCAATGATTTATACATTTTCAGAGATTCTAAAAACATGTTATTACAAAATATCTGTATGTGACGCAAACTTTGTGGACATTCTATCCCAAGGACTAATGAACGCAGTTCTATAAAACTTAAAATTAAGTTTGTCGTTTATATAAACTTGTCCTGATTACTTTTTGATGTAAATCACCCAACAGTAGGCGATGCTTTGCTGCCCTTTTCCCAATTTTCGAAATAGCTATATCTCAAGAATTAACGGACGAATTTTCATAAAACTTCAGATTAAGTTTTTCGTAATGTAATATGATACTGATTTCTTTTTGGTAAAAATTTCTCAATAGATGGAGCTGCTATGCGGCATTATTATGATTACTGCAATGGATCTATTTCAAGAACTAATACAGGAGTTTTCTTCATTCTTCAGTTTTAAATATTCCCTGATGTAAACTGATTTTTTTAGTTTTTGGAGCAAATTGCTCAACAGGTGGCGCTTCTATCCAGATTTTTTTTTACAATTTCCGTAATTATTTTATCTCAAAAACAAATGCACGGAATTTTATCAAAATTCATATTTAGTTAGAACTTGATATGAGTTGTTGCTGATTCAATTGTGGTGTAAATTACTTAGTCGGTTGCGATTCTATGCTTCATTTTTCGGGAGGTATTAACATGTATGAGACAGAAGAAAATTTTTGGATTGCCACATCCGATAAGCTTAAATAGAAATTGCAACATGAATTTTTTAAGAGCAATACATGACACATGAAATGTAAACAGCTGTGCAAGCAACTTTCGAGTATGTCCAGATATCGACAAAGTCGTGGGGAGTGATACTGTGGCAACCATAATTATCCTTTCTGTTTTCAATTATGACCCAGTATTGGCAAACAGGAATAAAGCAACCGTTCTCATGGGCATTTGCAACCAAGAAGGCAAGATAGGGCTATGATTCACTGATTTCTGTACTTTAAACAAAATTTTTCGTAATTTTGATTATTTGGGGGAAGGTGAAATTGACTCACATGGTACAGGAAAAAAATAATAATAATTATTGTGCTACACTGGCGACAATTTTTAAAATTTTGCCTAGAACTAACATTAAAATAATAATCTTCTTTTTGGATTTGTATAATTGTCTAAGGTTTGTTATTTTACATTAGAAATGATTGTTGAAAATAATAAACAAGTGGTCCCAAACAGCAGCTGTTATTAGAAAAAAAAGGAATTTTAAAGTTTATTTTTCCTAGATTAGCAAATATCATTGCCTCACGGATACTGTTTTGTCAATCCTAGTTAACTTCCCAACCTCTCATCTTCATAAAAAACATCAAATACACAAACATACTTCTCATCTTATAAAACATTAAATATCTATATTAATAAACTAACAAATCGCTCTGTGTGTGTGTGTGTGTGTGTCTGCGATGGCTAGAAAAATCTACGGGACTTACGAGGCTCAAAATTTTTATGAGAATAGCCCAATATCTCTCCTGATGCACCTGAAGCTCAGAATTTTAATATTTTGATTAATTTCAGATATATTAATTACGAAGTGGAACTCACTATCATCAAAACTATGCCTTTTTTACCCTTTCTTCTCTACGCTGATTTTTGGTTGGTTGGTTCATGCAGAGTCGCTTATAAAAAACACGTTTCTTTTTTGCGCTTGCTTCCGTTTGGTCGGTTGTATAAAATATTCAAAAAAATAATTTTAAAAACCGAGACAGAAAAAATAAACGAATTGAGTACTTAATATTTCAAAAATGACTGTTTTTTCACCTAAACATTAAATTTTAGCACGGAGTTGAAATACTTGCTTTGAAAACGTATTTAATAATAATAAAAGTTTAAGAGAATGAATTAGTTCAAATGACGTCAGAACCTAACATCGAACTTCACAACCTGGAATTTATGTTGTTCGTCTTTCTGTTTTTCATTAACTCTGATTGGTTGAGCAATAATACATGCGTAATTGAAACTGATCTATTTAAATAGCAAGACATATGGTTTTTAGAAGGATCTTACTGGCTCTTTTACCACTAAAAATTAGAAATTGGGCAAAAATAATTCCTTACATTCGAATGCTTTCTGTTGCTGTTGCGAGTAGCAATGTTTTAAATATAATTTACATTCTCATTTTCGATAATATTAGTGATATAATTTCTTTTAATATCAGAAGTGTTTTTTAGCACTTTTCAACAAAGTTTAAAAGTACTTATGCATTCGGTTTGTCTGTCCGCCTGTCCACACTCTAATTTCTGTAAATATACTTGGATTTTTATGCAATTGACAAATCTTATTTAGGGTCATGAAATTGCATATGAAGTACGTACGAATATTGGTTCGTTTACAGAGACACTCAAAAGAAATAGATTACATTATGGAATATGCGGAAAAATTGTTTGGAGAGTATTTTAATGAGTATTTTAACGCTATTTCAAATGAACGGAAACGGATATAAATTCCCTGCTTTCACTACTATTAAATTAAATAGACAAATCATAGCAATTTTTAATAATTTACAGGGACACACAAAAGAAATGAGGTACAATACTTTCTTTGCGTAATAATTGCTGGAGAGTATGTTTTAAAATTCGGTATGCACTTTTAAATTTACTTAGTTTTTTTAATACTACTCTTTATATATAATTTCTACACCTCATATATAGGGCTGCACAAAATTATTCTATTCTTCTTATTGGAGGAAATTGCTGAAGGGAAATTTTCTGCAATATATGTACTACTTAAATGAAATAATTTTTGAAATACATGTTGTTAATATATACAAATCTCTTCTATATCATATACCGAGTTGCTAAAAAATTCGAATAATTTTCCGAAAGTAAATGGAAACAGCTGACATTCGTTTTTGAAATGCTTTGTGTATTAAACGGAACTATGTGTTGTAAACGGAAAATAATTTTTTTTCTGATGTTTCTAAAGATAAAGAAATATTGGGTGACTTAGAAGCGGTAATCGAAGATTTTTACTTCGTGATTATAATAAATTTTCGTAGTTCATCTGTCTTTTTAACACTTACTGAGAAAGTTGAAAAGTACTTATGCATTCGGTTTGTCTGTCCGTCTGTCCTCGCTCTAACTCCTGTAAATATACTTGGATTTTCATGCAATTTATAAAGCTTATTTAGGGTCACCAAAGCATTCTTGGTATTCCTTATGAAGCATGTATGACAAATGATTCATTTACAGGGATATTCAAAAGAGTTCGATTAGGGTATATGGAGAAAAATCCTTCGGGGAGTATTTTAATGCCATTACGTTATGCTCCTCTAAATATAATTAGTTTTTTCCATATTATCCTTTACATATAAATTCTATACATCATATACAGAGCAGCACAAAAATATTTGCATACCATTCTTCCTTATTAGAGGATATTGCTGAAGGGGAATTTTAAACTGAAATATGTGTATCTTTTAAATGAATTAAATTTTTGAATGCATGTTATTAATAGATATCAATCTATGTGTCATATGCAGGGCTGCTAAAAATTTCGGATCATTTTCCGAATGTAGATGGGCACAGCTGAAATTCTGTTTTGAAATGCTTAGTATATTTTCAATGGTGAAATGAGATGTGATATTTTAATTTTTTTAACTTTGCAGATTTTTACATATTCTGAATGTGCTGGATAGTGTTTCATAATCTGTGCTTGATGCATTATTTTTTATTTTTAAAGATATTTTTAAACACATTTTATCATTGCTCTATTTTTTTCTTTTTAAATACTAAAAATTGTTCCGAGTTTAATGCACACCTGCCATACAGTGCTACAGGTAGTGGGAATTTGTGTAGGATATTCGTACAGAACGTATTTCATCCTTAATTTGTAAGAAGTGGTTATTTCCGAACAATAATTTTACTAAATTTCTTAAATTCTTATTGGATTTTCTCACCCTCTCGACTAATATATGTATACGAATAAGTTTAATACTGGAGTTTCCTTCGGATATATATTTGTTAAGGTATTGATGAGCTACTGCAGGTGAAAAGTAGAACTAACATTATGCAGCAACTAGCCGTGTAGGAAGTTTTTGTTGATTAATATTGGTCTCTTAATTGAGTGGTGGTTATCATTATTTCCGAATAGAAATTTCAATAAATTTCTTAAATTGCTATTTGTATCCCCACCCCGTTGGGTAATATATCCACGGAAAGAATGATAATCGGAGTATCGTTCGGATGTAGGTTTGTTTACGAAAAAATGCTCATTCTGGTGATATAAAGTGAAACTTTAACATTCTGCAAATCGTGCATCGCACGCCTATTCTATCCAACCGCAAGTGGCGGTGATCCGTGTCGGATTTTCGTATAAAACATACTGCGCCCCGTAGCAGTGAAAAGTGGATCTGGAGTACTTTGTAGCACGTACGCGGTTAGAATTGTTAGTTTATAGTTATTATTAATTTTAGAATTTGGCTGCGATTAGATAACGGTTAGGTTACATCTGGGTTACAGTTAGGTTGCATTTAGGTTGCAATTATATCATGGTTAGTCTCAAGTTACATTTAAATTCCAGTTACATTTTAGTTAGGTTATAATTAAGTTACAGTTAGGTTAAGGTAAATTGCTGTTAGGTTACTATCAGATTACGGATATGTTACGATATGTTACGATTAGGTTACATTTATGATATACAGGGTGTCCGAAAAGTCTGGAAACGGTCGAATAACTCGAGAAATACATATGAGATTGAAAAAAGTAAATATACGTGTTAAATATTTTTAAATAAGCTACTCAGTGATACCAAATTTGACCTTCGTAACCGACCCCCTGGGGGTCAGAGGGGGTCCAACTTTGAAATCTTAAATTATAACCCCCATTTTTTATTGCAGATTCACATTCTACGGACAAAAATACATAACTTTTGTATTTGATGTTTATTTCGAATCCTCGTTTATCACGGTCTAATCGAGCATATTAAATCGATACATATTTCGGCTTTTCCAACGGGATTTTCCCTAATCGAAACTAATTGGGAAGAATTTATGACATCAAATTCCTCGTCTTTTACAAGAATAGCGTTTCCTGAAAATCACCCGTGCCGATTATTTCGATAGTGCTACACAGTTAAAAATTTGATCCATTTGCTGTAGCTTCACTCCACAGCTTTTATAGAATATCTCTTTCATGACCAATGAGAATGTTCCATAACAGAGTAAAGTACACTATAAAAAAATTGACCCTTTTGCTGCATCGTCACTCCACCGCTTTTATAGAAAACGATTACTTTACTGTGTTATGGAGCATTCTCATTGGTCACAAAAGAGATATTCTATAATAGCTGTGGAGTGACGCTGCAGCAAATGGGTCAAATTTTTAACAGTGTAGCACTATTGAAATAATCGCCAAGGGTGATTTTCAGGAAACGCTATTCCTGCAAAAGACGAGGAATTTGACGTCAAAAATTCTGCCCAATCAGTTTCGATTAGGGAAAATCCCGTTGGGAAAGCGGGAATATGTATCGATTTAATATGCTCGATTGCACCGTGATAAACCAAGATTTGAAATAAACATAAAATGCAAAAGTTACGTATTTTTGTCCGTAGAATCCGAATCTGCAATAAAAAATGGGGGTTATAATTTAAGATTTCAAAGTTGGACCCCCTCTGACACCCAGGGGGTCGGTTTCGAAGGTCAAATTTGGTATCACAAAGTAGCTTATTTAAAAATATTTAACACGTATATTTACGTTTATCAATCTCATATGTATTTCTCGAGTTATTCGGCCGTTTCCAGACTTTTCGGACACCCTGTATTTAAGTTACTGTTAGGTTCAGGTTAAGTTGCAGTAAGGTTACAGATAGGTTACGATTATAGTAAAATTAAGTTACGGTTAGGATTTTATCCACAGGGTGAACATTTCACATGTTTTGATTAAAGTATATTTAATTTTGTACTGTGGTTCTGAAACTATATTATTATATACTTACCTTTTACCTAATTATTGCTTATCGATTTTAATCATGGTATAGTCGGATCTAGGAGTGTATAATTTTTTTTAAATCAAAATATTTCACTTGGATTTCGATGTGAAAAAAATAAAAAGTTACGTGACTGAACAGTGATATTTACGGATAAAAATCAACATTTTAACGCGAAAATCAAGCAATTGTTAGACACATATTTCCTCCCCCGTTTCACATTGAAGTCATTTTGAATATTTGTTACTCTAAAAATTAGTTGTTTATTTTTTTGACAGATTTTTCTCACAGTCAGTAGTCACGTATTTCGAGTTACAGATAAAATCACAAATTTCAGGTTCGTTTAATATTATTACCACGGACACGGGCAACGCCGGGCGGGTCAGCTAGTACAAAAATAAAAGAGTTTTATTTTATGTCTGCATAACTTATTTATATTATAATCAATAAATAAGTAGGATTGGTTACAAAATCGTTTACTGCTCGTATTTTAGGGTAATTTTTTTTTCATACAAATTCATTTTGCTTTTGTACCAGAGATATTTTTGGAATCAATACCTTCCCGCTCAAATTTATAGAGTTCAGACATATTTCTAACATCTTCTTGATTAGGCAGAGCAATATGTGAATCTTTATTAATCTAAACACAGTGAATAATAATTATTTGCAGGCATTATCTTGTTAGAAAAAATATATATATGTAACTCAGTAATATAATAAAAAGAATGATGCCCAGTTAAACTGAAGGCATAGAGCTCGCAGGCTATGTAGAGTAATTGTATATTGCAGCCTTATATAATAATACCTTTCAATAAAAAATTAAGGAAGGAAGTACCGACCCCATTTCCCTTTTTTATACTTAATCATTGAAGCCTCAAAACTAATCAGGGATACGCCTTATCATATAATAAACCTGTAACCAAAATTCGAAGCAAGTTGAATTATTCTGCATAAAACCCATTTATGTAATTTAAGAAGCGTTGTCCCCGTTCTCTCCTTTATAATTAACCATTAACCCCCCAAAACTGTTAAGAAATTCCACTTACCAGAAAGAACCTACATCCAAAATTCAAAGCAAATCGGATAACTCTGCATAAAACTCCAGTTAGCTAACTTAAGGAGGAAGTAATCGCCCGTACACCCCTCCTTTATAATTAGCAAAAGAACACCACAACAAATGAGCGAAGCCTCTTATTACTATGAACCTGTATCCAAAAATTGAAACAAATTGGTTAATTCTGCATGAAAAACCATTTACATTCACTAATCCAGTGAATTCCAAAAACAAATCAGGGAAACGCCTTTTCAGAATAAACCTATATACAAAATTTGAAGCAAATCTGTAAATTTTGCGTGAAAAACCTAAATTAAGATTGGGGGATTACCCCCCCCCAATTCTCCCTCTTTATACTTATCCAATGAACACCAAATATTAATCACGGAGGCACCTCATTAGAATGATCCTACATCTATGATTTAAAAGAAATCTACTAATTCTGTATGATAAACCCATTTATATAAATTAAGGGGAGGAGCAATAGCCCCCGTTCCCCTTCTTACACTTATCGAATGAACGCTCAAAACTAATCAGGGAAGCGTCTTACCATAATAAGCCTATATCCAAAATTTCATGTAAATCGGATAATTTTATTATGAGTTATCGCGTTACGTACGTTCGTACGTATGCACGTACATACATACAGAACGGGCGGGCACATAAGCTCTCAGGCTTTGATAGCCTGTGAGCTAAAAAACTAATTTTGAAAATTTTTGGAAGATTTATTAATTTGATTAAAATGCTAAAAGAAGAAAAAAAACAAAAATGTTACTTGCGAATAAATTGTTGATATTAAGATTAAAGCCAAATATACATTATCAGGAAGCATTAAAAATTATCTGTTTAAATTATAAATGTAATAAGTATATATCCATATGAAAGAGAGAAAAACATGAAAAGAGATTGATACTTAAATTATTGAATATTTGCCCATTAATATGATTTTTAATAATCCAGTCCAATAGCGAAAATATTCGTAAATGTTTGAGTTGCTTCAGTTTGAAATATTAGAGGGAATTTCGAAAGGAAATTTATAAAAATTGCGATATTTTTCATGTTTCGCATAAAATAGAATAAAATGAGCATTTTCCATCAAAGTAAATTTACGAAAATTTCCTAAATTAGTTCTTTCATAAATTCGGTATTTGGATTCACACTATTTTTAAAAATAGATTTTAGCTCAAATTATCACTTAATTAATATCTGCTATAATTAGCGTATAAGATTATTAAGTTTTATATTTTGTTTTGACAGCTGTTTTCAATTTACACAGATTCTAAGTTACTTCATGCAGTTGAAAATTTAATCTTAATTAGGTAGATTTCTTATGAAATATTACCTTCTGCGACCACTTCTATGTTGGAATTTCTCAAAATTTTTGCAGATCTACAACGATCATGACCCCTAGACCCCAAAACTATCATTAGTTAAAAAGTTTATATATGCAGGGTGGTCCTAAAATATATGCCAAAAATGTAAAGGTAAGTAGAGGGGACCTAAATAAGCATATTTCGGTTACGAATGTGTGTGCAGTAATGGCACATTAAAGCACTAGCTTGTAAAGCAGTGTGAATCAAAGGAAACTGAAAAGACAAGTAAAGACAAAATAAAACAAAAAAATATTAGCAGTTTACAAGAGGTGCTCGAAAGAGCGGCCACAATCAGTGATATAACATTCACAGTGACGGCACATAGATCGGCGTACATTAAAAAAGACATCAGGCATATCGAGCACATGTAAAGCAGTAACAGACGAGCGGGCAACAAGATCATCTTCAGGTGTGATGGGACTCTCGTACACCAAGCTTTTAATATGACCCCAAATTAAAAATCCAAACCGGTTAAATCAGGAGAACGTGGTGGCCAGGGAACTGGACCGCCCTGTCCTATCCAATGTTGGCCGTAAATAGTGTCCAGGTGGTTCCTGACGGCTCGACTGAAGTGAGCTTGGGTTCCATCGTGCTGGAACCACATTCGTCTGCAAAAAGCTGGAGAAATGTCTACCAGAAGATCAGGTAAAACCTCCTGTAGGAAGGTGTTGTACATATGACCAGTTAAACGACTAGGTAGAATGTACTGTCCTTCTAATTTATTGTGTACAATGCCTGCACAAACATTAATGGAAAATCTTTCTTGGTACGCGTATGCTATTCTTCCATGTGGGTTGCCATAAGCACACAGATGTGAATTATGGATGTTAAAGATACCCGACCATGTAAAGGTAGCCAGCCGCATCAATAAATAAAACATCTGCTGGGAAGGTTGGATTGGATGCTGTCTGCTGTAGGTACCAATGAGCAAAGTTGAGATGTGGAAGATAATCATCAGGGGTCATTGCTTGCGCTCTCTGTAAATGATACGGATGCATTCCATCTTCATATAAAGTCCCCAAAACACTTTGATGGCTCACACCCAACGAACGTCTTACAATTCATGAGCTTGTCGAAGGATTATTCTCTACTGTTTTTAGTATTCTGGTTTCCACTGCAGGAATTAAGCGATATCTTCCGATGTCAGCTCCACGCCTGGAAGCATAAAACGATTCACTTGTGCGTAACTCCCGATGAAAACAATCGAATGTTCGACGATCCCACTGATTCCTATACGAGAATCTCTCCCTGTACATCGTCTGAGCAGCTAATCTGTTTTCTTGTGCATCCCTATACATGAAATGCATGTCGGCAAATTCCATTTCCACATTGGTTATACCATGCGTGCTGTTTGAGATCCGCGCGGGAAATGATGAATCTAGCTAACAAAGCGCTTTTGTACGCCGTAGTCATCAGCTGTCCCTATCGGCTCAAGACGGCATTACCGCACTCACAATCCTGTACGAAATATGCTTATTTAGGTCCCTTCTACCTATCTTTACATTTTTGACATATATTTTAGGACCACTCAGTCTATATATATATATATATATATATGCATATACGCCAAAGATGATATGGCCAAAGATGACCGTCCACATGCGATTTTTGACATTATGTTAAGTATCTAGAAAATTACTTGAGGAATTATCCTGAAAACTTAAATGTGTTAACGTAATAGTACAGGTCATATATTTCCATGAAGACTTTCTCCCGAAACTTCATAGGGGACCGTCAACAAATTGAAAAAGAACGACAATCTTTCGGACAACCCTGTCAAAACTAATGTATCAAAAGCGTTCAAACAGTAGATTATGATTAAGTAGTTTATTCTAATTAACTGTTTTCATTTTTATGCGGATGACACGGATACGCGTAGAGATATTAAGGTTTTTATAAAAACTGTCCCGAATTTTTTCAGGTTTTTTGCTTATCATTTGCAGAGTTCTTAATATAAAATAATGTATTTTTCCGAAAACCTCAGAACAAATATTATAACAATACCCTCTAATCAGAATTACAAAATAATAAAAATTGTATGAAAAAAGAACAGTTTTACTAAATATTTTTTCATTGCGCATGCGTCAACGTTATCGAAATTTCATTTCCATATTTTGTTAGCTAAATGCATAGAGCAACTTTTGTAAAAGTCTCAAAAGCATAGTTTGAAAATTCTGAAAATGTTCGTCGATGGAATTGTTTCCAAAATGAAGCAAAAAAAAAAAAAAAATAAATAAATAAATAAATAAGGGGTTGTATCTTTGGGGATGTACGAAAATTAAATTTTTATACGGCCCCCGTAGGGCAAAATTCCCAATTAGGAAATTATTCCTTATCCATTCCTAAATTGAACAAAAAATATTTTATTTCCGAATCTAAAAACATCACTGAGACATTAAAGGTCAAAATTCTCCGAAATTCATGACTTACACCACTTAATCATGCCTGTAAAGGAAGAATTTTTTTACTCATTTTGAAACCAAGTGAGGGATTGTCCACAAATTATCCATTATTAAATGTCGATTTAAGACAGTTCTTATTTAGACATAAAAAAGAAGGGTATTGATTTAAAGCAAAACTTATTTTCAAAATATATTGGTAGTCTTCACTGAAGGACTGCATGGATCGAAATATCTCGGTCCGGTTCCAAACCGACCCACAGGGAAAAAAGTTCAGCCCAGCCTGGAAAAAAGTTAAAATCATAATCCGGATCGGCCTTAAAAAAATTTAAATGCTAGCACGACTGAGCCGTGAATTTCTACATAGTTTTTTACTTCGGTGTACTTAAAAATTGTTTCGTATGGAGGAGTTTTGACCAAAAATACTTATTATAGTTTTTCGTTTTTTATATTTATACTTTTTATTATCAAAGAAGCAACAAAGGCTGTGATATATTTATTTTATCAATGAATCTCTATTTAAGTCTAAATGTTTCACTTATATTTTAATATCGTTAATCCGTATACCATGCGTTGGAGACTTTGAAAAATGTTTCTATTTTTTCTCAGGTATTATCATATTTATTTTGCATGGATCAAGACATTTTCCGTTTAAGACAGAATTCCGTCATAGACAGATTGTTTTCACTGGCTTTGTTGTTTTAATTTGTTAGCCTTTGAATATACTATTTTTAAAAAAAATGAATTTTAAAGTTTTTATTTATTTATTTATATTTTTTTGTAAAAAAAAAAAAAGCAATTTCAAAATCCATGTGTTTTTCGTAAACATTTTAATTGAACCAAATTTTACTTATTTTATGTACGCATTAGGTCAGTCAGAGACAGTGATTTTAATACGGAATGTTCGAGACCGGGATTGAAAATTTAGTCCTGTACAGACCTAGGAAAAAAGGAAGCAGCCCCCTCCGGTATGAAAAATACGTTATTTCAGGTCAGGCGAGTCTTCAGAAAAAAGTAACATCTCAGTCTTGGCCCAGCCTGAGCCCAGAATACAGATATTTTAACAGCCTCTCTTGGACGATAACAAGCCTGAAGTTGTGAGAGCTTAATTTATAACAAAGACTTAATCTGCATCTTAGAAAAAGCATTGTTCTGACGGACATTTAAACAGTACACTTCGTTTATCTGCATGATAAGTTTTTCCCTCACTATTTCTCGTCTTTAAACTATTAAAAGTTAAGAATTGTTAAAGAAAAAAAAAGTGCAAAACTGAAACATGTTATTTTGGATTATTTTACATTAGTTTTGTTTCGGCAAATTAAAAAAAAAATATTTACTTGTGAAAATATGATTTTTTAAAAGTTATATTATTTTTTCGATAAATTTTTAATAGTTTTAAGGTTATATTCTTTTTTCAATAAATATTTTTATAGTTTTAAAATTAACATTGAAAAACAAAAAACCTGGAAAAAAACTAAAATCAGATTTTTATCTTTAGTTAAATGGAAAGAAATTGAAATCCGATAAATAATGTTTCGAGTTACAACGATTTTAAATTATCCCATTTATACCAGTGCTAATCATATGAAATTTTTATAAATTTTATGAGAAATTTTAGGATGTTATTTTCTTAGCAAATTATATGGCTAACCATCACAAAAAAGAAAAGAAATCAAAATTGTAAATCAAAAGATACTGTTAAAGTAACATTGATTTTGAACTGCATGCATTTCAATTTGTGTCTTATCCCTTTAAACCAGGTGAATTATTTAAACAGCTA
Organism: Maratus speculifer; assembly: GCA_964019185.1. Lineage (NCBI taxonomy): Eukaryota > Metazoa > Arthropoda > Arachnida > Araneae > Salticidae > Maratus > Maratus speculifer. The sequence continues at coordinate 232,159,171 of OZ025299.1, read as the reverse complement.
TAACTTTGCGAATTTTAAAGATAGGAAGATGCAATTTTTTGTGTTTTATTCTGGACTGGATAAGGAAAGTTTTTCTAACTGGGATTTTTACCGCACGGGGGCCATATAAAAATTTAATTTTCAAATAGAACCCCATATGGAATTGCAACTTATAAAAAATTTCACCTTTTTTTTTATGAATTTTTGCAATTGCAAGTATGTTTCTATGGACAATATTTAAGGAGATAGCCTATTATTTCGATATTTATGACTCACCCTGTATATCCCGCAGAAAAGTTATAAAAGTGCCATCCGTGGAGTCTTTCTAAGGGGACCTTTACGAAAGTATGACCAAAGCTCGAAGAAAACCAGGAAAAACTCCGATCGATTAGGCCGACGGGTACACTTAGGTTCGGGACCAGCACCTATCGTCTAGCAGCCTTGAGAGCAGAACCTCTCGGACATTGATGGGGCTTTAAACAACTTGGAGGAATAATAGAATTATATAAATTAGATAAAATAGAATAAATAAATAGAATAAAAAGACAAATACATTATAGTATCATTCAAAAAAATTATACTGTAGTATCCTTTTATCTATATTATAAAGGCAATTATTTAAAGGCATTTCAATTAATACAAATAATAAAATCTATAGTAATCTTTATGCAGTTTTGTGTAATTCAGTTCCTCACAAAAAGCAATTGCATCTATTTTCGCCTTGAGGAATTTCTCTGAAAGAAAAAAAAGCCCATTAAGAATCTGAAAGTGAAAGAAATATGTTATTCGAGGATGAATTTCGTGTTCAGATAAAAAAAAAAAAACGGAAGAGTAAATTACAAATTAAATTATTATTTTAATTAGGTTTTGTAAACTAAATTTTTTTATCATAAAAACGCTTAAAAATGTTTGAAGTTAAAGCTAGAAAAAGCATAAATAGCAAAATTAATAAATAAATAAATGCGTATAAATAAGAAAATTTTTGCATACTTTTCTTTCGGTGTTTTTTCAATATGAAGACGACACGCCGAATTCAAGCAGAGCGAAAAGTCGCCAATAATTGTAACCTTCTGTCGGATGGATGGATCGTATTACAATAAACGTGATCACTTGTGGCATTAATACTGTAATCTACTTCTCCATTGGAATGGACAGGTAGCCGATAAATTTATGTAATTACAAAAGGAAAATATAAAGTGATGATAATATTTAATTTAATAAGCTTTGGTTTGAAAGAATATATGTCATGAAATCAATTTGTTATTTGCTGGACAACGGTATGGTACTTATACTTTTCATATATTTATTTTCTACATCATCAGCATATAATATCAATTTTGGTAAGTGCTTATCATTTATTTATTTATTTATAAATTATAATTTTGAAAATCAAAATAATTCTCAATTTTTAAGTTTGATATCATTTTAATCTTATTTTCATGGAATTTTTTTTTCAAAAGATGATAAAAGCTAATTAAGATTTTTCTTTATAAAAGAGATAATAAATACGTGATATGTGAATATTATATGATGAACAAAGGAAAATTTCTTGTTTTTATATTTTCAGTATAAGCATTAAACTTTACAAAACTGTTAAACCTGACATTTGTTTTCATTTATTTTTAAATAATATCACGATAACAAAATTATCTCAGTTATAAATTTATTATTTTAGATATTTTCTTTAGGCGATGTAATAATTTCAATTTAAAAAGAAATACTTTGTATAGTACATATTAGAAAATAGAAAATAGAAAGTATTGATAGTACCATTTTTATGTTTCTCGGACAATAGTACTTTACTTGTGCATTCATATTTATTAATTTTATCCTCACTGCAATATGTCAAAATTTGCAAATACATTGTTTAAAATTATTTTAATGCATGAAATCATTTAACACATATATAAATAATTAACATTCGTTTATTGAAAAAAAATAAAAACTCAATTTTAATAACTCACACCTTTATTCAAAAAATTGAATTTGGCTGATTGAAAAAAATACTTAATAGTTAAATGAAGATTCCGTTGTACAATTCTTGATCATTTACTATGCTTCAAAATTTAAAAAAAGGCAAATTATTAATGGGTGATATTTGTAAATACTTAAATCAACTATGATAAAATGCATTTTGTAAATTGATCTGAATTTTCTTCTTTTTTTTTACATTTAAATACTTTTTTTCTCTATGCAAGAAAAAATATTAAAAAGATATTTGCATATGCCTAAATCTGTCAAATTTCAACAATTAAAAATTAGATCCAAATTTATTCCTACCATTTATTAACTATCCTTTTTCAGTTTTTGCTAATTTAAGATAATAAATTAGAATACATAAGAATAACGCAGAAGAATAATTAGAAAAAATTCACAGTGGTTTTCTTTTAACCATTTCCGGCACGGGCAAATTTTGCAGTAAAATGAGTAATTATCGACTGCCACCGGAATTTGCAAACGATTTTTTTTTAGATATTATGAATTCCTTAATTTAAGCTTTCATTGTAAAAGCGAAAATTTACTAAAATATTATTGGTGCCATTTGCAAGATTGGAATTAAAATTAGGTATCCCGGACTGGGCACAATGTGCCGGAATGGGTTAAACGTTGTATCTAATTCGTATTGCATAGTTAATACAAATTTTTTTTAAAGAAAAGGGAGAGAAAACTGCTTACTGGATTAATTCAATAAAGAAATAAACAAACACTGTTGTTTTCCTCATGAAGCAAAATTTTAAAATATATTATGAATTTTTGAAACCATCATTCAATGGATAATTTTTAAAAAATAAGCTTTAATACTCAAGCAGCAACTTTTTCAGTCGGACCAATTTTTTCGGGTTCCAGCACTATCGCTTCTGGAAATTCGGGTAAAAATCACCATATTGACAATATTTTTTTTGAAATGTATTCTACTTTTATATATTAAAAAATCGACCAATACAGTATATTTTATAGTTTCTGAATAAGAGAATCTACCAATTGGATTTGATGAAAAAAAAAAAAAAATCCTAAACCGTCAGAGACAGTTTCCACTACAAAAGTGTATTAAATGAGGCGAAGAAATATTTTAAAAGCTGTTTGGATCAATAGAAACACTTCTTAAAAAATACGAAAATTAAATTTTTATAAGGTGCAATGGTCTTATAAGTTATGTTTAACAAGATTTTTCTGTTTCACTGACAAGAAAGACAAAAAAAAAAAAAAAAAAAAAAAATTTCCGGTATAACAATTCATCGAGTAATGGCTTTTAAAGTTGGAGTATATTTTTTGTGGCTAATTATAGGTAAGTCACACATTTAGTAGAAATATAATTTCGTCAAATATATTCAAAATCAGATTGAGAGTAAAATTAACATTGCAATGCGACTTTGAAATCTTTAAGCATTGTGACAAAAGAATGCAAAATGTAAAAATTTTTATAAAATTAAAAATTAAAAAACACAATTTTTGTTAAATAAAATGATGAAAATTAATTACTTACAAAATAACAAATATTTAAAAATGTTATTAGATAACACTAGCCTGTAAATGTTGGGTTATATCATGTATTTTAGCTTTTGATAATTTAATCTGATGTAATTTGTCTCGCTGAATCTCGAATTGACCTTCATGTTTTACCGCCATGTAATTATTTTTTGCAAATCAAAAAAATTTAAAATTAAAAAAAAAAAAAATAACGGAAAGTTAAGATGTAAATTAGATCTGTTTTTAACTTTTGATAATTATTTTTTGTATAGTTTCTATCGCTGAAACAGAAAATGACCTTCATTTTTAACTTTTAACTATCCCATCAGGATTTTTCGCAAAATGTACATTTCAAAGTTTAAAAATCCTTCCGGCCAATGCCGGGAGGAAGAAATAGTCGCAGGCAAATAGAATTTTCAAAATGTGACCCACTTTAGAAATTCAAACTCTTATATATAAGCTCTTTTTTAAGATCACGAAAAATCAAAAATGCTCCGTAAGCCTCGTATCAAGATCAAACACTTCAGATAAAACCTATATATACACTATATTGCCATTGATTATGGGATACTTGCGATTTTAGACATTTTACTAAATATCTAGAAAAATACATGAGGAATCATCTCGAAACTCTTAGTGTATAAATATAATAGTATAAGTCATACATCTCCGTGAAGATTTTTTCCCGAAACTCCAAAGGGGACCGTCAACAAATTAAAAAAGAATGAATATCTTTTGAATAACCCTGTCAAAACTAATGTAGCAAAAGCGCTCAAACTCTAGATTGTGATTGAATGCCTTATTGTAATAAGCCTTGTTCATTTTTATGCAAATAGCATGCATACTCGCAGAGTAATTAAGGTTTTTATAAAAATGATCCCAAATTTTTCCAAGTTTTTTCCTTATAATTTTCAGAGTTCTTAATATAAAATATTATTTTTTTCAGAAAATATGACAAACAACATTGCACACAGTACCCTGTAATCAGAATTAAAAAATAATGAAAATAGTATAAAAAATGAGTTGGTTTACTAAATAATTTTTTACTGCGCATGCGTCAACGATATCAAAATTTCATTTGCATATTATGTTAGCTAAACGTATAGAGCAACTTTTGTGAAAGTCACAAAATCATAACTTGAAAATTCTGACAATAATCGTCAATTGAATAAGTCGAAAATCCGTTATTCTCAAAATGAAGCAAAAACAAGAGGGGTTGTATCCATATATTCATTGATTAGTGTCAATATAGAATACACAATATGGGATGTACTACTGCATTTGGATAAAATCCCTCATTTTTTTGCTTCATTTTGGAAACAACGGATTTTGTCCCTTTTCTATAGACGATTACTTTCAGAATTTTCAAGCTATGATTTTGAGACTTTTACAAAAGATGCTCTATACATTTAGCTAACATAATATGCAAATGAAATTTTGATATCTTTGACGCATGCGCAGTAAAAAATTATATAGTAAACCTACTCATTTTTCATACAATTTTTATTATTTTTTAATTCTGATTACAGGGTACTGTGTGCAATGTTGTTTGTCATATTTTCTGAAAAAAATATTATTTTATATTAAGAACTCTGAAAATTATAATGAAGAAACTTGGAAAAATTTGGGACCATTTTTATAAAAACCTTAATTACTCTGCGAGTGTGCATGCTATTTGCATAAAAATGAACACAGTGTATTACAATATACACTGTGTAATACACAGTGTATTACACAGTGTATTACACAGTGTGCCTATCATTTATTTATTTATTTATAAATTATAATTTTGAAAATCAAAATAATTCTCAATTTTTAAGTTTGATATCATGTTAATCTTATTTTCATGGAATTTTTTTTCAAAAGATGATAAAAGCTAATTAAGATTTTTCTTTATAAAAGAGATAATAAACACGTGATATGTGAATATTATATGATGAACAAAGGAAAATTTCTTGTTTTTATATTTTCAGTATAAGCTTTAAACTTTACAAAACTGTTAAACCTGACATTTGTTTTCATTTATTTTTAAATAATATCACGATAACAAAATTATCTCAGTTATAAATTTATTATTTTAAATATTTTCTTTAGGCGATGTAATAATTTCAATTTAAAAAGAAACACTTTTTATAGTACATATTAGAAAATAGAAAATAGAAAGTATTGATAGTACCATTTTTATGTTTCTCGGACAATAGTACTTTACTTGTGCTTTCATATTTATTAATTTTATCGTCACTGCAATATGTCAAAATTTGCAAATACATTGTTTAAAATTATTTTAATGCATGAAATCATTTAACGCATATATAAATAATTAACATTCGTTTATTGAAAAAAAATAAAAACTCAATTTTAATAACTCACACCTTTATTAAAAAAATTGAATTTGGCTGATTGAAAAAAATACTTAATAGTTAAATGAAGATTCCGTTGTACAATTCTTGATCATTTACTATGCTTCAAAATTAAAAAAAAGGCAAATTATTAATGAGTGATATTTGTAAATACTGAAATCAACTATGATAAAATGCATTTTGTAAATTGATCTGAATTTTCTTCTTTTTTTACATTTAAATATTTTTTTTTTTCTCTATGCAAGAAAAAAATATTAAAAAGATATTTGCATATGCCTAAATCTGTCAAATTTCAACAATTAAAAATTAGATCCATATTTATTCCTACCATTTATTAACTATCCTTTTTAGCTCACAGGCTATCATAGCCTGAGAGCTTATGTGCCCGCCCGTTCTGTATGTATGTTCGTACGTAACGCGATAACTCATGATAAAAATATCCGATCCACTTGAAATTTCGTACATAAGTATATCCTGATAAGGCGCTTCCCTGATTAGTTTTTGGAGTTCATTCGATATGTATAAGAGGGGGAACGGGGGGCTCATGCCCCCCGTTAGTTGATATAGATGGGATTTTCATGCAGAATTAAGTTTTCAAAATTTATATTAGGATCATTCTGATGAGGCGATTCCGTGACTGTTATTAGGTGTTCATTGATTAAGTATAAATAGGGGGAACAGGGGTTCTAATGCCCCCCCCCCCTGTTAGTTGATATAAATGGGATTTTCATGCAGAATTAAGTTTTCAAAATTTAGATTAGGATCATTCTGATGAGGCGATTCCGTGACTGTTATTAGGTGTTCATTGATTAAGTATAAATAGGGGGAACAGGGGTTCTAATGCCCCCCCCCCTGTTAGTTGATATAAATGGGATTTTCATGCAGAATTAAGTTTTCAAAATTTAGATTAGGATCATTCTGATGAGGCGATTCCGTGACTGTTATTAGGTGTTCATTGAATAAGTATAAGTAGGGGGAACAGGGGTTCTAATGCCCCCCCCCCCGTTAGTTGATATAAATGGGATTTTCATGCAGAATTAAGTTTTCGTTCAAAATTTAGATTATGATCATTCTGATGAGGCGATTCAGTGACTGTTATTAGTTGTTCATTGAATAAGTATAAATAGGGGGAACAGGGGTTCTAATGCCCCCCCACCCCCGTTAGTTGATATAAATGGGATTTTAATGCAGAATTAAGTTTTCGTTCAAAATTTAGATTAGGATCATTCTGATGAGGCGATTCCGTGACTGTTATTAGGTGTTCATTGAATAAGTATAAATAGGGGGAACAGGGGTTCTAATGCCCCCCCCCCGTTAGTTGATATAAATGGGATTTTCATGCAGAATTAAGTTTTCGTTCAAAATTTAGATTAGGATCATTCTGATGAGGCGATTCCGTGACTGTTATTAGGTGTTCATTGAATAAGTATAAATAAGGGGAACAGGGGCTCTAATGCCCCCCCCCCGTTAGTTGATATAAATGGGATTTTCATGCAGAATTAATTTTCGTTCAAAATTTAGATTAGGATCATTCTGATGAGGCGATTCCGTGACTGTTATTAGGTGTTCATTGAATAAGTATAAATAAGGGAAACAGGGGTTCTAATGTCCCCCCCCCTTAATTTATATAAATGGGTTTTTCAAGCAGAATTGTCAGATTTCGTTCAAATCTCTGAATAGTTTTGGAAGTTTAATGGTTAAGTATAAAAGAGGGGGATAACTCTTTTTAAATTATATAAATGCTAAATGGGTTTTTATTAAGAATTATCTAATTTGCTCTGAATTTTGGATATAGATTTTTTATATGATAAAGCATGTCTTTGGTAGTATAGGAGGTTCAATGATTAAGTATAAAAAAAAGAGAAAAGGGGAGAGCTGTTTCCCCTTCTTAATTTTTTTTTTTTCGAACGGAATTAACCCTTGAAAATATAAAGCTTTAATGTGCAATTAGTATTTGTAGCCTGTGAGCTCAATGCCTTCAGTTTAACTGGGCAGTATTCTTTATTCAGTTTTTGCTAATTTAAGATAATAAATTAGAATACATAAGAATAACGCAGAAGAATAATTAGAAAAAATTCACAGTGGTTTTCTTTTAACCATTTCCGGCACTTGCAAATTTTGCAGTAAAATGAGTAATTATCGACTGCCACCGGAATTTGCAATCGATTTTTTTTAGATATTATGAATTCCTTAATTTAAGCTTTCATTGTAAAAGCGAAAATTTACTAAAATATTATTGGTGCCATTTGCAAGATTGGAATTAAAATTAGGTATCCCGGACTGGGCACAATGTGCCGGAATGGGTTAAACGTTTTATCTAATTCGTATTGCATAGTTAATACAAATTTTTTTAAAAGAAAATGGAGAGAAAACTGCTTACTGGATTAATTCAATAAAGAAATAAACAAACACTGTTGTTTTCCTCATGAAGCAAAGTTTTAAAATATATTATGAATTTTTGAAACCATCATTCAATGGATAATTTAAAAAAAAAAAGCTTTAATACTCAAGCAGCAACTTTTTCAGTAGGACCAATTTTTTCGGGTTCCAGCACTATCGCTTCTGGAAATTCGGGTAAAAATCACCACATTGACAATATTTTTTTTTTGAAATGTATTCTACTTTTATATATTAAAAAATCGACCAATACAGTATATTTTATAGTTTCTGAATAAGAGAATCTACCAACTGGATTTGATGAAAAAACAAAAAATCCTAAACCGTCATAGACAGTTTCAACTACAAAAGTGTATTAAATGAGGCGAAGAAATATTTAAAAAGCTGTTTGGATCAATAGAAACATTTCTTAAAAGTACGAAAATTAAATTTTTATAAGGTGCAATGGTCTTATAAGTTATGTTTAACAAGATTTTTCTGTTTCACTGACAAGAAAGACAAAAAAAAAAAAAAAAAAAAAAAAAATTCCGGTATAACAATTCATCGAGTAATGGCTTTTAAAGTTGGAGTATATTTTTTGTGGCTAATTATAGGTAAGTCACACATTTAGTAGAAATATAATTTCGTCAAATATATTCAAAATCAGATTGAGAGTAAAATTAACATTGCAATGCGAATTTGAAATCTTTAAGCATTGTGACATAAGAATGCAAAATGTAAAATTTTTTATAAAATTAAAAATTAAAAAACACAATTTTTGTTAAATAAAATGATGAAAATTAATTACTTACAAAATAACAAATATTTAAAAATGTTATTAGATAACACTAGCCTGTAAATGTTGGGTTATATCATGTATTTTTGCTTTTGATAATTTAATCTGATGTAATTTGTATCGCTGAATCTCGAATTGACCTTCATGTTTTACCGCCATGTAATTATTTTTTGCAAATCAAAAAAATTTAAAATTAAAAAGAAAAATAACGAAAAGTTAAGATTGTAAATTAGATGTGTTTTTAACTTTTGATAATTATTTTTTGTATAGTTTCAATTGCTGAAACAGAAAATGACCTTCATTTTTAACTTTTAACTATCCCATCAGGATTTTTCGCAAAGTGTACATTTCAAAGTTTAAAAATCCTTCCGGCCAATGCCGGGAGGAAGAAATAGTTTTCATATTCCTTAATTTAAAAAAATCAAGTTACATTATTGAAACATACAAAGCTCAAATTAGTGGAACCCGATTATTGAAGCTTCAATACCTGATTTTTTTCAATACTGAATATGAATAGGAATTTCGAGAAATTAATCGACATTGAACACTATACAAGCTGGTTTTTTTATTTATTTAAAGCAATTTATATTTGATTGCCAAATTCGGCGATATATAATGAAGTGCCTGCCATATTAAAACTACATGATGGGCGAAACTAACCAATGAGCTTGATAGAGATCTTAGTAAGTCCTGTTCATATGCTCACACACATCGAAATCGGTTGATATATGCGAGTGCTATTGCAGGCAAATAGAATTTTCAAAATGTGACCCACTTTAGAAATTCAAACTCTTATATATAAGCTATTTTTTAAGATAACGAAAAATCAAAAATGCTCCGTAAGCCTCGTATCAAGATCAAACACTTCAGATCAAACACTTCAAAATTCTTTTAAATATATATATATATATATATATATATATATATATATATATATATATATATATATATATATTTAAAAGAATTTTGAGAATTTTAAATGTCTGCTATTTTTTAAAAAATGGCGAATGAAGTTGACAAACAAACGCGGTCAAGACATTGGTTTGTGCTATGTACACATCAAGTTACATCCAAACTGATTTATAAATATGCATATATCGCGTGACAAAAATCAGATCATTTCAAAATTTCAGCCCCACTAGAAATTCAAAGTGCTACAACTCAGCCATTGTTTAAGTTATAAACAAAACAAAAAATGCTCCAAATTCTTCGTATCATGGTCAAAGACATGGGAAAAAATCTCTTTCAATTTCTAATTTTTTTGTACCTTATTTTAAATTTAAAAAAAAAAATTCAAATGGTCTCCATTTTGAAACAAGATGGTGGATCAAATTGACTAACGAACTCGGTCGATACATCTGTATGTACTATGTACACATTAAGTTACATCCAAATCGGTTCATTAATACGCGTGTTATCATGTGACAAAAAATCAGACCACTTCAAAATATCAGCCACACTAGAAATTCAAATTGCTACATCTCGGCCACTGTTTTAGATACAGACAAAACAAAAAATGCTCCGAATTCTTTGCAACAAGGTCAAACACATAAAAAATTATTTAAATTTACAATTAAAAAAAAATCAAATACCCTCCATTTTGAAACAAGATGGCGTATGCAGTTGGCCAACGAACTCGGTCGAGGCATGTTTATGTATTATGTACACTCCAAGTGACATACAAATCAATTCATTAATACGCGTGACACCACATGGTAGAGGTCTGCACGGGCCCGGGCTTGGCCCGTGGCCCGTACCCGGGCCGGGCCGGCGGAATCGTTTCGAATTTTCTAACGGGCCGGGCCGGCAAATTTAGAATAGTTTTTTCAACGGGCCGGGCCGACAAACAACATAAACGGGCCGGGCCGAGCCGGCAAAAAAATTGAACGGACCAGACAGGCCGGGCCGATAAAAAAAAATTTCGGGCCTGCCGGCCCCTTCTGAAAATTTAAGCAGAAACGATAAAATATGACCTTTTTTCAACGAAAATGGTTTTAACGAGAATAAGTATAAATGTGGCCATACTAGTTTGACAGCATCAATATAAAAACGCATAGTGTATCGGCATCGGAGAATTACATTATGTGTAACCCGTTTTAATATTTTTTTAGCTGACTCATGCCGGTCAGAGATCACGCTTGCATTATTTTTCTACATATAGACTGGCCGGACCGGTACTAGACTTAATTATTGGCAGAAAACATGATTTGTAAAATTATTAACAGCGATAAAGAACTTAGCTTAGGCTTCGGATGCATACTTCTTGATGATTTTTAAATTAATTTCTCAATAATGGAAAGTTTGACACATTTTCTGATTAATTTTAAATTGTAAAAGTATAAAAGTGATAAGCCTGACTATTGAAGGGATTTGGAATCGAATAGCGTTTTTCATTTTTGGTAAATAAAATACTTGTATAACCTTGTTGAGATATAATAGTTTCTCAAATGATTGCAGGTTTTTCTCCCTTCCCTTGTTATTGCTTCCGGAAATTCTATTCAAAACGCTAATAGCTGGAGAGCTACTGAACCCTGGGAGTAATGGCATTACCCACTACAACAGTTGTTGTAGGGGGTAATGGTAATGGTCGTCCTGTAAGGATAGAAATTTGTATGCCTACGATTTATAGCATGCTAAGAGCAATAGCCATGACCTGGCAGGCGTCAGCCCTGCACATCATCAGGCCCTTTATTTTTTGAACTGTCAAGTAAATTGAATTTAAAAACTTGTTCCTGTAAGTTTAAAAATTTAATAGGATAAAGTTTATTTATTGTAAATCTTAAAAAAAATTTACAGGCGATTACAATGTGCAGAAGTATGTGACAGGTGAATTAAAAATAGCACAGTTGAGGAGGTAAAATAAACTTTGTCCTGTATAGTTAAAAGTCCTGTATAGTTAGATATGTTTTTAAGTAAACGTTTTAGAATAAATATGTACAATGCCAGGCGGTTTTGAACAACATAAGACCTTGACAGGCGAGGGGAAAGCTGCTAAGGGCGTGCGAGTAAGAAACTTAACGTGAACGCATACAGTAAATGCAATATATTTTATTAGGTTTTATACAGTCTACATTAGTTTTAACATTCGTTTTCATCATCATCGACATTTCACTATCACTGTTTTCATCATCATCTGACTCTTCAGAAATGTTTTCCTCATCTGAAAATAGTAAAAAAAAATATTTTAATAAATCAATAAGGTCGTTAAGAATTGAATATCAAGCTCAATTACATAGGACTGTATATTAAATCTTACTGAATAAAATAGTTGTATGTTACCTGAAATGTATTCCTCAGTTTCAGTCGATTGTGCTGTGGCAGTATCAATAGGCCCTTGTAAAAGTATGTCGTATATAGAAGAAGGAACCGTAGTCCCTTCAAACCAATTAAACTCGTAACGACCATCAATTAAGTTCCAATGACAATTTCGCCAGATATTTGTAATGTATGCAGTTCTCAATAACTGTTGCTGTAGTTCGCGTTGGCACGGTGGTAGATTTGATGAATCATAACTTATTACTTTATTCATGAACACTTTAGGATTATTTGTGTTATATGTAGCAAGGAACTTTTCATAGCGAGCATTATTTAATTTTGAACATTTAAAACCATACATTTGGCATACAAATTTCTCTAGTATTGGAAATTTTTTTCTTTCTTCTCTACTACTTCTGCGTTTCCTAATTATTTGAACGCCTTCTGATACACACTCGATTTCTGCAATATTTGGAAAGGTTTTTTTATACCTCTTCTTGAAAAGGACGGATTAAAATCGCAACCGGCCAATGCATGAAATCCCGGTAGGCTTTGACTTATAGAAGATCCTAATTTTGTATACAGTTCAGAAATATTTAACCATTTTTTACAATTATTACCGTAATTTCGGGTGTATAAGCCGCGGATCAAACAATTCTTTTTCGACCCAGAATTTTTTAAGAAACAAATGTTACTACTTAGATCGACGTAAATATATTTCTTCAATTACTAAATAAGATTTCTGGGTCCAAAATGAACTGTTTGATCCGCGGCTTATACACCCGAAATTACGGTAGTACCATATTCCATATAGATTTTTAAATTATTATTGTGGAGATGGTCCATGTTTCCAAGCAGTAATATTAAAATGTCTGTGTCACATGTTTTTATTAACACGTCGGATACATCTTCATCCATTTGGCATGTATGGTATATTATTTTCGTAACAGCCTCTTCATGATGTTGGCACGATAAATTATCATTTATATCGACGATCACGGAGTTATTGTGGACACTATAAGTATAGCATTGTTTGTAATTTAATTTCACTATGGTATTCCCGATAAACTCTATCATTTCATTTGTGTTCCAATGTGTAATTAAAAATTTACTAAAGCTTCTTTAAATTGTATGTTACGAAGTTCTTTCATAAAGTCAACTGGTCGAATTTGTTCTGGTCCAGTAATGAAATAATTTATGTTTCGTACTTCTTGTCGTTTGGCTCGTTCATAATCTTTAATTGATGGCGAAAAGTATTGGTCGAAAATGATATCTACTCGTGAGGCATGTGTAGCTGTTAGTAGCGACATAATTTTTTTGGAAATACCGCCAAATGTTTTGGGGATATTTTTGAATGTATGCAGTAAGAGGAATCCATCAAAAATGACAACATCAAAACTTCTTGGTACTTCTTCACTGTTGACATTTTCCTTTAAAATTTCAACCATTGCTGATTTCTAAGTTTTATGTATTGTACCATCTTCATGACACAATGACATTGGAACAGTTGTAATGGGGTATGATAACGTCTTTTCCAAATCGATGTTATGTTGTATTGACAGAGCTAACAGGCGACCAAAGAAATCACGTTGCACACGAATTTCATGAACCTTATTAACGATTTTGACTTTTTTCTGTTCTTTTTTAGAGGCAAAATTCATAATTTTCACTCATGCAATTCTTTCTTCAAATCTTTTTCCATTAAGTGAACATTCAGTTATAAAATTCTCTTTCAATTTTTCTCCTGATTCTATAAAATTCAACAAGTAATCCTGTACTGCGTTCGAAGCTACTGTACCATTACCGATGTTATGTAGACAATCTTTGTTTAGATTCAACATAAATGGATTTAGAAATTTCTCAAAGGTATTTATGAACTTCCACGACTGTGCTGAATCTCTTTTCATTGCATGTTCTTCCAGGTCTGCTGATACATCATTTTTTCTTCGTAAATCAGTAATGTCCAGAGTGTGATATATGACTGTTGTTCTTATGTCGTGACTTCTAGCCCATCGCTGACGAGCGGAAATAGAATGTGTGAACTGGATTACACCAGTTAATTTTTTTCCCGCGTCTGCATTAATAGTTTGTTCAAGTACTAGATCTGTTGGTTGTCTAGAGAAAGATTTATCAGTACGTTTGATTCCAAGGTATCCATCTTTCATAAATTTTTCAATTGATGGATGTATAAGACAAATTTTTAACAAATTATCATGGTATTTTATCAGCCATCGTGAATAATTAGGCTGATTTGTCATAAAAAATATATTTGCTATTTTTGACAAAATATATTTGTACAAAGAAAAGTCTCCAGTCCTTATGCTTCGATTCAGTAACTGATACTAATGAACAAGATCCACATAAATAACATAAAATTGAGGCTTTTGCCAAAAGTTCCTTCTCTACATTGTCCTTTCTGATATTGGTATCGAGTCATCAATGTTGATATTGCTTCGTTTTCTTAGACGTTCTCAAATGGTTCAATACCATCGATAAATGTAGAGAGATTATTGTAAACATCTTCATCAATACTTATATCTTCTTTTTCAATGAAAGATTGAAAACATAATATTTCTAGTTCTAGTACCATTAATGGATGTAGCCGCTTACATCGATTAAAATGCTTTCCTTTCAAAAATCCATCTACTGAACCATTTGCGATAATTTCTTTTTCAACAGCTACATTCATTAGTCCACTGTCGTTAATAAATTTTCCAATTGCTCTAAACAATGCTAACATGATGTGGAACGGTCCTAAATGGATAAATAAATTATCATAAGCTGGTTTTTCTGTAGACTGTACCTGCATAGCAATTTTTGCAATAGCTGGATCATATGCTACATTAATGCAAGGTTGTCCAATTTCTGCAGCAGTACTTTGACTTTGTTTCATAGTTTCTATTACAACTGGTATATTTGTCGGTGATTCGTTGATTGGTGTGAGATAACAATTTTTTTCTTTGTTATTATGAGAATCTTTGTTTAAATTATGATGGAACCCAACCCACATTGATGTTTTTTTATATTTTTAGAGCATGGCAAAGCATCCACAGAAACTTTTGCTGATAAATTATTTCTAGTGAGGCTGGTGTTGCTTCATTCCTTAAATTGTCAGATAAAGACAATAATTTATCATTCATCTTGGGTTTTTTGCATATGGTACTAACTCTGGGATGATAGAATCAAGAGTCTTTCTTCTTTTATGTCCGGCATGAGCACATGAAACAGATAGCTCGCTTGTCCGCTCACCATCTTCAGGAGGATTCTAGAGTTGCTCAGAAGTCATTGTTTTTCTAAATAATCTTTTTTGTAAATAGTATTGTTTGAATATAAGTATTTAGAAGTTTTAAACGGTGTCAGATCTTAATTAATTATGAGTGAATTATAATTCCGAAAGAACTTTTAGAAGGAAGAAGAATTCCATCTCGCACGCCCTCAGCAGCTTTCTCCTCGCCTGTCAAGGTTTTATGCAGTTCAAAACCGCCTGGCATTGTACATATTTATTCTAAAACGTTTACCTAAAAACATATCTAAATTTTAACTATACAGGACAAAATTTATTTTACCTCCTCAACTGTGCTCTTTTTAATTCACCTGTCATATACTTCTGCTCATTGTAATCGCCTGTCAAAATTTTTTTTAAGATTTACAATAAATAAACTTTATTCTATTAAATTTTTAAACTTACAGGAACAAGTTTTTAAACTCAATTTACTTGACAGTTCAAAAAATAAAGGGCCTGATGACGTGCAGGGCTGACGCCTGCCAGGTCATGGCTATTGCTCTTAGCATGCTATAAATCGTAGGTATACAAATTTCTATCCTTACAGGAAGACCGTTACTCCCAGGGTTCAGTAGCTCTCTAGCTATAATTATGACAGTCTTTTATTTGTTTGTAGTATTCTTAAATTGCTTGTATTAAAAAATGGATAACGCCATTCGATTATATAATTTCTGAATAAAGATATCTGCTAATCTTATGCGTTTCTGAGAAAAAAAAAATGAATTTAAAAGTGTATCAGAAAGGAGATTCTTTGAATTTAAGAATGAATTTGTAATTGAAATCTATAATAAAATAATATAGAAATATATTTATAAATCTTCTTTTATTAAGCAGCTTCAAAATTAACGATGTTTTTAGCTTTCTTTCTTTTTTCTTTTATTCTAAGCCATATTAATTTTTTAATGAATCTTTATTCGAATGTTGAAAGCCTAAGAATCTAAGTAATCATTAATGTTGTTAATGTGTATTTGCTGTAAAATATACTCTAAAATCATTTCATAGATACGTATGCAGCATTCTTTAAAGGAATCTTAGTTATATGATAAAAATCTGAATTTTTTAGAAATCGTAGAAATTGTAACGGGCCAAAACAGGCCGGGCCGGGCCTGTTTTCGCTGATTTTTGTACGGGCCAGGCTGGGCCTAAAATATAAAAATTTAAACAGACCGTGCCGAAATAACTTTCCTACGGGCCGGGCCGGGCCCGTGCCTGGAAATTCCGGCCCATGCAGACCTCTACCCCATTGCAAAAATCAGACTATTTCAAAATGTCAGCCACTCTAGAATTTCAAAATGCTATAATTCAGCCATTTTTTAAGATATAGAAGAAACAAAAAATGTTCTGGAATCTTTGTATCAAGGTAAAACACTTAAAAGAAAACTCTTTCTTGACTTTTAATTTATGTGTACCTAATTTAAGATTTTTAAATTAAAAAATAAATAAATGGCCGCCATTTTGAAACAAGATGGCGGATGAAATTGGCCAACGAACTCGCTTTAGGTATCGTTATATACTATGTACACACCAAATTACATTTAAATTGGTTCATAAATAGGCGTGTTTTCACGTGACAAAAATCAGACCGTTTCAAAATATCAGCCACACAAGAAATTCAAAGTGCTATAACTTATCCATTTTTAAGATATAAACAAAACAAAAAATGCTCTGGAATCTTTGTATCAAGGTCAAAGAAAAATATTTCTGATTTCTAATTTCTTTGTACTTAATTTTAATTTTTTTTAATTTAAATGGCCGCGATTTCGAAAGAATATGGCAGATAAGTCTGACCAACGAACTCGGTCGAGAAATTAGTATGTACTATGTACACGCTCAGTTTCATTGAAATCGGTTCATAAATATTATAGTTACAGCATGGCAACGATCATACATATAAGAGTACGGTGGAGGGCGGTGTTGTCTGGATAATACGCAATGGTTAATTAATATTTAATAAAAAAAATTGAGAGTGGGAAATACATTTGTTAAACTGAAAACATATTATAATAGTTATTTAATTGATACTAATGAATGGATAGTTGTATACGGGGATAATGAATGAATGGATAATGGTATATGGATAGATTGTATCAGTTAATTCTATTAATATTTAATTTGTACCTAACTCTTAATAAATTAAAGACATATCATAAAATATCTAAGTGTATAGGTTAAATATATTAATTATCTATTTTTAAATCTTAAATTATCTTATTTTAATATATTGAGTTTAGCTTAGCATAGTCAAATTAACAGATTTTGTTTTAAATCTTAATAGGGTAAACTATGGGCTATGGTTTATTCTTTATCACATTGCTCCGTTTTTAATTAATTTATTTATTTACTATTATCATGTTGACGATAATTATTTTTATTTTTCCCTTTTCATTCTGCTATTCAATTTGGTAGTTTTGATGTGCCTTGTTTTATATGTTTTTTCTTCATTTGGTTTTTGTTTTGTGTGTGTTGGTAGTCCCAAATTCGTATTGTTTTGCTTTTTCATGGCAAATACGAAGATAAAACCTCACACTTCATTTGTAGTTCTAAAGTGTTTGTTACCTGAAGATTCTGCTTTGGTTCTAAAAATTCCATTTGTTTTCATTTTAATTATTTACTTTTTCCCTCCATGTTCAAAATGCTATAAGTTATTAAATTCAATAGTTAATATATTGTATTACAATTAATGGTTTTTTATATATATACATATATATATTTGCCAACATTGGAACGGAGGATGGTTTTAGAGTCTGAGGGGTCATTATCGGTAGAAATATACCAAACTTTTTCGGAAATGCTTTCCTCTGGACGGCTGCAATAGGTATCTTTTATAGTTTTGTAATGAAAGCTACCTAAAAGTTCAAGGTTAAAATTGAATTTCCTCCCTCACCTCATCGACGAACATTTATAGTTATTATCGTGGAAGTTATGTTCGTTGAAATTAGCTAATGTTTCATCGGCATCGCTTACTTTTATATCGGGCCGTAAGCCCGCTAAATATTTTCTGTCAGCTCGGCCCTGTCCGTGAAAAATTTGTCTTAATTGTGCTGGCCCTACCCGTTAGAAAATTTGCATTCATTTCCCTGGTGGGTACGGGCCTGTGCAGACTTCTAGAATATAGGTCGATAACGTTGTGCAGGCATGGGGGGGGGGGGGGTCCTAAGATAAGTAATCCGTATTTATTCAAGGTTGATCAAAATTCGAAGAAAACCACGGAGAGCTCCGAACGATTAGGCTGAGAAACGCAGCTAGGTTCGAACCTAGCACATCAATCATCGCGTCCAGGTTTGAGGTCAGAATTTTAAAAGAAACATAAAAAATTGTAGAAATGTTATTTCATGTACTTCTGAGTCATTTTATAGGGCGCATTATTTTAAAATTAAATATCATATTTTTATATATTTTAATGAAATCTTTCTCCAAATATATATCGTATTTAACTTACAGAATTGTAGATTTAACAATTTATAAAAATTGTTTATTAATTCTCAATTTAAACCAACAAAAAGATGGATATGATTACACATAAAATAATACGTTTATTAAATTTTCACATTCATGCATTTAATACACTGTTAAAATTACACCAGAATTACGGAAAATCTACTCATAATCTATTATGGAAAAATAGGGAGGGATGGGGCAATTTTTTCAAAAATTTTTAATTATGTTCCGTTTGTACAAAATGCAAATTTTGAGAATAACATGATGAAACATTTTAACATACTTAGAAATTGTCAATTTCATTATAATAATTATACTTTTATGTTAATAAACAAGAAAATTTTAATTTAACTAATGTCCTTAATGAAAAATGTCCCATTCTTCCTTAATGTGAGAAAGGGATGGGACTGGTTTTTTAAAATGACAATTCATATTTTAATTTTAGAGATGTTGGGAAAAATGGCAAAGATAATGTGACATTTGCATTAATAAGGTTTATTGCAAATCACAACCTTTATTTTATATTATATTATTTTGTAACGTACAAATGAAAGGGAAAATATGCTTGCGTTTGACTAGTGCTGCCAATTAATTTTGGAGGGTGTAGATTTGCAATTAAAACTTGTCTATCAATCATGGAATATTCAATTTTTTGCAGGATGATCTTTTTTTTAACATAAATAGTGTATTGCCATATAAAAATAAAAGTTTTTAGTTACATCTCAATAACTATCATATATTTCATACAGTATATTTCAAAACAGTATTTTTTTTTATTTAAAAAACTAAAGAAATTTATAATACAGAAATAAATGTAAATTTTTAATACTGAAGGTAGATTTTATAAAATAATGTATGAACCCGAAATTAAAAATTTTCAGTGCTTTAATCTTTTAATTTTTGAACTTGCAAAACAATGTTTTATTTGTGAACTATTCAATTTCAAAACAAAAATGCTTTATAAATATAAATTACAAAAATTTGTATGTATGAAGCATAAATATTTGGATATAGAAGCTTAATTATTTGGGAAGGATGGGACATGTCCCATCTCTCCCTTAGAGTAACATAAAAGTAACTAGATTTTTACAACAAATATGAGGTTTTTAGATTTAAATTAACTTTTTATTTATAAAAGATATACTGTTAAATTTACAAATCATTAAAAACAATTAAGTTAGTAACAAAGAATGGGATTGGAAAGTACATTAAAAATCTAAGTAATTCTTACTTTTGATATTGTGAAATAGTTTTTTTATGTCACAAACTCATAGTTGTTTGCAACTAAAAATATTTATAGCACCAAGTATAAAGCAATGATTTTTCCATCTTGTGGAAAAGTCATAAATAAGAAAAAGCTTATTTTAAGTATTATTGCAGACGTTTCATCCCTCTCTGTGTCCTATCCTCCCCACTATCCCATATCTTAAGGCCTCTGTCTCTGCCTGCGAGGATACTCGCGAGCTAATGCTATTCCTATGGGGAGGCATTTTTCTAATTACTCGTTCGCAATTTGACATTTTTAAATTATTCTTTTTGCACTGGATAGCTGGGGTCCCTCTCAAGATCGCTCCTTTTTTACTTTTCCGATTTTGATTGTAGATAGTTTTATAAAGTTAGTTTCTCTTTCTGGACCGGTTCTGAAAATGAAACTAACTTCATAAAAAATATCTGCAACCAAAATCAAAAAAGTGCAGAAAGGAGCGATCTTGAGAGGGACCTCAGCTATTCAATGTAAAAAGAATTATTTAAAAATGTCAAAATGCGAATGAGTAATTAGAAAAATGCGTCCCAATAGGAATAGCATTAGCTCGCGAGTGTCTTCGCAGGCATGGACAGAGGCCTTAAGTAAAATTTCAGGGATAACAAAAAATGAAATACTGTTAATTTACATCAAAAACATTAACAAATTATGTTTTCTTAGAACCAAATTTGTGTAATGTGTAACCCTCTTATGCGAAAAGCTTTATATAAGGACAGATAATTATTGAATTATGAAGAAAAAAAAAAAAAAAAATGAGCATTCATTTATGTAGAACTGATTTGTGGATAGATAAATTAGCTAGCATGCATCACAATAAAAAAATAATTTTATAATAAGATCTCATTTATCGAAGAAGATTTTTTGTGAATAATGAAAAATAATGAAAAATAATTTATGCATGAGAGGATTTTTTCATAGAAAGACCTCAATGGAGAGCACTTGCTCTCGGGCCTTGTATCTCTCGTGCAGATAAACGGCACACAATAACACAACAAAGATTTCCTTATGGAAAAATATTTATTCTTAGAAAAGGTGTGTTTGTGTTGTTTATGATGGCCGAATATCTGCATTAGAGATATAGGTTCGAGCAGGGAAGCCCTCCATGGCGATACAATCTAAGTGATTGTAACCAGCATTTGCGGGAGATGCGAAGAAATCTACGGGCAGCTCCAAACGATTGGGCAGACGGTTCGAACTCAACACTCCCCGGCTAACAATTTTGAGAACAGAACCTCTCAAACACTTGTGGGGGGTGTAGAAGATAAGTAGGGGTGACATTTTACCAGAATTAAATAATATTTCCTGCTGTCATGTGTCAGATTAATTACGTTTAATTTAAAATAGGTTACCTTTTTGATGAATAAATAGAATAATTAAAATATTTAAAAAAAAGTTTCGTGATTATAAATTATGTTTAAATGGTTTAGCACATTTTGTGTAGCATATGTTTTTTGAAAATGAATTAAAATAATTAATAATAATTAATAATAATAAATATTAAAGGGAATTTATGTTTTAAAATTTTGCTTCAAAATAATTGTTAGTGTGGCATTGTTACGATGGCCGATTATCTGCGCGAGGGATATGGGCTTGGTCGGGGGTCTTTCAAAAACAGCCTAACCCGTATTTACTTAAGGATATCCAAAGTTAGAAAACTAAGGAAAGCTCCAAACGAGTAGGCCAACGGAAGCGATTGGGTTTGAACCCAACACCTCCCATCCACCATCTTCGAGACAGGAGCCTCTGGGTCACTGGTGAGGGGGGGGGGAGTTCTATTTGTCAGAAAATCCGTATAGGATTTATTTTAGACTGATACATAATATTTATTTAATTATTACAAAATAATTTTAAATAAATTTTCTTTTTCAGTGTGTTTAAACATATTTTTGGGAAAGAGGTTTAAGAAATAAACAAAATATTTAAATATATTATTTTTTAATGAAAAAATTTAAATGTAATACATGTTTTACAACAATAATGTTTTAAAGAATTTTTCGAAATTGTAACATGTTATCTATTTTTTTAATGCATTAATTTTTTAGAAGATTTTTAGTAAGAAATGAGAGAAAAATAAACTAAAAAAATGACATTTTACGTTTCTATTTTTTATTCATTTTTGTATAATATGTTTCCAGAAGATTGATATAATTTTTGTAGCCCATCCGCTTTTAAAATAATAATAATAATAATTGCATTGAAATAAGGTGGTCTGGTGTAATAACGCCAGGCGGGGTAATAACACCAAGTGCTCGTATTATGCATAATTATGAAAAAAATCTGGTAAATGACACCCATGTGCTCTGCGCAGAAGAGTTTTGAGTCATATCAATCGCAAAAAACAGCTTCAAGTTAATTTGTTCCATTTGTAGGTCTTATTGTTTTTACAAGCAACTAAAATTAACGCTTGATCTAAAATTTGCGAAATACGTTTTGTGATGTGAAGACTATTTTTTTTATCCGGAAATACTTTGTTAATTACATAAATTTGTAGTGCATTTCATGTACTTTGAAAATGTTGTTGAAGATTTTGGATATCTTCTCGAGATAATTTGTAATTTAAAATGTACTGCGCAATAACTATACCGAAGTAATAACGCCAATCCTTGGCATTAATACCCCGGTTGATTCCCTACAGTGGCCGAGCTACATCCTAAATACTGATTCAAATACACACAGTTAAAACTGTGCAATGTTTCTAATAATTCTGTTTAAACGGTCCTTTTTAAGCAAAAAGAAGCTCACGGTCTGATATTCTTTTGCCTCATCCCCCCCCCAACCACACCCTACCTTATTTTCTTACACTTTCCCAAAAAAATAAACATTTTCAATAGCTTAGAATGCAAATTGTCATTTTCTAAGTTTGTAGAGTTTGTATTTTTAGAATTGGGCAATCTACATGCAATTATTCCATCTTATTTCATTGTTTTGTTTGCATGGCGTTATTACCCATATAGGTGGGTAATAACGCCAAATAGCATTGGTCAAGAAATCACGTCATTACATTTTATGAATACATATCTGTTAAATTATTTTTTTTTATATAGATAGTCAATGATTTGCTGTATCAAATCATATATTTGTTTGAAAAATACAATCTAAAACTGAGCCGTGAAAATTGGTAGAACCTTAACGTGGCGTTATTACCCCAAGATACCTTAATATATACATTGAAATAATACTACGCAATTTGCTTTTAATATTTCCAAGCTACATGCACATCGTAAATGCAGGGCTCCCAAATGGTCCGCGAACTGAACATCAGAAATTTCTTAGAGAAATTTTCTTTTTAGATTTTTCTTGCAAACTGTCAAGGAACCACCTTTGGAAGTTTATTCTAGCGCAAACGTATCATGAAATTTTCTGTTAAAAAATACTGATGTTCAGTTCGCGGACCATTTGGGAGCTCTGTAAATGAAAAAATCGCAAAGTAATTGTCCATAAAAATTCCTGCTGACTCCGCAGAAACAAATTTTTCCTTTATAAAATATTCTATTTTTTAGTAAACTCTTTTAAAACCAAATTTCCTTCTTTAATATTTATGAAATTGTGAAAGAATTTTAAATGTGTGTATTTTGAATTACAAGTTATAACAAAGATAAAAATAACTTTAAGAAAATACATGGAAATCACTAATGGCAATTTGATGCAAGACAATGGAAATGGCTGCAAAATGATAAACGAAAAACCCAGTCGAATGAGCCCCACCAGTGGCCGAGAGGTTCTGCCTCCGAATCTGGTAGACGGCAGGTGCTGGGTTCTAACCCAATCCAGTTTTCCGTGGTTTTCTTCGAGCCTTGGATTTTCTTCCGTCAATACGAGTTAGATTCCCTTAACCCCTTGAAGGGCACCGGTATATGTTATATACCACTTAATTTTAATTCCCAAATGCTGCATTGACACCAAAATTTAAGAATATCCTTTTGTTTCATATGATATATTCGAAGAAAAGCTTTTACTTTGTTTCATATAAAATTGTTTATAAATACCGGTGTCAATCAATCATTTTAACATTTTAGTAGCAGAAGTGTTTTGCCCCTCAAGGAAAACATATATTTTAAAAACATATTTTAAAAGATCCCAACGGAAGGCGTCCTACCCCCCTCTATCCCCAGTGTACATAATTGGCCATCACAAACAAATATAGTCGAATGCAGTTAATAAATATCTAGTGTAAATTTCCAAAGAAGGTCGGGTTTTTTCTCTGTTTTTACAGAAAATTTTAACAGTGTACATTAAAAATACTCAATATAGAAATTCAAATGTAAAACCCTTCTAAAGGAATTGTTAAAAAAAAAGAATTTCTAGAAGATATCATTCTGGGTTCTGGTTTGGGAAGTCAATCTCTAGGAGTTTAGGTTATGCCTTCTGTTGTAAAATTTCGAACTTTTTAAAATTTTACAGATGAAATCAAATAAGAATAGATGACCGGGTTTAATATTACGAAGCTATCTCGCTCTGTAAGTATAGCTAGGAATTCCACAGATTTGATATTTTACATCTGGATTAATTGCATTTATGACGGGCAATTGTCAAAATGAGGGATATTGACACTAAGAGAAGAGTGCCGTCCGTGAAGGGGGGGGGGGCATTGTAAGGGAACCTAATTTATGCAAGAAGATTCAAAGTTCGTGGAAAACCACGGAAACTTCAAACAATTAAGCCAAAGGGCACGATTGGTTCGAGGCCAGAACCTCCCGTCTACCAGTTTTGAGGGCAGATACTCACAGCCACTGGTGGGGCTTATACGCATTGGAAACTAAAATTAAGGGTAATACATTGACCAATATGCATAATTAAAATTCTGTTTCATTAACAAACATTAGCGGCATTCACTCAGAGAATTTTTTTTTTTAATTTTTCAATTGAGTTCGTGTCCCAGAAATTGAAATATGAAGCTGAATGAATATGCACATGGTTGTTTAGCACAAATATAATATATTAAAAAAATATGAAATACAATTTTTCATAGATATTTTAAAAACATATAACAGCAGACATAAAGTTCAAATTTTGTTAAATTTTCGACAATTTTTTTTCTATATTTTCACTACGTAACTTCGACCCTATTACTATCTTTATTATTATTAATATTGATACACTTTGATATTTTAAATGTTGTAGCATTAAAGTTCCAAAATAAAACGAATTCTAGAAAAATAGTACTTTTACTTTCTTGATTTCACATAATAAATTTTCATACAGTAAAACATTAAATTTCTATAAGCTCTGTGCATATATTTATTTTTTGTTTCTGTTGCAATGATGGTGTGAATCATTCTGTGTAAATCGAAGTTTAAAATTGAAGCAAAATACAAGAAAAGATATCACACCACCTTAATTTTAATAAAGAATATTATGACCTCAGATACAATGATCCTACAAAGTGAAACTAAAGTAATCCACATCCATGGGTTATTTTATGAGAAATATTTAATTGCCGTATCTATTTCGTATAGGTTGAGGAATTTCTGACAATTATCGTAAGCAAACTGGGGGGGGGGGGAGGGGGCGACTTATACGCGAGTCAATTAAAAAAACAAAAACAAACATTTTGAATACTGCTAAATTCAGGCTTTTTATGTGTATAAATAATAAAATAATACATAAAATATACAAATAAAAACGGGGTTTTATTTTTTTATTTTTTAATGCATAACCATCCATAGCCTGTGAGTTAAAAACGATTATCATTTATAGAAATTTGCAATTCCCCATTAAATAGGAAATATAGCAGTTTGCAAAATGATTGGAACGATACAAAAACAAAGAAATCAGCGTGCAAATTTGTAAACATTTGTGTTAAAATTAAATGTAAGATATTCCAATTAATATAAAAATAATCATTTACAAAAATTATGTATTTATTTTTAATCATTTCTAAAATATGTACTTTTCCTAAATTTTCGCATGAGCAAAATGATAAGAAAGCAGTCGATATTTCAAAAACCGCAGAACGTGATTAGCGTATATTTTTGCATATGTTTTAAGAACGCATTTTAAAGTGATTCTGAACACGATTGTTTAATTGCAAAACATTTGGATTACAGGGTGAATCAAATATATTGTGACTTCGAAAGAGAGCAAATTCTAGTTTATAACGACATCAGAATATATTTTCAAAGAATTGCTGATGAAATTAAACTTTCAGAGAATATCATTTTTAATTTCTAACAGAATACTAATATTTATGTTACTAAAAAATCTACAGGTAGACCAAAATTTATTTTGAAACGATCTGAAAGTTTGATTATTCGCACATTTCCAAGAAAAATAATGACAGCAAATGAATTTGAAAGATAGATAAAGATGCCAGTATCAGTATTGACCGTATGACGAATAAATAAAAATGTCGGGGGTCCTTTATAATTTAAAACCATGTCGATGTTCGCGTTTAATATCTGGCAGTAAAAAAGCCCACTTTTTGTTTGCAGAGAAACACCTAAAACAGCAAACATGTTTGTTTAAAATTATCTTCAGTGCTGAAAAAAAATTAATTTCGATATTCTGGATGGTATTCATTCATATTTGTATGGCCTTCGAAATGAGCAAGACATATTTCCCATGCGTCAGTTAGGTGGACGTTCCCTAATAGTTTGGGTTACTTTTTCTTCTGTAGGCAAGCTTATAATTTTTTTTTTTTTTTTTTTTTTTTTTTTTTTTTTTTTTTACATGGATATAAAAAAGACATACCTTTATTCACATGTTACAAAGCCCTTCATTGTACTTAAGATTAACAGTTACTGACTTTTTTTAAATTTTCAACAAGACAATGCGTAAATTCACCCAGAAAATGCAACAAAAAGCGGTTTGAAGATAAAGAAGACTCTTAAACTTGGTTGGCCAACCAGCGATCCAAATATAAATCCCATGAACAATGTTTGAGGAATTATAGGGCAGAATATGTAATGAAAGACGGTAAAATCGTGCAGTACAACACGAAAACAGAATTAAAATCTGGAATTTGGAAGATATGACGCATTTTATCACCTCTACAAATTCAAAACGTTGTAAACTCGATACTACAATGTTGCATTGAAATTATTAAACATAAAATAATCCCAACTGACCAACTAATATTTCTATAATTTAGAAAAATCTGAGTTGTTCTTATCATTTTGTTCTCATTGCGTATCGAGTAAAAATGCAACATAAATATTATATTTGTAACAATTGTTTAAGAATCATTTCTTTATGTTTATATTGAGTACTTACTATGATACAGTAAATTTATATGGTTTAAATGAGGATTAACATAATTATATGTTTTATTTAGGCAATTACATGATCATTCCAAACATTTTGCACTCCGGTATATAAATGATAAAAGCAAGAAAGTTGCTTAACCCATTAACGCCCGAATTATTTTCTTCGCTAAAATTTAAATTTTGTATTTCCCAGCACTTTTAAAAGCAAATTAACTTTTATCTAAATTTATTGAGGATTCTGTCTCGTGAAATAATGTATATATTCATCTTCCTCTTTACTGGTAAGAAAACCCCTTTTCTTGCTGTTTTTGTAACCGTCCTCAAAAAGGACGCTGGGCGTTAATGGGTTAACCCCTTGAGCTCTGATGGTAGAAATTTCTACCACATAATTTTAATTCCGAAATGTCACAATGGCACCAGAAAATTCGACCAAATTTATTTGAAAAAGGCTTACTGTATTTTTTTCGTGTTTATCCGTAACAAATATTTTTCTTTGCAAAATACTGGTGCCAATGTGACATTTGGAATTTTGAAGAAATTTACACCCCCGAGCTCATAGAGTTAAACGTTTCGGCGCGGAGTAAATCTTTTTAAAATAATTAATTTACACCGGAATTTATAAACGAATTTATTAGAAAATAGGAACGTACTTATTTTTCAGGTACGTAATAAAAGTAAAATTTTAATTAAATTTTCTTGGTGCCAGTAAAATTAAGATTGGGTGTCCTTTTTTAATAACACTGCACCGGAAAAAGTTAAATCTTCTAAACACCTGAAGGACGTAAATTTCATAGAAAAAAAAACAATGAAAATTACATTAAAATCAATTACCTTTTTTTAGTGTTCTAAATCTAAAAAAAAATTGCGTTGTTGTACATTTTTTTTCAGGAACGGTTGTTTGTATCAAGTTCGGATTAATATAATAACAAGTCCAAAATAGCACGTCAAGCGCAGTAAATGAGGAGCGTTCATACTATAACGAAGTTTTAAAAACATTCGGATTTTGGTGTAATAATGTACAATATTTCGGATACAGTATAATAGCCGATATTTTTTATGCGTACCTGTAGTTTATGTGTCCCCCCTCTGCTTTTTATTATCCAAGAAGTTACATATAGTAATCCTCAGTAACTTATATCAATTTAAAAAAATGTTAAATATTTTAATACAGTTAAAACACCCCCAAGCAGTGTTCCCACTGTACCGTAATGTTGTTGAATACATTTGTATGGCCCTGTGAATGAATAACAAATATTCTGTATATCACAGATTGTACAGAATGTATATTATATTATATTACTTCTACATGCATACCAATTTTATCATGTTCGAAAGAGTGTAACGCCATTAAAATGCACTTGAAATTTTTTTTTCTAATTGACCGTTTTAACGGAATAATATTGATTGTCCCTGTAATTGAACTATACATCGGATTTTCATGAAATGTGGAATGATTTGACAAAATTATGTAATAATTATATATTTTAAATTTCAATCGATTCGGTTGAGTAGTTTCCCGTTGTTATATGTGGACAGGTGGACGGACTGAGCGACAACTATAGGTGCTGCTACGTATTTACTTAATTACGAACGCACCTAATGAGATCGATAACCTCATTGTGTGAAAATTTTGAGTTTCAAACTTAATGCAATAAAAAGTTACGGCTTTAAAACGAATGTGCTAGGAACCTCGATAGCCCTCATAGGTTCATACAGTTTATCTAGTGCAGCGCTTTCCAATTTTTTTAGAGTTATGTACTTAAAAGGTAAAAATAGAATAATTATCCTTCTGTGTCTGTTTGTCACACACCTGTGTCTGTTTGTCATAGCCATTTTACTTGTAAACTACTGAACGTGGAAAGTTCAATTCGGGTAAACTAATATAAACTATTGACCCATATATTTCAGATTATTAAGCACTCACTAATATACACTGCTGAAAACAATTAAAGGATATTTGAAGTTTTATACAAAATAAAGATATAAACGAAATTTTTTTTGCCGAAAATAGAAGAAGAGAATCACAAATGCAAATTTTTCTGGTTTTCAAACTGTGGAGTATGCAAATTTTGAGTTCGACGTCAAAAACGTCGCTTCAGCGGCAGCGAATGAAATTTGACTTTCAACTGGATAAAAGAGAATGAAGACAAGGATGATCGGCATTCAGTGATTGCTTTGTTTCGATGAGTACGATGTCTCAGCGAAGTCATTTGACAGATTCAGAAGCTTGGAGAATTGTTGGTAGGTTAGAAAGGGGCCAAACTCAAGCCGAAGTAGCGCAAGCCATTGGAGTGTCACAAAGTGTCATTTCCAGAATCTGGAACCGTTTTTTGGAGAGTGGATGTGCAGGCCGAAGACCAGGGCAAGGTCGTAGACGAGCAACAACGCCCAATGAAGATCGGTATTTAGCGTTAACAGCTCGGAGACACCGAAATATGAACGTTACTCTTCTCCAACAACACCTTCGCTCGGCTACAGGCACCACGATTTCAACTCAGACTGTCCGAAACCGGCTCCATGCTGTAGGTCTGTATGCTCGCCGACCGATGGTATGTGTTAGATTAACATCAAGGCATTGTCGCGACCGCAGAGAGTGGGCAACCGAGCATGTCAACTGGAGGAGAAATGAATGGCGCAATTCTGTTTTCTGACTAATCCCGTTTTTCTGTGCATCCGCATAATAGGCGTATTTTCATCTGGAGGGACCGTGGCAGTAGGAATAATCCTGCGTTCGTGCACGAAAGTGTCAGATTTGGCGGTGGAGGAGTGTTGGTGTATGGTGGCATCTCCATTGACGGGCGCACTGACCTCTACATCATTCGAGATGGAGCTCTGACTGGTCGCCGATATAGGGATGAGATCCTCAGGCCTATTGTAGTCCCTTACGCTGCAGCAATTGGAGATAACTTCATTTTAATGGACGATAACTGCAGGCCACATCGTGCAAACCTGGTGGAAGATTTCCTTTTCGAGGAAGAAATCGTTCGAATGGAATGGCCAGCGTGTTCTCCAGACATGAATCCAATCGACCATGTTTGGGACGCTCTAGGAAGACGAGTTTCTGGCCACCAACAACCCCCACAAACTCTCCAAGAACTGGAAAGAGCTCTTCTGGCAGAGTGGGGCAGAATACCTCAACTCGTCATTAATAGCCTCATTGCGTCCATGCCTCAAAGGTGTTCAACGTTGCTGGCCGCCCGTGGAAAACATACCCCCTACTGAAAATGATTTTCTTTGAAGAAAGCACCTTTTCTTATTCTTTTTTTCTCATATGCACAAATTGTGTTTTTTTCCTTTTTTACACAAATGCGCAGTAAAATTCATTTTTTTCTGCCAAACATGTGTAATTTATTCTCATATAACCTACTATGTCTGTCGACCATGTATCAATCAGCTAAAAAGTTTCCCAGATACAAAATCCACCTAAAACTGCAATATCCTTTAATTGTTTTGAGCAGTGTATTTAGAAAAAAGGTAAAGGGGCCTATTATTTTTTTCTTCGTATTCGTTTGGGGTATTGTGTGAAACCTTTCATAACGCTGAACTCAATAATAAATTTTCACTTTAGGTATTATGTTTTCAGAGATATCGAAAATATAGTGCAAAAATATGTTTCCCTCTATTTCCCTATTTACGAATCTACTAAAACTAAAATTATGAAAAAATTAGATAGTAGACGTAAATGTAAATCTTGCAGAAAAAATATTGCGATAATCCTAGGTCACAGTTTTTGAGAAACGTGCATATTTTCATTGCAAACAAATTTTGATTTGCAGGTATTCAGCAAAAGTGTTGAGGAGCGCCAGAGATACTTGTCGTAGCAGAATTATTAAAGCATTGTTAATTATGATTTTCGAAAAAATCGTCGGTAACTAGCCGAAATATTAAAACTTAAAATCGCAGATGATTTTGACGTACATAATGGCAAAGATGAGGTACTCTATGTAACATCAGCTTTTTAAACTTACATAACAACTTTTATAGATATACATATGTAATGCAAGGCCCAATTGTAGCATAAAATCAATAAAATTCAAATTGCTAAAATCAGGCTAATTTCAGGGGTGCAAAAATTTAGGCGCCAGCGGGCAGTCTCTCACCACTAAAATTTAAACGTTTTCTTTGTTTAAAATTTAATGTCATTCTTATAAGAACTTTACACGAAATGTTAGAAGAAAAATAACGAAATAAATTTAGTGATGAAGGATTGCCTTATGATGCCTAGATTTTTGCACCTCTCGACTAATTAGAATATATCCCATAAATAATATGGGATTCACGACTAGTTTGCAATTAATCTCTCAATACGCCTTCCGTGACATTAAAATTAATTAAAAATCTACCTGGAAAATCAGAGCAAGACCAAAGCTGCATTTCAAAATTTCGACCTTCTTCCGAATCGCGCTTAGCGCAATGCCAAGTCTAAACTTTGAATAAGGGTTTTGTTTTATCTACACAGTAAGAGGAAAAGACTATTACAGTGCTAAATTTAGTTTTATGAAATGCGAACTGAAGTATAAATATGCGTTACTTTTACTGTTAGTGCCGATTCAAGTTCAGAAAAAAAACAGATTAAGGTAAGATTTAAAAAAGTGTTGTACAGAATAGCAATATTTTACTTTTGTTAGGCTCCATATCTTTTTGAGATTTTATGGTACACTCATTTATACTTTTCCTATTACAACTCTACGTTGTATAGATTCTTAAAAAATTTATTTTGCATTTAGCAACGATTTTTTTAATTAATACAGTTAATAAGTATAATATTTTTTGTATGAAACCCTCTGAGTGCTAGTAATACTCTCACTTGACTGTTATTTTTCTTTCACGTATTCCGTTTTTAGGCTGTTCATTTCGGAGTACCCCCATTTTTCATAAACACGTCCATCGCCCCACCCCTCTTAAACTCAGATAGACAGCACGAACAAGCTTTTATTATTAATAATATTCTTATCACAATCACATTACAAATCGATGCAAATTACATTGTCATTTCTAACATTTTTCAACATTATAAACAATTTTAGTGATTTCCGACTTTAAAAATATTATTTTCGCATACCCCCAACGGGCCTGCTACGTATCTCAGGTTGTGAACCGCTTATCTAGCACTTTGAAATTTGGAAGGAAAAAGATCTTATAGTTTGTGTAAGGTAAAAAAATACAAAGCGCGTAAAATTATAATTCTACGCCGAATTTTTATGTGACAGACTCATAATTTTTCCTAATCGGGAACACTGATCATGTAAAAGAGGAGGACATTGAATTATAAATTAATAGTTTTCGGATTTTTTTCGTTGCATGTGCTATAAAATACCTTCATTCATGTCAAAATTTAAGGCTCTAGGTCAACCGGGTGACTCCTTTATTTTTAGAGAAAAATATTTATGATACTTCCGACAGATTTAGAACATTGAAATTTTGTTCAAAAGAAGGTCTTATAGTACATGTAAAAGAAATAATGCGACAATCATTAATTTATAATTCTATTTCAGTTTAATACATGACAAATTCATAAATTTCTATAATTGTGATTAACGCCAAATTAGCCAACTGAAACGGAGTTTTTTTTTTTTTTGTCTTTTTCAGGTACATTGTCAGAAATAAACTCTCAATTTTCACTATTTAGCAATCCTTGAGTTGTATTTCGTCGCTTTTGATAAAAATTTCGTATCAAAATCACGTGATTTTTAATGAAACGATTACTGATTACGATGCACTCAAATATTAGATTTTTTTTTCTTCACCCGCGGGAAGACTTAAATGCAATTTAAGGAAATAACTGGGATAGCTCTTGGGCCTAGAGGTGCCCTTCTGTACCTACTAAAATCGGTAAATTTTAGCAAACACATAATATACTGTTTATGTTATTCCTGACACAATTTATTTTAAAAACAGCATTTTTTATCATTTTTTAGAAAATACTGAAATGTATGTAGCCGTTGTTTCTTCCTTAGTTTCCTTTTTTTATTATCCACCAGAGACCGAGAGGTTCTGCCTCCAAAACTGGTAGACGGCTGGTGCTGGGTTCGAGCCCAATCGTGACTGTCGGCCTAACCGTTCGAGGCCTTCCATGTTTTTCTTTGAAAATTGAATTTCCTTGCGTAAATATGGGTTAGGTTCCCTTAGAATGACACCCCACGGAGGGCACTCCCCCCTTTTGGCCCGACATCCCAAGTGCAGGTAATTGGCCGACATAAACACATACAAACAAGCCTTTTTTTACCCGTTAAATTTTGTAGGAATGTTTATTATTAATTTGATTTATTTATTTATTTGCATTGTTCATTATGGTTTACATCTAAAAGAATAAATTTCCATTGTTCTGCAAAATTATTCAAGTTAAAAAAAAATAGCAAAACTTTAAATCCCAGGATCTTTTTTTTTATTTAATAAATATATTCTTATAACAATCAAATAAAAAAATACATAATTGATCCCTCTCCCCTCTATAAACAGTAAAGTCTATTCAGAGTTATAAAATCACACCTATTATGCACTTCAAAATTCGATAGTTCTCAACAACAAATTAACGAGACCATATTCTAATCATTCATTAAACAACAAAAATCTATCTAATAAATTATATTAATCAAGCCATATTATAATTATTATTATTATCTTTAATCATAAAAAAGGAAAATAATAAAAATTTCCAAATTAATTAAAATTTCCAAAAATTAAAACAACATCGAAAAATTTACATAAAAATATAAACTCACAGTAAAATTTATTATATACTTTTAAAATCTCTTCTACTTGAGGATATTTTCGCGTAATAGCAAGAGCGACAATCTCATACACAGGCGGTTATGAGATCGAATCACCCTGAAGATCGCATTTTCCCTCCTGTCAGTAAATACATAAGCTTTTAAACTGTTCAATAGATTCCACCACCAACCTTCTTATTGCACTTTTGATGACATTTCTATCGTCAAAAAAGCAAAGAAAAAAATTCGCTCAATTCGACGAAATATTCGCTCGGAGCATTTTCCCGGAAACGGTTCTGTTAAAAATGAAAAAAAGTTTCGTGAAATCTAAATATCTATTTCTGATTGTGTACTTACGCTACGTACTTTAGCAATGGCATATAGGTAAAAAAAATCATCAGAATGCAGCTTCAACTGTAAGTGGTTTGCAGGAGTTGATTATCGCCAAGCAAACTTCCACATCATACAGAGCGGTTCAAATTAAAGTCCCCTGTTTTGGACGCGTCTGCAAGATAAGCAGTGGATGTAACAACTTCATATTTGGAAAATATACATATCAGACCATGTGAAGCTTATTGGTGCAAATAAATAAATAAATAAATAGTTCAAACAAAGGCTGCTAGGCGATAATAAGGCACTGCTGTCGGTTTAAGATAAGAAAAATGTAACACGACTAAGGGTGTAAACATCTTGGTACCAATGGTCTGATTCACACCAAGAATTTTTATTTGTATTTTTTGTTTAAATTTTATTAGTATATCTTCCAATTAATTTAATTAGTATTCGTATAACGCGAAGTATACTATAAAAGTAGAAATGAGAATTGTTCCATGGGCGTTATGATTTGTACATCCCAGAAGATGACACAATCAATAAAAACCCGATTTCAAGGTTTCGGTAATTAACATTATTTTAAATTTTAAGCTGAATCTGCAAATTTCCTTCAAATTTCTGTAAAATTTCTGAAGAAAATAGGAGTTTCCTTTAGATAATCGCAAGATTATTTTTAATAGGCTGCCTCTGTGGATCATGCAGTTACACGGTTTCATGTTTTGGCGCTAAAGCAAGGTGAACATATTGAATCCGACCTGTGAAAATTATGTGTGCTTTGTGTTACCACGCGTGTGTCGTTCGTTTGTGCTCTTTGTAATACACGTGGCACTTTAGGATCGTCAGTTTGTGTGTAGAAAATTGTAATAATAAAGTTAATTGTCGACACCTCGTATTCTATTCGTGATTCGTTGCGTCATATTTAAGGGTGTTAAAATCTATGCGAAAATGGTCCAATTCCTATAGCTAAATGTTTAGTATTCTTCGCCTAAAGAATACTAATAAAACTAATCGGAGGATATACTAATAAAATTTAAACAAATAATATAAATAAAGTTATTGGTGGGAATCAGCCATTGGCACCAAGATAATTACACCCTTGGTCATGTTACATATGCCTCATTTTAAACCGATTGCAGCGCCTTATTATCCCCTAGAGGCCTTTGTTTGAACTATTTTTTTTTTTTTTTTTTTTGCACTAATCAGTTTCACATGGTCTGATATATATATCTTCTAAATATGAAGACGTTACACCCACTGCTTCTCTCGCTAGGGCGTCTCAAACAGGGATACTTTAATCTGAACCACCCTGTATTTGAATAAAAGTTTTTTCTTTATTACTCAATTTATTCAAGTAGATTTTTTGCCATACTTAAGTGAAAAATATCTATTCATTTATACTTGTGGAAGACAGCCCGACAGTAGTCAGTCCCAACGATTCAGCCATATTGTGACAGCATAAATAATCATCCTGTCACCAAAACTAAAACAAACTTGACCAATAAAAACAAAACGAAAATTTTGCATGACTTCTGGCAGAAATTTCACATGAATAAAGCGCGTTTAAATAAAATGAAAATTTCTACTAAAGTTTACTAGTATAAGTTTTACTAGGCGTTAAGAGGTTCTGCTAATCCCATGTAAATAAAATAAATTCGCCATCTTGTGATTACATTTTCAGTTACTTCACTCCCAATTGGTAGAATCTACGCTATATATCTCCGCCTCTTTATTCATAGCTCCATTTTTTGTAAAGGCGCATTATAATAGGAGCAAGTAATTTACGAAAATGTGCGAGGTACTTTCTGTTACGAAACCTTAGAATAAATTAAAAATCTTATACTATTGTATTACACCACCTGTCTTTTTCTGTACGAAATTTCGGGCACAAGGAGTAATTTCTCAGACAAACGTCTAAGGAAACTTTTAAGCTAAACAAAAAAAAATCGTGGTGAAATATTTTAATTTTTATAGTGCAAATTTACAAAGAAACTTTCTTTATTTTCTGTGTTGTTAAGTTTTTTTCTTTTCTATGCTGTTAAATGAGTTAGTTGGTGCTATTTATGAAGGCCGATTATCTACACGAGAGATATAAGACCAAGAGGTAAGGCGTGTCTTCTGTTAGATTCTGTTTAGGCGAAATCCAAGATTCGAAGAAAATGACAGAAGATTCCGAACGATAAGCTCTATGAGAGCGTCTGGATTCAAACTCAACACCCTCCGCCTACCATCTTTGAGAGCAGAACCTCGCAGCCACTTGTTGGGTCTATTATATTAAAAATATCTGCCAAAAAATTATCTACGGATCAGGGAAGTAATAACTCCACAAACTGTGCATGTGTCGGACGATATCAGTACTCTGTTCAAACTTAGCGTCGTTCAGATTGGCACGTCCAATTTTTGTCTACAGAAGCTTTTAATGTCTATGAAGCAATGATCGAAAGTATCCCTTAATCTGTATTTTCGATGAAATTGATTATAACACAATTTAACGATAATTCTGAATAATTTTAAAAAATACATAAAAGTTTTGTATATATTTATTAAATATTCTATTCAATTTCAGCAAACACAATAAACAATAATAAAACAAATTGTACGTAAACCATAAACGGGTTTGAGTAAATCGTTTCAATAAAATTTCTGAAGCAACTAAATGCACAAATCCATAAATAACTCCAACTTTAATTTTGTCAATAACTCCAATTTTAAATTTGTCAGTAACTCTGGCTTTAAATTTTACAATAATTTGATTAGTTAAACTTTTTTTATAACTTAAACAAATATTAAAATGTAAAAAAGTCCACCTATTCAAATTTCCATTTACTGGGATCGAACTGAAGACTTTGAATTTAGAGATAACAATATAGTACTAAGCTACAAAGAACTCTTTTAGAAACAGCTTAAAACATAATTTTAATTAATCAACGCTATCACCGCTTGCAAGACTTTAGACACTAGTATAGTCTTCGTCTTCCAATGCATGCACTGTGTATGGAGCCATTACCTTCCAGAACCGCTCCTAATATTTTCAATAGTGTATGTCAATATATATTTTTTTTTATACTGATATAGTTGTAATATAAATAATTCCATAAAAATTTTCATAATTTTATTTTAGCTTCTGTGGTTTATCCATCTGCAACTCAAGCAGGATTATATGACATCGCAAAAAATATATCTGCATTCATACCTGAACTTCAAGAAATCGCAGGACAAAATATACCTATCACCTATGATCAGGGATACTCCAACCTTAGAGAAATGAAACTTCTCGTCGATAGACGAAGTAACGTATTCCGTTTCATCAACTTATTTCCTAATGGAACTTATTCAGTTTCACACCTTAAATTTGTGTTTTGAAAAGCAGGCAGGGCTCCCAAATGGTCCGCAAACTGAACATCAGTATTTTTTTACAGAAAATTTCATGATACATTTGCGCTAGAATCAACTTCCAAAGGTTGTTTCTTGACAATTTACAAGAAGAATCTAAAAAGAAAATTTCTCTAAGAAAATTCTGATGTTCAGTTCGCGGACGATTTGGGAGCCCTGAGTAGGTAATTTAAAGGACTGAGGTCGATTCGACCTCTTTGAATAATGAACATAAAAATTTCCTCTATGAAGTTTTCAAGATAATTTTTAAAGAATACTTGTATATTATGTCTTTTTGAATGTTATTCAACTTTGGTGCAGCTATTAAGTATTTTTGTTTTAAAAATTGGCTATATTATATTTTTTATTATTTAATTTACAGTGTACAGATTTTTGTTTGTTTGTTTGTTACACAGAATGAACGAAGGTAGTAGCATTTTGATTTCCATTATATGTTTAAGTCAGTAAATAAAGATTTATAAAAATTAAAATAAATTTGGTAACTCAATTTACTTACAATTTCCTTACAATGAAAAAAAAATAATTTGCTTTGTTCTTTACTGAATCACTATTATCTTTGCATTTCATAAAAAGCAAATAGTGATACCAGTTTGAATCTGTATATATTTATGCTAAGAGTATAAAGATTTGAAAAAACTTTCATTTACAAAAAAAGTAAAATTTATATTATTTGAGATTAACATAATTTTGTTTAACCCCTTGGGGGCAGTGGAATGAATCTTATTCCACTTAATTTTAAAAAAAATTACACCACAAACTTTTAACGAAATTTTATACTTTTAATTTTTTGGCAGCAGAATGTAGAAAAATTGCATTTCCTTATTTCAAAATAAAAAATTTCCGTTATATCGTTGAGAATGAAATATTACAGAGACATTGTTCATAGCCCCTCAAGGGGTTAATATAGTTAAATAAAATTATATTTCTACATTATTAATTAATAAAATACTGTACTTCAATGTCAAAAAATAAATAATTTAAAAGTAGCATCAATTCACATTAAAATTATAACTAATACATAATGAATCATAAGCCCTTCAGGACGGTGTCATGTATTTGTTTAATAAGGTAGCATAAAAGTTTTATTTTTTATTATTTTAATCAAATATTACAAGCCAATAATTGTTCTGTCATATTTTTTATCGCTTTAGAAGTAAAGGTGTCATCATAAATCCGATGACAATCTAATATTATTACGATTTTCGGTTGTTATAATTTATGCTTATTTTACAGAATAACACAAAAAATTTCGGATAGATTACCGCCAAAAAGTTTTAAAAAAATCCCTGTCGGCTTGGCCTATAGTCGGAGGTAGATTTAGAAGAGTACTCATTTCAACAACAAAAAATAAAATATGATTAGAGATAAATCCAGTTTAACAATTTTCTTTGGCCGCTTTTGAAAATTTTTTAATTTATTTTTATGTAAGAACTGTTTTTTATCAAAATCATCTTAACGGAAATTCGGCTCAATGCCCATTTTGACAACATATTTTGAAATATATTCTGACTTTATTATTAAAAAATCGACCAATACGCAAATTATATAGTTCCTAAATAACAAAAAAAACTGTCAATTGAATGCTTTAGAGAGCAAAATCGAATTTAAAAATTAGTCATAAAATAACCAATTTGTTATTTGAATACATCCTAAATTCTTAAATCATGATCGCTTTGGGAAATTTTGTGCGAAGTGCTCACTTTGACAGCTTTAAATATATATATATTTAACCTTTATCAAAAAACTGACCAATACGGCATATTACACAGTTTCTAAATAACAAATAACTGTCAATGGAATGCGTTTGAAAGCAAAATGGAATTTAAAAATCAGTCATAAAATAACCAATTTGCTATTTTAATACATCCTCAATTCTTAAAGCATGATCACTTTGGGAAATTTTGTGCGAAATGCCTACTTTGACAGCTTTTTAAAAATATATATTTAGCCTTTATCAAAAAATCGACTAATTCTCACATTATATAGTTCCTAAATAATAAAAAAACTGTCAATTGAATGCGTTTGAAAGCAAAATTGAATTTAAAAATGAGTCATAAAATAACCAATTTGTTATTTGAATACATCCTCGCTTCTTTAATCATGATGGCTTTGTGAAATTTTGTGCGAAGTGCCCATTTTGGCAGCCTTTTTTGAAATATATTCTGCCTTTATCAAAAAACCGGCTAATCCGTCACATTATATAGTTCCTATATAAGAGGACCTGTAAATTGGATGCGTTTGAAACAAAAATGGATTTAAAAATGAGTCAGAAAAAATGCAATTTGTTATACTTCCTCAATTTTTCAATCATATCACGAAATTCTGTTCAAAATACCGTTTTCGGCAGTCTTTTTTGAAAGATATTCTGCCTTTATCAAAAAACTGACTAATACATCATATTATACAGTTCCTAAATAGGAGGATCT
Source organism: Maratus speculifer (assembly GCA_964019185.1). Classification (NCBI taxonomy): domain Eukaryota; kingdom Metazoa; phylum Arthropoda; class Arachnida; order Araneae; family Salticidae; genus Maratus; species Maratus speculifer. The sequence goes on along the minus strand of OZ025299.1, from coordinate 232,118,888 downwards.
GCCATTTGGATGCGTTTAAAATCAAAAGTGAATTTAAAAATGATTCAGAATATAAGCAGTGTGGATTTGAGTTTTTTTCTCCAACTCCTATTTTTGTTTAATTTATTTTTGCTATAAGAATTGGTCCTATGAAAAACTTGTTAGTATAAAAGTCGTAGATATTATTGAGAAGATGTAAAATAAATTTAATTAGATTTGATTGCTTAAGAATTGACTAAGTTATGGATTTTTTTCTTTTTCCACCCCCCTTTTTCTTTTCTAAGTTTTTTCATCGGTAAAAGTTGTTTTTATCAAAAACTTGTTCGAACTAAAGTTTTAGGTAATTTTGAGAACATTTATAAAAAATTTAGTTGGATTTGATATCTTGAGAATTGACGAAGTTATGATTTTTTTTCTCCCAAAAACCCTGTTTTTTTTCGCCCCTTGAGTCCATTTTTAACTTTATCAAAAATCTGTCATGCATAAACTTTTGGCCCATTTTTTAGAAGTAATATAAACTTTAAACTGATTCGATATCTATTTTAATTTAGAAGTTATCGCGTTTTTTCTGTTTTCACAAACCCTCCTAACTCCACCCCCTTGGTCCGATTTGGTCCATTAATGAACTTAACCGAGATTTTATGCCCCTTGATTTTATGTAAAAGTTTGAAGAAGATCTGAGCATAATTATGAAGTTATCGTGTCCAGAAGAAAGTAGATAGTCCGATAGATAGATAGATAGATAGATAGATAGATAAACCTTTTTACTAATGGTAGTTTTGGGGTCTAGGGGTCATGATCGGTGTAGATCTGCAAAAAATTTTCAGCAATTCTAACATGGGAGCGATCGCAATAGGTAGTATTTCATACGAAATCTACCTGAAAAGTTATAGATTAGATAAGTCAAGACAATGATGTTTGTGCTTTTTAACGTCTGTGAATTTTTTAGCAATGAATCAAAAAAATACCTTAATTTTTAAGCATCATGTCAGAATTTTTCGCAAATCATAAATTGCCAAAGCTAAAAAGTAACAAAAATCGGATACTGTAAAATAGAGGAGATGGTGGCTGTGTTTTTTAAGTTTTGATAATTGATTTTGATGTAATTTTTAACACTGAATCTAAAAACGACCTTCATTTTTAACAATCACGTTACAATTTTTCCGCAAATCAAAAATGTCAAAGTTAAAATATAATACTTTAAAAACCGATGCAAAGCTTTTTTTACTCAATTTAAATATATTTCATCCAATTATTTATTTATTTTTTCGCTAATACTGAGGTTTTTACAGCTAAACAGCTGAGGGGTTCGATTAGGTGTGGGAGAACTTTAAACTTTTTTATTTTGAAATTAAAAAATTTACAATTTGTGAAAAATCATGACATGATGGTTAAAAATGTAGATCGTTTTTAGATTGAGCGATAAAAAATATAAAAATCAATTATCAAAAGTTAAAAACATAATAATCACATCTTTTTTTTTTTTTTTTTTTTTTTTTTTTTTTTTTTTTTTTTTTTTTTTTACAGTATCAAATTTTTACTCCCCCCCTTTTATTATTTTTTTATTATTATTATTTTTTTATTATTATTATTATAATTTTCAATGCTTATCATTTATATTTATTTTACAGGATGTCACAAAAAAATCTGATGGACTATCGCCAACAAGTTTGATATAAAAAATTTTAATAGATAACACAAACCTGTGATGCTTTTGCTTTTAACTTTTAAAATTAATTTTTATGCCTTTTTTTTAGCGCTAATCCGTATAAATTCATTTTTATTAATGGTGTCAGCAATTTTCGTAAACCGTAAATTTGGAAATAAAAAATATAAAAAATCTTATGCTATAAAATAGAGGAGATGGTTGCGTTTTTTAACTTTTAATAATTGATTTTTAATTATATATGTATTTATTATTTTTTTGCACTAAATCAGAAAATGACCTTTATTTCTAACCATTACGTTAGACTTTCTCGAAGTCGTAAATTTCGAAGCTTAAAAATACCGAAAATCTGATACGGTAAAATTGGTTCAAAACTTTTTAATTTAATTTTATTTAATTTAAAAATTCATTAATATTTTGTCTTATACTGGTATTCTTACAGCCAAATATCTCAAAGATCTAATGAGTTGGTAGTTGTGTACATGGAAGGGGAGTTCAACATTAACGTTTTTACTTTTATGCTTAGATATTTACGATTAGCGAAAAATCCTGACATGATTTATAAATGTAAAACACTTTCAGATTCTCCGCTACAAAATACGTAGCAATCAATTATCAAAAGCTAAAAAACGTGACACAACCCAAATTTTGTAGCTCATGTAGCTAATAATAATCACCTATCTCAACGAATCTAACTCGTAATAGGCACATTTGGGGTGTCATGGAACGGTAGCTCAGAGCTCAAAAACAATTATGCCGGAATATAACGGATTTGCAGGGCCCATGTTGTAATATCTGGTACAGTCTGTTTTCGGCAATCTACCAAAGACTTTTGGTATCCATAGCAAGGTGTATTTCAGCTTTTTAGTGTGACAAATTTGTATCAACGCATTATTAGGTAAGTGATCATAATGTTTTGGCTCTTTAGGCTAATTTTTAAAATGCTCCTTCATCTCATTCAAAACATTTTTGTAACTGAAAATTGCTGTCATGATTAACGGTATAGGAATTAGCCATTGGACATCGTTGATTGTGTATGCCATGTATACCTTAAAAATGACACCTGTTAATATTGAAACATATATCAGCAATTATAGTAACTTAAACAGAAATTATCGCTTTTTAGCATATTAAAAAATTTATTTGCAGTAATAAAAGTGATTTTTAGGATCCAATACTTATAAAGTGAAAATGGAATCATTATAAGATCACTCCCGTGTCTGTCTGTTTATCTGTCACAGCCATTTTATTCATAAACTACACTGTTAAAACTAATGGTGACACATTGCACCTTTTAGGGGTGAAAGGCTTGTCTCACTGGTGACACCCCTAAAGGAGCCAGAATGACACCTTTAATTAGGGTGAAAAGATGGCACCCTTAATCCAGAGTGTCCAATAATAAAAAATTAAAAAATATACAAACCGACTTTTGACCGTCGAAGGATTCGAACTCGCAACGTCTGATTACAAGCTCAGCGTTCTAACCGCTCGGCCATCGAGCTCACCTTCATTCACTCATAGCCATAGATTTTATTTGCCGTCACAGAAAGCAGAAAGACACACGTCACAGCGCATGCGCATGGTTCCAGTCACCCGATGAGGTGCCACATTGCTGCCAATACGAAATGTATGGCACCTTATTTAGCTCCAATCACCCATTAAGAGAACTGTCGGCACTGCAACCACATATCCAAGTCCCTATGGCACCCTAGGGTTCCAAATGCCCCGGGTTCCAATGGACCCTAGGGCCTTTTCGCCTCCGGGTCCCAAATGGCACCGGTTTGTCACCTTCACTTTTAACAGTGTATGAAACGTGGAAAGCTCAAATTGGGGGAAGCAATAAAGACTATTGACCCTCATATCTAGAGATTATTAAACATTTACAAATATATTTAGGAGGGGGTCGGGGGCTAATTAAATCACTTGAAAAGAAAAAAATCTTTTTTTTTTGTTTATCGTATGGTGTATCGTGTGAAAGCTTTTGCTAAGCTGAACTCAAAAATATATTTTGTTTATTTCTAGGCATTATATTTCACTACATTATCGCACTATATTATCGTCAAAAATATAGTGCAAAAACATGTTCCCCCCATCTAATTCCGAATCTACTAAAACTAAAATTTTGAAAAATTTAGGTATAGTTATTAATTTTAACCTTTCGGTAAAACTATAGCTATTACTCTAGATCGCATAGTTTTTGTAAAAAGCACATTTTTCTCTTACACACAAATTTCGGTTTCTGGGCATTGAGCAAAGGTGTTGCGGGGTGTTCGGGGTACTGTCGTAGAAGAATAAAAATTGATAATACAAATTTGATAATACAATTGATAATACGCATTGTTGATAATGATTTAAAAAAAGACTCGTCAGCCGAAATGTCAACCCATAAAAACAGGGACGGTTTAGACATAAATAATGATGGAGGCAACGTACTCGGCATACCGTCGGCTTTTAAAGCCTAGATAACAACTTTTAATAATATATTTGTATAATGCAATAACTATAGTAGCAGTATAAGTGTAATAAACTTTATACTGTTGGAAACATGCTAATGTAATTAGAATTAATCACATAAATCAGGGTCCGTACGCATAAGAAATTAATATATAAATATACAGGGTGGTTAGTAATTAACGTGAAGTGTTCAGAGCCCTCGTAAAGTATTGAACGAAACATAACGAAATTTCATGAACATGCATAGTACACCATGGGATTTCGAATTCTTAAAAATAAATTAATGAAATAAAATATTAAAAAATCGCCACAAGGGACAATTTTAGAGCTGTTTACTGACTAAAATGCATTAATTTGCATAAAATCAGTTTTGTGTAGCGATCATGAGTACAAAAGGAAAGGCTGGGAGAGTTCTCATCATAATCAACTCTCACAATACGGGACCATGCTTTGCTAGTCAAGCTGTGTTATCAGCAGAATGAGAACAGTGTTGCCAGATCGGCTACTTTTTTTAAAATTCAGATTCTTAACTGGCATCACTTTTTTTAAATAGTAAAATGTAGCTTATTTAATGACATATTAATTTAGTCGAAAAGAAATGAAAAATTACCGTTTCAAATAAGTGGTTAAAATCAAGAAATCTGAATTATAAAAAAGTAGCCCACTGGCAACACTGAATGAGAATTGCAATGCTGCTCTTCCTGAATTTCGCCGATTAAAGAATTTGCGAAAAGGACCGATGAGCATAACAAATTTACAAAAGATGATCCATTGATTTGAAACTACGTGCTAACAAGGCCAAGGACGCAAAGTGACTAGTCAATAACAAGTTGACGAAGTGGCAGAAGTTGTAACTGCTATTGTCGAACAAGAGATGAAAAATATACAGGGTACCATGAGCGCTTAGGAAGTATCTCAGCAGAATAAAATTGATCTGTACTGTATTTTTTGGCATTTGATCATTCAACATTTACACTAATACACTTTTGATGCGCCAAAATTGCCCCTAGTGGTGATTTTTTTTTTTTTTTTTTTTTTTTTTGTCTAGCAAAGCACGATCCCGTAAGGTGAGAGCCATAACAAAGCAGTTGGACTGAGAATGATGAGAACTCTCCCAGCCTTTCCTTTTATACTCCTGATCGCTTCACAGAAATGATTTTATGCAAATTAATGCATTTTAGTCGGTAAACAACGCTAAAATTGTCCTTAGTGGCATTTTTTTATGTGTACTTTATATATATATATATATTTTAAGAATTCGAAATCCCATGGTCTACTATGTATGCTGATCAAGTTTGGTTATGTTTCGTCCAAAACTTTACTCGCTAGAGGGCTCTGAACACCTCACATTAATTACTAACCACCCTGTATATATATATTAGAAATTTAAAAAAATTTCGCCAAAACTAGCCTTTATACTATCTTAATTTTCTTATAATAATGTCCCGTACTTACTTTAAATTATTAAATTAAAATCTTGTTTCTAAATCTAATCTGTTAATCTTTATGCAGACGATATAAATTCTTAATTTGCCTTAAAAAACATTATTCCAGCATGCGTAAATTTAAAAAGATAGCTCTAAATTAAAAATATTCTTAATTAAATTTTTATTTCTTAATATTCCAAATAAAATTCATTTTTCTATGTTTTTATCAACCCTTTTTAAGAAAGTCTTATTAAATTTATTCCAAAACCATACCTTTCAAAAAATATCATTATTTTATTTTATCTATTTATTTACTTTTCCTCCGTCAACCTTTGATAGTGTGCATATTAATAAATTCATTTCTTTTCTTTTTCTCTTAAAATTAATCATCTTTAAAAATCGTCTGCCTAAGAAATCCTGAGTCGATTATAAATAGGTTAAATAATATATTTTTTAAAAAATAAAACTATCGTCTGAATGAAGTGTTTAATCTCGAAGCTGGACAAGAATTCTGTTTACATAAAAGAATGATGGTTTGAGGTTACAGAATGTTCTAGATTTTTCTTTTTAGATTTAAGAGGGGAAGCCTCGAGCTGAAAAGGAGGATTCTTGGGTTTTTTTCTTCGATGAGTACGGCTCGCTGAAATAATGATGGAATGTTTCGGTAAAAGACAGTTTGCAAAAGGAGCTTTTCCCTTTATCATGACTACGTATTAAATAAATGAACTTACAGCAGCCAATGAGTAATTTATTGGATTCTCTACATCTATTTATTTATTTTCCTCGGTGGCCATGACTTCTGTGCGGTGAAAGGGAAACCCGTCGTTGATGTCTCTGGCTCCTAACTTTTAAATCGTCACAATATACTCTAAAGTCCGACAGGATTGTTTATGCCTGTGCTGCCTTTTTCGGATATTTAAAGAAAATTGCGATGGAGCAAAGTAGAACATACTATTGCCGAAGTTCGATTGAATTCTATGTTCTGAAGGACATTCTATATGGTATTTTCAGCTTGCTAATGAAGTTTGCTGTGGAACGAAATGATGATAGTTTTGCAAATCGCCGAAAATCGACTTCTCGTGAATGTTCTTGTGCCAAAATCGCCGCAATTTCTTACTTAATTAAAGTAAAAGAAATGTTCTTTCTAAAGAACTTCACAACTATGCTTGGAAAGATGCTAATCTGAAAGAATTAGTACTTGCTTCGAATCTGATGTGAATTTCCTGACGCTTGATGTTGATCTGTGCGCATAAATTTTGATTCAGTATTCATGGTCATAGTGACAAATTTTTTAAAATTAATGACTTCAAAGTGGTGAGTATGCAAGAAGTATTTGATGAGGAATTTAAAGACGATTGAATTTTATTGAAGATTTTTCGAAAAACTGTAAGTTATTTTATTAAATGTTTTGATTATTATTTTTATTCTTTTTATGATTGAGAAAAAATATTTATTATGTATTTATTTATTTATTTATTTATTATTTTATTGATGAGAGTAATTTGAAGTTAATTTATTAATTTACTAATTTATTTATTTATTTATTATTTATTGTATGTTGTGGATCTGATATAGTAATTTTGAAAAAATATGTAATTGATAGAAATTATTAACTTTGAAATTTATTGCGAATGATTTTACGATCAGGATTTAATAAAGAAAATAGAAGTGCTTCATTTATTCTAATGAGTAAGAATAAAAAAATTATGGAAGATCCTAAATTCGTACCGTTTGATCCGAGTTCTGGAATGAACATTTTGTCGTGATTAACTTATTTTGATACAACATGTGAAAAGGAGAAGAAAAATCTAGAATGGAAATTTAATTTTATTGCGCAATATTTGAAAGGGGAAGCGCAAAAAATTTATATCAATGACTGCTTAAATTGTACGGATTATGAACAAATTAAGAAAATTTTGATAGAAAGAGTCATTGAATTAGACTTCCCGAGTTTTTCTGATTTTTCAAATCTGAAATTAGATAATTTAGACAATTTAGAAACTTATTTTCGTAAAAAAGTGGAAATTGGTAGGAAATTACATCTTAGTGAAAATATACTATTGCAAGGTTTAACTGATGGTTTAAAACCAGAATTCAAAAACAGCATTATTATAAATCCTCCTAGTAGTACCACTGAATGGTACCGGGTTGTCAAACAATTCGTGGAAGTTTCCTCCCCACTAGTTTCAAACCAAGTAATAAATCAACCATCAGCTAGACAAAATTTTCGACCTTTTCAACCAACTAGGCCCTGGATTCAGCCAGTTAGGCCCAATAATACACCTAGGAATTGGACTCCCCAAAGGCAATCTCAGTTTCAAAGACCTAGAGTTTGTCAAAATAATTATATTCAAAATTCATATCCTTCAAGACCTTGTAGGATATGCACAAATAGGGGTGTGAGTAATGCTTTTCATTGGGAAAGAGAATGTATTTTTAGGAATGAGCTGCCATCCTCTGATACTCTTCCAAGTAGCTCACAAAATAATTCTTATAATATTTGACAATTAATTGTGTATGGATATACAAATAATTATAATTTACCATGTGTTGTAGAAGATACTGGCTCAACTATTGCAATATTGCCACTTAAATTTGTTAAAAAACTTAATGTTAAAATTGAGAATATACCCTCAGTTACCATTGGTCAGGCAAAAGGATTTTTACATGTAAATAAAAAATGTAGTGTTCTTCTAAAAATGGGTAAAATTAAAAAATATTTTAACTTTTTAGTATGCAATACAAATTTGGATTATGCTATTTTGGGATTAAAAGAATGTTCTAAATTTAATTTAACCTTAGAATGTAAAAATTGTATTGTAAGGCAGGGAAGGAAAATTATAACTAACAGTATATCTATACATAATGAGAGATCCCTTCATTTCAATACAGTAAATATGGACCAAGTACAACAAAACAGGGATCAATCTAATGATTTTGTAACCTCAGAATATAAAAAAAATATGAAATTAAATACTGGTAATACTGTAACAATAGATAATTATGATAATGAAACACGGAATGTAAGTAATAATGATATAGAGTTACAATCTACTTGTGGAACTATTATGAAAAATGAAGACTGTGTTGAATATGATCACGAAATTAATGTGCATCCTGATTATAGAGGTCCCGTGACTCTAAAAAATTTTCGCGAAAATTCGGATTCAGATTTAACTGGGGAAATAAATTTAATTCAAGATGTAAATTTAAGGGAATTAGTTCATATTTATAGTGATATTTTTGCTAAGCATAAATATGATGTGGGTAGGATAAATATTAAACCACAACGCGTTATACTAAAATCGGACCTACCTATATCTTTGAGGCCCTACCGAACATCTCCCCTAGAAGAAATAGAAATAAAAAACCAAATTCAATCATTGTTAGCAGCCGGACTGATAAAGGAAAGTAATAGCCCCTATTCTGCCCCTGTTACACTAGTTATGAAAAGAGAGGAAGGTAAAAAAACGCGATTATGTATAGACTATAGAAAATTAAACGCAATAATTAAAAACGATGCAGAACCCTTGCCCCGTATCGATGGAATTTTAGATAAATTGAGTAGTGCTCAGTATTTTTCAACTTTGGATTTAGCCTCTGGCTACTGTCACATACCAATACATCCATCCGATACAGAAAAATTAGCATTTGCAACCAATTTTGGACTTTTTGAGTGGCTCGTGCTCCCTTTTGGCATAAAAACTGGCCCTCCCATATTCAATAAAACCATTCGAAGGATCCTTAATAAAAATAAAATCGACTTTGCGTGCCACTATTTTGATGATATTATAATTTTCTCTTCCTCTTTAGAAGAACATTTAAACCATTAAGCTCAAATTTTTGACATTTGCAAACAAGAAAACATTAAACTTAAACTTTCTAAATGTAAATTAGGCCAAAATAAAATCAATTTCTAAAGTTATGAAATCACTAATGGAACTATAACACCAGCAAATGCCAATATTGAAACCATCAAAAATTTAAAACCTCCTTCCAATGTGAAAGAGTTACAACGATTTCTAGGTTCCATTAATGTTTACCATAAATTCATAAATAAATATGCTGAAATTAGATATCCTCTAAATCGATTACTTAAAAAAGACACAATATGGGAATGGAACTCAGAGTGCCAGGACTCTTTTGAAAAATTAAAAAATTCTTTACTTGCAAAACCCATCCTCAAAATTTATGATCCTAAATTACCTTTACAGATGTTTGTAGATGCCTCTCACATAGCAGTAGGTGCAGTTCTAAAACAACCTGATAAAGATAATTTCTTACATCCTATTGCTTATCATTCTAGAATTTTGAAGAGTTATGAACAAAATAATTTCATAACTGAATTAGAATGTTTAGCTATTATAGATACTCTTGACAAAGTCTATCATTACTTTCATGGTGTAAAGTTTACAATTCATACGGACCACGCATCTCTAGTATGGTTAAAGAGTGTTAAAAACTTAAGAGGTAGGCTTTTTAGATGGTCATTCAAACTTAGTATGGTTGATTATCAGATAAAATATGAAAAAGGTTCAACAAATGTCGAAGCAGACATGTTGTCACGAAATCCTGTTTGTCATTTTAATCAACATATTAGTTTATTGCTAGATAGGAAAGAAATTATAGAGATGCAAGACAAAGACAATGTTTGTGACAAAAAATATAAAAAAGAGAATGGAATTATTATAGTTCAGAAAAAGGGATTCAAAAAAATTGTTGTACCAATGTCATTAAGAAAAAAATTACTCCATATTGCTCATGATAATTTTGGACATTTAGTGATTCAAAAAATGCTTAATTTAATATCTCCCAACTATTATTGGCCTAATATGACAATAGACATTACAGAATTTGTTAAACATTGCGATACCTGTCAGAAAAATAAAAAACCAAAACAGAAAAGATTCGGCTTATTACAAGCTATGCCAGCCACAGATCAACCTTTTGAATGTCTTTCTATTGATACTGTTGGTGGATTTAACTATTACAACTCAACAAAAAAATTCTTACACATAATAATAGATCATGCAACTAGGTTTGTTTGGGCTTTTCCCTCCAAAAATGTTACCACTGAAACATACACTAACTGTTTAAAACAAATTTTCAATATCAAAGCACCTCAAAAAATACTTAGTGACAGGCATAAATCTTTCAGATCTCCAAGATTTAAGAAATTCCTTAGAAATCATCATGTTAAACAGCGTTTTACATCCACACATCATCCTCAGACCAATGGAAAAGTAGAGCGCGTTAATCAGACTATAGTTACCAGGCTTAAATGTAAAGTTAATTCCACTTCTTCTAAAACACCTTGGACTAGATTATTAAACCAAGTGATCGACGAATACAACAATACGCCCCATTCTATCACCAAATTCCCACCTGCCTATTTATTTTATGGTCAATTGCCTTATGAATCTCCTTTAAAACAAAACTATTACCCTCCAGTAGACAAAGCCCTCAAGATTGCGAAAGCGCGAACTCGTGAATTTCATCTTAAAAGTAACAGACTCTATGATCGAAATTTTGTCGAATGCCCATTAAAAATACAAGACTCTGTACTTTATGAAGAATTTAAATACCCTAACACTCGAAAATTAGAACCTACTTTCTCTGGACCATATAAAATTATAAATAAACTTTCCGATGTAACTTATGAAATAGATAAATTTAATTATGAGACATGACATAATTCCGTTATTGTGCATGTTTCTAAACCTAAAGCATGTTTCTAAACCCTAGACCCTATTTTTCACCAGAAGATTTTTAACTGTTTCATGAGCAACCCAAAAAACCAACAAAACCTCAGATACAATCACAATCACTAAATCAAACTAAAGTCAAGACAGTAGGTTAAATTTTAATTCTTATACTTTAAATATTTTATCACCATAATTTTTAACATTAGCAGGTATGTTCTTGGTGCGCAACAAGAATATTACTTGTTTTTGGGGTTAAATTGGGCTCCTTATGCAGGCATAAGGTGTACACTTTGATTGTAAAAGCTTTGAAATTGATGTTGATAAATTAATTTTAAGTGTGTTTAAGTCTAATTATATTTACTCATGTATTTGACATTAGTATTATTCTATTTAGTCAGCAGATATTTATGTTATAACAGTTATAAAATCTGATGATTCTACTCAAACCTATAACATAATATGTGATTTTCAGTGATTGTGAAAACTACAGATATTAAAAGTTTTTCAAAAAAGCAAAGTATTTTTATTTCCATTTCTCAATTAAGAATGACAACTTTTATTCCTATTTGTTTTTATTATTAAAGTTTATAAACCATGTGTAGATAAAACATTATTCTACATTTGGCATTTGAAAACTTTTAACCAAATTTGACAATTTTGTAAAAGAGTATCAGAGAGGAATTATTGTAAGGAAATACTGGTTGAGAGTCCATTTTCTAAATAGTTAGATTTAATTTTATTTGGATTTTGGAATTATTATGATTTTTTTATTTATACTTTCGGCTAGCAAAAAATACTTTCTTATGCTATTAGAAGATAAGAAAATTATTTAGTTGCTATGTAATTATATTTATCCTCAACCAATATTTTCCCTATCAATACACAAACTGTGATATTTTCTTTTGATTATACTCTTGTTTTATTATCATTATCATTATGATTTCTATAAAGAAGTTTAGTATTAATTATACTCTTATTGAGAAATATTAGGAAATGGAGAATTATTATTATTATTGCTATAAATTTTGAGTCTTATTATACTACGTATTATTGTAGTTATTATTATTATCTAAATTTTTCTATATTATTTATTATTGATATTGAGAGTGATGCTATTTATTATTAAAAAATTGATATAATATTGAAAGATGCTGATTCCAACATATAAGATTAAAACCAAAGATTAAAACTAGATTTACAAAAAATATACAATTTACTAGTGAACTGCATTGAATACAAATGACACGCGCGCGTGTCATTTGTATTGACCGTGAAATATTTTGAAATTTTATTTTTATTTATATTTTAGATCATGGTCTATATTTTAATTTAATTTTTACAATAGAGCGCGTGTTTTTTGTGTTTTTTGTTATTTATATCTCATTGTCGCGTGTCATTTGTATTGACCGTGAAAATATTTTGAAATTTTATTTTATTTATATTATGATTATGGAACTTAATTTGACGGTTCCGAAACATGTCAATGTCTTTTATTTTTAACACGCTTTGATTAACTTCACCTGTATGTGAGTTTGTGGGTTTGTAACTCTCCTTATTATCTAAAGATTTTCTCAAGCAATTTTGACTAAAAATTGCATTATATGGTTTTCGGGCACGTGAAAATCATTGGGCTAGGTTACATGTTTGAGAAAAAATTTTAATGGGTCATATTGGGTCATTAAGGGTCTGGCTATTTATATTTAAAGAACGGCGTGATTGATTATAACGAAAGTTTTTTGACACGAGGAAACTATCGGGCTGGGTGACATGTTCGAAAAATTTCGATTAGTGGGTCATTTTTGGGTCATTATGGGTCAAGCCATTTTTATCTAAAAAACGGCTCTAACGATTTTGACCAAATTTTATATTTTATCGTTTTGGATTACAAGAAGACCATTGGGTTAGGTAACATGTTCAAGAAAATTCGGTTAGTGGGTCATTTTTGGGGTCATTGCGGGTCATGCTATTTTTATCTAAAGATTTTCTCACGCAGTTTTGACTAAAAATTGCATTCTATGGTTTTCGAGCACGAGAAAAATATTGGGCTAGGTTACATGTTCGAGAAAAAATTTTAATGGGTCATATTGGGTCATTAAGGGTCTGGGTCAAGCTATTTATATTTAAAGAACGGCGTGATCGATTATAACGAAATTTTGTATGAACAGTATAAAGCTAGTTTAAAAAGTTACCTTTTTACAGGAGTTTTTTGACACTAATGGGCTAAATTACATGTTTGAGAGATTTCGACTATAATGATCATTTGTGGATCATGATGGGCCATAATGGATCATGTCAAGCTACATCTAAAGAACAGGTGGATCGATTTTAACGAAAGTTTGTACATAAAATTTTTTTGGCACAAGAAAATCATTGGACTAGGTCACACTTTCGGGAAATTTCGATTAATGGGTCATAAAGGGTCTGGGTCAAGCTATTCAGCTGGATCGTTTTTAACGAAATTTTGTATGTAACAATTTTTAGACACGAGAAAACTAATGGGGTAAGTCACATGTTCGAGAGATTTCGATTATAAGGGTCATTTGTGGGTCATTGATGGGTCATGCTAATTTTATGTAGAAAATGTCTCTCACCATTTTGACTATTTTTTGTATTATGATATTCTCGTTCAAGAGAAAACCATTGGACCAGGACACATGCTCGTGAAAATTCGATTAATGGGTCATTTTGGGTCATAATGGGTTAGGGTTATTCTAATTATATATAACAACGATTCAATCAATTTTACCTAAATTTTGTAATGAAACGTCTTTTGTCACGAGAAGACTATTGGGCAGAGTCGCAAGTTAAACAAAATTATATTAGTGGGCCATTTCGCTTTATTAATGAATGCTGTCAAGCTAATTTTATCTAAGAAACGGCTTAAACGATTTTGATTCACTTTTATATTCTACTGTTTTTGATTACCTGGAGACCTATGAGGTAAGTCACATGTTTGATCAAATTTGATTAGTGGGTCATTTTGGGTAATACGGGTCAGGGTCATGATAAAATGGCAGCAACCAATAAGTTGGCGATATTTCACAAAATATTGGCGACATTTGGCCGAAAAATTGACTATTAAGATTACGAAAGCCACAACACGTATTTGGTGCCAAATGAAAGAATGTCTCCAAATTTGGCTATACCTGGCAAAAAATGTTGTCTTTCATAATGTGAAGAATTTTTTTTATACATTCTTAATAGGATTCGAGATGCATGGTTAAATTAACCAGAGTCGACCAAAAAAAGTGATTTGGATCGATATCCTTTCGTTGTAAATTTTAAAATAAATATAGTTTAAAAAAAACTAAAAACGACGCTTTTAAAGTAATCAAACTAAAAAGTGAAAAATAAATATAGTTTAAAAAAACTAAAAAAACGCGCCTTTAAGTATATCAAACTAAAAAGTGAAAAAATAATTCGTACTATAAGCTGAAAACGAAAATAGATGAAAAATACTATATTACTATAAAATCATTGTTATTCTAAAAATCAATTAATAAGCAATAAATAAAATTATCGTGGAAAAAAAGCGTGGGGTGCTTCTTAAGAAATGATAAATGGAGCATGGTAGATGGAGCACCCCACGCTTTTTTTCCACGATAATTTTATTTATTGCTTATTAATTGATTTCTAGAATAACAATGATTTTATAGTAATATAGTATTTTTCATCTATTTTCGTTTTCAGCTTATAGTACGATTTATTTTTCACTTTTTAGTTTGACATACTTAAAAAGCGTGTTTTTTTAGTTTTTTTAAACTGTATTTTTATTATAGCACCTTTCTTAAGTAAAATTAAAATTTTATTAAAATACTTATATAAAAGGCGAATGTTTTAAAATCTGATGATTTAAAAATCAATTGGATTTAATTAATTTTTATTAAATAAGTTGTGAGGATTTAAAAAGTTGAAATTTTTTTGTTCAAAACTGCCACATGTAAGGGCACCTTTGAACAAGCAAGGGACACCATTGAACAAATGAAAATATTGAGAGTTTTTATAAAAAGTTGCATATGTTAAAGAAATAAAAAGTAATATATATAAAATTAAATAACTTCACTTTGTTGAAATTACTATTTTTTTTTTGTTATTTAACCAAACTTAACTCCATCAAAGTTGATGTCAAAACTCATTGTTGATAAAACACAAAGTGTCCCTACAGTCGTGTTTGGTTGTGAAAACTTTTTTACAATATCCTTGAAATACACCAATGTGATATCTGATGCTTCTGGAAAAATAAAATTCTTTATTCGCAATTTCTTTTAAGAGACCTGATATAAAATTTCGTTTTATCCGATGCAGAAACCAGAAATAATGTTTGGAACCCTGTTAAATCAAGAATCATTATTTTGTATCCTGGATTTGCAATTATCCAATAAATGAATTTAGATTTGATTCAATTTAGATTTGAAACTTCCCATCACTGATATATACAGATGTTGGAACCCATGTGTGCAGTAAGGGGAATTGTTAGCAGTATAAGTCCATGTTCTTTGACATTTCTAATTAAACTCTTTTCACATAAAAAAATCAGAAATAATAATATTTAGATACATTAACAACTCTTTACTTTATAGTTTTAAGTGTTCTCTTTAAATTATTTCAATAAATATTTATCACCAGTTTATTCGGTGTTTTTTCGCTGTTCAATGGTGCCCCATCGCATGGAGTTCAACATTACAAAGACTTACTCAATTCGGCTGAAGAATTCGAAAAAAATAAAGCTTATAAACTAAAGCTAACATCTTTGTTTAAGCATTGAACAATAAACTAAAATATTAGGAATAGAAGTTTGTAAACACAAATCTTACAACTTTATTTTCTTAAATTCAAGAGCGAGAAAAATACATATCTTGTTTAGACAGTACTGTTCATACAAAATGGTACAGCTTTGTAAAATTATTCCCTTGAAGCAGCTGTAATGTATTGCCATATATATTTTTTAAAAATAATTTATTTGAAGGAAAATATTTAGACTGTTCAAAGGTGCCCCCAGTTCAAACGAGCCCCCCCCCCTCTCTCCCCTATACAGATTATTTTGAAATTTATTCATCGAATCGTAATGTTATGTGCAAGTACCAATGTCTGTATCTCTAATTAATCTTAATTCTCGTGAACCATACATAAGGGCGTTCTTTTTTTCTTTAGTATTTTTCCCGAAAACTGTGTATCATAGAGGTAAGGAATTTTAGATAAATTTCGTATGAAATACTACCTATTGCGGTCGCTCCCATGTTGGAATTTCTAAAAAATTTTTGCAGATCTACGCCGATCATGACCTGTAGATCCCAAAACTACCATCAGTAAAAAAGTTTATCTATCTATCTATCTATCTATATATATATCACTTTCTTCTGGACACGATAAGTTCCATATTTCCGTTCCAATATTTTCCAAATTAATACATAAAATCAAGGGGTATAAAATATCGGCTAAGTTCGTTAATTGGCAAAATCGGACCAAAGGGGGAGGAAATAGGGGCGTTTTTGTGAAAACGGAAAAAATGCCATAACTTCTTAATTAAAATAGATATAGAATCGGTTTAAAGCTTATATTACTTTAAAAAATGGGCCAAAAGCTTATGCATGACAAATTTTTGATAAAGTTAAAAATGTGCTAAAGGGGCGAAAAAAAACAGGGTTTTTAGGAGAAAAAAAATCATAACTTCGTCAATTCTCAAGATATCAAATACAATAAATTTTTTATAAATGTTCCTAAAATTATCTAAAACTTTTGTACATACGAGTTTTTGATAGGACTATTTCTTACCAATGAAAAAAAGTAGAAACAAAAACAAAAAGGAGGGTCGAAAAAAGACAAAAATCCACAATTTCGTCAATTCTTAAACTATCAAATCTCTTTAAACTAATTTTACATCTTCTAATTAATGTCTACAACTTTTATGCTTACAAATTTTCATAGGACCGATTCTTATAGCAAAAATAAATTAAACAATAATAGAAATTGGAGAAAAAACCTTAAATCCAAACTGCTTATATTCTGACTCATTTTTAGATTCATTTTTGATTTTAAACGCATCCAAATGGCAGATGCTCTTATTTAGGAACTATATAATGTGACGCATTGGCCTGTTTTTTTTTTATAAAGACAGAATATATTTCAAGAAAGGCTGCCAAAAAGGGTATTTTGAACAGAATTTTCCGAAGTGATCGTGATTGAAAATTTGAGGAAGTATTCACATAACAAATTGCGTTTTTTCTGACTCATTTTTAAATTCAGTTTTGCTCTCAAATGTATCCAATTGACAGGTTCTCTTATTTAGTAACTGTATAATGTGCCGTTTTGGTCAATTTTTTGATAAAAGCTTAAGGGTAATTCCATGAGAACATGTCGTGTAAGTCACATACTGAGATTTTGGATACCAGTATTTTAGAAAGGAAAAATGTGAGTTATTTTATCACAGATATATCATTAATTAAATAAGGCCATGAAAATCTTTAGAAAATAACGGTGGCCAACAAATTAGCAGTTACAAATAATGTGACTTACACGACAAGTCCTCATGGAAATACCCTTAATATATTTTTAAAAATGCTGTCAATGTGGGCACTTCGCACAAAATTTCACGAAGCGATCCTGATTAAAGAATTGAGGATGTATTTAAATAACAAATTGATTATTTTATGACGCATTTTTAAATTAAGTTTTGCTCTCAAACCCATCCAATTGACAGTTTTTTTGTTATTTAGGAACTATACAGGGTGAGTCATAAATATCGAAACAATAGGCTATCTCCTTAAATATTGCTCTTAGACCCATACTTCCAATTGCAAAAATTCATAAAAAAAGGTGAAATTTTTGATAAGATAAATTGCGACTCCATGGGGGGGTCTAGTTGAAAAGTTACGAAAATTAAATTTTTATACGGCCCCCGTAGGAAAAAAATCCCAATTAGGAAAACTTTCCTTATTCAGTCCTGAATAAGACACAAAAAGTTGCATCTTCATATCTCCAAAATTCACGAAGTTATAGCCGTTTAAAAGATTCACCAGGTTTTAAGGGATTAGACACAAATTGAAATGCGCGCAATTCAAAAAACAATGTTACTTTAATAGTTCTTGAAAACGCGTAAAAATTCTATTTCTTGAGTTAGATTTTTGATTTGTTTTCTTTTTTTGTGATGGTTAGCCTTATAATTTGCTAAGAAAATCCCATTCTAATATTTCTCGTACAATTTATAAAAGTTTCATGTGGTTAGTACTGGTTTAAATGGGACAATAAAAAATCGTTATAACTCGTAACATCATTTATCGGATTTCAATTTCTTTCCATTTAATTAAAGATGAAAATGTGATTTTAGTTTTGTTCCAAGGTTTTTTTTATATTAATTTTAAAACTATTAAAAATTTTTATTGAAAAAATAATATAACTTTTAAAAAAATCATATTTTCAAAAGCAAACATTTTTTCAAAAGTAAACATTTTTTCAAATTTGCCGAAACAAAACTAATGTAAAAAAATCAAAAATGACGTGTCTCAAGTTCTTTTTTCTTTTAAAAATTCTTAACATTTAATAATTTAAAGACAAGAAATAGAGGATAAAAATTCATTATGCAGAAAAACAAAGTGTATTGTTTAAATGTCCGTCAGTTATTTTAAAAAATGCTCTTTCTAAGATGCAGATTAAATCTTTTATTTTTTTTCTATTTAAATATACCTGCGATAGCTTCAGGCTTTTTATCGTCCTCCAGAGGATGTTAAAAAATCTGTATTTTGGGCCCTGGTAGGGCCAGGAAGGATGTTACTTTTTTCCGAAGACCCGCCAGGCCGGGCCTATTGTAGTTTTCATAAAGGTGGCGACTACTTCCTTCAACTTAGGTACACTCTGGATGAAATTTTCAAATTTTTGAAATTTTCGGTCCGGGTTATGATGTTGACATTTTTTCAGGCCACGCCGAACTTTTTCCCCTATGGGTCGGTTTGGGACCTGACCTAGATATTTTGACCCAGGCAGACGTCTGGTACACCAATTTAGCGTAAAAACTATACGCTGCTATATTATGTCCAAAGAAAAAGCGCTATCTTAAACCGATTTTTATTAAATTGCAATTTGTGAATGTTCCGTAACAAGCGTTGAAATTGAGTTAAATCGCAGTTTAGAGGCAGGGAAAAGTGGTGTAAGTCAGGAATTTTTGAGGATTTTGGGATTTAATATCTCTGTGGGATTTTTAGATACTGTGATGAAATTTGTTTTGTTCAATTTAGAAATGGATAAGGAATAATTTCCTAATTGGGAATTTTACCCTACGGGGGCCGTATAATTTTTTTTTTTTTTTTTTTTATAGATCCCCCATGGAATTGCAACATATCTTATCAGAAATTTCACCTTTTTTTATGAATTTTTGCAATTGGAAGTATGGGTCTAGGAGCAATATTTGAGGAGATAGCCTATTGTTTCGATATTTATGACTCACCCTGTACAATATACTGTACTGGTCGATCTTTTTATAAAGTCAGAAAATATTTAAAATATGTTGTTAAAATAGGCATTTGAGCCGAATTTCGCTTAAGATGATTCTGATAAAACCAGTTCTTGCACAAAAATGAAATTAAAAATTTTTCAAAAGCGGCCAAATAAAGTTGTTAAAAGGGGTATATCTCTAATCATATTCCATTTTTTGTTGTTGAGATGAGCTCTCTTCGAAATCTACTTCTGCTTAGGCCAAGCTGTCAGGGATTTTTTTTTTTTAGTACTACATGGAAGGTTTTTTTCCTACAGAACTTCGACGAAATTTACTCTTTTGAAAACTAATGTAGTTCCGGATTGACTAATAATATTGTTTAAAAAATATATTTCTAATATAGGTTAGACATATTATTTCAGTAAAGCAACCTTATTAGCAGCACTGACGTGTAAATAATTTAGATCATTTGTCATTTTAAATACTCTAATAATTTAAATAATGAACGTATTCAGATGCTTTAATTTTCTTAGAAAAATAAATGTATCTTGTTTACTTGTCTTAGTTTTAAATTTTAGTAAATGTGAATCTACTTTATAATATTTTAACTACATTTCTACATGCAGTTAGTGGCGTATTTAAGCTATTGACTATAGATATAAAACAATTACATTTCAGGTCTCTTAATGAAATTTGTTAAAATATATATTGCTTTATATTTAATAGAAATATATAATTATAATAAAATAGCCATAAGTAAAACCGAGATTTCTTTTCAGTTAGAGAAGTTTCAGCTATAGTGGCTGTACCACCATGTTACAGATTTTTTCAAGATATGTACGGTCCGCATCAACTTTATTTCATGCAGAATACATTTATAATAGAAATTCTCGAGAGAGGATGTCCTCGCGATGATTATGATTCTGTAACTCTGGACATTCCCTATTTAAAAACTGCAAATGACATCGTGCCTTTTTTAGTGGATATCCGGATGGACAACAGACTTATTGAAAAATGGGACGACATCGTCATTTTACATGACAATTCCATTGGTAAGGCCATAGTAATTATTATACTAATTATTGCAATTATCTGAAATCAGTATAAATTTATACTTTACCTCTTAAAATTAAAACAATCTTAGTTTCAAAATAAGTGAAAAGTTGAATATATTATTTTAAGAGTACGGGAAATAAATTAAAATAATTGGGAATTGCACGTAAAACGTGGCAAAGGAGGTACGTTTGTGCTATAATTATTTTTACAAATATTCAGATTTTGAAGCAATAGCTGATAAACTCGTATATAAAATTGCATGAATACAAAATAAGATACGAGTATATATCTTAAATTCAGTAATACGAAAATAATAAGCCTCCATCTTAAATAGTACGTAATCAATTATGGGATATCATAGAATTAATTACGTATGATATGACATAGTAAAATGAAAAAAGTTTTTGTTATTATCGTTTTAAGTTCTTTTCAATATGCATAAAATTTAAAATGACACGACAAAATTCTCCAACAATTATATAAATTAAATTTCAAACCATTTACTTAGTAGATTTGCGCTATTTTATGAGGACAGATGAAAAGACCAGATAACGATTATAAGAGCAACATATTCCCATATGTACGACATTTCCTTATAGACCATAATGGAATGGAATATTTTTGAGTGGCTCTGAAAACACATTATGAACGTTACGTAATTTATTTTCAATACCCAGAGTGGCATAGTAAATTTTAATAAGATATATCAATTATTGAACAATCCAACTACATTAATGCAAGTTAGAGTACAGACAGACAAACCGAATTCACTTTCAACTATGTTGTAAAGTGTTAAAAAGTAAAGTTGTAAAGTGTTAAAGTGTTAAAAGCATTTTTAATAAAAATTCTGGTAAAAAATATTTTTATGAAATTTGACCAAAATTCAAAATTTTTCGAGTGTCAATACATTTTTCAGATGATAATGGCAAATATTTACATGAAGAAATCGTAGAAAGGATCATATACGGAACAAAGCTAACATTAACCGTACAAAGTAGCTCACTTAAAATATTTTCAGCAGACAGGAAATTCAGTAGTTCAGAGTCCACAAAATCTAAAGTTAACCGCAGAGGCAACGCCAAACAGCTTACTTAAAATGTGTGCAGCAAGCAGGTAATTACATATTTCAGAGTCCATCTTGAGACGTAATCTGAATAAAAATGACTTTGAGAAAGCAACGATAGGTTTAGAATTGTAACTATGTGAGGAAGCAGAGACGAGATCAACTATCCATATACAGAAATTTACAGCAGTTTGATTTGCATCAACACAAAGAGATGTAAGAATCCTTTGGTATAATTTTACTGAAGCATTAGGTAAAAATCACAATTTTAATAGAGAAAAATAATTAAGAAGAAAAGTTTGGTTTCCCTCGTTTATGCAAAAATATTATATGGTAACTGTCAGGAAAGTTTAAGTTATTAGTATAGCCTGAGCCGAAGCTATGAATCATGAGGAAGTGAAAGCTAACATTACTCTGTTTACATCAATATTGACAGAGAATGGTGTTTTAGAGAAGCTTGACTGTATTTGAAACTGTAGTGAGATTAGAATTAAGCTGAACATTGATCTTAGTAAAGTGGTTGCTGCGAAAAGTTGTAGAGGTGTTCATGTTGTATCTAGTGTAGTATAGAGTAATATGGTGGCTATTTTGGCAGGGTGCAACACAGAAGGACATTTGCTGTGCCCTTTCTGCATTTTTAAAGCGATTTATGTTAAATCTCAATACGCTAGAGATGCCTTCCAGAAACTCTAACTCAGATCAGAAAAGGCAGCACTTCTACAGGGTGAGTCATAAATATCGAAACAATAGGCTATCTCCTTAAATATTGCCCCTAGACCCATACTTCCAATTGCAAAGTTTCATAAAAAAGGATACGATAAGATACGATAAGATAAATTGCAACTCCATGGGGGGTCTATTTTAAAAAATACGAAAATTAAATTTTTATACGGCCCCCAGGGGATAAAACTTCCAATTAGAAAAATTTTCTTTATCCATTCCTGAATTGAACCAAAAAAAAATTCATCTCGATATCAACAAATCCCCAAAAGATATTAAAATCCAAAATTTTCCAAAATTCATGTCTTACACCACTTATGCATACCTCTGAGCGCAGCGATTTCAGTTCATTTGCAGTACAATTTAGGGATCGACCATAAATTTACGCATTGTTAAATGTCGATCCTAGACATAATACCAACTATACTTTAACTTTTTGATATAAAATAAAAGCGTATAGGTTTTTGCTTTAAAATTCCTTGAAATATGCTAGATGTCTGCAATATCTCGAGCTTGGTGCAAACCTCGTAACTGGCACGACCCATTGGCCGGACCGTCTTATTAAACACTTATTAAAAGTGTTATTAAATTAAGTGATATTAATTAAACTCTCATTAAAAGTGTCTTAAAAACTTATTGCCGCAGGCAATAAGTTTATTAAAAATAGTAATAGCGATAATGACACTTCTATTAACGAAATAATAATTTAAATTAAATAATTTAATAATAAATAAATAATAAATAAATAATAAATAATAAATTTAATAATTAATAATTTAGATAATTTAATAAATTACATAGACATATTTTCAAAAATCTATTTTTTACTATTCAGCTTCAAAATTTATGATGGTTTTAAACCCATTTTTACTTTCTTCTATCTTTACAAGAAGAAAGTGTTGGATTCATGAAAATTTTGAATTCCGGTTTTCGACGGGTTCTCACGTTTTAGGGCTTAGAGACACCGAAAAGCATGTTTTTACAAAATGTCTGTCTGTGAGTCACTGTACAATGAAAATATTTGAGATTGACGTGATAAAAAATGAGGTTTAAATCAACTGACACATTTAAACAATAATTAAAAAAATTGAGAACGGCAAAACTTAAACAAAATCAATGGCGGATCAAAGGGGGAGAGCGATGGGGCAATCGCCCCCCCCCCTGTGAGCCCAATAAAGGATTTGCAGAACGACATTAGATGCCCGCACGGAAAAGTTTTTGATTCTAAACTCGAGACCGGCGCGACCCAACCCGGGTCGCGCCAACTTTAATTTATTATACTGGGACTGGGTCAGGTCTTCACACTTTCAAAACCGGGTCGGGTCTTATTTTTTCTGCAGAGCTGGATCAAGCCACACTGTTTTTCCAGGTCGGGTCTGACGTAGACTTCCTTCGTACTAGAGGTATACACGGGCCAAAATTTTCAAGTCAAGGCTTCGTCCGGTATAAAGCCTAAACGCTCGATCTGGGATCAACACAGCCCGTTGCTGTGGCGGTTCTAAGGGGCGGGGGGAGGGGCGCACCCCCTTGGGATTATAAAGGGTTTACAAAGTGACATTATGCATCGTCACGAGAAATAACTTGGGTCGAAGCTCGAGTCCGTCACGGCCTGGCACGAATTGCGCCAGTGTAAATCCACGAGACTTGGACTGGGTAAAGTTTTCTCTTATTTTAAATCGGGCCGTGTCCTGATCTTACTTTTTTTTGTAGATTCGTGTGGGTACAGACTTCTTTTTCTACCAGGCCAAGCCTGGTCTCGATTTCATTTTTCCTAGAAGTTTGCAATGAGCAAAATTTCCAGGTCGCGGCTCGGCCTGGAATAAAAGCTAAATATTCGGTCCGTCTCTGAATAGATAGTATAATAAACATTATTGGCTCGACCGCGACCCGTGCAGCTAAACTTTCAGTACGTCTCTGATCTGAATTTCTGGGAAAGATCACGTTCAGGGATAAAAGAGAATTTCGGTAAAGGATCGCGGAAAAACGCAAGTTTCGTTAAAGGATCGTGACCAAAACTGGGTCAGCCTTTCTCGCAAGAGTAAAAACCGAATCTATAACTGATTCAAATCTGATATGTATTACAATCTGCCGCGATGCACTAAGCGCAGCTAAAAAATTAAAGTCAACCTGACCAATAGTAAAATATAGTTGTTAAGCGGACCCAGACCCAACCCGAAGCAAAAAATCATAAATTAACTTGACCCACAGCAAACAGTAGAAGTCAACCGGACCCAAACACGACCCAAGTAGAAATTAATCCGACCAGGAGCAAAAAAAAAAAAAAAATAGAAACGAACCGGACATGAAATTTTGTGAAATGATCGTGGAGAAAACACGAATTTCTTCAAAGGATCGTGAAACAGACTCTCATTTCGTCCAAAAATTGCGAAAAAGAACAACAATTTTTTCAAAGGACTCCCCCAGTCAATTCGGGTCAACCCGAAACATAATCCCAAACTGCCCCAAATCAGAATTGTATGTCAAACTGCCCCAAATGCGCTAAGCACAGCTAAAAAGTAAAAATCAACCCGATCAACAACAAAATGAAGTAGTCGACCAGACCCAAACCCGACCGAAGTAGAAATTAACCCGACCAGCAGCAAAAAATATGGAAGCCAACCGGACCCAAACCCGACCCACAGCAAAAAAATAGACGAAACAAGACCCCCAATTAAAAAACGAACTCCGACCCGTGCATCAGACTGGAGTTTCCAAATTTCTAAAATCGACCCCCCCCCCCCCATCCTTTGAGGACTCTCCAGATCCTCCCTTGAACAAAATTCGAAATCGAAACTATACAGAATGGAGTTAATCACCTTGAAACTTTTAAATGGCATTTAAAGGATAGGAGCCCATCTTTGTTTAAAACTAAATGCACTTTTCAGTATCAAATGTTTTTATTTCAGTATTTCTTATTTTTAAACTGTTAATAACCGTCAATAACAGTCGATTACGGTAACAGTCCCGCGAGTTCAAGTTTTTTAACATCACAAAAAAAAAAAAAAAAAAAAAAAAAAAAAAAGGCCCAAAGAGCCGAAAAAAATTTTCAGCTCAGAAAATTTACTTTTAAAAATATGATTTGTTTACAAAAAATTGCATTTCTTTTTTATATTTCTACTTTAAATACTTTTATTTAAAAATATATATATTATTTAAAATGCTAAATCAAAATTGAAAATTAGACATTTTCATTTAATCAAAAGAAAAAAATTCAACGCGACAAATAACATTTTGAGTTATAACAATTTTAATTTACTCTAAATTTTTTGAAAAAAAAATATCTTATTAAGAAGTCTTATGATGTGATAATGCTTACAAATTATATGGTTAACGATCACAAAACATTCAAAATTTTAACTCTATAAACAAGTAAATAAAATAAATGTTTCATGGACCCATTACACCAGCATTGTTTCTTCAATTACACGCATTTCAATTTGTGTCTGATCCCTTGAAACCTCACGATTTATTAAAATTGTCATAACTCTCTGAGTTTTGAAGATATCAAGATGAAATTGTTTTTTGTTCAATTCAGGAATGGATAAGGAAAAAATTTCTAATTGGAAGTTTTATCCTCTGGGGGCCGTATAAAAATTTAATTTTCGTATTTTTTAAAATAGACCCCCCATGGAGTTGTAACTTATCTTATTAAAAAATTTACCCTTTTTTATGAAACTTTGCAATTGGAAGTATGGGTCTAGGGGCAGTATTTAAGGAGATAGCCTATTGTTTCGATATTTATGACTCACCCTGTATAAACAGTCAAATACTCATGGGCTGACTTACTGAATATTTACTTTCACGAAAGCCTGGTGGTACAATTTGATTATTTCTAGATGGCCATGCGCCACATAAAAATCACCCAAACATACTGCAAGTCGCCTCTGATAACGATATTATAATTTTGTATCTACGTAGCCATACCGCAGATTACTTGCAGCTTTTGAATCTAGTAGCGTTTAATCCCTTTCAAACGTATTTTAAAAACGCTTGCGGGAATATAATAACTCATCGCGGTTATGGAAAAATATTTAAAGAGGACATTGTTAGTCTCCTAAATTCAGCTTCGCTGAGCTATTATCCAGTTTGCAGAAATACACTCCCATCCCCATTATCCCAGAAATACACTTACAAATTTTTGAAAAGCTCTTACCCACTCCATGTAGTTCAATGTCATCGAAATCAGAAAAAAACAGAGTGCAACGGATGTTACTGATCCACATAATACTGCCACAGCAAAAAAATCTTGACACTTGCGATTTAAGACTTTTTGTTGAATATCTAGAAATATAGATAAGGAATTATTCTAAAACTCCAGGAGTGTAAACAAAATAGTACAGGTATGATAGTTTCGCAAAACTTTTCCCCCGAAATCCCATAGGGGACCGTCAACAAATTGAAAAATAAAGATTTTTTGGATAACCCTGTAAAAACTAATGTAACAAAAGCGTACAAACTGCAGATTATGATTCAGTGGTTTATTGTAATAACACGTGTTCATTTTAATGAATATGGCATGTATACTCGTAGAGAAATTAAGATTTTTATAAAAATGGTCAAAAAATTTTCCAAGTTTTTTGCTTATAATTTGCAGAGTTCTTATTAAAAAACAATGTTTTTTTCTGAAAATATGACAAGCAGCATTGTATACAACATCCTGTAATCAAAATAAAAAATAATAATCATTTTATGAAAAATGAGAAGATTTACTAAATAAATTTTAACTGCGCATGCGTCATTTATATTGAAATTTCATTTGCATATTCTCTTAGCTAAAATGTATAGATCAACTTTTGTGAAAGTTTCAAAATCATAGTTTGAAAATTCTGAAAATTATCGTCGATAGAATAAAATCAATATCCGCTATTCCCAAAATGAAGTTAAATGACGAGGAGCTGTATCCAAATATAGTAGTACGTGCAATATTGTGTAGACACTAATCAATAGAATATGGATACAGCCCCTCATCTTTTTGTTTCATTTTGAGAATAACGGATTTTGATCTTATTCTTTTAACGATAATTTTCAGAATTTTTAAGCTATGGTTTTGAAACTTTAATAAAAGTTGCTTTATACATTTAGATAACACAATATGCAAATGAAATTTCAATAGAGTTGACACATGCGCAGTGAAAATTTATTTAGTAAACCTGTTAATTTTTCATGCAATTATTAATATTTTTAAATTTTAATTGCAGGATGTTATGTATAATGTTATATGTCTTATTTTCTGAAAAGAACATTGTTTTTTACTAAGAACTCTGTAAATTATAAGCAAAAAACTTGACGAAATTCCGGATCGTTTTTATAAAAACCTTAACTTTTCTTCGAGTATACATGCTATATTAAAAAAAATGAATGCTGTTTATTACAATGGGCCATCTAATCATAATATGAAGTTTGAACGCTTTTGCTGCATTAGTTTTGACAGGGTTATCCAAAAGATATTCGTTCTTTTTCAATTTGTTGATGGTCCCCTATGGTTCCCCCCCCTTTACTATTTTGTTCACATACTTGGAATTTCAGAATAATTCCTTATGTATACTTGAATAAAAAACTTTATATGGATATCACAACAACAACAACAAATTGCTGAAGATAAGATGCTTCCAGAAAAAGTGGGATAAAATAACTGTAGGAAAAAAACGAAGGTAAAAAAGATGAATGGTTTGAATGTCTGGAACTGTACCAGGATACAATTTCTTCCAGCGACTGGATTCAATGTGTTACTTGTGGCAGGTGACTTTACAAAAGCTGCACATTCTGAGACAATGAGTGCATCAATTGTAGACGACGATAACTTCGGTTAGCAAATAAAAGAATATTGAAACTGTAGAAATGAAAATGAAGTAATTTTAATATTAAACTTTTTATCAAGTTGACTATTGCAGGGTTCCCAAATGTTCCGCCAACTGAACATCAGAATTTTCTAATAAAAATTTTCTTAATAAATTTTTCTTGCAAATTGCCGATAAACCACATTTGAAAGTTAATTTTAGCGCAAATTATGTAGAAAGCTGTCATGAAATTTTCTGCTAAATTGATACTGATGTTCAGTTCGCAGACCATTTGGGAGTCTTGTTATTGTTATTTTGTAATCTTAACAGGACTTGCTTTTTCTGATATTTTAATATTGCTATTTTAATTTAATATTTAATTAAATTAAAATTTTTTAACTGTTGTTGAAATTCTTTCTTTTTTATTTTTTATCGTAAGGTTGAAAAATTTTCAGTCCTAATACAATAATATTTATTCACAAAAGTCTTATAACAATGCCATTTAACTGTAATTATTATTGTTAATAATTTAATTGTAGTTATTATTATTAACAATCTCTGCTATTCATGGGAACAACCTCTTCTACCCATGCGCGCAATCTCTCCTACCCTGTTAGAAAAGATTGTCAAAATAATTTTCTTGGTTTTATTACAACTGTTCTGTTAAATTACTGCATAACAACAAAATAACAATGGAAATGCAAAAAAATAAAAAAAATGAGGTCAAAGTTATTCATGGATAGTTTTAGCCAAAAATGTGTATTTAGATTAATTATTATTATTATTTTAAAATGTGCGCAGACTCTCCCAGTTTTACCTTAAATAAAATGTTTTTTATCTACGCATTCCCGAACGATAACAACGAAAAAATTTACTCAAATGCTTAATTAGTGATTAGTGAAAATCCAGAAAGTTTTCATTGGTAGAGTACGCTGAATTTTAATTTATCTTCAAAAGCAACTGAATGTTAAGGAATTTTCTACAAAATATCATTTTTATTAGCTGACTTTTAGAAAATATTTAGCGTTTAATGAATATCAATGGCAGATTTGGAGCAAACGATTCGATTTTGATACTTTTTTTTTTATCATGAAATATGCTCGTTATTGTGGTTATGCAAGAAGAACTGCAGCATAAATAAAAAATTTAAATTAAAATATTGAGAAATAAAAATGACCATTTATGGAAAATCCTTTATTATTTAGCTGCTTTTAAAGAACAAATAAAAACAAACTCATTCTAACGTCAATATCTTTCTGAATTTTCACGATATTTGACAGGATTTTTTTTAAAGCTTTGCTTCACAGGGTTGAACGTTAAATTACTTTAAAAGTCTGTGTTATCTTTCGCGCATGCGCAAATAAAATTTATTTCACACTGTTGCCCATATTTCATAAAATATATTTATATTCTAAACGTATTCTAAATTTATATTCTAAATATTTCTTCTACTGCACTTTTCTAATTTTTGTGAAACTGACGTTAAATTTTGTTGAAAATCCTACATTAAGCTAAAAACATGCAAGATTTTTTTCAGAAAATTTAAATCGTTATATCTGTAAGAATATAAGTGTTATTTTTACAAAAATCAGTAAACATGTTTATGTTCTGCAGCGATAGATCAAGTTATGCGTTTTAATTTACAGGGTGACCCCAAATGGTATTATTTTTCTTTGTTTCTTTTGCCCCCGTAATTGTTTTCTTTATCCAATCAATGTTGATAAATTTGAGGCCAAAAATATTCTTTATAATTCTGAAGAATCCTACAAGTGAATTTTCAAATATTCGACAAAATGTCTAAAATTGAAGGCATCCGGTGATTAATAACCATATATTGTATAATGAACTAGTTTCTACTCTACATAGATTAAAAAGACCATTTTATAGCAACAATTTAAGATAATTTCTGTATCCTGAAAATCCGAGAGTTTTGTCTTGCGCACAGATTCCTGAGTGAAAAGTCTAGAATGTTCTGAAAATTGGAACGTCCGAGTAAATCAGGACATCTCGCAATACTAATATTGATTAACATATGATTAAACTTACATTATTAGGACACAATTGTAAAATTCCCTTTTTTTATTATCACCCCTTCAGATTACTTAATAACAACTTTAAGTAGTAGAAAAATCTTTTACTTTACTTCCATCGTCTGCTTACCAGAAATTTTTCAAATATAACATAAAGTCAACTCACCTCCAGAGTCAAAACTTCCCTTTGATTAAAGAACCCAAGCTTTTCGTATATTAATCATCTTTTTGAAAAACATTTCGGAACTATTTTAATTTTAAAATGTAATCAATACAGTAATCCCTTAAAATTTTCAAGTTTTAATTATTCGCGAATTAGGAACTACGGAACATTTCAACATTCTGGAATACTTCGCACAACTTTTTAAAAAGAAAAATCTTTATATACGTGTTGACAACATTTGCAAGAAAAATATAATACAAAATGTATTTTTAAAAAATAGTGGTAACAGAACATAAAAATAATTGTCTGTGACATCTTTGCGGTCGCATTTTTGACTTTACGGAACCAAATCCTCGTGAATTTTAAGGAATTGTTGTACTCAATATTTTTTTAAAGCACCATCAGTTATTCCAGGGATATTTTCAAAAGGCTTAATTTCAAGGGAATCTATTCAGTTTTAAGGCTAATATTTTACTACAGAATCATTTCATAACAATTCAATTTTTTTTTTTTTTTTTTTTTTTTTTTTTTTTTAAGGTTTGTAACCCGACCGGTAGGGATTTGGGTGAAATTTTTCGTACATACTAATTCTATCTTGATATGAATTAATCACAAATTTTTTCTTTCGAGACCTCATAGTTTGTGAGATATTAGGAGGCGGGGGGGGGGGTCAAATTTTTTGTTTATTTTTTCCCGAATCGTACATTTTTTAATCGTATGTATTTTGCAACTGTAATCCCATTTTCAAAAAAAAAATGTTTTTCTGGACAAAATATGCGAATAATTTTTTTAATAAATCTAAAAGTGCATCGAAATATGCAGATTTAATAATAATAATAATAATAGCTTGAAATATATATGGCCAAAAAAACTAAACCAGCCCCACCAGTGATTGAGATATTCTGCTCTCAAAACTTGTAGACGACAGGTGATGGGTTCGAATCCAATCGCGGCTTTTCCGTGATTTTCTTCGAACCTTGGATTTTCTAGCGCAAATATGGGTTAGGTTTCCTTAGAAAGACCCTCCCCCCTATGGAGAGCGCACCTTTCTTAGGGCCTATATTTCTCTTGCTGGTAATTGACCGTCACAAATACAAATACAAAATATTAAACCAATTTTGAAATGTATGTTTTTTTTTTTTTTTTTTTTTTTTTTTTCTCCGCAAAAAAAAGCTAATCAAATTTCCAATTTCTTTTTTGGTTTAAATAACATTTTACACTTTGGTATTATTAAAATTATCTCTTTCTCATGGCTTACGCAAACATTTTGCCCTATTCTGGGAACATCGCAGCATCCCAAAATAATAAAAAAAAAATTGCAAAGCCATGAAAAAAACATCATTTTTATTTCATTAATAGAAAGCTCTAAGTGTAAACTTTTATTGAAAGTAAAATGAAATCGGAAATTTCAATTACCTTTTTGTGGAGAGCCTTTTCTGAAAGATGATATAAAAGGAAAAAAAAATAGCTATAATTTTTAAATTAGGTTTAATTTTTTAGCTTAAAAATTACAAATTAATTTTTTACATTTTTTTTATGTATATAAATTATAATCTACCTTTTTTGGTGCATTTAGACTGACACTTTTAAGCGCATTTTGATTTTAGATTCGAGTTTTTTGAAGATGGAACCACAATTTACAATTACAGACTCAAAAATGAGCGATTGGAGAAAAATCCAAACTTTAGACTTCACATATCTCCCAAACTATAAGGTCTAGGAAGGAATTTATTTCCTTCATGTCGTAGGTAGGGTTTGTATGGACACAAAGTTTCACCTAAATCTCTTTTGTTAGGGTTACAAGGTCTGATTGAATTGGCATGGAATGACTCTTTTATCTGCAATAAAAAGAAAGAAGAGATGGACAAAGGAAGGAATCTTTCGAACAGAGTTTGATTTTATTGATCTATATTCCGGGGAGACAGGCGGAGACATGAAAAAAATATATATTGCTAAATTTGTAAAAATATTAAATTATTAATGAAAGAGTAGCTAATATTGTGATACACAACACTCTCTTGTCGGTATCCTAGGAAAATATATCCCTGAGATATAGCTAAGCTGCTTTTCTGTGCACCTTCCGCAGTTATACAAGCTTATTCATGTAACTTTTTCACATTCAATCACGCGACATTGATGCAAGAACTTTCATATGAATTATGTTCCGTTTCAATCTCACTTCTAATGCAAGACGCCATTTTTCTTCTTTTGGATACTCTTAGGGATGAGAGTGTTCCGCGTTTTTTCATACCAGTATAGTATTAGAGAAAATATTGTTCTGTTAAATTGCAGCATTTTTTGATTGAGTAAAATAACATTTTCTCTAAGATTATACTAGTGGGAAAAAACGCGGAAAATTCTCATGCCTATACTCTTCAATTTTTCCCTGAATTGCACCACAGTTTCCTATTAATAAGTTCCTATTTTCAACCCAAAGTTGAAAAGCAATTTACAAAACTTCTGCTTTGACAGAGCATTCAGTAAGTCCGCCATTTCAAATCAGCCATTACATGAAATTAGCCTCTCTCCCGTGTTACGAGCCCTTATTTTGAAAATCAGACAAAGTGTGATAGTTGTATTTTTTGATTTGCTTGATTTTTTTTTATATATTGAAGTAGATCTTATTTAATAAATAGTGTGCAATTTTGAAGCTCTGAAAAAATTTCCTCTTTTCTATAGAAAATGTCAATTTTCAAGTTTATGAATGCCATTTTTCGTGAAAAGTGAAATGCTGGTATATTTAGAACACTATATCTCTCGCAAGCAACAACATCCCAAAATTCTTTCGTAAGTATAACCATACTTACTTATTAAAATTTATTTGTTTCCATGGGGCATTGTTATTTTACATTGTTATGTTGCCACAAAGTACAGTCAAAATGACGTTTTTGTCCATTTTCTGCTCTTAATATCTTATTTAAGCTACAATACCCCAAAGTTTTTCTTATAGAATTTCTTGCTTTATAGTACTGCACGGAGATATTGTTGCTGTTAGTAGCTATAACCTGTTAAATATTCAAAATTTCCAAAATCTGCAACATTTAAAGTAGTTTATTTAATAAAAGCGTCACAGTTGAATGAAAAAAAAATGTTTCACGCAATAGTTAAACATATGTACAAAAACATGGAAAAGAAAAAGAAGCGGGGCTTCGTGATATTTTGTAGTAAAAAAATGACAAAATTTATAAGAAAAAAAATGTCCATCATCACATTTTTTCCCTTAGAGAAAATGAAACATCCAAATTCTCTTCCGTCTTTCTATGATTTTTCCCTATGAGTAAATGAAATATCCCTTTTTTGTCGCCGCTTCCGCAAGAGAAACGGGATGTTTCATTTTCTCTTAGGGAAAAAAATGTGATGATGGGCATTGCTTTTCTTATATACTTTATCATTTTTTTACTAAAAAATATCGCGAGGCCCCATTTCTTTTTCTTTTCCATGTTTTGTACATATGTTCAACTATTGCGTGACACATTTTTTTTTCATTCAACTGTGGCGCTTTTTTTAAATAAACTACTGTAAATGGTGCAGATTTTGGAAATTTTGAATATTTAACAGGTTATAGCTACTAACAGCAACAATATAGCCGTGCAGTACTATATTATTTAGCTTGCCCTATTAGTGCACTTTCATATTCTATGAGAAAAAGTTTGGGGTATTATTGCTTAAATAAGATATTAAGAGCAGAAAATGGACAAAAACGTCATTTTAACTGTACTTTGTGGCAACATAACAATGTAAAATAACAATGCCCATGGAAACAAAAAAATTTAATAAGCAGGTAGTGTTATACTATAAGTTTATGCCAAACTAATTTTGGGATGTTGTTGCTTGCCAGAGATATACTACTCCAAGTTGGGACTACTCCAAATTTCCTATATTGGGATTTCATTTTTCATAAAAATGGCATTCACAAACGTGAACTTTGATATTTTCTATAGGGAAGAGAAAAATTTTTAAGGTATTAAAAATTGCAGATTAAGCATTAAATATGATTTACTTCAACATAAAAAAAATATCAAGGCAATTAAAAAATACAACTATCAAAACATCACTTTTTTTTGTCTGAATTTCAAAATAAGGGCTCTTACTTCTTTCTTTTACCTATTGATATACTTACAGAACACGGTATTTTTTTCCTCGTGTTTTTCAGCTGTAATGTGTAACATTATGGAATCTTGCTTTTCGACTTTGCGTAAAAAGAATTAAAAATAAATTGCATTTCATTAGAATTTTCGAAAAAGGTAAGATTTATGCATTTTTTCACAAATTAGATATTGCTTTCATATGCAATAACAACGAAATTATGCTAAGTATTTTCATGACTTTACAACAAGTACCAGATTTATAAAATATTTTTTATATTCTTTTGGAAACAGAATGCTATTCCTAACAATTTGCAATGAATTAAGTTAAAAATAATTAGCTAACATAAAAAAATACTATTTTTTAATCATATAAATAAATTTTAATGATTTTTTTATTTTTCTTAACTTCATATTGAATGTTTTACAGATTTAAATTCTATGGAAGTAATTGTCGCAATGTTAATGAATGCTGGAATTAGAAGACAATCAACAACTGTGACGATTTACGATCTTTGTATAAATCGAAATTGCGAGGAAATTACATTAGTCATAAAAGAGTCGCTTTCACTTTATGCTTCAAAAGACATCCCAAAATATTTCCTAGTATTAGCAGGAGGAAATACCATTAAAAAAGTTGTTAAACAGGTAAGTTTATTTACAACTTCATTTATTATCTCATTTATAAAAAAGGACTTACACTAATTTTTTTCTTTTGTATTAATATTTTGGAAGGCTCGAAATTGTTCATTAAATTGGTACATTGGAAAGTTTTGATTTAATGAATTTAATTATGGAATTAATCTAATGAGTATCATCTTAACTTCAATTTGAATATACCTGAAAAAATATAAATTATTTTATTCGTTTATAAATTCAAAAAATATATAATTATTTTTTATGCTTTTATTATAAATTTATCGAGATTTAATAGTTAAACTAGTATATAAAGTTTGATTTGTTTATATTTTTAAAAGATACGCTAAATCATAAATTTAAAAGTAAATTTCCATTAATATACATTTTTTAGTTTTTTAATGTTGCAAAAAAATTATTTTTAGAAACAAAAATTTTTTGTTCGTAAAATCGAATTTGAAGAAAATCCAGAGAAATATTTTATCAATGATAAAATTCTTAGTACTGGTGTTAAATCAAAATTGCTTTTAATTGAAATTTATCGCAAATGATATTTATCTTTGAACATTTTTATTTCAAAAAGTAGCAAAATTTCATATAAAAAGGAAGTATTCCAATTTATATTTTAAGGTCTTTTTTTAGGGTTTCGTTCATCTGACGAAATTCCATTCTTCTCTGTCCTCTGCCTGTCTGTCCGTCGATAGAGAAATTAAAGTTCAAAGATAGATAACATATTGCACCCTGTATATTTTAAATTAAAATAGAAATTACTATATTTAATAATTAAAATTGAAAATTTTTGTTCGAAAATACATTTTTAATTTTTTTAAGGATTTATAAAAATAAATGATAGTTTTATTTTTAGTGTAAGTTAAATGAAACTTTCTATAATACTATTTTTTCATATTTAGAAAAAATGCTTTACAGGTAATGATTTCCACAATTCAGAAGGACTTTCTGTTAATATATTACTATAAATAATAAGCTATAAAATAACTTATAAAACAATAACATCATTATTTATCCTTTGCATTAAAAAACGAACATCTCTACTTTACCGTGGATGCAGAGGGGTTTGACAATAATCAAATATAAATATTGTGCATAATGACATTTCCAAATATTGCATAGTGAATTTCTTTCGTTTGCAAGATATTAAACAATCTTAGCGATGTTAATTTAATAGTTTCTAAGCATACGCGGCATACAAAATCCTTTCAGCGGTATCAGTTAGTACTAGATGTGCAATGACTGCAATTTGTACAGACAAGTGCAATAGCCCGTGACATAAAAGTTAAATTGATGATTACCCTCTATATTTTTACAGATTAACCCTCCCTTTCCGGCACACTGTACCCGGTCTGGGATACCTATTTTTTATTCCAAACTTGCAAACGGCACCAATAATATTTTATTAGAGTTTTGCTTTTACAAGAAAAGCTTAAATTAAGGAATTCAAAATATCTAAAAAAAAAATTTTTGTGAATTCCGGTGTCAGTCGATAATTTCTCATTTTACTAATAGATTTTGCCCGTGCCGGAAAGGGTTAAGGGGAACTGTACCACCCCGAGAAAAAATTCATTGCAATATCCCACATAATATTTTTTACAGTAGTGACCTTCACCTGTGACATGAAGAGCCTTCCATTTTGTAAGTAATCTTTCAACCGATAAATTTTTTGAAGCTTCAGTATCATAAGACATAAGACGCCTTGATTCTATTTGGCACGCGAAACTTTCGCAATGTTACCGCAGTTGATTCACGGTTAATTTAACACAATTTAACTAACTCTCGTAACGGTAGCATGCTGACTGGTGTCGAATGAAGAATCCACATGTAACAAAAGGTTTTATTGGCGGCCTGATTAACATAAATATGCATGTAAGATATCTCTATTCCTAATTTTTACTAAACATTTCTCATCTGCTTTAGATCCTATTAATGGAGAACGCATATTTTTGTCACTGTCTGTTAATTTTCAATATTTTTTAATGATTTGACAAACTTTAGTTGAAATCGGAGATATTTTATCTCCTTTTAGTTCAAAATAACAAATGTAAAATCGAATTAATTGTTACTAGGCACATGCATTATTGGTGCTCAATTTGAATAACATCCGTCACGCTACAGATGATTCTAATTTTAATCCCACATTACTTCAGTATGTAAGGTAACGAGTCTGTTTAAATATCAAAAATTAATTTGGCGCATAATTTGCAACGCTGTCGAAAAGATTTTAGGCACTTTATCATTGAAGTAGTTTCACAGAAAGAAGTATAGGCTTAGAATTGTAATAGCCCCTAGGCTCGATCCCGCCGCCAGTATTTTTTTTCAGATGGACTATTTTTTTCTGCCAAATGGCACAGAAAAAATGTCTGGTTTTCGAATTTGACATAATTGACAAAAACATTTGACGTATAATGTTTTTGATGAATAATTTTCCGTTCTCTAAATTCGTTGTTTACTTTTATTCTTTGTAAACAAATAAAATAATTGGAAATGTTTAGCGTGACGTATGAACAAAAAATAAGCACTCTGTGTGTTGGATTTTCTTTTTTCCTTTAGACACTGGACACACTTATTAGGAAAAAGTTTTTGTTGATTCAACATTATAGAGAAAGAGCAAAAAAATCACGATTTTAACGGACAATGAATGGGGATATGATCCGATGGAACAGATATGATCTATTGCCTTTTTCCGAACCTAAAAAGAAAGGGGTGTCCGGCCTAAGTTCGAGTTTATAAGATTTGCAGAACTTTAGAGAGGAGGGAAAGGAGTTATGTTTTGTTGGCAATGGTAAAACCAGAAAAACTATCAATGTCTCCAAAGCATAGAATATAAAGGGAGACAGTATTTGTTTTTAAACCTATCTATACATATATAAAATTGTTTATACTGACTGACTGATAATCAACGTACAAATATGAAAATTGGAGAAAATATACTTTTTATGATGTTCGCGTGCACAAAGATGGGACTTTTGAAAAATTCCCATCTAAAGGGGGCAAACGAAAGTCGAAAATTCTGGAACATCTTTCTATATCTCAGCAGCCATTTAAGATAGCACGGGAAAATCCAGAAAATAAATCTAATAAAAAAATAATTAAATCCGTTATTTCAGCGGTTTTAAAAATTGTCCCCCTGAGGGGGTTAAAAGGTGGGGTCGACCAATTTAGAACATTTGCACATCTCAGCAATCGCTCTAAGTAGAAGCATAAAACGGCACAAAAAAATTCAATAAAAATTAATTAAAAACATGTTCCAGTGATTGTAAAATTTTCACACCCGAGAGGGTTAAGATGGGTAAAAAAATTTCCAAAATTTTTTGGAACCGTCATATGACATATTACAGAAAAGCCCTCAAATCGCTCTTTCATAATATGAAACTTTCTTTCGGCATTCCAATTTGAGCCCCCATTTTGGACAGTTTTTGAATTGTTTCGAATTTTTTTGAAATTGTAGCGTTTTATCATTAGAGATTAGATTTTTTTGCGGGCCCTCTGATAAATATTATTTATAATATTTGAAAATTTGTAAGAGATGGGAAGGTTTTATACCGGGGAGGTGTAATAGTTGTAAATCTGGTGGGGGGCAATTTTTCTAAATTTATTCCATATTCCTCATGTGATATATCATTGGAAAGCTTTCTGACCATTATTTCAAATAATACACCTCCAGCGCATATGAGGTATTTCGCCATATCTCGGCAGTAGGTGTAGGTAGATGTGATGAATTCAAAATAACACACCTACTAAAAATAATTAAACATGGATACTTTTGTCATTTTAGAGGTATTTTGTTTATTATGTCGTCAACATCGACTTTGAACAGGATAATGTAAGATTATATGAATAAGACAACAATTATGGATGTTTGATTAGATATTAAATTTTTTGTTTAACTTTTTACTAGATGTACTTCGTTTGATTGAAGATTCCTTCAGAAAAACCGAGCAGCGTAGTGGGCGAAGGCTGCTAGTCATGTATATAGTTTAATAAAATTGTACAAATTCATCAGGCGGTTTGTTACAGTAAATGATAATTAACCAGGAATCAAAACAGTAAAACATGCACAACTGTCCTACTCGGAGCGAGCAAGAAACCTCATCTCAGGCCCATAATTTTTCCTTAATATCAGGTTGGGTAAGAACCAGGTCTATATTTTTCTGTAAAACCGTGTCAGTCCTAAACTTCATTTTTTTAGACCCGTCGGTCTGACATTTAATCCGATTTTCATCATATTTTCAAACATTTCGAATTTTATATAATTGTATCTATCTATACATGCATATAACGAACATATATATACCCGATGTGTTCCATTGCGTTAAAAAGTATGAAATACAAAAAAACTTAAAATATCGAAATTAAAAGTCGCAAAAAGTTAAAAAATCGTAGCACGAACTCCAATAAACTTTAATGAAAATAGAACAAAATTGACTTTTTGGTTAGACGATGTCATAAACCCGATTCTTTTTATTAATGTGGAAAAAATGTAGCGAATAGCCAAAAAATTCTAAAAATCGCTTAATAGTCAAAAATCACTGAGAACATTTTTTTTTTAAATTTGGACTAAAAGATTAAAACAGTCGCTACGGAAAGCGAAAAATCTCTAAAAAAAAGGTAAAGAAAAATTGCTTAAAAATTTGCAAACATTCAACATTTGAAATAAAATGTATTGAAAGTAGAACAAAATTCAATATATTAGGCCAAATGTTTCAAATCTAATTCCTTTAATACATGTCAAAATCGCATTGAAAATGATGAAAAAATCAAAAATCGCAAATAAAGAAATTACTATAGTGTGTTGTCAGGTTGATACGAATTTATTTTATGAATGTAAAAGAAGCGAATGGAGCGCACAAAAGCTCTAAAAAATGCGTTGAAAATAGCGTTAAAAATCGCAAATAAAATTTTGGAAATCGTAGATCAGCCAATTTGCTACGTCTCGTCGGGACGAAACTTTGAAATAGAAATGTCATTATGAATGACAAAAAATTGCTACGGAATGCCAAAAAGTGCAAAAACCGCATTAAATATTTAAAAATCTCTAAGAACAAAATTCACTACTGTGGACTAAAACATTTTAACAAGAATTCATTCACAAATGAGAAAAATTGCCTTGGAACGCGAAGAATAGGAACGAAAATCACTAAAAGACTTACGGAGGACAAAATTTACTTTAGGCTAAAATACTTAAAATCCCGAATTTCTTATACCAATGTAAAAAAGTCATTCAGAAAAAAACGATGAAAATTCGGTTAAAACTCACCAATAATTCAAAATTTGCAAAATACAAAAATTACAATCATATGCTTTAAAACATTTTAATCGGAATTCTTTCACGCATGTCAAAAACTCGGTGTAAAAAATCAAATTTGTTTTAAAGAAAATGTTTTAAATATTGAAATACGTTTCGGTTTTCATTCTTTAAGATCGGATACTTCTTTATACACTGAGGTGGCAAAAGTCATGGGATAGCACTACACAAATATATAGATGTCTGTAGTGTCACTTACAAATCGTATCAATTGTCAGTACCTGAACAGAATTCTTTTTTTTTTTTGCTCAGTTGCTTCATGAGGAAAGGTTGTTTATGTAATTATGGTCACACGACGAGAATTAACGGATTTCGAACGTGGTATGCTAGTTGGGGTTACATGCAGGGGACATTTTATTTCGGAAATCGTTACAGAATTAAACTATCCGAGATCCACAGTGTCAAGATTGTGCCGAGAATACCTAAATTTAGGCATAACCTCCCAACATGCACAATGCAGTAGTCGACCGGGGGCACTTAATGACCGCGAATAGCAACGTATGCTTAGACTCGTGAGTTTGAACAGACAAGCAACGCTGCGTGAAATAACCCCAGGAATAAATGTGGAATGTCCGATAGACGTGTCCGTTAGGACAGTCCGGCAAAATTTGGCTTTCATGGATTCAGCAGCAGAAGACCGACTCGGATGCCATTACTAAAAGCATGATATCGCCAACAGCGGCACCCCTGGTCTCGTAACCGTATCAGTTGGACCGTAGACGACTGGAAAAAAGTGGCTTGGTCAGATGAGTCTCGATTTCAATTGGAAATAGCTGATGGAAGTGTACGAGTGTGGCGCAGACGCCATTAAGCTATGGATTCGATTTGTCAACAAGGGACTGTGAAAGCTGATTGTGGCTCCATAACGGGGTGGGTTGTGTTTTCATGGAATGGACTTGGTCCACTGGTAAAACTGAAATTAGAGTTAACTGGAAATTATTACATTCAGCTACTGGGAGACCATTTGCAACCATTCACGGACTTCACATACGAAATAACAATGGAATTATCCAGGCTGACGATGCGCCATGTCATCGGGCAATAACTGCTCGTGATTGGTTTGAAGAACATTCTGGCCAATTCCAACGGTGCTTTCTTGATTAGTTTTGGGAGTTCATTGGATAAGAATTAGATGGGGAGTGGCAAAAGAAAGGCTAATCCCTACCCCTTTAATTTAGATAAATGTGTTTCTCATGCAGAATTGTCAGATTTCATTAAATTTTAGATATAGAATCATTCTGACAAGGCGGTTCCATGATTACGTGTGGGTTTTTACTGTTTAAGTAAAAAAATAGGGGTATTGGAGATACCCCCTCCCCCCACAATTTAAATAAGTTGGTTTTTATCGCAGAATTTGCGGATATGCTTCAAATTTTGGATATACAGGGTGTTTCGCTACCAGACCGACAAACTTTGAGGGGTGATAGTAGACATGCAGACAAACATTATTAAATAGGAAACCATGGGGCGCAAACGTCTTCTGTAGGAGCTAGGAGCCATTAAAATTTAAGGTCCAAAACTTCAAACGTTGATAAAAAACGGAAAAAAGGGTCGAATCGTTTGCGGTTTTCTCTAAAATCATTCTCTAGATCACGAATTTTTTATAAAGAAATTTTAAAGGACACATTCAAAAATTTTCGATAGAGGGCGCTTTAGACTTTAGAGTAACGAACAAATACTTTTTACCTTTTTTTGTGCATGGGGTTGAAATTTTTCTAAAATTTAAACGTTAACTTAAATTTTAAGCCCAAAATCGGATACGTAGGGATCGGGTAACTAGCGAAAATTAAACTGTGAACCGAGGGGGAAATTTTAAACGCTCATTAACATTGGACAAACTAATCGATTTTGTTGTGGTTTGCGTGGAGGTCATGCCCTTGGTAATTATTTTATTCGAAATGACGTTCAACTTTGTGTCCTCATTTTTTGATAGAGGGCGCTTCCGACACATCTCCGACATTTTAATGGCATTACTCCTGGGTGTTTTACTACCAGACCACCATACTTCCAGGAAGTGTTAAGGATGCAAAAACGACTCGGAATCACATAGCGAATGTAACGTTGAAAATGCCTTTTTTGCGAGTTATGGTTAAAAGAAGCAGAGAAAAAAGGAGAGAAACAAGGAGAGAAACAGCAACATGTTAAAATGACAGAACAGAGTTTATTTAAAGGTTTTACTGCAAAAGGTGTTCGAAATTACGACCCGGAGTAGTGCGGTATGCTTGACATCGGCGTCGCATAGAATTCCTCACGTTTTGAAAGATTTTTCGCAACTTTGATATATTTCTGGCAGAAGTATCTTCATAAATACGAGCTGCAAAGTCTTTAACGGATGGTAGGTGAGTCTCATACACCCAACTTTTCATTTAATTTAAGTAGAAGAAGCCCATACAACCAGTTTCACGAAGCCCACTGTTCACACTTGAAAAAGTCGTATGACGGGGTACATGCCTATGCGGAAAACGCTCCTTCTTCAACCTCAAAACGGCGTGTCCGTTAAAGTCCGCAGCTCTATATACGAGCAACATGCTGACCAGTTTATCGTTCGAATACTCCATTATACTACCCCTGGAACCGGTTCGCGAATGATCATTGCAGCGTGATCGCTATTCACGCGCATTACCGTTTAGCGCCATCTACCACAAGGAAATCGCAGTGCCATCTATTGTCGCTGTTAAACTTGCCGGACTACTTCTGGTCGCAATTTCGAACACCTTCTGCAGTAAAATCTTTAAATAAACT
The DNA here is from genome assembly GCA_964019185.1 of Maratus speculifer. Taxonomy (NCBI): domain Eukaryota; kingdom Metazoa; phylum Arthropoda; class Arachnida; order Araneae; family Salticidae; genus Maratus; species Maratus speculifer. Next base: position 232,075,640 of record OZ025299.1, on the reverse strand, counting down.
CTGTTCTGTCACTTTAACATGTTGCTGTTTCTCTGCTTGTTTCTGTTCCTTTTTTCTCTGAATCTTTTAACCATAACTCGCAAAAAAGGCATTTTCAACGTTACATTTCTATGTGATTCCGAGTCGTTTTTGCATCCTTAACACTTCCTGGAAGTATGGTGGTCTGGTAGTAAAACACCCAGGAGTAATGCCATGGAAATGTCGGAAATGTGTCGGAAGCGCCATCTATCAAAAAAAGAGGACACCAAAGCTATACGTCATTTCGAATAAAATAATTACCAAGGGAAATGACTTCCATGCAAACCGAAACAAAATCGATTAGTTTGTCTAATGTTAATGAGTGTTTAAAATCTCTCCCTCGGGTCACAGTTTAATTTTCGCTAGTTACCCAATCCCCATATATATGATTTTGGGCTTAAAATTTAAGTTAACGTCTAAACTTTAGAGCAATTTCAACCTCATGCATAAAACAAGGGTAAAAAGTATTTGTTCGTTACTCTAAAGTTTAAAGCGCCATCTATCGACAATTTTTGAACGTATCCTTTAAAATTTATTTATAAAAAATTCGTGATTTAGAGAATGATTTTAGCGAAAACCGCAAATGAATCGACCCTTTTTTCCGATTTTTATCAGCGTTTGAAGGTTTGGATCTTAAACTTTAATGCTCCCTAGCTCCTACAAAAGACGTTTGCGCCCCATGGTTTCCCATTTAATAATGTTTGTCTGCATGTCTACTATCACTCCTCAAAGTTTTTCGATCTGGTAGCGAAACACCCTGTATGTTCTTTCTGATAAGGCAAATCCCTGAATAGTTTGGTAGTTTAATGGTTAAGTATAAAGGAAAGAATGAAAGATTACCCCTTATCTAAGGGAAACTAGTTTATTCTTGGCGTTTAGATAAGCAAGTTTGGTCTAAAATCGGATTTGGCCGGTATCAAACATTTCACGAGAAAAAATGTGTGTCACGAGCCAATGCTTTTAACATCAATACAGAAATGTAACATGTCCATCATAGAGACATGATGCATAAAACGTGGTTGTCTGCTTATTTTATTTATTTTCTTTCAGCAGACGCGTACCGTGCTGAGATCAGATTTGCAATTTTTTCTACATATTCTAGCCGAATCAAAACATAATTGTTTTCATGATGGGAAGAGCAAGCAATATGATTTGTAAAAATGTAACAGTGATAGTGAACTTCTGTTAACAGAATCTTTAGACTATACCTTAACTCCTTGAGCTGTAATGGTAGAATTTTCTGCCACATAATTTTAATTCCAAAATGTCACAATGGCATCAGAAAATTCGACCAAAAATATTTCAAAAAGGTATAATGCATTTTTTCGTGTTTATCTTTAACCGGTTTTTTTCTTTTCAAAATGCTGGTGCGAATGTGACATTTGGAATTTTGTAGAAATTTACACCCCAGAGATCAAAAGATTAAGCTGCTTTCAAATTCACTGCTCAACAATACAAAACATTGAAAGATTTTCTCATTAACTGTAAAAGGGACAAGCCTTACTAATAAAGGGATTTGGAATTGAACAGCGTTTTCCATTTTTGATAAATTAATTACTTGTCAACATATAAGATATGCTTGTCATGGCTATAAGCCTTTCTTTCCCATGATGTCGCTACCGTAAATTTGGTTCAAAATGTAGTTTTAATGGTATTTTCTCATCGATAAATTGCTTTCATCAAAAAAATGGTTAACTTCGTTCGATTACGTAGTTTCTAATTGAGAATGCTTGTCACTCTTATACATTTCCGAAAAGGAATTAATTGAGAAATATATCAGAAAATAGCTCTTTTGGATTTGAGAAAAGCCTTAAAGAATGACAGCGAAATACACTGGTGTCCAAAAGTTAAGCATAATTGGTAATTAAGTAATTATTTTTAAGTAATGAAAGAAATATGAATCGGAATGTGCTGAAACTTCAGGTGTGTAAACAAAATAGTACGCGTCACATATTTTCGCGAAGAGTTTTCCCCGAAATCGAACAGGGGACCGTCAACAAATTGAAAAAGAACGAAGATCTTTTGGATAACCCTGTCAAAACTAATGTAGCAAAAGCGTTCAAACTGCACATTATGATTAATTGGCTTATTGTAATGTACTGTGTTAATTTTTACTAGGATAGCATGTATACTCGTAGAGAAATTAAGGTTTTTATAAAAACAGTCCTAAATTTTTCCAAGTTTTTTGCTTATAATTTGCAGAGTTCTTATTATAAAATAATGTTCTTTTCTGAAAATATGACAAACATCATTGTACACAATACCCTGTCATCAGAATTTAAAAATAATAAAAATTGTATGAAAAATGAGTATGTTTAGTAAATAATTTTTCATTGCGCATGCGTCAACGATATCAAGATGTCATTTACATATTGTGTTAGCTAAATGTATAGAGCAACTTCTGTAAAAGTTTCAAAAACATAGCTTGAAAATTCTGAAAATGGGAGCCTATAGAATCAACTCAAAATCCGTTATTCCTAAAGGAAGCAAAAAAATCAGGGATTTTACCTAAATATAGTTGTACGTGCAATATTGTGTAGGCACTAAACAATGGAATATGGATACAGCCCCTCATCTTTTTGCTTCATTTAGGAATAACGGATTTTGAGTTGATTCTATAGGCTCCCATTTTCAGAATTTTCAAGCTATGTTTTTGAAACTTTTACAGAAGTTGCTCTATACATTTAACTAACACAATATGCAAATGACATTTTGATATCGTTGACGCATGCGCAATGAAAAATTATTTACTAAACATACTCATTTTTCATACAATTTTTATTATTTTTAAATTCTGATGAGAGGGTATTGTGTACAATGATGTTTGTCATATTTTCAAAAAAGAACATTATTTTATAATAAGAACTCTGCAAAATATAAGCAAAAAACTTGGAAAAATTTAGGACTGTTTTTATAAAAACTTTAATTTCTCTACGAGTATACATGCTATCCTTGTAAAAATTAACACAGTACTTTACAATAAGCCAATTAATCATAATGTGCAGTTTGAACGCTTTTGCTACATTAGTTTTGACAGGGTTATCCAAAAGATCTTCGTTCTTTTTCAATTTGTTGACGGTCCCCTGTTCGATTTCGGGGAAAACTCTTCGCGAAAATATGTGACGCGTACTATTTTGTTTACACACCTGGAGTTTCAGCACATTCCGATTCATATTTCTTTCATTACTTAAAAATAATTACTTAATTACCAATTATGCTTAACTTTTGGACACCAGTGTATATTCACAAATCTATTTTTTATTAAACAAACTCAAAAAATATGATGTTTATAGCCCTCATTTTTTTCTTCCAATTAATTACTTAATGAATCCCTATCTGAATGTTGAAACGTCTAAGAATCCAAGTAATCAATAATAAATTGTGTATTTTCTGTTTTGCGAACGCATATTAATTTTAAAATATACCGTAATTTCCGGACCAAACAATCATTTCTCGACCCAGAAAATTTGTAAAATAAAATTTAACTTTTTAGATCGCGGTAAATATTTCTTTTCAATTACTAAACAAATTTTCTGGGTCCAAAAATAATTGTTTGATCTGCGGCTTATACACCGGAAATTACGGTATTGTTAATTTATCCAATAAATATGTATCCAGTATTTTTTAAAGGAATCTTAATTGTATGTTAAGTAAAATCTGAATATTTTGCGGAAATTGAGTCGGGTGAGATCGGGTCGGACCGGGCCTCTTTTCATTGGCTCGACTGAACTTTTAATTTTTACACCAGATCGGGCCAAATTAACTTTCCATCTGAAAGGGCGAGACCCGGGCCTGGAAATTCCGGACAGCGCAGACCTTTAACAGTATCTTACTGACCCTCGAATAAAATGTATTATACAGGGGTGAAAGGCAAAACAACTTTGCACAATTTTAGAAATAGTGCGGCACTCGGCATCAATAATAAAAAGAATATTGCCCAGTTAAACTGATGGCTTTGCGTTCCCAGCCTGTTTACTCTAAATGAATACTACAGCCTTTATAGGTGCGTTCATAATTATGTAAGTACTTATCACCTATAGTGGTCGTTCAGTCCGTCCGTCTGTCCGCATATAACAATGCAAAAACTACCCAACCGAATCGTTTGAAATTTGAAATACATAATTATTACAAAATTTTGTCGAGTCATTTCAAATTTTATGAAAATCGAATGCATAGATCAATTACAGGGTCAATCAAAAGAATTCCATTACATTACGGTCAAAGGGGAAAAAAGTTTCAAATGCATTTTAATCGTTTGAAATTAAAAATACATAATTATTACATAATTTTGTTGAGTTATTTCAAATTTTATGAAAATCGAATGCATAGATCAGTTACAGGGTCAATCAAAAGTATTCCATTACATTACGGTCAAAGGGGTAAAAAGTTTCAAATGTATTTTAATCGTTTGAAATTTAAAATACATAATTATTACATAATTTTGTCGAGTTATTTCCAATTTGTTGATAATCGGGTTCATAGATCAATTACAGGGGCAATCAAATTTATTCAATTACATTATGGTCAATGGGGAAAAAGTTTCAAATATATTTTATACGTTTGAAATTTAAAATGCATAATTATTACATAATTTTGTCGAGTTATTTCAAATTTTATGAAAAATGGAAAAGATGCATAGATCAATTACAGGGACAATCAAAAGTATTCCGTTACATTACGGTCAGTGGGGAAAAATGTTTCAAATGCATTTTAATGGTGTTGCACTCATTCGAAATTAATAAAATTTATATGCAACTATAAAGTACATATTATAATATAAATTTTACATAATTTGTGGTGCAAAGAACGTTTGTTATTGATTTACAAGGCCACACAAAAGTATTCCATTACAAAATGGTATAGGGAGAACATTGTTTCATGAGCGTTTTAATTATAATTCACTATTTACAATTTTATGAGATTGATATATGAGAGTAATATTTTTGAATCTTCGTTATCGTACGAACACACCTCATTTGCTACGCTTCACGTGCAATTTCCAACTTTTTTTTTTTTTTTTGAAAGAATAACACCCTCCGAAAAACAAAGTAAGGGTGATTAGTTCCCCCATTTTCCCCAATTATACTTGTTCATTTAACCCACAAAACTACTCACAGATCTGCTTTATGAAATTGAAAAAATAACTAAATTTCGAAGCAAATCGGATAATTCTGCACAAAAACACATTTATCTAATTTAAGGAATATAATCCCCCATCCCCCCCCCCTTATACTTAATCATTAAACCCTAAAACTATTCAGAGATTCACCTTTTAAAAAAAACTATATCCATAATTTGCGGCAAATCGGATAATTCTGCATGAAAATCCATTTATCTAATTTAAGAAAGAGGATAAGTCGTCCGCTGCCCCATATTACTTAATAAAAATACTCCCTAAATTAATTAATGAAGCACCTGAACAAAATGAACTCATGTCCAAAATTTGAAGCAAATCAAATAATTCTGCATAAAACCCCAATTATCTAAAATGAGGAAGGAGATAAATTGTCCTTTTACAAATTATACTTAGCCAGAAAACCACCAAAATTAATTGATGAAGCGTCTCATTAGAATAAACAGGTCCAAAAATTGAAGCAAATCGTGTAATTCTGCATGAAAACCCATTTGCCTAAATTAGGGGGTGGGCGTTCTTCCCTTTATACTTAACCAAAGAACACCCCAAAATTATTAAGGAAGCGCTTTGCTATAACCAACCTATACCCTAAATTTGAGGCAAATCAGTAAACTCTACTAGAAAAAACCATTTCCTAAATTATGGAGGGTTAATTGCATTATCCTCTCCCTTTATACTTAAACAATGAACGCCCACAACTAATCATGGTAGCGCCTCATCAGAATGCTCTTATATGTAATATTCGAATAAAATCTGCTAATTATGCATGAAAACACATTTAATTAAATTAAGGGGGGTTGTGAATTAGCCTCCCGTTCTCCCCCCTTTTATTCTTTTCCAACGAACACCCAAAACTAATCAGGAAAGCGCCTCATTAGAATAAACCTATATTCAAAATTTGATGAAAATCGGGTATTTGTATCAAGAATTATTGCGTTACGTACGTACATACGTACTTACATACATACAGAGCTTGCGGGCACATTAGCTCTTAGGCTTTGAAAGCCTGATGAAATAAAAGCACGTCAAATTATATTGGCCTAGGATAAACAAGAAAGTTTGAGTTCAATAAAATCATTCCAAATTGAATTGGCCTAGGATAAACTTGATCGGTCTAAGATAAACTAGTTCAGACCAAAGAGTGGCAGGCTAAACTAGTTTACCCTATGAGCGTTAAGCTAAACTAGTTTGGCCTAGGAAAATCTAGTTTGTCCTATGGGGTTTAGGATAGACTACTTTGGCCTAGGGAAAATTAGTTTATCCTATAGCCGTTAGAATAGACTAGTTTAGCCTAGGAAAAACTAGCTTATCCTATGAGCGGTAGGATAAACCGGTTTGTCCTAGGAAAAAGTAGTTTATCCGATGAGAGTTAGGAGAAACTAGTTTGGCCTTGGCCAATCAAGTTTGGCCTAAAATCGGCTTTGGCCGGTAACATACATATGAGAAGTTTTGTCATGAGATTTTGTTTATAAATAATATGGTTAACTATAAATAAAAGAAACTCAACAAGTAAAAATTATTTTAAAATATGTCCCGGAACCCCTTAAAAGATAAAATAAAATCAATAAGCAACATAATAAAATCATACGCGTCACTCGTCTTGAAGAAGTTGACTGTCTCCATTTTTATTTTCTTCTATCTTTACAAGAAGAAAGTATTGGATTTGTGAAAAACTTCGAATTCCGGTTTTTGATGGATTTATACGTTTTATGGGTCAGATAACCCAAAAAACATGTTTTTACAAAATTTCTGTCTGTGAGATTGTGACTCTGACCCCGTCTGTCTGTCTACATGTGACATGAATTTTGTGGTCGTTCTATCTCAAGAATTAATGAACGGAATTTAACAAAAATTTATATTCCAGTAGTCCCTGGTAAAAATTGGTGCTGATTAGTTTTTGATGTAAATCGCTCAACAAGTCGCTCTGCTATGCTGCCTTTTGTTTGATTTCTGCAATATTTTCAGAATTAACGCACGGAATTTATCAGACTTCAGATTCAGTTATTCCTTGACATGAATTGGTGTTTGTTTACGTTTTAGTATAAATCCCCCGATAGGAGTGTTGCTTGCAGCACTATTTAAGATTTCTCCTATCGCTCAATCTCCAGAAAACTAATGCACGAATTTTCATGAAATTCCAGATTCGATTACTCCTTGACATGAAATGACTTTTTTTATATTTTGGTTGTAAATCGCTCAACAGGTGGCGCTGCTAAGTTGATTTTGGTGGTATTTTCGTAATAGCACTATCCTCAGAATAAATGCACTGAATTTCCTAAAATTTCAGATTTAGTTATCCCCTGACATAAATTGACTTTTTTAACACTTTGGTATAAATCGTTCAATAGGTGATGCTTCTATGCTGCATTTTTAAGATTTTTGCAAGAGCTCTATCTAAAGAACGAATAGATTTCTATCAAACTTCATATTCGATTAGCCTTTGACATGAACTGATGCTGTTTATATTTTGTTGTAAACAGCTTCACAAATAGCAGTACTGCATTTATTACGATTTCTTTAATAGCTCTATCTTAGCAACTAATGCACGGATTTCCTTCAAACTTCACATTCAGTTAATCCTTGATATGAATTGGTTTTCTTTAGCATTTTCTGCCAATCAATTAATGCACGTATTTTATATCTAACTTAGAATTGAGTTAGATTTTAATGAAGTTGTTGCTGATTAGATTTTTTTGTTAATCGCTGAATAGGTGGCTCTATTAAGCTACTATCAGATTCACCTACATTTCGAGAGACTTTTGGGCCAAAACTTGTTTTTCTCTAACTTTTCGCGAAATATCCTCACAAGTCACAACACCCAACACCAAACAGCAATTTCTCCCAACTTTTTTCTGCAGTTCCAAAGAAATCTCCGCCAGCCCCAGGCTTTTCATCAAACATCGAACATTTCAACGAATCAGAGATAAGCGATTGATACAAATAGGGGATAAATATTAACGGCTGGTACTAGTAGTACTGGATTTCCTGCTTTTCCTCCAATTTTTTCCAAGACAATTGTAACATTTTTCTCTCTTTAAAGGGGAAAAGATTGGAGTTAAAATCGGATGAAAAGTTTGTGAATATGATACCAGCTTTACGTTGCATTTTGCAGATTTTACACGATTTTAGCGATAGTCTTATCTCAAAGACTAATGAACGGAATTTCATATCTGTAGAATCCTAATGATGGGCATAGATTGTCAATTAAATTTGGCATTGTGATACCAAATTTTAAAGTTTTAACATGTATGATATAGAAAAAAGTTTTCGGATTGCTACATCCGAACAATTTAATTTAGAGCTATTTTAGAGTAAACTTATTATAGTTTATTATTTATTTAGAGTAAACTTATTTGTAAACTTTGTAATTTTGCACTGAATTAGTATATTAATACGTTGATTATTTTTTGAGTAAGATTTTTTAAAATAAAAGAAATACGTGTGGCACTCGGGGACTGCCGCGGTAAAGCTATTGCATAGCATTTTTTATCAACTTATGCAATTATAATAATTTATATATTTTTTATTTATGCAGTTTTTTTGTCTTTGATATTAATTCAAGTTTTTCTTTTTCTTTGATATTAGATCAAGTTACACATTTAAGCGTGATGACCGATAAGAAAACAAATTTTTTTCTTTTATTGAATAAATGAGAAGTTAATATCGTTTATAATATTTTTATTATCGTACAATAGATGTAGGTTAATCAGGAATTTTTATCATTGAAACAATAGGTTTATGGTAACTGAAATAAGAAACATAAGTTTGAGACTTGATATCCTCTAAATATCTGAAAAATACTGCGTCAATGTCTGCCGAAGTATACCGAAGAATACCGTGCCCAAGTCTGCCGAGCTGAAACGACGTTAGCCGGAGTGCTGTTTTATTTTTCTAGTTACGGAATTTCTAGATTCAGTCGCCGCGCTCAAAGCCTGCGATAACAGCTATGCGATAGCTTAATTAATTACCAAACAAAATTTGGAAGCGCTACGAAAATTAGATCGCGAGATATAAGAAAATTTAAATTTTTCGACCCTCACGGTGGGGGAGGGGGAGTCTCCTGTCACCAAAAATTAACAAGTCTCATAATAAATATCCAAATAAAATTTGGCCGCGCTACGAAAATTACATCGCTAGTTATAAGCATTTTAAATTTTTCGACCCTCACCGCGTGTGTGTGTGGGGGGGGGGGGGGTGTCCTGTCACCAAAAATTAGCACTGTCTCATAATAAATTACCAACTAAAATTTGGCCGCGCAACGATAATTAGATCGCGACTTATAAGCATTTTAAATTTTTCGACCCTCACCGTGGGGGGTCTCCTGTCACCAAAAGTAACACTGTCTCATGATAAATTGCCAAACAAAATTTGCCCGTGCTACGAAAATTAGATCGCGAGTTATAAGCTTTTTAAATTTTTCGATCCTCTCCGTGGGGGTCTCCTGTCACCAAAAATTAACACTGTTTCATAATAAATTACCAAACAAAATTTGGCCGAGCTACGAAAATTAGATCGCGAGTTATAAGCATTTTAAATTTTTCGACCCTCTCCGTGGGGGGGGGGTGTCTCCTGTCACCAAAAATTAACACTGTCTCATAATACATTACCAAACAAAATTTGACCGCGCTACGAAAATTAGATCGCGAGTTATAAGCATTTTAAATTTTTCAACCCTCACCGTGGGGGATATCCTGTCACCAAAAATCAACACTGTCTCATAATAAATTACCAAACAAAATTTGGCCGCGCTACGAAAATTAGATCGCGAGTTATAAGCATTTTAAATTTTTTGACCCTCACCATGGGGGGTCTCCTGTCACCAAAAATTAACAAGTCTCATAATAAATATCCAAATAAAATTTGGCCGCGCTACGAAAATTAGATCTCGAGTTATAAGCATTTTAAATTTTTCGACCCTCACCATGGGGGGTCTCCTGTCACCAAAAGTTAACAAGTCTCATAATAAATATCCAAATAAAATTTGGCCGCGCTACGAAAATTAGATCGCGAGTTATAAGCATTTTAAATTTTTTAACCCTCATCGTGGGGGGTCTCCTGTCACCAAAAATCAACACTGTCTCATAATAAATTACCAAACAAAATTTGGCCGCTCTACGAAAATTAGATCGCGAGTTATAGGCGCGAGTTATATGCAAGCGACGTTAGCCGGAGTGTCAGGTTTTTTTTCGTTACGGAAGTGTTAGGTTTTTTTTCTCATTACGGAATTTCTAGATTCGGTCACCGCGCTCAAAGCCCGCGATAAAAGCTATGCAATAGCTTAAAAATTGAACTTGAATAAAAAAGCCACGAGTCAATACGATTTTTAAAAAATTACACTCGATAACATGCCTAACAAAAAAGACTGTTAGTGGTTAATGGAACAATTTTCATTTATCTGTAACGTTCAATTTAGCTTCCAGTTTTATCATATATGTGGAAAAATCATATAATGTACTATTAGCGACGAAAGAATTACGCAGGTTTTCGAATGCCGAAATAAATAGTAAGAAAGAAACTATAATGTTTTTAAAAAGAATACAAATGCATGATCATGTAATTTATAATGCATGCGTTATAAATAACAAATTGCTGGAATGGAAGGATGTCTTTTACCAAGAAAGCTAAAAATTTAAAAAGATTTCCTCAAAGTGGGAAGCACATTTCTCGCTATAACCATTTATATATTACGGCCATTTTTGCATAATTTATTTTTATTTTAAAATAAAACATCGCACGTTTTTATACATCAAATAAATCTTAAACTGAGTCATAGCAACATAATAATGTACGTAATGGTACACCTTGAAATATCCTTTAATGGACCTTTTTTTGTTATCTGTAACGTTCAATTTAGCTTTAAGTTCGTTGAAATATTGATAATATAATGTAGTATTAGTGATGAGCGGGTTTCACAAGATTTATCAAAAATATATGTATATTGCCGAGAATAACAAAATAAGTATTAATAATAATAAATAATAATAAAAATATTTTTCAAAAGAAAGCAAATCATCATTACCTCATGACTGTATAATAAATTAGAAAAGGGATTATTAGAACAAATGAATGTCTTTTGTAAACTGTACTAAAAAAGTAAATAGATTATCTCTTTCTTATTTACTAACACATTTAGTAATTTAAGTTATAACTTATTTCTTGCCAAACCTGTATTTATTTAGACCATTTATGAATATGATGATTTTGATTTTGGATTAATAAAAATGCTCGTTTTTGGAAAATAAAACTAAACGCCATAGCAATGTAATTATATATATAAAACCCCTCCGTGTATAACAATTCCGGGATCAACCCATCCACGAGAAAAGGAGACTTATTGCAACTGCGTCCACGTTAGGCTTAACTATTCCGAGCCGTTCACAAATATTCTAACTGTTCAACTTATGAAAATATACACGTAAAAGATTTATTCATTACTCAGTTTCTTTAAAACCTACAAAAACTATTTAATTATAATGTTTAAGTTCCAATAAACAACCAGCAATTACGGAAAAAACAAACAATGTAAGCAAATTAATACTGTTGTCATTCCAGAATGACAAATTCCTTGAATGAATCTTTAGAATGACTCCATTGTCGACATCACGACTCAGGAATGATTGGGTGCGTTCGGGAGCAATGCGCGCTGAACGCGCGCGCTCAGGAAACAGGTATATGGAGAGGATCTTACAGCGGATATAGTACTCGGAATCAAAAACTCCTGAGCTCGGGCGCGCAGCGTGTGTGTCTCCCGAACACGTTCATTGTTTACTCTTTATTATTGACATTCGTTTTCGATCTTATAGAGTCTTTTCTTTTAAATATTAGCTAAAAAAATGGGCCAAAATAGGAAATTTTTTTATACATTTTAGATATTACTATTATTCTTTCTACGTATTTTTACATATTTTTTGGCTGTAGTTTTACAATATAATCTTTTATAATTGATTTTTTGCCGAACTTTATTCTTTTAAAATTTATGTATTTACGATTTGTTCATTACAATCCCCCCAACCACCAGACAGTTTTGTTATAGTTTTAAATGCAAATTTCTGTTAAAATTTTCTTTTTTTTTATAGATTTTTTTCCCCATGTTTAATCGCTGTATTTTTAAAAATTGTTTAAGCCTAAAGTGGCTGATTGACCACATTTGTAATTTTTTATCATCCTTTTAAAAATGGAAATACGTCATTTTGACAGGCTGTCTTCTAGTAGTGTAATAAGTAGTAAATAGATTACCTCTTGCTCATTTACTAACATATTTAGTAATTTAACTTATAACTTATTTTTCGCCAGAGCTGTACTTATTTAGACCATTTTTGCTCATAATGCTTTTGATTTCGGAATTAAAAAAATGCATTTTTTTTAAATGAAACAAAACGCCATAGCAATATAATTGTGCATGAAGTAGACCATGGTGCAATACTAAATCATCCTTTAATGGAACAATTTTCGTTTAGCTTTCAGTTTTTTTAAAATATCGGTTGTGCATATAATGGTATTATTAGCGACGAAGTTTGCAAAAATAAATATTGGCAACAATGCTAAAATATATATTAGTAAAACAAAAACAAAAATAGATAATGTTTCGGAAAGAATTCAAATACATTATCAGATTGCATAATACATTGGAAGAGATATTATTGTAATCGATGAATATATTTTTTCAAATATATTAAAAAAACTGAAAAGGTAAAGGAAAATATCAAGAGAAATTGGTAGTAATGCTCTTCATTTTAAAGTAACAACATATAACGTGACATATGATCACAACACGCATAAAAATGTTCTAAAACGCCAAAAGCATTTTAGCCGATCGGATTTTACATATCGATAATACTATGAAATAACTGCTGCAATGATTTAGAAGGTAATCATTGCTATTATACAGGAAAAAAAATTGCCTAACTTAAGAGAAACACGCAAAATATATCAAGTCAATCACAATATATATATATATGTATTGATAAAATAATTTTAGGGTTTGTGTGTTTTTGTTATAGTTGATTATCTCCACGGGTTATTTAGGCGAAGCTATGGGATTATCCTCCACGGGGTCTTTCTAAGAAAATCTAACCCAGACGAAAAGCCATACTTCCCAGCTTACGCAAGCTAAGCAAGGTTCGAAGAAAGGCCACAGAAAACTCCGAATGGTTACTCCAACGACTGTGATATGGGCTTGAATCCAGCATGTTCCATTCATAGACATCAACCTCACAGTAGACTTTTCAATAAACATTCAATCGTGTACAAAGCATGACAACATGCCTTCATCTAGTATACATCATCAAAATCTTCCGAATATTTCATAATCCTTACCTTTTAATCGTATTCTTTTCATGCAATGAAATATATCATAAATTTTAAAGAATTTAAGAAGAAGAATTTTTGACCAAATTAATAATACATTTTTCGCATGATAATAAATAGAGTAGAATTTGATGTCACCTCAGTAAAATTTGATTTAACAATACATGCGTTATTAATTTCACACATTTAAATCATTTGTGACTCAAGAATTCCGATTTGAAAAACATTTGTTCAGATTTTAGACTGCATAATTCCAAGCATTAAAAATTATTTTAAACGTTTAAACAGTAAAAATAAAAATAAAAATATATTGACTAAAATGCATCTTTTTAGTATCTGCAATCAACAGAAAAATACATACTTTTAATAGATATTTTCCATTATTTAATCATATTATAAAGTATGCGAGCACAAAACTATCTATCTTTAGACATCTCTAGTCTTTTTAATTTCACAAAATTTACGATGATAGTTTTAGGAAAACAAATGTAAAGCTGCTTAATTAATAAAGTTTGCAAGAAAAATTAACTCTGTTTCGTCGTCTGTAGAGAATTCTGGGAACAATATATACGTATTAACTGCTGTGTTGCAAGATAGCAGACATATAATAAATTAGCCTTTTAAGTTCTACTGTATAATTAACATTGACTTTTGTGTATGTTACAGATATACAACGCGGTGAATTCATAAAGTGATTGCTTAACCTTTGATCACAGCGTTGTACATTTGGATCATAACCAAAAGTCGATGTTACTTATATCGTAGGATTTAATCGGGATTTTACATGATTTCACTTTTAGAACCCGTTTCGAAACCACAAATATTTACTTATAAAAACATTCAACCAAAATCTAAAAAGTCTAAAAATCTATAAAATCGGCCTCTGTAGAGATTTACCTGAACTATTTAATGACGAAAAAAATTATTTAAAAATATTGAAATGCCAACAAACTATATTGAAGGAACTCTCCCATAGAATGAACATTAGCTAGCGGATATTTTCGTATGAGCAAAGTAGCCTCTTAACTATCATTGCAAGGTGTACATCGTAAATCGCGCTCCAAAATTCTGGGCACAAACATTTTGAAGTAATTTTCTTCGCTTTTTCTAATGACAGAATTATCTGCGATTAACGATATCGAAATAAATTTTTAAAAATTGGTGTTGTCCGGAGCATTTGGAGCCTTCATTTACGCGTTATACATAATAACAGTACTCTTAACGTATGTAGTAACAAAATTTCAACATTAATTTAGAATATTTTCTAAAATATGTTCATAGCATTGGTTGCTTTTAGCTGGTTTTTTATCTGTGATTTCTATGTGGGGTACAATTACGTGTCTGACTTTAGAGTGTTTTTTTTTTTTTTTTTTTTTTTTTTTTTAAATGAGACAAATTTGTAAGTGGTGTTATTTAGATAGTATTTTGCTTTTTCTTTTTTACTACAGAACAGAAAGAGAATCGTTTTTGTAGTGACAGCTTTAGTACACTGACACAATGATTAAAAAATACAAAGTTCTTGTTATGTGTGTGACCTTTGATATGTCTCCGTAAACTACTGCTTATCCTCTATTAACGATTTAGATGCCCACTCACTATCAACACAGGTCAAATCTGTAATTTTGAATTGACCTTCCTTCAGAACTTCTGCAAATCACAGGTTGTCCCAAATTCGAACGTTGCAGTATCATCTCTAGTCAAACGAAATTCTGGAACGTTATCACAGACATTTAAAAGACGCTCTTTACTCTTTCCGGCACGGGTAAAATCTGTTAGTAAAAAAAGACATTATCGACTGACACCGGAATTCACGAACGAATTTTTTAGATATTTTGAAGCCCCTAATTTAAGCTTTTATTGTAAAAGCAAAATTTTACTAAAATATTATTGGTGCCGTTTCGAATTAAAATTAGGTATCCCAGACCGGGCACAGTGTGCCGAAAAGGGTTAAAGCACAAAATAACACTAAATGGACTAGCATTCTTCCAGTTGTCCTCTTACGTTTACGTTCAGCTTTCAAAAATGACATTAATGCATCGTCTGCACAATTAGTATATGGTACAACATTGAAATTTTCCTCCATCTCATAACAGAAAAAAAAATGACCGAACAAATGATTGGCATCATGTGTCCAGTTTAGTCGAAACAATGTTTTGATTAAATCTCACTTCCCCTTCCTTATATGACAGTTCAAAAAAAAATTTTAAATACCTCATTGTCAATTTGCACATACATACTTTTAAGGTCCGACAAACCACTTGGACCTCTAACACTACCATACACTGGACCTCACCTCGTCATAGAAATCCTAAAGACTACCTCCCTATAAGGAAAGGGCAGCTGACGTCACTGTGAACGAATTACTGTGGATAAGGGAGAAAAACCAGTCCGTTCTTTAACGACTGACACTGTACGGATGAACTCCGGGAATTTGATTGGTCTAAGTTTGCCATTGCATAAGTAAGTATGATATGATTGGACTACGTCGTCAAAATGATTCCTACAATGATCGCTATGACAAAAAATGTAGCGGTAGATTGGTTGACAGAAGTGTTTGTTTGTAAAAATGCCCTTTCCTTAATGATAATAATGGCAGAAAATGGTAGCCGGTGTGTCTCTGGCCCGGTTCTCTGTGGGGTTAACCCTGGAAGCGGATCTGCCGGCGGACCCCCTCCCAGAGGAAACGGCATGTGCCAAGCAGCCATCACCATGCTACATTCCCGTCGCAACCACACTCTGTTCAGTGGGGACACACCTAATCATCACCCACCTAGAGTCGGCTCACAACTGCATCAGCTACAGCGGCCACATAGAGGTGAGCCACCTGCCGTTGTCCTAAATCTCTCCCGACAATGCTGGCTCCACGGAATGCTGCATGCCTATGCCGCGAGTCATATCCACACTAAAGACTACCTGCGTCTTGCTTTACAATGCCCGTACTCTCTGCCCCCTCTCAATCAATTAGTGGTCGAAGTCCTTGCGATTTATCCCAGAGTAGCCATGCACTTCCGAATGTATCGAAGTCCCAAGGGCTGTTTCTAGGATCAGCCAATGGCCGTCGCTATCTGGCTTACCTCGAGAACCGAGGCACCGGAGGGAGTTGGGGAAGACTTGCCTGACGAAGCGGATACCCAACACCCATGCAAAAAAGGCCACTACCCGTTCTTGTGGACTTATAAATCAATCACATAAGGTGCAGCTAATCGTCCCGACTGTCCCTCGTCTAGCATCGTTACTACCAGCGCTGCCGGTTGAATGCCGGGCTTGAAAATGGTAAACCATTAATAAATCGCAATAGCTTTTAAAATGGAAAGAGAATTGAATTCCAGAAAATATTATGAATGTCAGTGATAAAATATATACATATAAATCCTTGAATTGGCAAAAAATACGAAATTTCTTTTAATTAAATCGATATTAATATTACAATTTCAGCTTCAGCATCGGGCTCGAACTAAGAACCTTCTATTTACAAGCGAGATGCTTTACCTCCATGATATGATGACTACACGTAAAACGTTGAAATTAAGTTTCTTTTTTTTAACATAAATCGTAAAAATGAACGGATAATATTTAAAAAATAATGAAATTAATATAATAGACTTTTTCGAAATTTTATGAATTGTCGTGTGACACAAGGTATTCAGCTGTAAGTACATAGAATTTGAAGCATTTGAATTATACAGATTTTGTGTAAGGATTCTGTGATGGACAGACATACTGAGGTGTGAGACGAATAGGATTTCATCAGATGAGTGAAAGCCCCCAAAAGATGAAAAGGATTTCCCTTTATGGATCATCAAGCTATGTTACTTTTGAACCTATTACAAGTCTTAGAGCGGTCACTATTTTATCCATCATGGTTTTTAAAAAACTTTTTTATTGTAGATTAGTAGAAGAATTTCAATAAATAATCACTTCTTTCGACATTTCAAATATAAATCTAGAACGAAACTTTTCATAAAGAAATAATGGTGTTAAAAGTTTTGATTTAGTCTCCATAAAAGGCGACCGCTCCGAGGACTACTATTCTCTTTATCTTCTTATTTAACCTGGAATGAAGGCCATGGTGAGTTTTGACACCCAAAACCGAGCAATGTATTAATGGTTTTTGCTTTGTCTCCAATAAATATAAATAATAATCGCCACCTTATTTAGTTGGAGACAATTGTTACTAATTCTGAGATAAAATCAGTTGAAAATTATTTCTAAAAAAAGCAGTACTGATAATTATAAAAACCACACGCACACTTGGTCTATTAGGCTTGGCGCGCGTTTTCATGGGTTAAAGAAATCAGATAGGTTTAGAACGATGAAAAAAGCTAGCTTTATTATTAATTTTTTTAATATTGTTCTAGCCTTTAAGAGTTTCGTAGAGTTAGTTGGATAGGAAAATTCCTAAAATTAACATGGTGATGTAAATCAAGAAATTCAAAGCGTGTAGACCAACAGTAATTTTTTATGCAAAACTTAAAACTCAGTTATTTCGAAACATTTTTACCAGCGTTTTTGCACGATAACTTTTCAACTAGTTAACCGATTTATTTTTTTTAATAACATTTTATGCCATTCATACCAAAATAATGGAAGTTACAACAAAAAATATGATTAAATTTTATGGATTTTAATTTTTTTATTATATTTTTTTCACATATTTCTGTTTGTTTTTCAGTTTTAACCGTGAAACAATTTAATACAAAGTATAAGAAAAAAATGAAAACTTAAAAATATAAAATATGGTATTGAAAATCGTTGGGAAACTAGTTTTTCAAACTTTTCTTGTATAATATTTAAACATCTGTTACTGCTTTTTAATAGTTTAACAAATATTGTTGTTTCTGTAAAATGTAAATAAATAAATAAAGAAAGAAAATGATAATGAAAGTTATTTGCAGGGTTTTTAATACACGATCTAATTTTATTCTATCTTGACCATTTCAAGACTTTCTGGCTTCCTGAAGAGCTACGTGGGAGGCTCGAATGCTAATATTAAACCAATGAAAGAAATTTTTACAAATTTCTCGCTTGTATTTTAATATTTTTTGTGATTTCTTTGATTGTGATTAACACTAGAACCGCGGGAAGTTTTACCCAAGTTTTATAAAAATGATTTACATCAGAATTTTTATTTAAGTTTATTTAAGTTATTTATTTTAAATATTTTTTGTGCAGCTTACATGTAAAATATTTTAAGAAGACTTATCTGGTTTGAATCGGCATCTTTTCACTGAATACGGGTCAAAATGACCCGTCTCCGAGGTTCTAGTGTTAAAGAGGTCGGTATCTATTGTCATGCGTTTGTAATTCTTTTTTTTTTAATATGAAAGTAGTTTTATTTTCAAAATTCGTTCCAAAAGTGACAGTATGCTCAATTAAAAGCTATAACAAAATATCGACCAGGGTTGGGAAAATTAATAACTGCAATTATCTGTAGTGTTATTACAATTTATTTATATGTAATTGATTACACTTAGACACATTTAAGCTGAGAAATTTTGCGAAAAAATGAGATGAGGGACGATTCTGGTTACGTAGTTACAAGAAATTTTTACGGCACGGAATTGGAACTATAAAAATTTATATACTGATAAACTGTAATTACATTGCAGATAATTGGATTTACAAATTTCCCCAACTCTGACATCGACCTCAGGTAGTCTACGACAAAAATCATATAAACATACTATAATAGGAGCGACCAATTTAAAAAGAATTCTCCGATGGAATGAACATTAGCTTGAACGTTTCTTCCCGTGACTAGTGTAGGCTTCCAATGAATAGTTCTCAGCATGAAAGTAAAGTCATAAACATCTAGTTGGATACAAGTTATACAAAAAATATATAAACATTTCTGGGGTCTATATTATAATTATTCGCAAACTTATGATCATTTAAACTTTCGTCATGTTTTTATTCGTAAAAAAAGCATTTGAAATTCAAATGAATGTTAGATGATGTTTGAATTACCTATTTCCATACCAGAAACCGTAAATGAATGGACTACTATTAACAAAGATATTTATCAATAGAAAAAAATAGTGGTGTATGGCTCATCAACATTTTAAAATTAAATTTCTGTTGGGATAATGATAAAAGAAATAATATATGAATTTTAAATTTCTTGAGAGATTTTGGTCGAAAAAACAGACATGATAGAAATCATGAATATTTCTAAACGTAAAAAGGTAAAATAATTTAGACAATCAAATAACAAAAAGAAAAATAATTATTTTTTTATTTTATTTATTTATTTATTTTTTATTTATTTATTTATTTATTTTTTTGTTCTTGTATGTTTTTAATTGTGAAGAGGTTATTTTGAGCGTTTGAGAGGTTGTTAGGTGAAAAGCTATATTAAACGCAAACACCAGAGCTCACGTTAATAATAAAGTTTATTTTCGTACACTTAACCCTTAATTGATGTTAGCGGTCTCACAGACCGCTAAGTCATTCAAGTTTTAGAGTTTAACTCGTAATTTTTACTTTAACTATAGATAATGGTCAAATTTGCTTTCGTTTGGACTCCTATTACTATCTTTAGAGACTTCTGAATAGCTGGATTTTATTTATAATGGTCCTGTACATAAAGTTTAATACAAAAATAGTATTCTGAGAGTTAATTTAACATTTTATCCATCTTTAGATTAAGCGGTCTGACAGACAGCTCTCAGTAGTTATGCGACAATTTTTGTCAGAGCAGTTAAGGGTTAAATTTTTTTTACGTTTTTCTCAAGAAGTATGGATTATAAGTTTTGCATCTTGGCCCTTTTTTATGAGATGTGATCCGAAGACAACTATAAAGTTTATATAGACTTATAAAAACTTAATACGTAGAAACTCGCATCTTAATCAATATTTGAAATCCTTTTACCTTTGCAAACATGAGGCATCTGGAGCAATTTATTTTAATGCACTAAGGAAGAAGTCCTCACTTGCAATTTCTTTCCTTCCCCTTATAGCTTTTATAAAGTCACGCAAAAAACCGATGACAATTTTCAACTATACTGCATAAATCGATCTTATTTGTCACGCTATTGCAATTGTCCAATATTAAAAAAATAACTACAAATACACGTTAAATTTAGGAAAAAAGAGTAGTAAAATACTCATCACAAAGCATTCTTGAATAGACGGTTAATGCACGATATATCGTGTTCAAGAATGATAAATTCCCTAATCAACAAATTTAGTTTTTTCTGAAATTTAGGATTCTATTTATTTAAAAATAAGAAAAGACTTATTGTCTATTTCATACTGAAAGTATAAGAACAGAAATACATAACCATTCAGAAGCGGATTTTTAGAAAGATTTCAGTTGTAAAATGGTTGAAATCTGGAATCTTATTAGGGTGAAATGAGTGCCTTGCTGTTTATTTTCTGATTTTGATTTGAACTAAATTATCTTTAACCTTTGATTTCCTTTCTTATTTATCATCAAAACACAATTCACTTCAATCCGTAACAGATCCGAAAACATTCATATTTTAATGTAATCATATAGAAATGGTTTGACTTAGAGCTGTAATTTAGTTTTTTATGAATAAAGATGAATACACACACACGCATATTTTTTTAAACATTGGAATAATCAAAGCTTCTGAATACACTGTAAAAATTTTGACCCTTTAGCTGCATCGTCTCTCCCATCGGCTGAAGCAATCGGTTTCTATAAAAGCGGTGGAGTGAAGATGCGGCAAAAGGGACAATTTTTTTACAGTGTATATTATACACTGCAAAAAATTTGACCCCTTTGCTGCATCGTCGCTCCACCGCTTTTATAGAAAACGATTCTTTATCCTATTATGGAGTATTCTCATGGGTCAAAAGTGAGATATTCTATAAAAGCCGGGGAGCGACGATGCAGCAAAAGGGTAAATTTTTTTACAGTGTATGGAAGACTAGGGATGGTTGACCTACTTTTTACTAAATGATTTTTAACTTTTTAAATATTGAATCTAGAAAAAAGTTTTATGTATCATTTTATTCATTATTCAATCAGTCATCAGAATAAAATTGTTACATTAGTGTGATACATAAGAAATTTCATAAAAGATCGATTTCAGTCATACGAAAATAATGGGTTAAGGTTCCCCACACAGTGTAAAAAATTTGACCCTTTTGCTGATCGTCACTCCCCGGCATTTATAGAATATCTCTGTTTCGACCAATGAGAATGTTCCATAATACAGCGAAGCAATCGTTTCCTATAAAAGCGATGGAGTGACGATGCAGCAAAAGGGTCAAATTTTTTACGCTGTTAAAAATTTGATCCATTTGCTGCAGTGTCACGCCACACCTTTTATAGCATATCTCTTTTATGACCAATGAGAATAATCCCTACCATAGTAAAGTAACCGTTTTCTATAAAAGCGGTGGAGTAATGCTGCAGCAAATGGGTCAAATTTTTTACAGTGTACAGTGCATATAGGAAGTTTGACCCACTATATGGGAAACTTGACCGACTGTATTTTATATTGAAATATTGGTAATAATAAAGAAATATACAAATAAAATAAGTTTAAAAATGCAGAATAACTTTATTAAATAGGGTTTAAATAAATGAAATAAGTTTTAAAAATGAAAAATACCTTTATTCTATAAGGTTTAAACAAATAAAATAAGATTTAAAAATGCAGAATACCTTTATTCTATAAGATTTAAACAATTAAAATAAGTTTAAAAGATATTGAACACCTTTATACTATAAGGTTTAAGCGAATAAAATAAGTTAAAATAAACGCAGAATACCTTTAAACTGCGAGGTTTAGACGAATGAAATAAGTTTAACAAGCCGAGAATACCTTTATTTAACAAGGTTTAAAAGTTTGAAAAAAGACCCAGAATACCTTTAACACGTTCGCTGCCGATAACTCCGCCCTCCATGTTAAATGATTGAGTATTTCACGCGCTAGCGCGTGACGGGCAACGACTGTGTTAAGCTACAAGGTTTAAATAAATAAATAAGTTTTAAAAACCGAGAATAGCTTTAACCCTTAACTACTGTTAGTGGTCTCACAGACCGCTGAGTTTTTTATGTTTCGGGGTTTAACTCGGAATGCTTAGTTTAACTATAGATACTGGTCATATTTTGATTCGTTTGGAGCCAGTGTGACCGTTTTTGGATTGTTGTAAGAAATCTGGACTGTTGTAGGACTTACAACAAGCTAAATTTAGCTAAAAACTCAAGCTAAAAGATAGTTGTCAGTCTATTAATATACTGACCATCAATAGATGGCAGGACCATCGAATTTATTTTTAGCTTGTTGTCAGTCCAACTCTAGCCTGCTTTTAGCTTGAAAAAACGGTCACACTGTTTGAAGCCCTATTACTATCTCCAGAGACTTTTGAATAGCTGAATTTTATTTATAAGAATCCTGGATATAATGTTTAATACAAAAATAGTATTCTGAGAATTAATTTAGCATTTTATTCATCTTTAGATTAACCCTTTCCAGCTCAAGCAAATTCTATTAGTAAAATGAGAAATTGTCGAATGACACCGGAATTTATAAAGGACTTGTCTAGATATTACGAATTCCTTAAATTAAGCTTTCATTGTAAAAGTAAAATTATATTAAAATATTACTGGTGCCGTTTGCAAGTTTGGAATTAAAATTAGGTGTTGCCGGCCCGGCAACACTGCGCAAGAAAGGGTTAAGCCAGAGTTGCCAACCTCCGGCTTTTGTTAATTGATGAAAACGTATTTCAAACCAGAAAATTTATTTAATTAGAAGTGTCTAGTATTAACTCAGAGGATCATTTGAAATTTACTTAATGTCGTTGACTCAATAAATTTCTGGTTAGAAGTATAATTGTTTGATTTTTAAAAAGCCGGAGGTTGGCATGTCTGGTTAAGCGGTCTGACACACCGCTCACAGTAGTTATGCGACAATTTTTGCAGTTAAGGGTTAAAATCTGCAATGTTTTCCAAGTCCATTGTACTACGTTCATAATGAAGTGTTATCAAAAAGTAGAGACTCGAATATATTTCCTACGTACTACACTTGAAAGAAATGTTTTACTATACAAATACATAGTGCCGTTTTCAGAGAAAATTCTGCCATGTTTCATATGAGTAGTGTTATTGTTTAAATGTGCCATTTCATTTTTGAGCGCGCTATCGGCAAAACACAATAGAATGTAGTTTTGTGCGGCATTGATTGAAATGGCTCCATAACGGCTCTTGGAAATATATGACTGAACTTTAAAATTTTATACCATAAAAAACTGCTTTGACGCTATTCTATTGTTTCTAGAAGTTATAAATACCGTAATTTCCGGCGTATAATCCAAGGATCAAACAAACATTTTTCGACCGGAAATTTTCTTAAATAAAATATTACTTTTTGGATCGTGGTAAATATTTAGTGTCAATAATTTTTTAAAAAATTTGTGTCCAAACACAACTGTTCGATCTGCGAATTATACGCCGGAAATTACGGCATTTGTAATACATAACATCTAGCGTATTACCTTTGTTTTTCATAAATTAACTATACATTTTTATTCAGCTTTGTATTTCAAGCAATTCATCAAAATTTACATGAAGTTTTATTTCAGTTCCGATTAAACACTAGTAACAAAATAATAATGTGCCTATATAGTTTGTACAACATTATAATGATCAATACTGTGTACATCATATCTGACATAGACAATATTAATCCATTACTGCCTGAATTATTTTCTTCGTTAAAATTGAAATTTTGTATTTTCCCACCACTTTTAAAGCAAGAATAACTCTTATCTTAATTTATCGAGGACTTTGTCTCGAGAAAGAAAGTATTTATTTATACTCCATTTTTATTGGTGTGGAATGCGCTTACTTGAATTTCATTAAAATTGTCCCAAAAATGGGATGCTAGGCACTAATGGGTTACACGGAACCATATTCCATGGATTTTGGGATGTAAGTCACATAGCTGGTAAATCCCGTTGGTTGCTACCGTCAAAATTTAATAGTTTGCTTTGTATTACACAATTAACGAAACATCTCCGAAAAAGTAAGTCGCGTTTTTCTCTTCTAATTTACTGATAGCCAAAAATTGTAGTACCCTAATTTCCTGCGTATAATCCGCGGATCAAACAATCATTTTTCAACCCAGAAATTTTATTAAATGAAATGTTACTTGTTAGATCGCCGTAAATATTTGCTTTCAAATACAAAATAAAATTTCTGGGTCGAAAAAGAATTGTTTGATCCGCGGATTATACGCAGGAAATTAGGGTATGTGACATACACTAGGAGTATTTATGGAACTAGGCATGAATTAGTGCCCAAATATTTAAATATGGGAGTGTTTATATTTTGGCAAGAAATGTTTTCTCATTTTGTTATTGATTATTAGCTAATATATTTTTATTTAATCCGCAAGAACTCGCGCATGAGAATTTCTTTCTTCATCGTAACCTTTTTAAGACTATTTTTCATTTCAATAAAATTTCAAAATGTGATTTCGATTACTTTACCTCTTTTTTGAATAAAAGTACTAAGCCAAACAAAAAATTTGATATTAAGTGACTATAAAGTAAAAGAAAAGAATTGGACACCGTGAGAGAAATTCTCATAGCGAGTTCTCCCGGGTTAAAATATCTCTAAAAAATTCTTTATTGGCACAATATAGAGATATTATATTAATTATTTCATTGACATAAGCAACATGCAGATATATCAAGCAATTAATCAATCTTCCAGTGCTACGCGAATTGTTTTACGCATATTCATTTTATTGTTTGTATATAATAGTAAGTAACAAAATACAGTGCTGTAAAATTCTTCTTTGAGTAGTAATGCTATAATTGATTTTTCCGATAGGCTAAAAGATTACATATTTTGGATAGTGAAAGGCGATGGCTGTTTGTTACAACCACTTACACTTCAGATGAAGACCTAACGGAAGCAGCAAATAATTTACCACCTGAAACAAATGCAGCAATGGTTTATCCAAATAAATCTGTAGAGACAGATTACAATGTTGTAAGTTTCATGTTTGCATGTATGTGTAAGTTTCTTTAAAATTAGCAGGTTAAAATCAGGTTTCTTTCTTATTTCAGCTCTTTCCTTGACACTGTGAAATGCTAGCATGCTAGCTACCAAGCATTATTTTTCACTAATACATAACGTGTTGAAGAACGAGACCTCCTTCAGAGTTCGTAGCGTTCCAAATATTTTCACACTTTGTTACAAGTATTTTAAATCAAAAATCTTTGTATCAGATTCCTTGAACATCTACAATAGAATTCTACAACAAATATTATCGTTTTAAATTTGTGTTAGGAAAGTGAAAATTTTAGGAATTCTGAGAGCCCTGCCGTTTTTAAGTAACGTATGCCGTTTAATCTTCTCAGTCCTAGACAAATATTATGAGGGACCACAAAAACTAGTTTAAAATTACTATACAAGATCTCCAAAAGTATATCTTTCTATGTGTCGATACATTTCATTTGCATGCATTTATTAAAAAACTCTGGAAGTATTTTAACAATCTAAAAGTATTTAAATGAGCTTAACACGAGAAACGCCGGAAATTTCACTCGACTTTTATAAAAAAAAGGTTGTATACCAGAATTTTCTTTTAAAGTATTTTAAATTATATTTTTAAACTTTATTTTTTGGCGTTATACACATATTTAACTCTTTTTTTAAAACATTTCAGGTTTAAACCTTCTTTGCATAGTGATACAAATTTACATCACGTTTTATTTAACTTTTAAAAAATAAATTAAATTCTTACAACCACTATATTTATATAGAAATATTAATCCTGTAAAAATTACAAAAATGTGCCTCTATATAAGGTTAAAAATCTATCTGAAAGTTTCTGGTGTCTAATCCTTAATATAAGAATAAAAAACACAATTATAAAAGAATAATTCATGCAGTTAAGGGTTAAATCAAATTATTCATATGTGGTAGTAATCAAATTAACTATTATCGGTGCTTCTAGTGTTAAAAGATGTTAATTAGAGTCTTCTCTAGGCGACATCAGGATTCAGGAGGATATACTCGCGTATAAGACAGCCCCAGAATTTGAAAGGAATAACAGTCAGCACACTAGTTTTTTTAAAAAACAGCTACCTTTGTCTTATCTAAATACAGGATGCACTGATTTTTAATAAGGCTTTGAGAGCTACACGAAAATACTGGTAAGCAACATATTTTTTTGTCAACTGTTGCAGATGGTTTATATGCTAGTATATGCGGTAAGCATGCCTACTCCCAAACAAATATAAATGATTCTCTGCTTTCTTTATCCTTCCTACCCTGAATGGGTCTAATCGATCCATAACTGTAATTTGTTTTATGCGATTCGAACCAGAACTTTTTTCGTAAAAAAAAGTTAAATAACAGATTCAGAGAAATAAGTCAATTAAATATATTAAAATGTTTTAAATAACAATTCAGGTGCGAAATGTTTTTATCAAGATTGGGTGAAATTTGAACAGGGTAGGAAGGTTAATTAGAATTTAAATGTCTATTTCCCTTTATTTCTCTTGCATTTATGCATATAAATAATGTTAAAAAGTTATGATATATTGAATATATATATATATATATGTGAAGGTTTCTACAATTTTGATTTGTTAAATAGTTGAACGGCAGAAATTTATTAAAACACACTACGTAGATAGAGCAACAGCCTGTTAGGCTGTGGTCCCCGGTTTGGTTCCTTGTTCTGGCCAATTTTTCATTCCAGTTGGGTTTATTTTATTTATTGTACGTATATGTCTGTACAATATTTGTATATTTGTATAACGTAGAAAGACACTTTCTTTTAAAATAATATTTATCTTGTTCAGCAGTTTATCAACACAAAATTGTTATTACTTTCATCCATATTTATTTTCAATATACCGTAATTTCGGGTGTATAAGCCGCAGCTCAAACAATTCTTTTTCGACCGAGAATTTTTTAAAAAACAAATGTAACTAGTTAGATCGCCGTAAATATTTGTCTTCAATCACTAAATAAGATTTCTGGGTCCAAAAAGAATTGTTTGATCCGCGGCTTATACACCCGAAATTACGGTAGCATTTTTTTTTTTATGAAAAATTCCATAAGAAACATAGTCAGAATTATTCTACCTTTTAATTTGTATTACGAAAATTACTATGGTATGCATTTATTTATATTGTGAGTAAAATCGTGTTGATTAGCAAATCCAAACCTAAGAATTATAGGCGAGTTATATTCTCTCAGTTCAAATATTCAGTTAAAAAATCATAAAAGATTCACTTGCGAAGATAATAACAATACGTAATAATAACAATACGTATAGTAGACAATGATTGACCTATTATCGGAAACCTGTGCAGTCTTTCCGGTAGACAAAAATTAGAAACGTTTCCTTTTCCCGCCATTATATAACAAAATTTACCAATAATATCTGACAAATTTTCTTTAAATAAAACCAATCTCTGTTTTACAGACGACCAAGCACACTTATCTGTAAGTAAACAAAAAGTTATTCTAGAAATTAGAATTATAAAGTTGAAAATTTTTTGCTGCATATAGAATATAAATTTTGATTATCTGTTGACGTTGTTTCAAAGAAGAAGTTTCGTTGCATTGTGGGATGTGTCATACATTATCAATGCGTCTGACGCCTTTCGAATATTTGATAAAGATTGGACGATTATTGAGCTCTGCCACAACACTAAACTGCAGATATCCTTGCAGGACATTGTGGCCCAATAAAATTATTTCCTGTGGGCCAACTCTTCACAAATTTCACAAAACTACTAAGCCTAATGTCACAAATCTATCGAGTCTCATTTCAGCTAACAATTAAAGATATCTGCTTCCTCATGCATTGTTTAAAATTGGTGGATTATAATAAATTTCAATTTTTTCATAAATACTGCAATCAGAATGGAGTTAAATTTATTACTTTAAAAACATTCTATTTTACAAAAGTCTTTATAAGCAAAGATTTTTTTTTATTTTTTATACTTTCAGGGGCCTCCAGGTTGCCAACTGTATCTGGCATTAAAAGCTTATACAAGGTCTGTAAAATCATTGATTGATTTCAACTCTTACAACAATAGATCATTTAGAGAATTTTTATATACAAGAAATAATATAAAACAACTTATGCAGGTAAGTAATTCTTTCTAAAATTAACATACTTAGTAGAATTATATCTCACATACATGTCTAAGTTTGATGCAACACATAATTTACACATTGACAAAGCTGTGCATACTCTTTAGGAAGGGGGATTTTAAAAATTCGAAAACTGTCCGAAATTAAACCTGTCAAGGAAATATTTTGTTTGTTGATAAAATAAATATTTATATTTTTTATTTTATTTGTCAACTATTGTACAAATATATAATTTGAAACGACAATAGCAGATGTGTTGGTTCATTTAACCCAGGAGGACACAAGCCTGGCCTGATAGACCCACAGTGCGTATGTTTTTTAACAATTGTCACCAATACTTTTTTAGAATCAATCTTTATAACGACTTAAGAATTTGTAACAATTGTCTCCGAATAATAAGGTGGCGATTAATATTTATATTTATTGGTGACAAAGTAAAAATCGCTAACATACTTCGTGATTTTGGGATTTCAAAACACCCCACGCCCGTCCTGCCACTTACCGTAATTTCGGGTGTATAAGCCGCGGATCAAACAATTCTTTTTTTGACCCAGAAATCTTATTTAGTGATTAAAGACAAATATTTACGTCGATCTAAGTAGTAACATTTGTCTCTTAAAAAAATCTGGGTCGAAAAAGAATTGTTTGATCCGCGGCTTATACACCCGAAATTACGGTAATTTTTTTTGCCCATACGTGCTACAGGCAAGAAGAATTCGCTTGATCCATCATTAAAAGATTTTTGATATCACTATTATTTATTACAATTTCATAGTATTAAATGAGAGAAATGTGTTTACTATATATTACGAACAGTTTAGCTCCAGAAAAGTGGTGTCTATCCCATTTTTATAATTTATTGTATGTAAAAAAGAATCAGTTAAGTGATTAATAATTTAAACTGTTTTAACCACTAGCTTATTTATAAAACACAAGAATAAAACGAGGAGCAAACGGCAATGCTTCGTTCACAGTACAAGATGCGACTCTCTGTAAATTGTCCGGCTTCTACGTAACATACTCATACGTGCACTCACTACCAGACAATTTTGATGAAGGGAGGAAATACAGTGTGGTCATAAAAAAACTTTGCCGATATATGGAGTTCTAGCGGCCAGTCCGTTCAACCGATCGAAGTGAAATTTTAGATATAGCTATTCAGAGGTATGAGCTGAAGATTCTGTCAACGGCAACAAAATGGCGCTCATGGTCACGGTTATAGTTACAGAAACTCGAAATTTTCCAATGGCAACACCCATTTTTTTCATCTCTAAATGCTCAGCGCATGCGAAAACCCTAAAGAGCGTTGGAACGGTATAGGTATTTCAATAAACGGACGCGTTATGCTCCCACTAAATCAGCTCTATGAACGGCCCCCAAAAAACACGGCCAAGGTTCACGAAGAAAATTTGAATATGACAGAGACAAAATACCAATCACGAAATATCATTTGCCAGACATTCAACGTAGAAAACGGATAAAAAGTAGGGTGGGAATGTTAGTTCTTCAGTCGGAGCTCGCAAATGCCAACAAAATGACTTGGTTCGTGATGAGTTGGTAAAACTATTATCAAAATGAGATGAATGCTGCGAAAACCTGGCGCGTTTCCCGTCGAAACCATCGCAAAATACGTGGCCTATGCATTTCACAAGCTCTTCGTGATTTAGTAATGAAATTTGAAGAAATTAGCTTCACCTATGATTGTTTGCGATCCGGACGACCAACTGTTCCTGAGGATACTGTTATGGAAGTGTATCACATAGTGACCAGAGGACGCATGCAAACTTCAAAAGGTTCATCTCGTGTATTCGATATACCAAAATCAATGGTCTTAAAGTTACTGCACTCTGTAATCCGCATGTTTCTTTATCGGTACCAGCGCAACCAGATGTTTGAAGCGAGCATATTATGAACGGACGAGGCATATTTCACCATAACTGGTAACGTCGATGGCCTACGCGATCCCCTGACCTCACTCCTATGAATTTCAAGTTCTGAGGATATCTAAAATCTAGAGTACACATGTGCAATCCGCAAACTTTGCCGGATTTGAAAGATTCTATCAAACGTGGGATTGCAAACATCCCTCATGTGATGTAACATTCGACTATATTGTCCACAGTCGCCACCATACAATGTGTAATTGCTTGTGATGGCACCCATGTGGAAAATGCGTAATCAAAATAAAAGTTTTTTTCGATCTATGTTGTAATCAGAGTTTAGTGTACTGACTCTATGTCATATGCAAATTTATTTCGTGCATATGACTTGCATACACCCCAATCGTGTTTTTTTATGGGGGGGGGAGAGATTCGCTGAACAGTTTTTTGTGCTTGCATAACGTGTTCGTTTCTTGCTATACACGTACAGTTCCAACGCTCTTTAGGGTTTTCGCATGCGCTGAGCATTTTGCGATGGAAAAAAATGGGTGTTGCCATTGGAAAATTTCGAGTTTCTGTAACTATAACTGTAACCGTGAGCTCCATTTTGTTGCCGTTCAGAGAATCTCGAGCTCATACCTCTGAATAGCTATATATGAAATTTCAACTCGATCGGTTGAACGGACTGGCAGCTAGAGCTCCATATACCGGCAAAGTTTTTTTTTATGACCACCCTGTATTTCCTCTGCGATTGTAATGTAATTTTCAGTTTAAATTCAAATATATACATTTGCAAAAAATAACATATAAAAGGAATATTTAATATTAAAGATGCAACACTCAATCACTACCATACTAGATTAAATTTTGAAATAATATATTATTGGGTTACATTCAATTTCTAAGTTACTTTAACCTTTTATCGTGTAATGGAAATATACCTCCCACTTCATTTTTATTGAAAATTGCCGTTTCGCACCAGAATATTTAGTAAAAAAAATTAGTCTTTATAATGAACGTGATGACCTAGTCGTTTTTCATTTTTTAAGGGTATAGCCGGGTTTCTTAGTAAAATATGCCCTTGAGTCAACCACATCGAGTCCTACATGGATAGATAGCCCATAAAAAGAAATTCATTTCCCCCCAGTTTTACTTTTGTATCTCGAGACCATGGGGGCGGGTAATGGTCCTAAATGCCTGTTTTGGAAAAGAACGCATTGTGACGAAACTACTAAGCAGATTTCAACGAAAAAAATAAGGGATGCAAAAAACCACCATACGAATGTTTGACAATTTTTTCAGATTTTTTTTTACCTTCCTACCCTGAATGGGTCTAATCGACCCAGACTTATAATGCGTTTCTTTCGATTCAAACCAGAAATTTTTCATAAAGTAAATTAAATAAATAACACAAAGATTTAAGTTAAATAAGTATCTTAAATGGATTTAAATAAAAAATCTGGTGTGAAATATTTTAATCAAGTTTTCTAACATTTTTTTCTGTTTTTAAATGTACATTTTAATTAAAAATAAACTGAAATTTCTGAGTGACCACCCCAATTTTTTTGAATGAAATACTATGAGACATGTTGCATATTCACTATCAATTTCAACTTTCTACGTATGGTGCATCATATTAAAAAAAGGGCAAAATCATATTCCGGCGAAAATGTAAGGCGTGTCTTGGACAAATTTCACGCTTTCGTTTAAAAATACCGTGTGAATTAATATGTGAGATTAGAAAAGAAGGCTTGAAATTTGTCCGAGACACGCCCCACATTTCCGCCGAAATATGATTTTGCCTTTTTTTAATATGTTCATTTAAAAACAGGAAAAATGTTAGAAAACTTGTTCTTTTGTTTAAGGCATCCGACTACGTTGAAAATGCAATTTTCGAACAAAATTGTCAAAACTTTTTTATATTTTGTGTCAATAAAAATCAACTTTTTACCTTTCCAAAACTGTGTTTGTTTTTATTGTACGATAAATAGATCCGGAGTTATAGCGGTTTTTAAACTACTCAACAGCTGTCACTCAAACCGGAAGTGCCGTTTAAAGGGCCGTGTGTTTGGAGAAATTTCATGGTTTTGGTAGTTTTTTTAATAATTATAAGAAATGTAAATAATATGCTCCATGGACAATATTTATCTTTTGGTTTTGAGGCCAATTTGCTTATTATTGATGTACATTAGTGTAAATTCTTGGAAAACATAAATCGACACTTTAGGTGTATTTTTTGGAAAATGTAATTTCGGTGAAAATTCCATACGCAAAACACGATTTCTCAAAACATTATAGGTATATCATTATGAAATCTGAAATATGTGTATATATATTTATACTATTGTGAAGGGAATGAACTAAAGATTTAAATTTAGAATAAATATTTTTTGTTTTATGGATGTTTTTGTGGAATGACATCGATGTATTTTATGGAAATTAAGATGTAAACAGGTGCGATAGGCTATAAGTTTTGACATACTTAAAGCATCTCTTAGATTTTAGTTCATTCCCTTCGCCAATGTCATAAATAAGAAGTGTAAAAAGGAAATTAATATACATACAGTAGAATTTTCTTTAGAGTGTTTTGCGTTTTGGGCCAAATTTCATTAAATTTTGCAATAAATTGATCCATTTATCAAAATTTTATGAATGAATAAAATATTTTTTACTTTCTTTCGCATTTTTTAGTCATAATCTTAGTAAAAACAAGTTAAAAAAATAATTAAATAGCTTTTATGGAAAAATTGCTCCGAACGTAGGCAGGTACCTTAAAAAAATCTGAAAAAATGGTCAAACATTTCGTATGGTGGATTTTTACATCCCTTATTTTTTTCCGTTGAAATCTGCTTAGTAGTTTCGTCGCAATGCGCACTTTTCCAAAACAAGTATTTAGGGTCATTACACCCCATAGTCTTGAGATACAAACTTAAAACTGGGGAGAAATGAATTTCTTTTTATGGGCTATCGACCCATGTAGGACTCGATGTGGTTGACTCAAGAGCATATTTTACTATGAAACCCGGCCTTTGTTACTATTTTGGAGATTGTTCAAATAATCTCATTTCTATAATTTACGTACCGTATTTTCGGGTGTATAAGCCGCAGATCAAATAATTCTTTTTCGACCCAGAATTTTTTAAGAGACAAATGTAACTACTTAGATCGCCGTAAATATTTATCTTCATTTACTAAATAAGATTCCCGGGTCCAAAAAGAATTGTTTGATCAGCGGCTTATACACCCGAAATTACGGTACTTTACGAGTGTGTCCAGTGGGCTGCACCGAAGTGACCAATGTCACCAGTGACTTGGCATTACGGTAAGTGACCGGTTTCTAACCGGTGGACAGAGTCACTGGACGCCATTGGTATTGTTTACTAGTAGCACCATCTGTATTACGTTGCTGTAATTATTATTTTATTATTTTTGTCATAAATATTCATGTAACCAATAACGTGACCCGGCTAACCGAGATTTTTTTTCCTCGATTAGTTCGGTCTCTCACCAATCACTTTGGTTACTACCACTAAACGACGTTGATTGAGGAATCGGTTAGCAGTACTGAACTTACTGAACGCTTTCTTAATTAATTGATAGTACTGCTTAGTTACCAAGTTAGGTAACGATCGTACCGATACATACGGGTGACTCCATTGGATGTACTGCACGATTCCATTCGATTACTTTCTGCCATTTCGATGACAGATTTTTTATATTATCTAACTGTGGTTCTACAATTGAAACTAGCTTTTCTTATCACAAAATAAAACGTGTCAAACTTTTTAAAATTCTGATGATAACTGATAAAATGGTCGTAAAACTAAAACTCTTGCAATCCCGGCTATTACTGTAAAGAATTTTTAGTAAGTTAATTTCTGATTGCCCATTCCAGCTTTAAATGAAAATTTCATGACTTTACTCTCGCCTCCTAGGTACCCCCAAAATTTGGTGATTATAAAGGAAAACGTCGTATTCTACTCTTTCATGTGTTAAAATGTTACAGAATCTTCTGGTGAAATAGCCTTTATTTTTATTTTTTTTTTCAATTCAATATCAATCCTAATAAATGCTTCTGATTTGTCAGAAATAATCTTAAAAATTTTTCTCTACATAGAAACAATTTAATTTCGCTGTAAAGGGATGAGTCATCAAATATGCCACTGAATCCAGGAGTTATTGACTTTATACATAAACGAAATTTTTATATTATTCATTACACCCGTCTTTTAGTTTTTAAATTTGGCAAAAAAAAGGAGCCACAAATTATCCTTGTCTGTTATGTAAATGCTAAGTTTTGAGTTACATGTTCCTATGTATTACCGGAAATTTGTGAGAATTGAATACAGGCTTATTTAAAAAAATTAATTCATTTATGAGCAGTACTTTGGCAATTAATTCCTCAAATGGATGATCAGAATTTCTGTGTAGCATGAAGAAACAATCTTGTTGACCCAAGTAAAAATATTTCTTATAGAAATATCTTAAGAAAATATTCTTTAATAAATCGTTGTTAGGTAAGATTATCGAAACTTTCGAATTTAATGACAAATTTGAAGGATATATATGACTTTAACTCGAATGAGTATAATACATCTAAAAATACATTAAGATGATAAAGTCTGTTTTATCATTTGTAGAGTTACCTTTTGTGATTTCATTATCAATCTTACCTTGTTGGGCTGCCCAAACAGGAAAGTTCGTTCATCTTTATTTCTCAACATTTTAATAACTAAATTTTTTCACAAAAGTGTAAAAAATTAAAAATATATCTAAAAATTACGTTAACATTACAAATTAGTTTGACAAAATCATTCGACAAAGTTCAAGTGTGCTCGAATATTCAAATATAAGTTGGATTTTTGAAATATAAGTTTGGTTAAGATTATTCTGCGTATAAACAGTCATTCAAGGTTAATTATCCTATTTCATGGAAATTTGTATCATATATGAAGCGAAATTTCTTATAAACAACGTCTTAATCACTGTGCGAAGTGGTAAGCAGAAAAAAGTCTTTTCCAGATTGTTGACAAAATTAATTATATTCATGTCTGTTTAAACATTGTGATATTGTTAATATAGGTTTTTATAACATCTCGGTAACGTTAGAACATTTTTTTAATTATTATCTGTTTCCAATTCCTTACCTAAAAGAGGCCGATTTCATATAGATTGTTTTCGTACCACAGAGGTTTCATGGATTCTTTCTAAATCTAACTAAAAATTCAGGAATCATATAAGAGATTTTATACCTCCAGGTTCGTACAGGTACTGTTATTTTCCAGACGAAATTTTAGTATTTTTCTTATAAAAATATATCTAGTTTAAAAGCGCGAAATTTCGCTTTATTTGAGGAGAGTGTTTGTGTGAGAAAATACTGATAACAAAGAGTGTCTTTTTTCTCAAAATTCCAGGACTCGTACGAGCTCTGTATGTAGAATCGTGACAAAAAAAAGTAAACATTCCCTGCTAATTCTGCAATAATTAATCGTAGAAGAAAGTTATTGATATCAAAGGTCTGGAAATTAAATTAATTTTGAATTGTATTAAATAATATATTTTCTTAGGGGTCAAAATCAAAACCAACTTTTTTTTTCAGTGGCAACACCCAATTTCGACAAAATATTTAAAATCTTACGTTTAAACTGAGCCTACAAACAATATTTCAAGTTATTTGAATTATAAGTTTTTCAGTTATATACATTCGAAATTTAGAGCTTCTAAATTAATTTATATTGTCATATTTTTATTAATATATGCTGAAATTGTAATTCCAATGTAAAATTATACTCACATAAAAGTGTAGTTATAATGCTAAAAACTTCAAACATGAATACATTGAATTTTTAATTTAAAAAAACATATATAATTTAAATTGTGAAATTAATGTACGAAAAAAATATGAATTGCAACCTGCAATTTTTTTATGGATTTAAATTTATTATGACCTGCTTTATGCAAATCTAAAATTTAATTTTTTTTCTACGCAGTTTTCAAGTTTAGCAAAAAGAAAAAAAAATCAAAATGCTGGTTTTAGGGGGACCGTCTATGATGTGCAAAACAGCATAATTTAAAAAATATATATATATATTTATTTTACTTATTTTATTGAAACATTTGGATCTGGGATTGCAGTGCCTTACTGAACCCATTAACGCCCAGTGGCACATTCTAGGACTCGTACGAACTCTGTATATAGAATCGTGGCAAAAAAAAGTAAACATTCCCTGCTAATTCTGCAATAAATAATCGTAGAGGAAAGTTATTGATATCAAAGGTCTGGAAATTAAATTAATTTTGAATTATATTAAATATTATATTTTCTTAGGGGTCAAAATCAAAACCAACTTTTTTTTCATTGGCAACACCCAATTTCGACAAAATATTTAAAATCTTACGTTTAAACTGAGCCTACAAACAATATTTCAAGTTATTTGAATTATAAGTTTTTCAGTTATATACATTCAAAATTTAGAGCTTCTAAATTAATTTATATTGTCATATTTTTATTAATATATGCTGAAATTGTAATTCCAATGTAATAATTATACTCACATAAAAGTGTAGTTATAATGCTAAAAACTAAAGCTAAAATGCTGAACTTTTAATAAAGAAATATATATATAATTTATAAAAGTGTAGTTATAAAGCTAAAATGCTGAACTTTTAATTAATATATATATATATATATTAAATTGTGAAATTAATATTCGAAAAAAATATGAATTGCAACCTGCAATTTTTTGATGGATTTAAATTTATTATATCCTGCTTTATGCAAATCTAAAATTTAATATTTTTTTTCTACGCAGTTTTCAAGTTTAGCAAAAAAAAAAAATTTAAATGCTGGTTTCAGGGGGACCGTCTATGATGTGCAAAACAGCATAATTTAATATATATATATATACCGTAATTTCGGGTGTATAAGCCGCGGATCAAACAATTCTTTTTGGACCCAGAAATCTTATTTAGTGATTGAAGTCAAACATTTACGGCGATCTAAGTAGTTATATTTGTTTCTTAAAAAATTCTGGGTCGAAAAAGAATTGTATGATCTGCGGCTTATACACCCGAAATTACGGTATATATATATATATATATTACTTATTTTATTGAAACAATTGGATCTGGGATTACAGTGCCTTACTGAACCCATTAACGCCCAGTGGCACATTTTTATATCTTTAAACACACTTATTGCATATATCTTTATACACTTATTACACATTTTCCACATGGGTGCCATCACAGGCAATTACACGTAATGGCAGCCATGTGGAAAATGTGCAATCAAAATAAAAGTTTTAGTTTCTCCGATCTGTATTGTAATCAGAGATTAGTGTACTGACTCTGTGTCATATGCAAATTTCCTCCTTACGCCCAATCGAATTTTTTCTATGGGGGGGGGCGGGAGGATTCCCAAAACGGTTTTTTGTGCGTGCATAACATGTCCGTTTCTTGAGATACACGTACGGTTTCAACGCTCTTTAGGGTTTTCGCATGCGCTGAGCATTTTGCGATGAAAAAAAAAGGGTGTTGCCATTGGAAATTTTCGAGTTTCTGTAACTATAACCGTAACCGTGAGCGCCATTTTGTTGCCGTTCACAGAATCTCGAGCTCATATCTCTGAATAGCTATATCTGAAATTTCACCTCGATCGGTTGAGCGGACTAGCGCTAGAGCTCCATATATCGGCAATGTTTTTTTTATAACCACCCTGTATTTCTACAATTTCAAAAAGTATTTTCGAGAAAATAACTGTAAATTTTACTGCAATATTATTTTAACCCCTTGAGCTCTGCTGGTAGAATTTTCTACCACATAAATTTAGTTCCAAAATGTCACAATGACACCAGAAAATTTGATCAAATTTACTTCAAAGAGGTTTAATGCATTTTTTCTTGTTTATCGTTAACAGATTTTTTTCTTTGCGAAATACTGGTGATAATGTGACATTTGGAATTTTGAAGAAATTTACACCCCAGAGCTCAATGGGTTAAACATTCAAATTGTCACTTCTGTCCCTTGTCCCTCACCTCATGTACTGATCTTCTGGAACAATTTTAAGTGTAATAACAGACTATTTTTAACAATTTTACCACCAAAAATAAAAATCTATACTCCAAAGTACATAATAAAGTATTTTTATTGTAAATTAAAAATAGTTTTACATTCGTTCTGAGTCAGAGAAACGCTGTCCCCTAATTTTAATGTCACTACTGTCCCTTTGTATAAAACATCGAAAATGACCACCAGGTCGCCAGATAAAATTTGGTGAACAGGTGCATTTAGTAGAAGGAGCCATCTTAATTGCCCAGAAAAACACATGGCACAATTCTAAGGACTTCAACAATAGTTACAAGGTACAAAATGGATAGAAAGATAAGAATATGTTTATTACGTGTCACTACTGTCCCCTTCTTAAACTGTCCTTGTTATTGTTTTTATTTATTTATTATTTTGTCATGATATAACATACTTTTGCATAGTACAAAATATCATATTGCAGTCTTACTAAGCTTAACTTACTATGTACACAGAAGCAATTTTCTTAATTTTGTCACTACTGTCCCTGTCACTTCTGTCCTCTTTCAAATTATTTATTTCAGGAATATTCAATCTCCGAAGCAGATATTAATGCCATATATGACTTGAAGACAAAGGATACAGTGATACCATCTATTCCAAATCTAGTAATCTAAATTTTACTAAAATCCTGGTTTATAAAGTAAACAACTATCTTGGGGACAGTATAGTGACATTGATTACCAAATTATTGGGTCGTTCGGAAAGTCCTTTCCGTTTGGGAAAATCAATTCGCACCGGAAAATTTTGTTCATTAATATCTAAGTATTAGATATCGGAAACAATATCTAATAATTAAATAACAAAATTTTCCTTGGCGAATTGAATTTTCCAAATTGAAAGGATTTTCCGAACAATCCAAGAATATATATAAAGCTTAAAGTGTAAGCCCGAGTGTTGTTTATTACTCAGTAGCATATGCTGTATCTAATTATTAAAAAATATTGCTTAAAATTTGATTTTTATTTTTCACCAAATCAATGAGTGAAATTACCCACTTATTGGAGAATCACCCATATATACAGGGTGAGTCATAAATATAGAAAAAATAGGTTATCTCCTTAAATATTGCCCCTAGACCCATACTTCCAATTGGAAAGTTTCGTAAAAAAAGGTGAATTTTTTGATAAGATAAGTTGCATCTGCATGGGAGGTCTATTTTAAAATATACGAAAATTAAACTTTTATACGGCCCCCAGAGGATAAAACTTCCAATTAGAAAAAATTTCCTTATCCATTTCTGAATTGAACAAAAAAATTCATCTTGATATCTTCAAAACTCAGAGAGTTATGACAATTTTAATAAATCGTGAGGCTTCAAGGGATCAGACAAAACTTGAAATGCGTGTAATTGAAGAAACAATGTTGCTATAATGGGTCCAGGAAACATTTATTTTATATATTTATTTATGGAGTTAGAATTTTGAATGTTTTGTGATGGTTAACCATATAATTTGTAAGCATTATCACATCATAAGCCTTATTAATAAAATATTTTTTTTCAAAAAAATTAGAGTAAATTAAAATTGTTATAACTCAAAATATTATTTGTCGCGTCAAATTTTTTTCTGTTGATTAAATGAAAGTGTCTAATTTTCAATTTTGATTCAGCATTTTAAATAATATTTTTTTCAAATAAAAGTATTTAAAATAGCAATATAAAAAAAGAAGCATTTTTTGTCAACAAATCATACTTTTAAAAATAAATTTTCTGAGCTGAAAACTTCTTTCGGCACGTTGGGAATTTTATGTTAAAAACTATTAAACTATGAACGTGGGACTGTTACCGTAACCGACGGTTATTGACTTATGTCAGTTTAAAAATGAGAAATACTGAAATAAAAACATTTGATGCAGAAAAGTGCATTTAGTTTTAAAGAAAGATGGACTCCTAATATTTAAATGCTATTTAAAAGTTTCTAGGTGATTAACTTTGTCCTGTATAGTTTCGATTTCAGATGTTGTTTAAGTTTTGCCATTCTCACATTCTTTAATTACTGTTTAAATGCGTCAATGGATTTAAACCTCATTTTTTTATCACGTCGATTTCAAATTTTTTCATTGTGCAGTGATTCACAGACAGACATTTTGTAAAAACATGTTTTTCGGTATCTCTGAGCCCTAAACGCGTGAATCCATCGAAAACCGGAATTCAAAAATTTCATGAATCCAATACTTTCTTCTTATAAAGATAGAAGAAAGTAAAAATAGGTTTAAAACCATAATAAATTTTGAAGCTGAATAGTAAAAAGTAGATTTTTGAAAATATTTCTATGTAATTTATTAAAATATATTTCCAACGATTCCGTTAATAGAAGTGTCATTTTCGCAATTACCGTAATTTCGGGTGTATAAGCCGCGGATCAAACAATTCTTTTTGGACCCAGAAATCTTATTTAGTGATTGAAGACAAATATTTACGGCAATTTAAGTAGTTACATTTATTTCTTTAAAAATTCTGGGTCGAAAAAGAATTGTTTGATCCGCGGCTTATACACCCGAAATTACGGTACTATTTTTACTAAATTTATTGCCTGTGGCAATAAGTTTTTAACACACTTTTAATGAGAGTTTAGTTAAGCTCACTTAATTTAATAACACTTATTATAAGTGTTTAATAAGACAGTCCGGACAATGGGTCGTGTCATTTACAAGGTTAGCACCAAGCTCGCGATATTGCAGACATCTAGCATATTTTAAGAAAGTTTAAAACAAAAACCTATATGCTTTTATTTTATATCTAAAAGTTAAAGTATTGTCTTGGATCGATATTTAACAATGCGTAAATTTATAGTCGATCCCTAAATTGTACTTCAAACGAACTGATATCGCTGCGCTGAGAGGTATGCTTAAGTGGTATAAGTGACGAATTTTTGAAAATTTTGTATTTTAATATCTTTCGGGGATTTGTAGATATCAAGATGAAATTTTTTTTTGTTCAATTCAGTAATAGATAAAGAAAAAATTTCTAATTGGAAGTTTTATCCTCCGGGGGCCGTATAAAAATTTAATTTTCGTATTTTTTTTTAAATAGACCCCCCATGGAGTTGCAATTTATCTTATCAAAAAATTTACATTTTTTATGAAACTTTGCAATTGGAAGTATGTGTCTAGGAGCATTATTTAAATAGATAGCCTATTGTTTCGATATTTATGACTCACCCTGTATATATTGAGAGTGGCAAATTCATATGTTAATTTGATGCAAAATTTCTATGGAGTTTAATTGACACCAGTGTATGGATAATTGTTTAGTTATATCTATTGTATTATAATAGTTTAATCATTTACATTATTAATTTGCACTTCACTTTTAATAAATGTGAGTACTATATCACGACTCAATGTATAGGGTACTTTATTAATAAGCTACTTTTTAATCTTTTATCAACCTAAATTAAGATATTGAGTTTAGCCCAGCATAGTCAAAATAAATGTTATTGATTTAAATAATAATAGGGTAAACTATGTCAGTATGATTTAATTTTTCTGAAATTACAATATTCTACTTTTAATTAATTTATAAATTTAATATTATGATATGTACGATTACCGTAATTTCGGGTGTATAGGCCGCGGATCAAACAATTCTTTTGGACCCAGAAATCTTATTTAGTGATTGAAGACAAATATTTACGGCGATCTAACTAGTTATATTTGTTTCTTAAAAAATTCTGGGTCGAAAAAGAATTGTTTGATCTGCGGCTTATACACCCTAAATTACGGTATTAATTTTATTTTTTCTCTTTTTCAATTTTATGTTCAATTCAGTAATTTGTTGTTCTTTGTTATTGATGTTATTTCTCGTCACATTTTCTTTGTTTTTGCGACTTTGAAGTACACGTGGATATAACTCTTTGTTTTTAATTTCTCCATATCCGCTGTAGATTACTTGGTATGTCTTTAATGAATTTTGGTTTTATGTGTGTTGGTAGTTCCGAATTCGCATTGTTTTACTTTTTCAAGGCAAATACGAAGATGAAACCACACACTTCATTTGTAGTTCTAAAGTATTTGGGACCTGAAGATTCTGCTTTAGTTCTACAAATTGCATTTGTATTCATATTAATTATTTATTTTTTTCCCTCCATGTTCAATGGGCTATAAGTTATTAAATCCAATGGTTCATATATTGTAATAGTATTAATGGGTTTATTCTATTAAATTCGAATGGTTAATATTGTATACTATTAATGGTCTTATATATATATATATATATATATATATGTAATAAATATTTTAACGGCTAAAGTTCTTTTATTTTATTTTATTTTATTTAGCATAATCTATTATTTTCTTAAAAAGAGCTAGAATATTTCGTGAATGCCAATATCTTATTGCGAAATCTTATATTTAGTACACAAATTCATTTTCCTTTTTAGAATTAAAAAACATTTATCGAAACTTTAATTTTGTTTTATTATTTAATTAATCGTCTGCTAGGTATTCATACGCTTTTTCACGAGGGCAAATTACGCTATTACGCGATTAGGTAAAGAGTTCGTACCTCTAGTCACGCCTAGCATCCAATGGTAGAGAGTGGGTTGGATTAACTTTGCGTTGAAAACTATCCTAATGGATCTTTAAAAGCCTTACGTAAAAAGGGGAGGGGCTAGATTGGCTTGCAATTTTGAGAGAGTCATTTTGGTTTTGGAGAGCGTAGAATGCTTTTGATCTTACAAATTCTAGAGTTTCCGTCTCATCTTCGAAATAATTTAGAATGTTTGAGATGATGCAGGCTTAGAGCAAGTTGTCTATTAGGAATTTGGAAGACTGGAGAGATGGGGAATAACTGATGGTCGTGCTCAAAAATAACAAAGGACTAAAAACTGATTTTATTGCATTTTTCTGGAGAAACTCCCATAGAATACAACTCCATTGCTTCCAAATACGGCTGCTAAACCAACACTGATAAAACGACAGATGTTATTCCACAAGAATCGATATATTATTTCAAGCAAACCTGTTTATTATTTCAA
This sequence comes from Maratus speculifer, assembly GCA_964019185.1. Lineage (NCBI taxonomy): Eukaryota > Metazoa > Arthropoda > Arachnida > Araneae > Salticidae > Maratus > Maratus speculifer. Next base: position 232,032,131 of record OZ025299.1, on the reverse strand, counting down.
GTAAATCGACTTATTATTACATATATATATATTATTTTTTATGGAAACACTAACTATCATTTTTTTCCAAGAATCTCTTTCAAACAGATGCATTAAAGAAAAGAAGAGTTCGGACAAATTTGTTACTGGGTAAAATCGGATCAAGGGGGTGAAAAAGGGAAGGACAATTGTAAAAATAGAAAATAATCCATAACTTAATAAATGTGACGCATAACAGATCAGTTTAAAGTTATTATTATTTCAAAGAAAAACACCAAAAACTTATGTATGACAGATTTTTGATGTCGTTAAAAATGAGCTCAAAAGGCGCAAAAATTAAATTTCAAAAAGAGAAAAAAAACTAATGAAATTTATTATAAATCTTTTTAATTTTATCTACAGCTTTTATATTAAAATGTTTTTCATACTAGCAACTTTAATAGCAAAAATAATAAATAAATAAATAAATAAATAAATAAATAAATAAATAAGGCAAAAAAGAGAGAGATAATTAAAGTACAAAATAAAATCAAAACTTTGCCAATTTACAAGACATGAAATCCACTTAAATTTATTGTAAATCTTCTTAATATTATAAAAAATTTTTATATTGACAAGTTCACGACGCGACCAAGTCTTATGAAAAAAGTAAAAAGAGAGAGGATTGTCATAGCAGAAAAGAAATCACATAAACATGATTCCGATAAAACCAACTCTTACAGAAAAATAAAATTGAAAACTCATAAAAAATGGCAGATAAAATTGTTAAACTAAGTTTATCTCGAATAAAGATTTAGTTATTGATGTCAAAATTAGTAATTAACTTCGAAATATAATTACACCTGCAGGCCAGGCCGGTGGGATTTCGTTTTTCAAAATATACCGTTATCAATCGACTTGGGATTTATTTCAGAAAAAAAGCATTTTTTTTTATTTGTTATTCTGCTTTACATTCTTTTATATTCTAAATTTTGTAATAGTCAACATTCTTCGCATCTCTTCCATGAAATTCAAAAATCTGTGAGTTAAATAAATTCAAAATCCGAAAAAAAGAATTGGAAAAAAAAACCTTATAAAATTTCAATCACATTCACATATGGGACAACCATTATAATAACACATACCTTGTATTTTTTAGAATTGATTAATTAAATATTAGTAAAGATTATAAAATAAATACTGAAGAGCGTTTTATGATATATAACAATAGCTGAAGAACATTAACCATTTCGGTTCCGATTTTTTGTCCATTTTCGGAACAAAAGTATTATTACATTAATAATGCTAGTCGTAGCTATCCAAATAAACTTACTGATGTTTAACCCCTTCAGGACCACGGGTGCGTATACGCACCAAGCGGATTTCCCCTTCGGAGCCCATGGGTTCGTATACGAACCGCGCTGAAAAGCACTCTTCAGGCCCACGGGTTCGTATACGAACCAATGAAAGTGAACGTTTTTTCAGTAATTTGTTCACCTTCTAGATGGCACTGTAATACCGTAATTTTTAAACTGAGTGAATTTGTGGGCATTGACCTTCAATTTATAGTTTTGTTTTCTTTCAGTCTTTGGTTGTTGGCGACCCCCTGTCTCGTGTAAACAAATGCACGTGCAGATGGCTTTGTGGGGTTGGCTGTGATTTAAAGGGTTAAAGCGTTTGGCGGTTGCTTTTCACTGTATTTATTTTCTAAGAAGGAAAAATGATTGGAATATTTTCGGGGATATGGGGGTTTGGAATTTCTTATCAGTGCATTTCAAAGAGGGTGTATTGTCGATATTCTGTTTTAGTTTGTAGCATTCGAATATTCATGGCGAAAAGAGCAAGATATCTCATTGAGAGTGAAATTTCGCAGATTATGAATGAGCTAGATAGTGATATCAGTGAAAATAGTTATGAGATGAGTATTTCGGATAAAGACTCTGAAGCGACAGAAATATATGAAGATGTGGATACCTCGTTTAGTGATACATGGGGTGATAATATCGGTGTTCTCCCTTCTTTATCGTTCTACAAGTTTTTTAACAGTTATATCCTTTTGGTTTTTAATTACTTAATATCAATTTTATGAAAAAATATTCTTCTTCTATTTTTATATGTATAATGTGTGTATATGATCAATGTTTCAAACCCTTAAGAAAGCAAAATTTTACTGATTTTCATACGTTATGATTAATTGATTATATTTTATTTTAATTATTTTTTCTTGTATTAAAACTTTTTCGTTATAAATGTTACTTCATAACCTTACTAATTACATCAGTTTCAAAGCAATTTTATATTCACATATATATATATATATATATATATTTGCGTTAGGCTTAACTCACAAAACACCCCGGCCCCCGGCCCATAGACGCGGAAAGTTTTGAGACGCGCGGGCCTGGGGAAGCGATCCTTTCCTACAGCGGCGGTCCCGAACGGGTTAAAGATTATCTAGTTGTCCGAAACGCAACGAAAGTACTTATTTTGTGTACTATTCAATTCATACTTATAGGATAATAGTCTAAGGAAGTGTTTTTGAAGACGTTTGGAAAATATCGTATTACAACAAGGTTTGACAAATATTACAACTTCCTAATGATTTTTACGCTTTGTTACGCATGATTTCTTCAGAAAAGTAACCTATATTGTAAATTTAAAGAATGGAATATATGTATAAAATAAAGAAATATTCAACGGTGCGAAGAGAATTAAGTAAACTTTTATTATTATTGTTATTACTAAACGTCAAAACATAAATGAAGTCATAATAAGAAAGGCATAGACGTATACTAACACTTCTATATGCAGAAAGTAACAAAATAATTGTTTAGGCAAAATAACATTTGATGAAAAGACATGTACAATTAATAGTATACCCGACCGGAAAGGATTAAATGAGAGAAATGGCAAATAATAATAATTGTTTTTGTTGCTGTTGTTTGTCCCGTTCTTAGGACCCACTGAGCAGCTTTCTATTACTGTATAGCTTGTCTAGCTTACTTCACATGATAAAAAAACTAAACGATTCAGCGAAACTCTCTACCACTATCGACAGACACCCATTCCAAATATAGACCTGTTTGCCATAAACACATTATTGTTCGACACATACAGCAACATTCGACCTGACACACAATCTACCTAGCTCCATCAAACCAAACAGGACAGTAATGATAAATCTCATCCAAGAACTGAGACAACCAAGTGAGATGCTCACCACTTTTTCTACCAGATATTGCAAAAATAACTTCATACGAAATATTTCTGGAAATATGTAACTTCCACGTAATTCCATGTTTTCCCAAGGTGGGTGGTTTTCACTCCTGAGTGAAAACCACTCACGAGTGCTTTACTTTGTGAGCAATAAAACACTTTCTCACGAAGTCCAGAAAACCAAATGCTCTTCCTTTTGATTCCCCCACTACACATACATAGATTGCACTTCCCCACATCACATCTAAGAAACCTCTTACGCCGGGCGTGAGTCAGAATAGTTTTAGTTAAAAACCTAGCAAATACAACACTAGTCTCCCAATCGGATTCTTTTTGTTTATTATGTTTCATATCCATCATCCAATTTTCAGGTGAAAACGACGGAATACAAACATTACTATAGGGTCTTTTCCAAGCTAGATCATCAGCAGATTCATTTATATCTATCCGTTTATATCCAGGTACCCAAATAAAAGTCATCTTATAATTATCAGACCTCTTCCTGTTAATCTCATCTCTCAACTGAGTAATTATAGCTACAGATTGGCAAGAAATAATACATTAATAGAAATGATTTAGTCAATTTGCAACTATTCAACAACTTTAGAGTACCGATGTTCAATTTGAAAAAAAGCCCCTAAAATATACCAATTTTAAAATAATTAATTTCTCGGAAACTAACGTCACAAATTTTATACAAATTTGCATTTAGGTTAATTGAATGGTGTAAAACTTATGAGTAAAAATTGGTGTCATAATGTGGTCTTGCTCTTGAGAAAAACATAATTTTCGTTTGTTTTGGTATGTAAATGATCATCTAAGACAATTTTATGTACTCATTTTAAAAGCAGACTTTATTTCCGATCGTTTGGCACCAGTAACTTTATTCAACGATTTCTTTTGCTGAAATAGTAATGTATTTATTGTATTTTTACTGAAATAGTAATATATTTTACTAAACTGTTTACCTTTTTTTTTTTTTTTTTTTTTGGTCCGACAAGAAAAAAATCCTGCACTTGCTCAAGTTTTTTATATGGCATATGATATAATTTCTATATTTTAAAACAATTATTTTATATTTTATAAATTATTGACAGATTCACTTACTTTTTGCAGGCCTACCTGAGTAATGAAATGTCTTGTGGTGGAAACATACAATTTATTGTTAAAACTACAGCTTATCTCAAGCCTAACGTGGTTCACGCTACTTCAATTGATGATTATGAGACCGTTGGAACGTGGAAACTTTTTCGTGGCCCTATATTTACTGGAAATTTATTTCCTTTAACTACAGGAAATCTCAGAGGAAAAGAATTGAAAATAGGAATTGTTAATGTAAGTAAATAATGGTGCCTTCCAAATTATCAAATAACTTTCTTATAATTTATTAACACTAGAACCGCGGAAAAAATCATTCAAGTTTTATTAAAAAATATCTCACCGGAATTTTCATTTAAAGCTGTTTATCTTATTTATTGAAAACATTTTTACTCAGCATATATTTAGCTTATTTTATTAAGAATTTTCTGGTTCGAATCGACATCTCTCCACACGATACGGGTCAAAATGACCCGTCACCGCGGTTCTAGTGTTAAATACAGTTTAGTAGACTCTCTAAATAATGTGTTTCTTCCCACTAAATTTTTGAAAGATTGCTAGCAAACTTTTTAAACGAACATTTAATTAAACAGTTGGTAATTCAATTTTCACAATGACACGAAATTTTTACATTTTTTGAAATGTCCTAAGCTTAATCTTACCATTTTCCACATTTGAAATGGGAAAGTATGCGAGTTTCTAGACATTGCATACGACAAATTTATATGTTTGATTGTTTTATTAGCATCTCAAACTACGTCACATAATGTGAAATCGAGGAGCACGAAAAAAACAAGTTATCGCCGTGCATTCCACGTATCTTTTTTCTTTCAGACGTCTAAAGTGACGTGATACTCTTTTGATCCAGGCTAACGAAAAAGACAGGCTATCGCGTTGCATTCCATTTATGATATTTTACAGATTGCTGGAGTCACGTGATCCTCGAATGCACCAATAAAGGTGTATGAAAAGAGCATCACGTCATTCTAGCGGCCTGTAATTAAAAAAAAAGAGATAAGTAGGATGCACTATGGTAGACTGTCTTTTTCATTAATCTCGCTTTTGATACATCTGCATAAGTGCCATTCGACCCTCATGTGATTACAGTAGTCTATATAAAAAATACGCGTAAAACACTGCGGTAGCCCTTCTTTTTCGTTAGTAGGCAGCGTGTGAAACAGAGAAGACAAAAAATCAGGATGCTGCAACCAACGCTGGTCGCAACTTAGTCACGCTTTTTGACCAACTCCAAAAATAGAAGATTATGAATTCGACCTGTCTGTTTTTTGTCACTCCTTAACTTCCGTAAATATGAATCGATTTTGAAATTTCCTTTTTTGTTTGAAAGTATAAGACAACCGTATGGACCCATTTGATTTTCATTAAATTCTGAAGATTAGAACTTTTTAAACTAAAAACTTTAAAAATTCAGATTCTTTTCCAAACAGTCGTCCAATTAGAAACGTTCATTTTTAGCTCACAGGCTATCTAGCCTGAGAGCTTATGTGCCCGCCCGTTTTGTATGTATGTACATTCGTTCATACGTGCGTGCTTAACGCGATAATTTATGATAAAAACATTCGATCCACTTGAAATTTTGTATATAGATATATCCTGATAAGGCTCTTCCCTGATTAGTTTTTGGAGTTCATTCGATATGTATAAGAGGGGGAATGGGGGGCTCATGCCCCTTCCCTTAATTGATATAAATGGGTTTACCATGCAGAATTATCAGTTTTCGTTCAAAACTTAGGTAGAAGATCATTCTGATGATTGGTATTAGATGTATCCGTGATTGGTATTAGATGTTCATGGGATAAGATAAACAGGAGGAACGGGGGTTCTAATGTCCCTCCCCTTAATTTATATAAATGGTTTTTTCATGCAGAATTATCAGATTTTGTTCAAATCTCTGAATAGTTTTGTAAGTTTAATGGTTAAGTATAAAAGAGGGGGATAACTCCTCTTAAATTATATAAATCGGTTTTTATTAAGAATTTTCCGATTTGCTCTGGATTTTGGATATAGATTTTTTATATGATAAAGCATGTCCCTGTTTAGTTTAAAGAGTTCAATTATTAAGTACAATAGAGCCCCGCGACGATTTTTTTTCTTTTTACAGCAAGGCAAATTTAATAGACCCTATAGTTAGCAAATTTAATAGACTCCCAAAGCTAGAAAATTATGTAGCGTGTACATTCTCTGATCACTCACCTTGACGACGCCAGAAAGCCAGTCTACTCTGTAAAGTTCACGTTATAGAGGACAAAGTTTATATTTTCTCTCACAAAAGCCTCATTTCTAGATGGTTTCCTATGGAAGTACGAAATTTCGGTAAATCCACTTTTTAATTGAGGTGATGTGCATAAGTGGAGACATCTATGGACCGAAATGATTATTTTATATTCCAATTGTTATTGATGTTCGACTTCGTATTGCTTCAATATTTAGAGGAACAAGACGACGAGGCACAGCTGGCAGAAAAACTCATGTTAAGGAAAATACAATTTAGAATAAAGAAAAGGTGTTTCCAAAGCAAGAACAAACACAAGTGACTGATTATTTTAGAAAGATGTAACTCAACAATTTTTGTACGGTATGTTGCAATTTTAATATATATATATGTATATATATTTAGTGATTTAGACGTAGAGCGAATGTTTTTGCAGTACTGTACACATGCATGTACAATAAAACACAGTTTTATGTTGAAAATTTTATTTTTCGTGTTTGCACTCTATTTTTCGGTTTATCCGCAATTTTTGTTATCCGCGCTGCCCTTGCCACCCTATTGCGTGGATAATCGAGGCTGTACTGTATAAAAGGGGGGAAAGGGGGAAGCTGTTTCCCCTCCTTTAATTTTTTTTCGAACGGAATCAACCCTTCAAAATATAAGGCTGTCATGTACAATTAGTATGTGTAGCCTGTGAGCTCAATGCCTAACTGGGCAATATTCTTTTTATTTATGCTGTTACTCTAACGGAAATTTAAAATTTTGTGAAATTTTGACTGGATTAACACACATTTTGCAACATTGGTGAAAATGAGATTGACCAATAAGAAAATTTACTTACTTAAAGCAGCAACAATTTCGCAAAAATGCAAACTTCTAGTTGGTCAATCTAGTAATCGCGCAAATTCAAAAATGTAAAAATTCGCAAAAATTAAAATCGTAATCCTATTTTAATGGATGAAGTTATAAGAAAATTCAAATATACTAATTTTTAGGTGGAGCCTTCCCGGTTGTTACAGTATTTTTTGTTTTAAAAATAATAGTGCGTACTATTTTTTTTAATATTCTCTGGGATTTTTTTTTATATTCTTTTATATTTTCTCGAGTTTGAAATTGTCATGAGCGTGAACCAGATGGAAATATACAAGAAGAAAAAATACCCATATGTAGAAGGGTTTTTCTATGGGCCCGTCCGAAGGACCCGTGGGATTAAATTTCCAATTAGGAAAATTTTCTTTACTTTTTCCTGAATTTAACAAAAAATATTTCATAAAATAATAATAAAATATAAAAATATTTCAAAATTCGTGACTTACACCACTTAACTATGCCTCTGAGCGGCGAGTTCTTGACACAATTTCATTATAAGTTAGGGATCCTTCACATCTTACATTTTAATAAAAATCGATTTAAGATAGTGTCTCTGCTTTGAACATAAAATAGCAGCGTATAGATTTTACATTAAACTTGTTTTCAGAATATACAGGGGGTTGCACTAAAGGTCTGCAGGGTCGAAATATCTAGGTCTGGTCCCGAACCGACCCATAAAGAAAAAGTTCGCCCTGGCCTGGAAAAAAGTTAAAACCATAGCAAGACCCGGTTCGGAGAATTTAAAATCATAGCCCAGCTCGGCCTCAAATTTTTGCATAGTTTTTTACTTTGATATGATTTTAAAATATTTCGTATGTAGGAGTTCTGACCAAAAACACATATTATAGTTTTTTTTTAATTTATAATTTTCATTGCTAAAGAAGGGGCAAAAGCTGAGGTATATTTATTTTATTAATTAATCTTTATTTATATGTAAGTGTTTCACTTATGCTTTTATAACGTTAATCCATAGTCCATGTGTTTGAGACTTTGATAAATGCTATAGAGTAGAACCTTGTAAGAGGAAATCACATAGGAAAGAAAAACAAATGTGCTATAAATTATTTCCATTCTTAGGAAAAGTAAGAGTATTTTATTTTTTTCTCAGGTACTAGGGGCGATCAAAGGAAAAGGTACGAAACGCCCTAACTATCAAACCGGTTGAAATTTGAATATGCCGCTTTGGAATAAAGTAGTGAGACATCGAGAGATGCGATTGGAGTATCCAGTGTAGTTGTGAACATACGTAGGCACTTGTGCATGAAGGGGGAGAGAAGCAGACAGCAAGTGAGCTCCGTCCAATTGACGCGGCAGTGCCTGTGAGGCCATCATTGCTTTCCCATTGCAAAATCTGCTGATTAAAGTGCAGCGAGGTGTCTAATCAAAGTCTGACGCAGTGAGAAATCTGATAACACTTCGCTGCTCTTTAATCATCGGATTTTGCAATGGGAAAGCCATGATGGCCTCACAGACACTGTCGCGTCAATTGGACGGAACTCACTTGCTGTCTTCTTCTCTCCCCCTTCATGCACAAGTGCCTACGCATGTTCACAACTACGCTGGATACTCCAATCACTTCTCTCGATATCTCACTACTTTATTCCAAAGCGGCATATTCAAATTTCAACCGGTTTGGTAGTTAGGGCGTTTCGTACCTTTTCATTTGATCGCCCCTAGTATTATTATATTCATTTTGCATGGATCAGCACATTTATCCGTTTAAGACTGGATTCCGTCATAGACAGGCTCTTTTTCGCTGATTTTATTTTATTTTATTTTTGTAAAATAAAAAAATAGTTTTAAAATTGTATATGTTTTTCGAAAAAATTCTTGGACTGAGACAAATTATACTTATTTTATTTATGGATTAGGTCAGTCAGAGATTTTTATGCGGGCTGTGTCAAGACCGGGACTAAAAATTTTGTCCTTAGCAGACCTAAGAAGGAAGCCAGTCCCTAAAACCCGTTAAATATTACGTCAAAAAAATACGTTAAGCCTGGCCTGACCGAGCCTTGGAATACATCCGTTTTTAACAGTCTAGCCGGGATGATAAAGTTGTGAGAGCTGAAATTATAAAAAAGCTGTTAATCCGTATGTTAGATAAAACACTGTTTTAAATAACTGATGGACATTTAAATAGTACAGAGAGGAGGAGAAAATGGTCACGCTGAATCAGAAGTTTAAGCTACAGAAAGAAGTTATTTTTCACTTGCATTTTTTTTAACCCGGGAGAACGCGCGCTTACCCAGTATATGAATAGTTTTAACTTTGCCACCAATAAAATCAAATTATAACAGTCACTTTATTAAGACGGAGACAATTCTTATAAATTTTGCGATAAAATAAGTTGAAGATTACTTTTAAAAAATTAGTGGTTGCAATTGTAAAAACCATACGCACTCCGGGTTTTTTAGGCCCTGCGCGCTTCCTCCTGGGTTAAAAGCATTTAAACATTTTATTAGAAGCCAATCTTTGTTTAAAACTTTAAATGCGTTTTCTGCATGATTTTTTTTTTTATTATTATTTCTTGTCTTTAAATTATCAACAGCCGACAATAAAGGTAAATAAGTAAAAAGTTGCGAACTTGAAATATGTCTTTTTTTATTAACTTACATTAATTTTGTTTCGTCAAATTTGAAAAAAATATTTACTTATGAAAGTATGATTTTATAAAAAATAAATTATATTATTTTTCAAATAAATATTTTAAAAAATTTAAAATTTAATATTGAAAAAATCTGAAACAAAATTAAAATTATATTTTCTTCTTTAATTAAATGAAAAAAAATGAAATTCGATGAATAATGTTTCGATTTACATCGATTTTGAATTATCTCACTTTTAAAAAATATTAATCATTTGAAATCACTATAAACTTTACGGGAAATTTTAGAATAATATTTCCTTTGCAAATTATATGGTTAATCAACTCAGAAAAAGAAAAAAAAAATCAAAATTCTAACCCAATAAATATTTTTTACGTTTCCTAAAATTGGTATAGTAACTTTATTTCTTGAATTCCGCGCTTTTCAGTTTATGTCTAATCTCTTCAAACCTGATGAATTATCTAAACGGTATAAATCTGCAAGTTGTGCAGTTATGAAGATGCATTTTTTTGTGCTTAAGGGAAGGTTTCTTAACTGGAATTTTTAACCTACGGGGGCCGTATAAAAATTTAATTTTCATATTTTTTTAAATATACCCCTTATGGAGTTGCAATATGTCTCCATATTTTTCACCTTTTATATGAATTTCTTTTAATTGGAAATATGGGTCTTGGGGTAATATTTAAAGAAATAAACTACTGTTTCGCTATTTATGAATTACTCAGTATACCTTAACTAGATCAGAAATTTCAGTAGTTATAACTGGCGCTAAAACACATACGTTTTGTCTATGGAAATCAAGATTAAAATCCATTTATTCTTACAAAATGGAAGGTTATCACATTCCACTCTGAACTCGGATTTTCATTTATAAATTTAACAGTAATGAAGATATTGTAGCAATAATTTCAACAGACATATCATGCTTTTGTATAAAATTGCATAAAATAGTACCATCTTCGTCCAAAATATAATGAACGAGATATTTTATATTTCATATGGAAAATACGATGCATGTCATATCAAACATTTGAATAAACAATTTTATTTTACTTGAGAGAAGTGTAACGAAAAATTAAAAATAAATATTATTGACATGTCTCAATTCTAATCTAATAACTACTATCATAATAAAATAAAAATATAAATATTTTCACGGTCAATACAAAGGCACGCAACGATGAGATGTAAACCAAAAACTACACGCTCTATTGTAAAAACAATAAATTAAAAATAGACCATGATCAAAATTAATTTCCAACTTGGTTCATTCTATCCAAGCTTTCACGAGGAATTTATTCATAAACTTTAAACATAACTTAGGAATAATAAAAGAAAAAATATCATTCCAAACAAAATTTTACGCGTATAAATTTCAATAGACTTAATTTTTCGTTTCACCTCTCTCAAGTAAAATAAAATTGTTTATTCAAATGTTTAGATATAAAAAGTGAATTTCTTAAACTCTTGTGATTTAAAATTTTAAAACATTTAATAACTTTTTATGCATGCGATATCATTGACCAAATTCTTTATATGATTTTAATCTGACGAAAATCTCGTTAAAATATATTTATTATTGTTAAGAGCCCTTATTTAAAAATCAGACGAAGTGTGATAGTTGTATATTTTGATTTGCTTGACTTTTTTATATGTTGAAGTAGATCTTCTTTAATGAATAGTGTGCAATTTTGAAGCCCTGAAAAAATTTCCTCTTTCCTATAGAAAATAGTTGTTCAAGGCTGTGAATGCCATTTTTATGAAAAATGAAATCCCAATATGTTTGGAGTAGTATATCTCTGGCAAGCAACAACATCCCAAAATTATTTTGGCATAAACTTATAGTATAATATTAACTGCTCATTAAAATTTATTTGTTCCCATGAAGCATTGTTATTATAGATTGTTATGTTGCGACAAAGTACAGCCAAAATGACGTTTTTGTCCATTTTCCACTCTTAATATCTTATTTAAACTATAATACCCCTAAGTTTTTCTTATAGAATATGAAAGTGCACTACTAGGACAAACTAAATATTATAGTACTGCACGGAGATACTGTTGCTGTTAGTAGCTATAACCTGTTAAATATTCAAAATTTCCAAGAACTGCAATATTTAAAGTAATTTATTTCAAAAAAGCCCCACAGTTGAATGAAAAAAAATATATCACGCAATAGTTAAACATATGTACAAAAACATGGAAAAGACAAAGAAGTAGGGCCTTGTGATAATTTTAGACAAAAAAATGACAAATATTACAAGAAAAGCAATGTCCACGATTACATTTTTTTCCCTAAGTAAAAATGAAACATCCAAATTCTCGTTCATCTTTCTATGATTTTTCCTTATGAGAAAATGAAATATCCCTTTTTTTGTCGCCTCTTCCGAAAGAGAAACGGGATGTTTCATTTTCTCTTAGGGAAAAACTGTGATGATAGACATTGCTTTTCATATAAATTTTGTCATTTTTTTACTAAAATATATCACGAGTCCTCCACTTCTTTTTCTTTTCCATGTTTTTGTACATAAGTTCAACTATTGCGTAACATAATTTTTTGCATTCAACTGTGGCGCTTTTTTGAAATGAACTACTGTAAAAGGTGCAGATTTTGGAAATTTTGAATATTTAACATGTTATAGCTACTAACAGCAACAATATCTCCGTGCAGTACTATATTATTTCAAAACATCACTTTTTTGGTCTGAATTTCAAAATAAGGGCTCTTAATGTTCTGAATGAAAATTAGAATTCACTTTGCAGTGAGATGCTCTGTGTTTTTCCTGAATAAATGGATTTCTACCTTTTTTCTTCTTCTAAAATCGTTATCTCAAATCCCATATTATCGCTCCAACGTGTTACAGTTAGCTTAGATATTTCCTATATACAGGGTGTCCACTCTCAACGGTGACCAATGGCTAATTTCTAAAGCGTTAGTCATAGACATATAGCTCCAATTGGCAAAATGCTTTAAAAAAGGTAAAGAATTGTTTTTCAAGCGATTTAAGTCAAGAAAATTATTTATTAAAAAATTACGAAAATTAAATTTTTATACGGTCCTCTGGTCCTATAAGTGATATTTAGTAAATTTTTACCACTACTCTAACAAGTAATACAAAAAAGGTCCCATTCCTCTGCGATTAAAACTGACCGAGTAATAGCTGTTTAAAATTGAAGCATCTTTTTTGCTGCAAATTAGGGGTCGGTCACAAATTTACTGGAAATAAAAATAAACGCAAGATATAAAATTTAACATTAAACATTGAGAGTAAAATAATTTTTACAATATTATTTTCAAATTTATGTTGATGATTACATATTAAAGCAAAATGTTTACTAAAAATATAAGTAAAAAAATAACAGAAAGTTTGTTAATTTAAATTATGAAAAGCCACAGTCACAATTCGTTACAAAATGACATATATTTAAAATTCTATTAGATTACTTAATCTAACAAAATTTGGTGTAGTCCTATAAAATAAATAAATAGTACGCACCTAAATTTGTAATAATATTACATTGTCATCGGATGTAAATAAGTGTGCAAATTGAACCTCTATCGGATATTTGGAAGTGAGTTAAAAATTGAATAGAAATTTTTAACAAGGGAAACATACACACGAACGCTTTAAGCAAAATAAAGCTTATCAAAATAACACACCTTTTTAAAATAAAATCGCGATTTCTCAAAATTTGACTTTTTCGATAAAGAGAATTTTAAAACTCACGTCTTCCACTATTTTAACCAATCTAGATGTAGATCAATAAAAATTAACACTACCGTAAAATTTATACGGTGGTAGCACCTTCAGTTAAATTGCTTTTAAAATATTTCTTCATCTCATTTAAAACCTTTTTGTAATTGGAACTATATGTCTGTGACAAATGGTTTAGGAATCAGCTATTGGACAACGTTGGATATGGACGCCCTTTATAATAATTTAAGCACTTAGTATACGTTCCCTGAAAACATCGTCCAACTCATTCGTTTTCAGCTACAGAAAAGTGGTTTAAGTCATTAAATTTAAAGTTTCATAACTCGGTCAATTTTAATGTTAGATGAATGGGACCTTTTTTTGTACTGCTTCATGGGGTGATGGAAAATTTTTACTAAATATCACTAATAGGACCGGGAGACCGTATAAAAAGTTAATTTTCGTAAATTTTTAGTAAAAATTTTTAAAACCTAAATCACTTGAAAAACGATTCTTTATTTTTTAAAGCATTTTTGCAATTGGAATTATATGTCTGTGACTAACAGTTTAGAAATTAACCATTGGCCACTGTTGAGAGTGGAAACCCTGTATACAGGTTTCATACGGGTCCTGGAATTTCAAAACCAAGATGTTCTTCAGTACCAGTATTTTCTTTTAGAAAATCTGTGATTAAATAAGGGGAAATTTCACGCGTTTGAACACGACTTATTTTCCTATAATAAAATACGGATATTTCACCAGGAAAATAATGGTACCCGTACGAACACCGATATATATAGAGTACTTAATAAAAGATAGGTCAAACTTTACGCTGTGATAGTACACATCCAAACGTATAAGTTTCGTCAAATAATGCATGTCCAGAATAAAATGAATAGGTGCCAGAGGGCGCCAAACATGCTGCTATTATACGATGCAAAAACACACAAAGAACGATTAATTAATCCTTAACTACTGTTAGAGCGGTCTACAGCCCGCTGAGTTTTTTAAGTTTCGGGGTTTAACTCTGAATTTTTACTTTAACTATAGATGCTGGTGATATTTTGTTTCGTTTGGAGCCCTATTTCTATCTCCAGAGAATTTTGAATAGATAAATTTTATTTATAATAATCTTGCATATAAATTTTAATGCAAAAACAGTATTCTGAGAATTAACATTTTATTCATCTTTAGATTAAGCAGTCTGACAAACCGCTCACAGTAGTCATGCGACAATTTTTCACACAGCAGTTAAGAGTTAACAAAAACAATGTGAGAAACCGGTCTCCGTACAATCTTTGAGCATCTGAGCCATTCCTATTCGCAGTTTCATAAATAAAATGCATACCAGTGTTTTTCGTCTTACAAGGGGCCCACCAGACATGGTGCTCACAGATTTTGATGATTTCAAAGTATGTAGTAGGGGTCATACCACTAATTATTCTGTTGAAAAGGTTCCTTCAAATGGGCCTTGGTTTTTGAGAAATTGTGGGTCAAAGTTCAGCATATATTTCAATTACCTAATTATACTACATCTGAATGTCAATTCGTGGCGCCGTGCCAAAGCACGTGTTTGTGAATCGAAAGGTTGTGAGTTCGAATCCATCCTCGGCTTCTATTTATTTTTTTTTTTTTACTTATATTTATATTTTTTACACGCTACAAATTTTAAGTATTTTAATTATTAAAGAAATTGCTACAACTTTTATATTTTCTTAAAAAATTGCATTTACATTTTTGAATTTTTCCATGAAAATTTATTTTTTTCTGCAATTTTTAAACTAATATTTCTTTTGATAACACAGCAAAACTAATTTAAGCCTAGAACTTTTTTTTCTTAAATATTATTTATATTTTTTACTTTATGCACAATTCTGAAATAATGATTTTTCTTTTTTCCATCGGTTTTTTTTTTTTTTTTTTTTTTTTTTTTTTTTTTTTGTATTTTATAGTATTTTAAATGAAAATTTATCCTTTTTTTATTTATAAATAATACAAAATAATTTTCGCGTGAAATTTCTTAAATGTTTATAGGATTAGATAATTCAAGTAATGCATATCTTCGAAAGAGTAATAAAATATTAATACAGTAATGCTAAAATGCAAGTTGTTACCAGCTATCCAAATTTTCAATTTTCCAATTTTCTGTAAACATATTTATCTCACAAGTACAAGTTCAATCTCAACAAGATTTATCGTTTGCACAAATAAGAAAGGACAGATTACATTTATTTTTATTTCAAATCAAAACACTTTTTCCGTAATTCAATTGGAGTGCAAAAATCGTCTGTTAATAAAATTTACGATATATATAAAAATACTATTTTTTTTTTCTTTTTTCGTCTGCTTTCCTTTCCACCATAATATAAAGATTTCTTTTTATTGATCATGTATTTGCACTTATACAAAAGATAATTAAACATTTTTAAAAATTTTTAATGTATTTTTAATCATATTTATAAAGAATTAAGTATTCAAGGGATATAATTATGGAAGTTTTAAAAAAATAAAATTTCGCATAAATTAAATCGGATTTGCGTTTAGATTAAAAATTTCGGTAAAAAATACTGATTTTCTCTAAAAATTCATAAACGTAAACTTAACCCATTAACGCCCGAATTATTTTCTTCGCTAAAATTTAAATTTTGTATTTCCGACCACTTTTAAAAGCAAATTAACTTTTATCTAAATTTATCAAGGATTCTGTCTCGTGAAATAAGGTATACATTTTTCTTCTTCTTTACTGGTGGGAAAACCGCTTTCTTGCTGTTTTTGTAACCGTCCTCAAACGAGGACGCTGGGCGTTAATGGGTTAATTTCTTAAGGGGACAGTTTACCCCAAAATTGATCAAAAAATCGATTTTTGTTTTGAAACATTAAATGAAAACCTATTTAATTATGAATATTTTAATACCTCTTTTTCATCCATACGACAATCATATCTTGACATGTTGTAAATTTTGTTAATACGCGCTGCGCAATTCCCAAACAAATGATAACTTTAAACTTTTTTTTACCTCTATGTTTATATTTACTTCGCTTTCATGTTTCAAAATGTTAAGGCTTTTTTGTATTTGATACAGATATTTAAAATGTTTTGTAGAGTTTAATTATTATATATGTGTTGAATATGCGCATGAAATTAGACTTAACGTTATTATTATTATAATTGTTATTAATAAAAGTATATATGAAGATGTGTTAGATTTTGCCACTTTGTACAACTTATATCAATTAAAAATATATATTAAATGTAGTATTACTTTATCTAAAAATCCATGCACAATATTGTTTAATGCACATTAAAAAAAAAAAAGGTGATTGATTAATCTAAAAATATTATTATTTAAAATTGTGGAGATTTTAAAATATTCAAATTTTCTTATACTTTTTCAAAATTTTAATTAAATACGCATTTTTATTCAATTATTTGTTGAAAATGTACTTTTAGTTGAACCCTGAACTGCAGTCGGTTCACCATTTGAGCCATATTTTTAAAAATAATTGTAATAATAAAATATTGAAAAAAGTAAACTGTCCTCTTCAGAAAATATCAAAAGGTTCAAAGCTGTAGAATTCCCAATTCTGCTTAAAATTTGTAACATGTAAAAAATATAAATACATGTAAAAGAAAATAGAAGCCGAGGAGGGATTCGAACTTACAACCTTTCGATTCACAAACGCGTGCTTTGGCACGACGCCACGAACTGACATTCAGATGTTGTACAATTAGGTATTTGAAACATACGCTGAACTTTGACCCCCCAATTTCTCAAAAACCAAGGCCCATTTGAAGGAACCTTTTCAACAGAATAATTAGTGGTATGATCCCTACAACATACTTTGAAATCATCAAAATCTGTGAGCACCATGTCTGGTTGTCCCCTTGTTAGTGTAGGGCAGCATGTTTGCGCTCCTACTGCGATTGGTAGTTGCACTCAAGGATCAGCGACTTTTATGTATTAAAGCAAAGTTTGTCCGAGGCATTCTTCATTTGTCCCATATCACATCTGCGTATAAATGAGAGCTCTTCTCCCGATAACTCCCAATAGGAATGAAGCTTTTACGTTTGGTTGGTTGGTTGGTTGTATAGGTTTTAATGGCACAAAATCCCTTGAGGGACATGCTGCGCCAAACCAAAGACAAAATTGTAAAAATGAGGGAAAAAAGACAACGTCAAAATATCCGGATGGGGGGCTTCCCATCCGGATATGGTCAGGTAAATATAAGAAGGCAAAAATAGTAAAATGCTAAATCATTAGATTATGGTAAGAATAAGATAAGATTAAATTTCAAAACAAAATGCAAAAAGTGAAAGTTGCATTAAAAATCCTTTGTAGATATGAGTTAAGTTGATAAAGGCAATGCGGTGATATATGAAACTAAAAATAAATTAAAACCAGACAAACATATTTAAAATTGTAAAAAAGATAAAATTCTAAAACTAGTTAAAAATTCTAAAACAGTAAGATAGTGACACGATAACCAAATAGGAAAAGTACTACAGAAAACACAAAATACAACTAACACAAAGACCAATAAAAAAAATAATTTATCCAGGCACATACTCTTCAAACATAGTATTTTCCTCGGAATCCGAGCCACTGCCGTAAGACTCGGATTCCATAGCTTCTTGGACATAATGCTGCAGTTGCCTGGGATCTTTAAAATTTCTTTTGCATGGACTGAGCGATGAATTCTGCAATCTTTTAACGACAGTCTTCCGCCGTGGGGTTGCTGGAGTTGGGGTTTTTATGGTTTTAGTTTGTTTTTTAAGCATATGTGATTTCTGTAATGTTTTTGATTTTGTAGCAGTTTGGATCCCAGCCTTGGTCCCTTCTTTCTGAACACCAGTTTTCATTATTTGACTAGAGTTGGGTTTTTTAGAGTTTAATGCAGATGAGTTCGGGTCATTTTTTTGTGAGGTAACGGCCTTAGTTTCATTTAGAGGTTTGGATAATCCCTTAGATTGAGCTTGAGATTTCTGACTTTTAAATTGAGCAGAAGATTTTTGTGTCTGAGTAGGTGTGTGTAAAATAGTAACAGGTTCTGACGAAGGTAAACAGATATCACAGGATTCTTTGATTGGGGTGTTTATTGATTGTGTTTTGGCTGACTTTTTTGATGACATAGACACGTCAGTCTGGGTGCTAATATGTTTTACAGATTTAGACTGCTGTTTCAATAGGCTTGAATAAGATACGCCAACAGACGGGGTTCTGGCTTCTACAATTTTACGAGCTTCTGGGTAGGAAAGATTTTGCATTATTTTTACAGTTAGAATTTCTTTTTCACGGATCCAGTTTGCGCAAGAGCGAGAGAAAGCTGTATGATTACCCTCGCAATTTATGCAGCGTTCTGATTTTTCACATGAATTGCTGTCGTGGTCAATTTTTGCACAGCGTGCACAGGTAAGGGAACCGCGACAGTTAGTTTTAGTGTGGCCGTATCGCTGACATTTAAAACAACGGAGAGGGTTAGGAATGTACGGTCTGACAGGACAATTCAGGTAAGCAGCTTTAATTCTTGTTGGTAAAGTAGGGCTATTGGAAGTGAGAATGACATGCTTTGTAGGAAGGACTTGGCCATTCCGACGGATCGTGATACGACGTGCATCTATAATATTTTGGTCTTTTAGGTTTTCTAAGAGTTCATCTTTCGTAGAGAATAAAAGATCTGGTTCAGAAATAACGCCTCGGCTTGTATTTAGAGTTTTATGCACCTGAACAGAAACAGAAAAAGGGCCTATTGTAGAGCTATTTGAAAGAATCTGTGATTGTTTAGTTGTAGAAACCTCCACTAGTACATCCCCAGATTTTAATTTTTTCAGAGTATGACCATCCCCTAAGGCAGACTGGAAAGTTTTTGCTATGACAAATGGTGACGTTTTGCCAAAGGAACTATCAGAGTGGCTATCAGTGCGTTTAACAATAAAAAAGCGTGTGAAGGAAGAAGTCGGAACAGTTTGGTGCTCTCCACTGGGGAGAGACATAGAAGGAAATGAAGTTTTCCCATCCATGTTAAAAATAATAAAATTCAGACCCCGGCCGCACCACCCACTACCGAGCCCAACAAGGGGATGCACATTCGTGCACCAGTGCTAACCAGGGCCCATACGGTCACAAGACAAACCTATGTCAGTCTCCACCCTTAACGAGATGACTAGTATTTGCTCGCTCACTTGATCCCTAAAGCCAGTGACAAAAGCCAGCTGACCAGCCGATTGATGCATACGGGACCAATATGCACCTCCCGTCTACCTGAAGCAGAGGCCAAAGCAGTGTGTTGGTTTCCCTCAACTGCCAGGATCCCCCTTTCCAGGGACAAGGGTCGCCACGCACGGCCAACACGTGGGTGGTTTACAATTCTCCATGAGTCGATATACAGGATGACATCGGCCCATACAGAATTGCCCTCACCTCCGGAGAGGAAACCACAATGAGAGTGAAACAAAGATGAAAGGAAGAGAAGAGGAGTAAGAGGAAAAGGAAAGGAGAAAGATCACTCAGGTGCCCCGGGGTTGTGAAGCCCGTGAATACCTAAAGAAGGTATCCCCCTGGGGGTCTTTTACGTTTGGATGGACCATGTTTTCAAATGCGTCATCACTTTTGAGTTTTATTGCGATTATTCGTTGAAAGTTGTTTGTTTGGATGGGTGCTATCATCTCTTAGCCACTTAGCTAATCAGTATTTTTGAAAAACTTTCAAATAATGTGTTTTTTTTCATGTCTTTTACAAAATTTTTAATCTTGTATCACCGATTTTTCAAAACAGAAATTTTTGAACGTACGTGGTACGGTCAAATCATGATTGGTAAAAGCACGTTGACCGTATGACATACGTGTAAATCAAGAAAGCGATTAATGCTTTGCACATATTATATGAAATACTCAGCACATAAATGTATTTTTGTTTTATTCAATTGCATATAAATAAGACGGAAAAATCTGTTACAATTGATTGCATATGGTTTCAGAAAACTGTAGTTCAATTTTACTATTATAATCATTTGAATAATTAACCAGAGTTAAATTAAAATTTTCTATTTTTTAGGGTGCACCCTGTGCACTTATAGTGAACACAAAAAAAGGAATTGTATATAAAGGCCTTGTAGTAGAGTTCGTTCGAGCAATTTCTAAAGAATTGAATTTCACGTAAGTAACAGTTAGCTTTCATATAAAATACCTATAACTCTATTTAATCAAACAAAGAATCTCTCGTTTTTATGTAGGATGCCTGTAAAATATGTCCACGTTATAAATTTTAATAATAATAACATCTATAACCGTTATGGAGTATTGCTTCAAGATCAAAAATAAAGATTAATGGAAACAATTTTAGATAAGCACGTGCGCGAGTATTGCTTTGTTATTTACTATCTGGCAGTACAACATACTCAAAATGACAACTAAGCGTAAAGCGTTATTGGTGGATTGAAGATTGAAAAATATACACACTACTGGCGTACGGCATGTGAGGTTTTTCCTTTGGCGCTTTATATAAGATCAAGTTTAAGTTTCGCCACTACCTAATGTTTTGCCAGAGTTGAGAAAGAATTGATGAGGTCAATGTTTCCATTATTCCGCACGTGTTAACCGAAGTGTGCGAAGAATTGGACTTTAGATTGGATGTGGACCATATAACTTTATGTGCACATACTGATAATTTGTAATAAAAGCTAGGTTAATTTACCTATAATTTGATGTATAATTTTGTGTAAATAGTCTGTACTATACTGTTATAATGTACCATTAAACTAGGACATTTTTATGGGCACCTTGTATTTTTATCTGAATTTTCAGTAAAATTATTTTTTCTATTTTTTCATGAAATGATAATAATAAGCTTTGTTTTCTGTTTTAAATGTATGTTAAATGGTGCAAAATATGTAATGTTAATTCTTTAATCACATTTCTAATTGTAACAGAAATAGATCGGCTGACAAATCCATTTACTTTTATGAAATATGTTGTATTTAATATGTATGTATATTGGATGAAATAAATGTGTTATGATAATTATTCTAATGATAACTAATATATTATTACTATAATATTCTAATAAGATGTATAGTATAATTTTATTCTTTCTCGCAATAACATTCATTAATATTTTCCCTTCATACTAATATTTTATTGTAAAAAAAACTATTTTTATATATTAAAATTTACAAAACGGTTCAAAAACATACCGGCAGTAGGAATTATTAAAAAATTAGATATAACCAGACATTGATAAAACAGAAAAACATAGATGAATACTTTCTAAAATGAAATTATTTATTGGATATTCAAATTTTAATTATTTACAAAATTTTCCAAACAATTTATCACATATTGTCATTTTGTACTTTAAATAAAGAGTCAAAAACTATAATTTAACTTTTTTTTTTAATATGAAGTCTATGATTATCAACGTAAAGAAATAATTTCATAAAACAAACAACATAGTTTTAAAGGGAAATATTATTGTTGATCAAAACAATCATTTCATAAGAAATAAGAGCTAGAGGGGCTTAGGAATAAATGCTTAGAGGGGTCGCACCGTCCCTAAAATTTTCACACTTTTCTACCAGGATTTTGAATTAAACATCTTCGTCTCAGATTCTCTTAACATCTACAAAATAATTCTACAATTAATATTATCTTTTTAAAATTGTGGTAGGAATGTGTGAAAATTTTAGAGACGCTGCGACCCCTGTACTTATTTAAATGGTGTATTTAGTGTGTTTTCTGCAACATAACTGGGAATGGGTTTAGTAGTATTATAATGTATTATTTGTCAGTGGACATTTAACCGCTTGAAGGCTGTAGTTAATTTTTCAATATTTAATTCAAATCATTTAATCCTACATTGATACCAGAATTTTGGAATGAAAATTTTCTTTTTATTAAGTTTTTAATAACAGCCTTTTTCTTATTTTAAAGTGAAATTCTTTATAAATTCTCATGTAATTCACTCATTTCTGAAATTTACAAATGGAAAAGGTTAAACCCAATTTTAAAGATTAGCTATTACAAACAAGTGAAATGTATAGTTTTAACCACGGTAACTAGAATTGTTCTAGATACCGTGGTTTTAACTTATTAGGGATGTATTTGTAAATGTTTCTGTTCTTGTCTCCAACTAAAATATGTTTTCTCCAAACATAACACTTTAACTCCTTAACATTCTAAATTCTACTAATAGGGGACTCTTCAGAAATTTTAAAATGTTTGATTAGAAGTCAGTTTTGTTAAAAATATCAAGATGGCATATTAAATTCCATCTTTATCTAAAATATGTAAAATTTGTAAATAAATATCCATCTTAAAAGATTTGAATTTGTAAAAGGATATCCATTTTTAATTAATTTCTTAGTTAATTTACCTTTAATCTATACATTATTGAGATTAAAAGCAATATATATTGTGTACAGTGCATCCAATTTTTAGTACGTCCCATAAGTTTCTAAATACTTAGAACATTCATAGATATTGTATGGAATGTGATTTGAATAATATATTCTTATCTGGCTCTGAGAAGTAAAGTTGTTTAAACTTTTATAATCAGATTACGTTATGCAATTTTAAACAAAAAATAAATTTCAAAACTTCTCTTCATTGTAATTGTTTTTTTAATCGGTATGCAACGTTTATTCTCAATCTAATCACGAAAAGGTATAAGGTTTTAAAATATTTGATTCCATACTAAAAATTTTCACTAATCTACTTCACGGAATATTGTTCTTATAAACTTTTAGTGACTATTTAGTCTCACATTTTTTAGGAATGTAATTGGATGATTACATAATACTCACATACACACGCATATATATATATATTCACACTAGCAGTCTTCGTCCGCTACCCTGGTCGGTTTCTCTAAAGTAATCTTGAATCAAACGAAGTACATCTAGTAAAGATTTTTAAAAAACTTAATATCTAATCAAACATCCGTATATGTTCTCTTATTTATAAAATCTTTCATCATCCTGTTCAAAGTGGATGTTGACGACATAATAGACAAAAGAGTTATAAAATGACTTAAGTACTTATGTTTATCTATATTTTTAGTAGGTGTGATATTTTGATTTTCCCACTCCTACCTAAACCTGCTGCTGAAATATGGTGAAATATTTCACAGGCACTGGAGGTGTACAATTTGAAATATATTAAGTTAGAGAGCTTCCCAATGATATACCACATGACGGATATAGGCCAAATTTAGGAAATCCCCCCCCCCTTCATCCACCAGTGTTCTAACTATGAAGTCTTCCCGGTATAAAACATTACCTTCTGTTTGATATTTTCAAATATTAAAACTAATATTAATCAGAGGGCCCCATAAAATATCCAATTTGTAATGATAAAACGCTACAGTTTCAAATAGTTTTGAAAATTACCCCTTGGGGGGGGGGGGGAGAATTGGAGTGAAGGAAGAAAAGTTCATGATATGAAAGAATGATCCGAGGGCTTTCCGACGTATATGGCACATGACGGGTCTAAAATTTGGAATTTCGTACCCCCATTTTAGCCCCCTTGGAGGTGGACATTTTAAAATCTCTGAAACACGTCTTTAATTATCTTTTAATGGATATTTTTTCTGCCGTTTCACACTTCTACTTGAAATGACTGTTGAGGTGTGCCAAATGCTCTAGATTGTTCGAATCCCCCCCCCCTTTTATCCCTTTCAGGGTGGCTATTTCTCAAATCACTAAAATTTGTGTTTAATCATTGTTTTAGTAAATTTATTTTCTGGAATTTCACGCTGCTACCTTAAACGGCTGCTGAGATATAGAAAGATGTTCTAAAATTTTCAACCTCCCGTTTGCCCCAATACAGTATGAAATTTTAAGAATCCCATCTTAGTGCACGCTTACATCATAAGAAGTATTTTTTCCCCAATTTTCATGTTTCGACGTTAAGTGGTTTGAACTGTGCGTTGATTATCAGTCAGTTTTATAAAGTGAGCAAAAAAGTATTTGCACGCAGACGACTTTTTGCATAACCAACCATAGAAAGCAAATTTTATACTATTCTCTTAATTATTCATTTATTTAAATAAGGAGAAAATAAAATTAACTACCCATTTTCCTTAAACAGTAATATTACACATTTTAAAAAATAAATTAATATTTTCTCATACCTAAAAAATATTTGCACACGAAGCACTGACTATTGAAAAAAGGCATTAAATGTAAACATTATGCAAATGTTTAGCACATCAGTCCCGCAGTACATTAGCCCCGCACTTCAATGTCACGTAATATATTAACTGGAGTAGAGATTCTGGGGAGTTTTTGTTCTGATGGTGCCGAAAACGTGTGAACTGTTTGTTGGTACCCATGAGAAGATTATATTTCTTAACAATTCTGAATTAAGTTACCGAGGAATAGGTAAAAAATTAAAACTAAACTTTTCTAGTGTTCGTTATGTAATTAAGCAGAAAAAAGAGACTGGTTCGACAATAAATAAACCGCGAGCTGGGCGTAAAAGAAAGCTAAATACCAGGCAAAGGAGAGCCATCATGAAAGAATATGCAAAAAACCTTTTTCTAAGTGCTCGTGAATTGGCTGTTGATGTAGCTTCAACGTCGGAAACAATAATTACAACACAATCAATTAGAAATATTCTTCATGATTCAAATATTCGAGGAAGAGCCCCTCGAAAAAACATTTATTAGTGAACCAAATAGGATGAAAAGACTTGAATTTGCAAAAGTTTATGTCAGCAAAACACTAGAATTTTGGAAAACAGTTATTTTTTCCGATGAAAGCAAGTTCAATATTTTTGACTCAGATGGTAAGAAAACTGTATGACGAAAGCCAAATACTTCCCTTCAAATTAAAAACTTGAAACCAACTGTAAAACATGGCGGTGGCCCTGTAATGATTTGGGGATACATGTCTTTTAATACTAGAACCGCCATTAGCGGTCATTTTGACCCCATGCCAAATTGAAAACGGCCGATTCGAACCAGAAATTTTTTCATGAATTTGTTAAATAGGTGAAATACAAAACTAAGCTAATTAAATAATTTAGATAGTTTTCAATAAAAATTCTGATGTCAAACACTTTTTTATAATTTTTTTATAAAATAGCCGGCGGTTCTAGTGTTAATGGAGTTGGCGAAATGACCTTTATTGAAGGCAATATGAATGCTAAACAATATATTAATATATTGCGAGATCATTTATCTAATAGTTCGCTGAAATTAGGAATTCCTAATTCATATTATTTACAACAGGATAACGATCCGAAACACACTGCATATATTACGAGATTATGATTGCTTTATAATGTAAAAAGTCAATTAAAAACGCCACCACAATCACCAGACCTCAATCCGATTGAAAATTTATGGCATATTTTGAATGTGAAAATAAGAAATAAGAAAATTTCTGACAAATGAGAACTTAAGCAAGCTCTTAGGGAAGAATGGCTACATGTCACAAATTAATAGAATCAATGCCCAGACGATTCCAATCTGTAATTGAAGCAAAGAGTATGCATACTAAATATTAGCAAAGTTTTTAACTTATAGATAATTCCTCTAGTTCTATTTTTATTGCTAGTGTGCAAATATTTTTGGCAGTAGAAATGCTACTTTTTTATGTTTTCATATTTTAAACATAATTATTAAATCAGATATTAAATATGTTTATTTGTTTTGTAAAAATGCTGGTATTTTTAATTCTTAGTTGCTTTTTATTTATTTATACATATGCTAAAACAAATTTGTCGGGTGTGCAAACACTTTTTTTTGCTCACTGTATGTATAGATTATGCATGATGAATGCAGAAGAATGCCTTGGATAAAAGAAGCCTCGTAGAACAGTTATGACATACACAAGCAAAATTTTATGCTTACTTTTTTCAAACTTTTTACCCGCTCAATTTTAACAAGGAAGATAGTAATTTATAATTAGAGCTATATTTTGGACTCACTGATTGTCCAAACCATCTCGTCACTCAAACAGCTGTTCAACGGACCCAACAACAGCGATAAGCGAAGGTATTCACTACATGATAAGGTAACTAGGGTACCTGGACCAAGGTAACTAACTGACAGCGTCCCCTTGCAGTAAATTTCCAAATTAGAGGTAATATTTCAAACCTATAAAGCGTATGCAAAAAGTTTAGTTACAAAAATGCAGTACATTCTTGAATCAGCATGATATACCTTACATATCAAAGTAACTTTAGTGGAAACTCTAAAATGCAAAGTTTTATATCCAACGACCAGTTTAAATATGCCACTAATTTAACGCTAAAAAATGTGGTTAAGCATCCTCAATGTGTCCTGTAAACGTAATTATCAGTGATCATGGCTGTAACTAACTCTATACACCGGTTGTTTCATGCAAAACTATCTTACGAAAACACCCTGTATATATAGTCTGTTTGTAAATGTCATAGTATTTTCTCTTGAACGTAGTTTTATTCTTCATCACTTATTTCAAATCGCATTCAAAGATGCCGACTACTACAAATTTTATGCATTTGCATCTTGTAGAATATATTGATATTTTCAGTAACATTTTTACGTTTATATAATTAGGTACACTTTCATTGAACCACCTGATAAGCAGTATGGAAGACGCCTACCAAATGGAGAATGGACCGGACTAATTGGCCAGCTAGTTCGAGGAGTAAGCAAAATACGAATGATTATTTATATACGATGATTCAAAAAGATTTGAATAAACTTTAATGGATTGTAGAGAACATTACAATAAACAATTTTTGTTCAAGAAATGAAGATCGCATTCCATTTATTCAGTCGAAATAACAGGGTGATGCATCCAAATTCCAATTTTATTCAAAACTTTAACAATAATGAAGATTTTTATACAAAAATAGAGTATTCCTTTCCTTGTGTGAAATGTAAAGATATCACGAGATTTGGTAGAAATTCACTATCATCCATATCCAAGTAGTTCCATATATTACAAGTAGATCCATATCTTCGAATGTATTTGAGTATTCATAAAATTTTAATTATTAACATGCTGCTCATACGGTCACTTTTCGTAATGACATTGCATTTTATGCGAAGCAAGGTAGGTCTGATTAATATTTCTTCTTTACATTTTTAAAATTATGAACAATAGTTTATTTCTGGATTGGAATGAAACACCCTGTATTTTAGGACTGAAAATTCATTGTAACCCTAATTTCTTTATATAAAAATAGTTTGTTTTATATGTTCTATCACCTCTTAAAAAAATTCCCTATAATCATAAATAAAAAGATTGAGGTGTTGACAATAAGAGAGAGGTAAGTGCTAAAATTTCCAAAAAAACATTATTTTTCAAGGAAAAGATAACATATTCCTTATCCAGTAAAATTGAAAATGAAGCAAGTTCCATACTCGTCTCGTTTAGTTTTGAAAGATGTCATAAGGGATAACGGGAGGTAACTCAACGGAGTTCGGCGAT
Source organism: Maratus speculifer (assembly GCA_964019185.1). Classification (NCBI taxonomy): domain Eukaryota; kingdom Metazoa; phylum Arthropoda; class Arachnida; order Araneae; family Salticidae; genus Maratus; species Maratus speculifer. The sequence goes on along the minus strand of OZ025299.1, from coordinate 232,004,034 downwards.
GAAATCAAGGTAAGTGGCCAGTATAGCCTCTGTAATCGTTTGTGTTTAGAATAAAACCTTCCGTTTATGTATGTTCGTTTACTATTCCTACTTCTGCTTGTATTTAATTAAATTCCTAAAATTAAAATTGTAAATTATCAGTCTTCAGACGAGTCACGATGCCGAGAAAACTCTGTTATACAGTCTACTTTATAAGGAAGATTACTGGATTGGTTCGTCGCATCTGATATTACCCACTGCACTAATTTATATTTAGTTTTGCCTATTTTCATCTTTAAATATTTGCTAAAAATATTCTCAAATATTATGATAGCTACTATTCACACGTAGATCTGCAAAATAAGATTAAGTTGTTTGCTTTAAACTTGAAGATACATATTTTATCAGTTTTAAATTATACACAAGGTTTGAATTTTTTAAATTAAAAAAAATTGTTTTGTGGTAAGAAATACAGGGTGGTTAGTTATTAACGTCAGGTGTTCAAAGCCCTCTAGCGAGTAACGTTTTTGGTCAAAACATAACCAAATTTCATCAGCATACATTGTAGACCATGGGATTTCGAATTCTTAAAAAAAAATTAAAAAATAAAGTTTTAAAAATCGCCACTAGGAGCCATTTTAGCATTGTTTACCGAATAAAATTCATTAATTTGCATAAAATCAGTTGTGTATAGCAATCATGAGTATAAATGGAAAGACTGGGAGAGTTCTCGTCATTATCAACTCTCACCATACTTTGCTAGTCAAGCTGTGTTATCAGCAGAAAGAGAATTGCAATGATGCTCGTCCTGAATTACACCGATTACAGAATTTGCCAAAAGAACCGATAAGCATAACAAATTTACAAAAGATGATTCATCGATTTGAAACTATGCGGCAACAAGGCCTAGGACGCAAAGTGACTAGTCAATAACAAGTTGACGAAGTTGTAACTGCTATTGTCGAACAAGATTAAAAAATGTGCAGGTACCATCAGCGCTCGGGCAGTATTCCAGCAGTATAAAATTGGTCTGTACTGTATTTTTTGACATTTAATCATTCAACGTTTACACTAATACACTTTTGGTGCGCCAAAATTGCTGATTTTATGCAAATTAAATGCATTTTAGTCGCATTTTAGCTAAAATTGCCCCTAGTGGTGATTTTTTAAACTTTTTATTTTCTTTATTTTTTAAAAAAATTCGAAATCCCATGGTCTACTATGTATGCTGATTAAATTTGGTTATGTTTCGCCCAAAACTTTACTCTCAAGAGGGCTCTGAACACCTGACGTTAATAACTAACCACCCTGTATGTATAGGAAAATCCTAAACATAAAGGATAAAATTAATAATAAAATTTAGCATAAAATAAATTTTAAAAATACGATATTTGCCAACTGCGACTTCTCGAATAATAATATGTACTATTAAATATTATTGCTACAGGCCAGCTGCAGATGCCACTATATGTGTCGTTTACCATTAGCAACGGATATTGAAAGCACCATTCAGAATTCAGAAGTTTGTCACTAGAAAGTCAAGGCACATACCTTATGATTCGCATTAATCTCACAAGGAAGGTCTCCTTACTGGGCATACTCAGAATATGTCAAAAAAGTGCTACATGTGCTACTTGCGAGTGTAATAAAGGATCAGTTAAATTTACCGGCCGAATTTCAGGTAAAAGTCTGTAAAAAAATAAAATATTTTCAAATATTTGGCACGAAAATATGAAAGTGACACGAGATATGGAAAGCAGAATTTTTCCTCGCCAAAAGCAAACTATTCCAATGCATCTAAACATTCATAGTAATTGTCACTTATAATACTTCATTATCCCCACCAGCTATTTTTTATTGTAAAGTTTACCTTATTTTATCAGAACATTTCCGTGATTCAATCACAAAAATTCTTCTTTGGTGAAAATTTTATAGAATGAGATCGAAAGCCGTTGTTTCCAAAAGAAAACAAAAGGACGAGGGGATCTATCCATTTATCCGTTGTTTATTGTCACTACAGCATACATTATATTACACGTATACACTATCTACCAATAAGTGTGTGAAAATTTTCGATTTTTGACATTTTCTCAAATATTTAAAATATACTTGTCGGATTCTTCTGAAACGTCAGGATTATGAAGATTATGTCTGACCTCATATTTATCAACATCCATTTGATAAGCAAGGCAATTAGGGGGCCGACAAAAAATTAAAGAATAACAGAAATATTTGGGATCAGCCTGTACATGAAAATGCACGAAACGATTTATCGCTGGAGAATACAAATATGTGGATACTGCACAACATGTACACTGATTTTTGTAAGAATAGCATGTATATTCATGGAGAAAGAGTGATTTTTTTTTTAAAAATTCAAAAATTCTGGTATGTTTTTTGTTTATATCATGCAGGGTTTTGACCAAATTTAACGCAAATTTCAGAAATATTGGCAAAATCTATTAGAAAAAATACAGCGCAATTGGAATATAAATATATTAAATATTTTATGAAATATGAGTAGTTTTATGAAATAATTTTTATCTGCGCATGCGCGAACAATAAAAACGATTCTTTTACATCATTTAATAGTCAATTCTATAAAATAACTTATAAAAAGAATTCAATCAAATATCATGAAAATTCAAAAAGATATCATTATTATAAGTAAGCTGTTTTTACATTGCTCTCTAAAAACGGCTGAATTATAAGGAATTCTCCACAAATTGACATTTTTAGGTAGATTTCGTATGAAATACTACCTATTGCATTGTCTCCCATGTTGGAATTTCTGAAAAATTTTTGCGGATCTACACGAATCATGACTCCTAGACCCCAAAACTACCATCAGTAAAAAAGTTTATATATATATATATCTATCTATCTATCTATCTATCTATCTATCTATCTATCTATCGGTGTATATCACTTTCTTCTAGACACGATAACTTCCATAATTATGCTCAGATCTTCATCAAACTTTTACATAAAATCAAAGGGCATAAAATCTCGGTTAAGTTCGTTAATGGGCAAAATCGGACCAAGGAGGTGAAAGTTAGGAGGGTTTTTGTGAAAACAGAAAAAACGCGATAACTTTTTAATTAAAATAGATATCGAATCAGTTTAAAGTTTATATTACTTCTAAAAAATGAGGAAAAAGTTTATGCGTGACAGATTTTTGATAAAGTTAAAAGTGGGCTCAAGGGGCGAAAAAAACATGGTTTTTGGGAGAAAAAAAATCATAACTTCGTCAATTCTCAAGATATCAAATCCAACTAAATTTTATATAAATGTACTCAATATTATCTAAAACTTTTGTATTTACAAGTTTTTGATAGGACCAATTTTTACCGATGAAAAAAATTAAAAATGAAAAGAAAAAGGGGGGAGGAAAAAGAAAAAAAACCATAACTTACTCAATTCTTAAGCAATTAAATCTAATTAAATTTATTTTACATCTTCACAATAATATCTACAATTTTTATATTGACAAGTTTTTCATAGAACCAATTCTTATAGCAAAAATAAATTAAACAAAAATAGGAGTTGGAGAAAAAACCTCAAATCCAAACTGCTTATATTCTGACTCATTTTAAAATTCATTTTTGATTTTAAACGCATCCAAATGACAGATCCTATTATTTAGCAACTATATAATGCGACGTATTGGCCAATTTTTTGATAAAGGCAGAATATATTTTTAAAAAGGCTGCCAAAAAAGGTATTTTGAACAGATTTCCCGAAGTTTTCATCATTAAAAAATTCATTAAGTATAACAAATTGCGTTTTTTATGCGTCATTTTTAAATTCATTTTTGTTCTCAAACCCATCCAATTTACAGGTCCTATTATTTAGGAACTATATAACTTGACGTATTGGGCGGTTTTTTGATAAAGGCAGAATATATATTTTAAAAGGCTGCCAAAAAGGGTATTTTGAACAGAATTTCACGAAGTTATCGTGATTAAAATTTGCGGAAATTTAAGAAATTGCGTTTTTACCGAGTCATTTTTAAATCTTTTTTTGTTCTCAAACGCATCCAATTTACAGGTTCTCTTATTTAGGAACTATATAATGTGACGGAGTGGCCAGTTTTTTGATAAAGGCAGAATATATTTAAAAAAAGGCTGCCAAAATGGGCACTTCGCACAAAATTTCCCAAAGCGACATGATTAATGAACTGTGGGTATTCAAATAACAAATTGGTTATTTTATGACTCATTTTTAAATCCAATTTTGCTCTGACACACATTCAATTGACAGTTTTTTGTTACTTAGGAACTATATAATGTGCGTATTCGTCGATTTTTTGATAAAGGGTGAATATATATATTTTAAAAGCTGTCAAAATAAGCACTTCGCAAAAAAATTTCCCAAAGCGATCATGATAAAAGAATTGAGGTTGTATTCAAATAACAAATTGTTTATTTTATGACTCATTTTTAAATTCAATTTTGCTCTCAAACGCATTCAATTGACAGTTATTTGTTATTTAGGAACTGTGTAATGTGCCGTATTGGTCAGAGTTTTGATAAAGGCTAAATATATATTTAAAAAAAATCTGTCAAAGTAGGCACTTCGCACAAAATTTCTCAAAGCGATCTTGATTAAAGAATTGTGGATGTATTAAAATAATAAATTGGTTATTTTATGACTCATTTTTAAATTCAATTTTGCTGTCAAACGAATTTAATTAACAGTTTTTTGTTATTTAGGAACTATATAATGAGCATATTGTTCAATTTTTTAAATAAAGTAAGAATATAATTCAAAATATATTGCCAAAATGGGCATTTGAGTAAAAATAGGCTTTTTTTTTTTTTTTTTTTTTTTTTTTTTTTTTTTTTTTTGAGATGAAAACTTTTCGAAATCTACCTCCGCCTATAGGCCATGCCGAAAGGGATTTTTTTATTAACTGACTTTTAGGAAAAAATTGGTATTATTTAACGAATACAATATCTAATACAATATTGCTGCTAATAAGTATCTTGACACCTGTGATAGAAAAGGAAAAGAGCTTTTATTCTTTTCTATCACAGATGTCAAGATACTTATTAACAGAAATATTGTATTAGATATTGTATACATTAAATACTAAATTTTTCTTAAAAGTCAGTTAATAAAAAATGTCAATTTGTGGAGAATCCCTTATCATTCAGCCGTTTTTAGAGAGCAATGTAAAAACAGCTTACTTATAATAATGATATCTTTTTGAATTTTCACGATATTTGATATATACGAAAGTATTAAAAATTGTAATAAGTAAATAAGGATTTTAAACCTTATTTTCCTAAAGTCAGTACACAAATTTCTCGTATTCGCAATAGGTTTAGTTTCAAAGCTCTTTTCTCTCCAACGAATAAAGTTTTTTTCTCTAATCTTAAAGATCCATACCATCACAATAACTGGGGCATTTACAGATTTTTTTGTGAGTGTGGCTTCTCTTACATTAGGCTGACGAAGCGTGCTTTTAAAATTAGATATAAAGAACATTAGAATTATGTTATAAAACAGGTAAATGAGAAATCTACAATGTCTAGCCAATGATGGAATTTAAACCATTAGTTTAATTATAAAAAGGTTAAATTAATTAAAAATTGTAGTTCAGTTTTGGGTTTAAATATTTATAAAGCTATGAAGCTTTATAAATATACATACTTCTTTAGATCCTGCGTAATAACACCATTATTTCAAGTATTTTCGGTCAGTTACGCCCTTTCTTTAAAATATTTAAACTCTTTGTTGTCGATATTTACAAACGATCACTAGTCAGTATTCGGGGATATAGCCCAGGGTTTCTTTGAAACCATTTCATTCTTTTTTTTTTTTTTTTTTTCACTGACAAGGAAGGTCTCCATACGGGCATACCCCGAAAAATCTGGAAAAAATACAGAATGTTCTTCTCGTGTAGATATATACGTTTATAAAAAAATTTCGGCGGAACCTCCATTCTGTATCCGTAAAAAAATAATGCAAATTTCGTTATTTGGCGATTTATCGCTGGTTGGCGAAGGAATGTAATTTAAAACAATACTAAATACACTTCAAACAATGTTAAATACACTTCAAGAAAAAAAAGTTTCATGTTGAACTTGTTTTAATAAATTTAATTTAAATAAATTTAGTTTTATAAGTTTTAAGTATAATTTTGTCATATCGATATTTATATGTATTTATATTCAAATTTAATCATCAAAATTTGAGATTTAATACGAAATCCATAATTTAAATTAATTAAATTTGTTTCCTGCTCAAAATCCAATTGAGAATTGTCGATTAGATTTTGTTGCTATGGAAACATGTGGCTTTTATTTTAGAATAAATTTATGAAGATAATTTTTCTCAATATGATTTTTTTATCTATGAAAACATTTTTCCAGTGATTAACTAAATAGCTACTTCAACAAGTAATATATATATGCAATATAATATGTATATATATGTATATAACATATTAAAGTCTCTCATTGTTTATGTTTAAATACGATTTACACTCATTCTAAATATCCAACAATTTTGAATTGTATAATAATCCTTTGCTTTTGGCGAGGAAAAGAGCTGCTCGCCAAATCGAGTGACTCTTTCGTCTTTTCACGCCAAATATTCGAAACTATTTTATTTTTTTACATAGTTTCTAATGTGATTCCGCCGCAAATTTTGAGTGATCCTTCATTACATACATAAGTACTTTAATTGGTATTTTTTTCATAAAATTCTGAGTATGCCCAATATGGAGACCTTCCTTGGGAGGAAGAAGATGGAGGTATCCTTTGAAACGGTCTTATTTGATTTCGAGGGCTATATTTTTACGTAATTTGTGCATTATAACGTTTTTCAAAGTTGTTAACTTGTGCATTGAAATTCGTGCAAAGTATTGCATTTTTGCTTTTTTTACATTATATATTGGATCATTCATAACGTCGTTTCATTTTGGAAAAATATTTTGTATCAGAAAACTCTCTCATTTAATTATTTGATGGTAATGAAATATCTAATATCTAAAGGGAAAATTTTTACAGTACGAATTGATTTTCCCGAACGGAAACATCGCAAGGTTCCGAATAATCTAATAGTTTATACGATGAGGAAATTAGAATCTGGTTTATGGCTTTTGAATTTGCATAACTTCGCACATGTTTTTTTTTTTTTTTTTTTTTTTTTTTTTTTTTTTTTTGTAACGGATATTAATTCTCAAAAATATACAAGATAATCGTATTTGTACGATCAGTGTTCTATTACTATAAGTACTTCTATATTAGGAACAGTAATTTAATATACATTTTTGTTTGCGATATAAACACGGGCACAGAAAATATGTGTGGTACATAGGGTGATTCAAACGAGTCATGTCCAAACAGCACGTATCTGTTTGCTAGGTTATGAGAAGCAGGTATAGCATAGGAACTGGGGGGGGGGTCGGAAACGCGATTCCATCGTGAAAAAATAATAACAAACGGTGTAAAAATACCTTTATTTTACAAAAAAAAAAAAAATCGACGTACAAAATAGAAATGAAAAATGTTACAACTCATAACAAGCGCTCAAAATGTGTCCATTGCCTGTGATGCATGCTTCACATCGGCGGCGCATGGAATCGCAAAGACATTACATTTAACTTGTACCCCTGTATTACAATTGACCCTGATTTTTACCTCTGGTAATATCTTAAATCTTTGGTGTACGAGATACCCATTCCTTCGGCTATGGACTTGATGACAGGGATCGCTGAAGTAGCGGCAACTGCCCCATTGACTGCTGGCCATTAGAAACTTGTTCTCTGTTGCATGTGACGCTGGTGTGCAGCTCAAATCATGGCTAGTGATGCACATTTTGAGAATTTCTTATGAATTGTAACATTTTTCATCCATATTTTGTACTTCGATTAAGTTTTTTGCAAATTACACGTATTTTTATTCTCTTTGTTCTCTTACTTTGCGTCACAATCACAATACAATTGCACTGTCTCGTTCGCATTTCAGGCCCCCGTTCCTATGCAATTCTTGTTCCTCATGACCTGGCAGACCCGCACGTGCCGTTTGGACATGACCTTTTGAACCATCATGCTTAGCACCTCAGCCATGAGCATCAAGAATTCGTGACAGATAAAGCGAAATTCTTAATCTTTCTACTGGTAATTTTTCATTGGGAATTTTATGCAATTCAGTCAGAAGATTTATGTGATTAAAAATAAAAATAAAAAGCTTTATTCAAAAACTGGTGAAAAAAATTAAAGGTTCTGTAAAAACGTTCGTCGCGAAGGAGTTAACACAACACGCTGAGGCAGAACTGCATTTTTAAAGAAGAAAAATACTCTTCATCAATATGTTAATCCCTTGATTATAGGTCGGAACAGACATTTGGGCAGACTCAGTAAACAATTTCTTTTATTCATAATTTTTTTAACTACATGGCGGAGACTGGTCAGGGTTGATTCATTGTTTATAAAAAATATATTTTTTTAAATATTGAACCTAGAATACAGTTTTGTTTTATATGCGTTTTAATTTATTTACATAAAATATTTTTTTTTTATTTTATGTACAATCAATTATTAGAATAAAATTGCGACATAAGTGTAATACTAATAATAAATTTGAAAATTACTGATACTAAAATATTTACTCATAATAAAATACAGAGTAAATGTTCCCAACATATTGGAGGCTTGAACCTTTTTATTTCATATTGAAATATTTGTTAATAGAAATCAAAACTGTCCTTAAAAAGACGCAATAACTGTATGTTAAAAGGTTTAATAATTATTAAAAAATATTTGGAAAAATCCAGTGTGTAAACAAATCTGCTTAGACGTAATTCAAAATACAGGAAAAAAGTTCTGTTTTAAACACCCACTTTTTTGACAATCGATCTAGCAATACTACTTTCCACATAGTTAAACTTCATATCATTGTGTTTTTCTTTCAGTAATTTGTCCACATAGCTACTTAAAATATTTTGATCTTTCGCAGCGGCATGAACACTTAACATTTTTTAAGGCTAATGATTTCATTCTTTGTATTCACCTACTATGGATACTACGTAAAAGAAATAAATATTCCTATCAACTTTCCAATTTAAATTTCATTAAACTTTTTCTCGCTTCTACAGGAGTTTTTCCACACCTAACTTTTAATCAATTTTAAATATTTTCCTTTCTTTAATCCCTTTCTTCTCTGCAGCTTTACATAAAGAATCTAGCTGGATGAGCATGGCAAAATGGGCCCTACGGTCGATGTTTGAAAAAAATATGTGCAGTCAAATAAAGCTCACTATAGTTAAACCTCTCTCGCATTGATTGCATAAGCTTTCCCTTATAGCCGCTTCTTATAGTATAGTTAATGTTATGTTTAGCCTAATTTACAGAATCATCCTTATGCCTGGAATGAAAGCTAAAAATTTCTACATAGCTTAAAACCTACATACTTAAATTTCTATGATATATTTTATGTAAAAAAAATCTTGCAAAATTTTTCTAAAAATATTTTTTTAAGCTGAAAACTCTTTACAATTGATTTTTCCGTATCTCTTACAATTATTTGCATCCAACTAACAAGGAAGGTCTCCATACGGGCATACTCAGAAAAATCTGAAAAAATTACAGAATGTTCTTCTCATATAGTTATATATGTTTATAAAAAAAAATTCGGCGGAATATCCTTATAACGTCCGTAAAAAAATAATAAAAAATTCGTTTATTTGGCGATTTATCTCCGGTTGGCGAAAAAACGAAATTTTGAAAAATACGCTTTTACGCTTCGAATACTTTTTAAAGAAAAAACTCTCCATGTTCAATTTATTTAAATAAGTTTAGTTTAAGTAATTTTAGTTTTGCAGTTTTACTTTACTTTAAGTGTAATTTTGTCATATACGTTTATATGTACTTATAACAAAATGAAATTAATATATTTTATCATTTAAAACACAATTTAAATTGATTAAAATTGTTCCAAATTGAAAAATACACTGTTAAAAATCTGCTGCATTTTGTTGCAACGCACTCCCTTGCTTGTATAGAAAACGGTTACTTGGCCGTGAAATGGAGCTTTCTCATTGGTTGGGATGGAGATATTATATACAAGCGGTGGAGTGCGTTGCAACAAAATGCAGCAGATTTTTAACAGTGTATGACACGGTCAATTCGCCGTGCTATGGAGCATTCTCATTGGTCAGAAGAGAGATATTAAAAGTAGTGGAGTGACGTTGGAGTAAATGCTGCTGATTTTTAACAGTGAAGTCAATTAAAATAAATTTTCAGATTCGTTAAAATCGTCTGCTTTTGGCGAGGAAATGCACTGCTCGCCAAATCCCGCGTCGCTTTCAGCTTTTCACGCCAATTATTCCAAACTATTTTATTTTTTTACATATCTAATAATGTAATTCCGCCGCTAATTTTCACTGATCCTTTATTACCTACATGCGTAGTTTAATTCGTATTTTTTTCAAAAAATTCTGAGTATGCCCCCAATGGAGACCTTCCTTGTAAGACTACTGTTTGCGCATTTCAAAAGCTTTTATTGCTACTTGTTGTCGAAACTCTAAAATTCTTTTAAACTCTTTGGGACGAGCAAATAGCATACGTGCCGCAAAAAGTGTTCATAACCCTTCTTCGTCCTACCAATTAAAATGTATTGTAAAATTCGCCTTCTTTAATTTGAGCAATTTCACAATTTAATAATACACAAATTTCTGTTTTCAAAATCCGGTTACAAACCATTAAAAATTTTGAATAAGACTCCCGCCACGAAGGGGTTAAAAAAGAAAACGGAAGTGTGGGTCAAGCATCCCCTAGGGTCTCATCTGTTCATATATACCAGAATATTTCAAAACAATATGTAGGTGAAAAAAATTGTATATTTGAACAAAAAATAGTCGTCAGTCCTGGCCTTTGAGCCGTTATTAAATGAAAAAATAAGTATAAAAAATTATGAATTTCAAATAATGTTGTCTTTTTACTTTTTGTAGGATACTCATATGGCAGCTCAGTGTTTTTTCCTGACACCAGATCGACTTCAAGTGGTAAATTTTACTTCTTCGGTCGATGAATTATCATATGCTTTGCTTACCAGAAGACCTGAACAAGAACATAGATATTTGTTTCTGGCGCCATTTACAAACGGTGTAAGTTCAACAGAAGAATTTTCATTACCATTTCAGAAAAAGTTAGTTTTTGTTTTACAATTTTAACTGATTTCCTGTCGCAATAATTTTAATTAAGATGTTTTATTCAAACTTGTCCATGACAAATGTTTTTTGATTAGCACTTTCTTGACCTTCTTTCCAAGAAGAAAGTAAAGGTGTTTTTATTAGAGGTTTGGGGTTTGTAAATTTGAAACACTGTTTCTAGCCACAATAAATTTGATATCTGAAAAAGGATTTGTGCTAAGCATGTTTTGACATTTCACTATGAACAGATTTATGCGAAGGCAACGCTTGCAGATTGGGCAAACCACAGTCGGTTTATGTCTTAAGACATTCAGCGAGCGAACAATTTCACATTTCAGATCTGTGAAATGCCGTGATGATATGTGAAGTCGCTGGCCTATGCCGATAAACCACAGAGATTGTTCCGCTTTAAAACCAAGTGAATGTTAATATAAGTTGCGTTATTATTGATATACGGTCCCAACCGCTGATCGAAAATAGATTTCCATATTGCTCTACATTCGAACCAACCGCTACGCCTATATGCACGAAATATTTTTTAAAAATTAATGGCATAAATTTAGTTATTAAAATCTGTGTAATTTCCATTTCCATTATTTTTATCTGTTTCAATTCGTTTGAAATATGTATACATCTAACAAACACCCTTTAATTACACCCTTAGATTGACTATAATTGCCGGCTCAACAAGTTGCTTGGTGACTCGCTTTTGTCCAGAATCGTTTCAATCAAACACTACACCCCGCGTGTTGTCATTTGCATATAGAGGAATCCTACTTGAACAAAATCTAAAATCATTCTGACATCTAATCCGGTAACCAAATCTGAATCTAAAGACAATATCGCTACACATAGCAATGCACATTATTGTGTGTTGACTTATGAAGATAATTTTTCTCTCTGGAAGAACATGTATAGCAGTGGATTTTTATCTTTTCGGCTACTACCTACGATGTTGGTTGGTATCGATGTGGGTTTCCGGTTTAGTGGATGAGAGAACTTGTTCAGTTAATATTAAGCCCTTTGGAATGATCTCGCACTTTGAAAATTTACCACATCCGATGAACTTTAAGATCCACATTGAAATCTATGGACATCGAAAGCAGGCTCGAAAAGCTGATAATCCATCAGTAAAGTGTCCTTACACAATCAGAGCGTATACAATCAGAGTAAAGTATCTCCATATGTTGGTACATATTCAAATACTCTCCTTTCAGTCATAAAAACTAAAAAAGGAAGATGTTATCAAAAACGCACCATGATTTAATAAATAATCTGCAGTCATCTAATTCATCAATAACGATATCGGAAATGAGCACTGGTGCTTGCACTGTTAAAAATCTGCTGCATTTTGCTGCAACGCACTTCACCACTTGCATATAATATCTCTATTCCAACCAATGAGAAAGCTCCATTTCACGGCCAAGTAACCTTTTTCTATACAAGCAGGGGAGTGCGTTGCAGCAAAATGCAGCAGATTTTTAACAGTGTGTATATTGAATTTGAATCTGATAACCGGAACTTGACTGCCTTTATAAGAGTGTGGCAATATTCTACGTTTTGACTGTGCTTTGACAGACACAGTTTTCCAAACGACAGAAAATGTTAGACTATTCCAAAACTTGGCAATAGTCGCCGGAACGAGTACGATTATACGAGGGCAAGAAGTTAACTACATTCACTTTAATGCATCATCAAAATGTTTCGCCATTTCCTTTTATCTAGACTCGTCTCTATCTATCAAATATCTACGTATATTGCTAACTTTGATATGGAGGCATTCTGTCAGAAGAAAATTTGAAAGCATACCGATATTCTACACTATATCTGAATCTGAACCTCAAGACAGGGCCGATACACATAGAAATCCACTTTAATTTCTTTGTGCATCCGGCATAAAAAGCACTCTGATACACAGGCACTTGCGCTCTGATATTAAAGGGTACTTGAAAGGTGGATTACTTTAAAGGACACCTTTTTCCGATGTCGGTAAGCATCGATGCAAATCATCCATTTTGGTGTACACGAGATCCAGTTAAGATTTCGCCCTTTGGGAAGAACTCTCATCCCTGTAAAAGTGGCTACGATCCATATTTTTTTTCGCTGTTTAGCAAAACGAGGTTTACCAGCATTTTTGTAAACTTTTCATTATTTGAAGTAAACAGCGAAGAGTAATAAATGCAGGCTTGTAATTGGCCAATCTTATTTCGCTAACAGCTAAAGAGAACTTGGCCGGGAACCGGTAGATTTTACGCTATTGACGAAACCAGACTGACCAATTAGAAGCCTACATTTTTGCGAAATTGTCGCTGCTTAAAGTAAGCAAAATCTATGTGAAGCTGCAAAATCTATGTGAATCCAGTTAGTCAAAATTTCGCGCAAGATCATGTGTCTGAATAAGAATAACAGCATGAAAAATGAACGCGTCTAGTTGAAAGACTGTTTGTAAAAGAATCTGAATTTTAAAGATTTTATTTTTAAAAAGTCCTAATTAATAGATGGATGGAGCATTTTCATTGGTCAAAATAGATATCAATACAAACGGTGGAGTGATTATGTAGCTACAGCCGCAGATTTCTAACAGTGTAAATTTCACATTGTTCACATTGATCAATATCCTTTCGCTAACACCGCAAAATTTATCTAAATCCCAGTAGTTGTCCAGTCGAAATTTCGCACTTTGAAGAAAAACGATCTCGCATCATTGTAAGAGTAATAGCGTGAAAAATGAACGTTTCTAATTGGACGACTGCTTCAAAAAAAATTTAAATTTGAATGTTTTTATTTTTAAAAATTTCTAATCATTAGAATTCGATGGAATTGAAATGGAACCACAAGAGCATCTTATACTTTCAAACAAAAAAAAATTATTATAAAATCGGTTCATATTTACGGAACTTATGAGTGAACAAGAAATACATACATGTTGAATTAATAACCTTCTCCTTTGAAGTCGGTTAAAAATACGATCCATATATGTTTGTGTGTATAAAAAAACGAAATGTTGATGATATTTTCCATATTTAGAAAGCAGAAAAAGTAATTCTTAAAGAAAGAATGATCGCATTTCTTATATATATATTATTTTACATTATTTCTCACGCAGTAAATTGAATATATCCTCTCACATATTCAAATACATTTTTAATTTCATTTGAAACAGAGTTGTGCCTTAACTTTTCGTGAAAATTCCAATAACGTGAGTAGCAAATAACCTATACATGATCCACAAGGATAGCCTGAATACTTGACCTCATAAATATTTGACTGTGACCTCGACCAGCAGAAAGGAAACCAAATTCATTTAGAAAAGATAAAACAAATTTCCCGATAACCCGACCATATATTTGACTCTATTCTATGATCCGGAGATGTCCACTATTGAGAGGTTTTACTATATTTGAATATTGAAGAATATAGATTTGTTTATTGTCTAAAATAAAAATAGATACAATTATAGATTATTTTCGATAATGGTATTAAAACATGATTTACTTCCCTTTCATTGGGTGTCAGGTTGCAGATTGAAAAATTGCGGATTCGGGTTGGGTAAGATTAGAAATATCTTGATTTCGGGGTCAGGCTGCAGGTCGAAAGATTCTTATTTCGCCGGATTTGGGTCAATTAAGTTTGCGAAATTCGACAAACGGAAGTCTCTACATTGACTGCTAAAAATTTTATAAAAGAATTGGAAATAAATAAATGTTTTTCTTCGCATACTATAAGCGAAATTTTATAAAAAAATACTGGTGTAATTTGACAGCTGAACATTACAATAAATAGGTATAAATAATACATTGTCAAAAGGTTAAAACTAACATTCTAGTTTTCAACAAAACTAACTTTCTTTAATGGAACATTTATTTTCAGAGGAAAAAAATATTATTTTAAAAAATGATACATTTACGTACCATCAGCGGGCAAAATATTATTACGAGATTAATATCGAAAGGGCTAAAAACTGAAGCACGATTTATTTATAATAAAAAAAATGTTAGATATTAAACACTGTGCGTGACATGGTTTTTTTTCAACAAAAAATATTGCAAAAATATTATGTTTTATTCATATTACATAAAAAGCAATCCAGCTGTTAACCAAAATGTACATAGCGACTTCTATTTTTTGTTCTTTTTTAAATTTCTCCTCAGCATATTCCAATTTAAAAATGTATGTTTCTAAACCTTTTATTTTTGTTACTTTTAGAATAATGTTTGAAATTTTGTTGTAACATTGAAACAAAGATTAAAAGCATTCGATAGCATATTTATATGTCGATATTTAAGACTCCCAGATGGTTCGTTTTTGAATACCAATATTTTCTCAGAAACATTTTGTGATAGGTTTTAAGGTTATTTACATTATAAATAACCTTTTGATTAGTTTTCTACAAACGTTACAAAAAAATCTAAAAAGAATATTTTTGTTTGAAAAAATTTGCATTCAGAAAACCACCAGCTATATTAGACAATTCTTTCTTCAATTAATGTGTAAAAAGTTATTGTATTATTCACAAATGCTGAAATTTCTGAAGTGACTAAATACTGAATATTCAGAATAAACACATAATTAGCCATTTCACTGAGTGTCTTTTAAAATAAAAGAGCGAGATGGTTTTTAAATGCAAATGCATTTCGGTTCTTTTTAAACATCAGTACCAATTCATAGGCATGGTGACAGCGACGGAGAGAGAAAAGCACGAGCAAACGTATCACCATTTTTTCTGACAAGTAATAAACGCAATAATTAGACATCGCTGTATTTAATCATTTCTATATTTCTGTCTTAAATAGTCTAAAAAATTCTCTTTTAGAAAAGTGTTGGGAATTTTTCTTGAGTCTTATCTATTATCCTATGTCCATTATGGGACGCCATAAAAAGCCAACTAATCAACTTATCTCCTTCTGATACTATGACCATATAACACAGTTCATGCTGAAACATTTTCATTCATAATTTCTAACCGTATGTTAAGAGACATTTCATCAATCCCATTTTTTCATAAGGATAAACATACAGAGCTGCTCTAAACCTACTTACTAAGATTAACCGCCAATTCTTCAAATATTTCGAATTATCCTTAGAAATTTGTGCAATATTTTCGTATCAGTAAGATATTCTTTAATGTCTTATTTATATCGTTTAGAAAGGTTTTTTAAAAAAAAGGGTCTGCCGTTTCACGTATCAGCATATTTTTATCATCTGTCTCTACATTCTATAAATCGAAAAATAGATCACATAAGAATGTTTAGCCGTTGTTATAGAAGTTTTACCACACTTATAATAACCAAAGAACTTGTGAAAATTTTCCATTTTAATGTTCTCTAAAACTTTTAAGTGATCGTTCTTCTTAGTAAAGGAGTGAACGAAAGTGACAATTTGTGTCACTCAAACAAAAGAGTGGTGTGCTATTCCTTTCGCAGGATTCTATTTTCTTGACTGAACATAAGGTGTCCTGGAATACTAAGGCCACTTTAAGGTTCTATGAACTTTCACGGCTTTTTTTTTTTCAAACAAATATGGGATTTGATGTTGCAACTTATTGACTATGTATACAAGTAGGTATGTATATTTTAACAGATATGTATTCATAAGATGTTGTGATGTGATTTCTTGACCAATGCCTTTTGGTGCTATTACTCACCTATGTAGGTAATAACGCCATGTAAACAAAATTATAAAAAAATGAAATAATGGCATGTAAGTTGTCCATTTCTAAAGATACAATCTCTACAATCCAAGAAATTGACAAATTGCTCTTATTTATCATTTACTGCTGATAGTTCCGCCGTAGAATCTTTATTATCCACAAACACATCCAAAATCTTCCACAACATTTCTAATAGATCAGAATGTAGTAATATTTATTTTATATTTTATTTTTCTCTCTGGAAAAAAAATAGCTCATTTAAAACGTATAATTTCTCTTTATCCTTTTTAGTTTTCAACAATGACAATAAAGCTCTTTCGTGCATAAAATAAAAAGATAAAATAAAAAATAAAATATTTCGGACGTAGTTCCGCCACTGAAAAGAATCTACAGGGGTAATAATGTTAGAAGATTATGTTATTATCTCGGTATAGTTACTGAGCAATATATTTTAAATACAAGCTATCTCCACAAACACATCCAAAATCTTCCACAACATTTGTAATTACATGAAACACACAGCAAATTTATGTAATGAACAATTTTTTCCTAATATAGTTTTTACATCACAGGATTTACGTCTCAAATTTTAAATCGGAGGTTGACTCTTACATTCAGCGATAAGGTTCACAAATGGAAGAAATTAATTTTGTTGTCAATCAGACAACTTAGAGACCTTCTGCTCACAAGCAGGATCATCATATTTTTTTACTTTGAAAGTTTCTCTGAAATTTTATAAATCACTTTCTGAGTTACGCTGTTAAAAATTCTCTGTTAGGCTTGAATGAATTTTTGATGCTACAATAGCTGCAGCCATAAGATGAGAAAACCTTAATCGAACATTTAAACCTCTGAGCGTCTTGCAAATGGGTAAAATTGTAGTGTTGTTTTCTCTGCATTTTACTTTAAATGCTCAGAAATATAATTTTCTTCAACATTATAAAAAAAAAAACTTAGTTAAAAATATGAATGTAATCCTTGAGAGTATTAACAAATAAATGCATTGAAAATTCATTAAATCTATAGAATTATATTATTGTAAATATTGCTTATATTGCAGTAAAACCTGGAGCTTAGTGTACGGAATATTACGTTCCAAACACTTAGAGGCCCCAACAGTGGCCGCGAGGTTCTGACCTCCAAACTGGTAGACGGTAGGTGCTGGGTTCGAACCCAATCGCGACCGTCGGCCTAACCGTTCGGAGTTTTCCGTGGTTTTCTTCGAACCTTGCGTAAATACGGGTTAGGTTACCTTAGAAAGACCCCCACGGAGGGCATCTCACCCCATAGGGCCTATATCGCATAGCGTAGATAATTGGCCGACATAAAAACAAACAAACCAAACACTTAGAGGGTTGCTCAGTTTGAAACGGAGCTCCAAATACTGAAATGAGATTTCATCATCTTATTTCTGCAACTACTGCAACTCCAAAATTTGGTTCAACCTACTACAAAATTTTTAACAATGTAGCATTTGCAAATGTAGTACTCAAGATCATACATTTCAATTTCAATTTTAAATAATAATTTTAAAAAGAAACAATCACAGATATGACTGTGAACTCCACAGACGTGATATGAAAGACTAACTTTTCTTCATAATTGAAATTCATGTTATCTGTAGTTGCTTGCAAAGAATCCGAATAATTACGCAGAAAAGCACTATTAAAAAGTAATAAACTTTCAATATTCAAAATTCGTGCGAATTGAAATAAATAGTATGAAGATACAAAATGGTAGTGACTGTATAATATACTACAAGTTTTTCTGATAATGACCCATATATTTTCTTTACGTGAAAAAGGATCATATGTATATATCTAATACTAGTAATTTTACAATTCACTGTTTACATTGCTACTGAATGAATTAATATCTAAAAATATTATTACAAAATAAATGAAAAATTACATCATCTTATTTGCAGACATGGATGTGCGTCTTTTTAACAGTACTTATCATCGGTCCAGTCTTATATCTAGTTCATAGATCAAGCGTTTACTATAAATACCACGGACTTGTGAACAACAAAGGATTATTTCGACTAAGTAATTGTGCGTGGTATAGTTTCGGTGCTATTGTACAACAAGGTAAGTTTGATAAGCAATTCCTACAATGTAAAAGAAAAGTAATATTGCATTTAATTTGGTTAATAAAGTAAAACACTTTGTGAAATCACCATAAAATGAAAAATAAAGTAGGTCGCGTTTCAAGCTACAACAATAACAGCTCGTCATCAGCTAAACCAAAATGGCTCCATAAGGGCACCGAATCGATATAAAGTGAAAAAACAGGGAGGAGATTACAAAGGGTGCGACAGGTGGCGCTAGCTCAAAGAACCCACGTGGAAGAGAAAATTGATGCCAAAATGACAAAAGAGAGTGAAAGAGGTGGAAAAAAATAAATAAAAGTAATAATGAAAATAAATAAAATGAAAATAATAATAATAGTAACAATAGCAAAAATAATAAATAAAATAAATAAATAATTAAAAATTAATTAATAAATAAATAAAATAAATAAACAAGTAAAAATTAATAAATAAATAAAATAAATAAATAAGTAAAAAATTATAAATAAATAAAATAAAACAAGAAAAATGTATAAAAATATTAAAATTGTAAATATATATATATTATTAAAAAAAACTACAAGAGTAATTTTCGCGCATGAGAAAGGGAGGGGGATGATGAGAGATCATTGACAAGAGTATTATAATCTTTACAAATAAAATAAGCTTTGTGAACATCTAAGTGAGGAGACGCAGGATTAGAAATAATTCTTGCCATGGAAAAATTTAAATAATAACCGAAAGACCAACAGTGAGAAGCAATCGAAGACCTGGATAATTCCTGATTTTCAATATATCTCTGATGTTCGCCCAATCTTTTCCTCAATGCTCTTCTGGTCTGACCAGTGTAACGCAAATTGCAAGAACAAGGAATAAAATAAATACCCCTCTGGTTCTCAATAGGAATAGGACCTTTCAAAGACGGGAATTTAATATTATTCATAGGTTGGAAGATAACTTTAATATTGAAACGAGAAAGGATTTTAGCAATTTTGCAACATAGAGAAGAATAAAAAGGTAGAACTATAGAGTTAATATTAGTAGAATTATTAGAATCAGTAAGAAGACATTTAGGCTTATTAAATTTATACAGAGCTTTGTCAATCAAAGAGGGATTATAACCACGAGCAAGGGCAAGAGATTTGAGGTATCTAATTTCATTATTCAGAGCAGAACAATCAGAACACATGCGAAGTGCTCTGTAAATAAAAGTATAAAAGGACGCCACTTTATGCTGTGGAGGATGGTTAGAAAAAGCATGTGAAGAAAGAGATACAGCGAAAGGTTTTCTATAAAGAGAGGTAGAGAACTCTTTGATTGACAAAGCTCTGTGTAAATTTAACTTTCGTATAATAATTTATATTTATTATTTATTATTTATATAATAATATTTCACTTTTAAATTTAACTTTTAAATTCTTTCGTTTCTTCATGCCAAATAGTTGAAAGTATTTCTTTTTTACATACTTTCCACTGTGGTTCCGCCGCTAATTTTGATTGATCCTTTATTACATACATGAGTAGCTTAATTAGTATTTTTTACAAAAGTTTCTGTGTATGCTCAGTACGGAGACCTTCCTTATAAGTAGTTAAATAATAAAAAAATCCTTCTCAATGAATTAAATATTTCGTGCGCATTGCATCTATAACAGCACATCATGTTCGTATATGTTTGTTGAGTAAGTTTCATTCATATAAAATAATATGCAAAAATATTTGTCAGATCTTTTATTTCACAGAGTACCGTCAATACTTTGGATCACTTTTTCTTGGCTCATTTTCATTATTAAAAACTATTATATATGTTTTTTTAACGTCGAAATTGTAAACAATTAAGATGAAACAATGAAGTAAACTGCATGATTTTAAACAGGGATTATTTTTTTGTTTTTGTTTTTTAACAATTTTTAAAGTTTTGGAACAAAGCAGATCCTGCTGGGAGCTTTTTTGGTCCATTCACTAAATTTGATATAAAATGAATACATTTCATATGTAAATGAGTACGCTTTTACTGAAACTTCCTTGCAATGAAATAACACTGCAAACTCGACTCTTTTTTAAACAAATAAACACAATAAACCACTTGTTAATATTAAAGAGACGAGAGACAGTTTTTGTCATGCCATCCTGAGCAACTGGAATAAAAACAATCAGTGTAATATTTTGCTACAGTAACATTTGAAAAATTTTTACTTAAAACATTTTTTAAAAGCTGTAGTTGTATAAGAGGTATTTTAAGTAACTGG
Source organism: Maratus speculifer (assembly GCA_964019185.1). Lineage (NCBI taxonomy): Eukaryota > Metazoa > Arthropoda > Arachnida > Araneae > Salticidae > Maratus > Maratus speculifer. The sequence continues at coordinate 231,982,925 of OZ025299.1, read as the reverse complement.
GGCTATTTTTGGACCAAAAAATTCTTGACACAAAGTGGCACCGAAATACTAGATTCCGTATTACCTTTAAGAAAACGCAAACATTTCCTGTCAAAATAAAAATGTTAAAAGTAAAATTGTTATCGCACATGGGTTACAGGTTACTAGAGGTAATATTTTGACACATACCTTATTTTTAGCTCTTATCCAGATAGTTTCACTATAGAAAGTTTTGAGGGTTAAAATTTACACACGAAAGCAGTTGTTTACAAACACATCCAGTGTTGCCACTAAAAGTAAATTACCCACAAACTAATGAAATATCCTATACTAGGGTATAAAATATTTTTCAAGGGTAAAAACTCCAAATTACCTTGTATTGTTTGTGCAATTCAAAGAATAAAAACTTATTTTATGGGATGGGTCAAAGTAACACCGCATGATAGGGTGGACCTTAAATGCCATGATTTTTTTAAATTATTATTTTTACAAGTCTCACCTCCCTATTTTGTTCCTTTTGATACAAAAACATTATGTAAAAAGTTTGAGCAATAAATTCAAATATTTAGAGGTAGCTCAATTGACCTGAAATTTATAAAATTAGGAAAAAATTCAGAATATTAGCTACACAAATAAGTAAGCACTTTAAATGTTTTGATAATTTAATTGTGAGAATTTATTTAATTTACAGCACAATTATTAGGTTTTCATGTTACATTAAAATTTTATTGTATTTGTGCAGGTTGAGAGAAACGCATTTTTCTGCTATCTTAGTACATTTTACGATGATCTTCAACAACTTGTAGTAAAAATTGTAGTTGCATTTCATCATGAGTTATCAATCCATTTTATTCTTGAATAAGTGTTCTCCATGGTTCTGCACGTTCGGCATGGTCATTTACTACTTGTAGAGATTTTATTATCTCTTTTGCCTGTTTATAGTCTTCTCTTAGCTCGCACAATTTAGGATCTACTGCAAGAAATCCATCCGGAAGTTCCAACAATTGAAATAACATCATGGACTTAGCTGTGACAAAATCTTCCAATCTTTTATTCTTGAATGAATGTAGAGCAACACTGCCTCGTTTGGAATAAATTTGAACTTGTTTTTTTAGAATTAGCTTCATTCTGTAATGCAACAACCATGCGTCTTTTAGTTTATAAACTCACACGGCTATCAAATAAAGCTAAACCAACAAGTCTTTCTGACAAATACCACAAGTGATTAGCAAATTTACGTGATGATGACTTGGAAACAGTTGAATGTATTGATGAGTAATCGAGTAGTGATTTGAACAACAACAGGTCATTATATGGGGCACATGAAGCTTGAGGTACAGTGATCTAAGTTTTCAAATATACACGGACTGTAAAAACACACATATCACTAATCACACATACCTTCTTCTTCTTTTACAGTCAATTTAAACTGAGTCTTGAACATACAGATATTGAGACAATATATTACTTTGGACATTCAACGGGCATGGTGCATTGCACCTGGTGACATAAATCTGATTCCCCTTTCTGGGACAGCACCTAGAAATATAATTACAAGTTCTAAAAATTCCTTATAATCACCTCTTAGCTTTGTTTCTCTTTGCTCTTCTAGGTACTTCTTTGCATAGTTGATAGTATCTTGCTTAATATCTTCTACTAGATTTGCAACATCAACAAATGAAATTCCCGTTTCGTACTTGTCTTTATCAATTAAGCTCCAACGTTTCTGAAAGCGGTTAAATAATGCAATTTCAGGTGAAGACTTGACTCCCATGCATACTTCAAATACAGTACTAATTATCAGCTCCATAATGTGATGTCTGCAAGCAAATGATAAGAGCTCTTTTTTCAATTTATGTTCTAAAAGAGCACATACACCATAATTATAACCAGTGTTTGAGCTGGTAATGTCAAAGCACATTGCACGTATATTATCTGCTATTCCCCAGTCTTTAATGGCTTCAAAGACTGCTATTTGCTAAATGCAGTTTATTGTTTTAAATAATATTGTGCATAGTACGGCCATCTATGAATAAAAATGTAAAGCTAAATGCATTTTAAAATATTTTAGAAGATAGAATTTATTTTCTATGACATAGCATGCGAGTACGCATATGTTTATCATTGCTCATACATTGGAAACTTCTACATCATTGAGCTACCTCTAAATATTGTTCAATTGAGCTAATATTTTACCAGAATTATTTTTTCATAAAAAGGAACAAATTTAGAGGGTGAGAAGTTTACATTTTGAAACTTGAAAAATAAGGTCCACCCTACGCATGGACTAAAGTACCCCCGATTAACAGTATCAATATTTTGCCAACTGCTTTCTGTATTCATTAGCGATTCTTTAACCCGGGAGAATTCGCTGCGTGAGATTTTCTTTCTCCATCGTACCTTTTTAAGACTCTTATTTAAAACATTTTTCATTTTAATAACATTTCAAAATGTGATTTCAATTACTTTACCTCTATTGTGAATCAAAGTACTAAGCCAAACAAAAAAGTTGATATTAAGTGAATGTAAAATAAAAGAAAAGCAATTGGACACTGTGAGAGAAATTAGCACTTGCGAGTTCTCCCGGGTTAATTTATAAAAATTCAATATGATGAAAGAAAACCTCGAGTTACGTTTGCATATGTCCAAAATGAGAAGCGCTTGTATCCCTTCTTTGTTTTCATGCCGCTTCTTTTTTTTTCTTTTGCCATACTGACCTTGGAAAGTAAGTGGAATGCATGGAAAATGGATAATTTGACGCAAAGAAACCCTTTACAATTCTTCTTACAGATCTTCAGAACAACAGAGTCTTCGAAACTCACAAATATTACTAGATATTCAAAAATAACTGTTCAAATCTATCGTACAAGTACAGATATAGGTCCCAGAGCCTCTTTATACAACGTCTCAACACTAAATAACATTCAAAACAACGTAGATAAAACTCAAGCAAACTTGCTTAACAATCGCCTAGTTGTTCACTCAATGACTGACTGATAAATAATAACAACAACAGCTCGTATTGCTCTCCTTATATAGGCTCGCAGCCAGCGCTGGAAATTTCCACAGGCTTCTCGAATATTCCATAAAACCACGGAATAACATTCAATGTATCAGTGGACCTAAGGGTGGTTATCATAGAGAGGGAAGGGTTACCATCGCCAACAATCGCCAAGTTTGTCGCCAACTTGGCGATATACTGCCAAATTTAGCGACCAAAATTAGTCGTCAAAAGTGACACCAACTTGGCGATATCTATAATATTTCGCCAAGCTGCAATGCACATTCACTGAAAAATAATAGACAAGTTTGCTTGATAACAGAGACAATGTAACAAAATCTAATATTAGTAAAGGAATGGAGCTTAATAAGATTATTTACATTATTTTACAATACAAAAACTATTTACAAAATTCATAACAATCCATATGTCTAATTTCCTAGTGGGGATGGTTAAACCATGTTTCATGTATCCCCAATCTCAGTGGCTCAAGTATCTCCATTAATACCATTTTTGTTTATGAGAGTTTTACTAAGTAAAGTAGCCAGCTATTAGAACTATTTTAAATTCAAAATACAATTGAAATTATACTTATTAAATCTATCTATATTGTTGCAGCGTTAAACAAAACTTTGAGCACAATATATATATATATATATATATATATATATATATATATATATATATATATATATATATATCGAAATATTTATTTCAGATAGGGAAAAAAACAACTGTTAATCATGATACTTTCAAAATAGTACCAAGTTATGTGATTTCTTTTTTACATGTTCAGAACTTTAACCTCTTCAAACCTGAGCATAAAATAACGCTTCAAATACATATTTATTGCTTTTGCATAATCGAAATAATACCATAGATGACAGAAAGAGTAATTTTTATGAAATTAGTATTGTAGGGGACTGGTAATTTAAGTTTACAAATATGGATATAAAAGTACTAATCCCCTTGAAACAGCAGTTTAACTATCAGTAATATAAATTTACGCAATATTAAAATTAAGGTCTTTAAACAAGCAAATAATCGACAAATACTCATTTTATTTATTTATTTTTTTTTTTTTTGTAAAGCATTTAAGTTAAATAATCTTGAATATTTCTTACTTTCTTGGCCACAGTGTCTCATCCACACTCAGATGAAAATAATATTTATTTTGTGAGGTAATATTCATCAGTGCTCACATTTATTGGTTTTGTTTTAAAGCAAAAAACATTCCGCTGTATAGAAGTAAAGTAAAAATGCAAAGAATTTGAATAGTTTAGTTTTTATGAGGAAAAGAATGGAGGTACACATTTGTGTACCTCAGGTCTGAAGAGGATAAATATGTTACCATGTTGCCTGTTTTAGAAAGAAAAAATAACCAATTGTAGAGATAATAGAAGTGGTTCAAGCATCCTCTATGATCAAGTATCCCCACTCTCCCCTATATATATATATACATATATATCTTATCCACACAATATATATCAAGCAATCTTTCTCTTTCTCTCTCTCTCTTTCTATATATATATATATATTAATTTATTATTATCATGTGTACGATAATTATTTATTTATTTATTTATTTATTCTCCTTTTCATTTTCCTGTCCAATTTAGTAATTTGATTCTACAAATTCCATTTGTATTCATTCTATTTATTTATTTATTTAGTTTTTTTCGCATGTTCAATATTTTTTTCTATTAAATTCAAACGGTTCATATTGTAATACAATTAATGGTTTTATATATATACAGGGTGTCCGAAAACTCTGGAAACGGTCGAATAACTCGAGAAATACATAAGAGATTGAAAAACGAAAATATACGAGTGTTAAATATTTTTAAATAAGCTACTCGGTGATACCAAATTTGACCTTCGCAACCGACCCCCTGGGGGTCAGAGGGGGTCCAACTTTGAAATCTTAAATAATAACACCCATTTTTTATTGAAGATTCGGATTCTACGGACAAAAATACGTAACTTTTATATTTGATGTTTATTTCGAATCCTCATTTATCACGGTACAATTGAGCATATTAAATCGATACATATTTCGGTTTTCCCAACCAGGTTTTGCCTGATTGGCCAGAATTTTGACGTCAAATTACTCGTCTTTTGCAGGAATAGGGGTTTCTTGAAAATCACCCGTGGCGATTATTTCGACAATGCTACACTGTTAAAAATTTGACCCATTTGCTGTAGCGTCACTCCGCAGCTTTTATAGAATATCTCTTTTATGACCAATGAGAATGCTGCATAACACAGTAAAGTAACCGTTTTCTATAAAAGCGGTGGAGTGACGCTGTAGCAAATGAGTTAAATTTTTTACAGTGTATGGGTTTTTTTTATGTTTTACTCTACAAAAATTCATTGAAATATATTAATTTAGTTTTCTATTTGGATTTTTATTTTATCCAGTAAATGGTTTCTAAATTAAGTCAATGGTTTCTAAATACGGCTGATGTGGGTGTATGCTTTTTTTTATTATTTGCTATTCTCATTGGTCATAAAAGAGATATTCTTTAAAAGCTGTGGAGTGACGCTACAGCAAATGGATAAAATTTTTAACAGCGTAGCATTGTCGAAATAATCGCCAAGGGCGATTTTCAAGAAACGCTATTTCTGCAAAAGACGAAGAATTTGACGTCAAAAATTCTGGCCAATCAGGCAAAACCTGGCTGGGAAAACCGAAATATGTATCGATATAATATGCTCAATTACACCGTGATAAACGAGGATTCGAAATAAACATCAAATACAAAAGTTGCGTATTTTTGTCCGTAGAATCCAAATCTGCAATAAAAAATGGGGGTTATAATTTAAGATTTCAAAGTTGGACCCCCTCTGATCCCCAGTGGGTCGGTTGCGAAGGTCAAATTTGGTATCACTGAGTAGCTTATTTAAAAATATTTAACACGCATATTTTCGTTTTTCAATCTCATATGTATTTCTCGAGTTATTTGACCGTTTCTAGACTTTTCGGACACCCTCTATATATATATTAATATATTATATAAAATCATACTATATACAAATTATTAGAAATGAGATAAATTGCTCAAAATTGTTAAATAATTATATGTATAATTAAATATTATTAAGAGAAATGACGAAAACTAGAGCCAAAAATATGCAACTGAAAAAGTCAAATAGCTGATAAAAACAATGAATAACACCATCAGAAATCAAAAACTCTACTCCCTCCCCACAATTCCTTCTTTCCAGATACCAGATGTACAAGTATGTGTACCACATTTCCCTAAAATTATAAGAAAACCTTCTTATAATGTAAAAAAAGTGTAGTTACGATGACATGATTCAAAATTCCCTCAGATAAAATTTTACTGCTGCCACTTGGTGGCTTTAAAGGCTACAGTATGACGGAGAGACACAGATCTTAAAACTGCCTCCTTTTATGTTTCTAAAAACATTAATCAATTCCTGAAACAATGAAAAAATATACTGGTATTTTGGGTATTGTAAAGGTTTTTTCAGACGGAAATTCAAAAAATATTTCCTTGTTTTAAGATTTTTGACAATACAGTGGCAAAAAATTCTATATGACAATTTTGAAACGTTATCTGTGTAAAAAAAAAGCTTTAACTACAATTTGAAATTAAAATTTAATTTCAACATATCGAATTCTTGAAAAATTATATTTTATTCCTGTACGTAATAGAAACATGGAATTTAGATTACAAACTATAAAAATTATTAACTCAGGCTTTGATTTCTGTCATTATACAATTAAAAATCAACATTAACTGCGCTACTATAACACAATCTTATTTTTTTACTCCAACAAAATCTAAAAACAGTTACGTTTTGACAGTCGCATACTTTTCACATTCATATTCTGTACTTTAAAAATATTTTAATGTACCAATATTTACCACAATATGTAATGGAAATGTATGATTTTTTAAACGCATTAGTAATAAAATATTTGATTTCGTCAAAGTATATATTTTGTAATTTATAATAAATTTCCATTTTATTGATAAAGAATAGCTTATACAAATTCGATTTTAAAACTTAATTCTAAAATTTTAAAGTGAAATTCCCATAGAAATGCAAAAAATGTAGTGTGATTTTTCAGAGGATTATATATAACCAACAAGATTTTTCACAGAAACAGGTCATCATACCCGTCGGCCTAATTGTTCGTAGTTTCCCATGGTTTTCTTCGAAACTTGGATTTCCTTGCGTAATACAGATTAAATTCTCTTAGAAAAAACTTCTCGGAGGGCACTTCCCTTTGGACCTATATTCCTCACGTTGATAATTGGCCATCATAAACACAACCAAATATTTTAGAAACAGGTCTATTCTTATTCTCTTCATCTAAAAAATTTCATATTATAGATTAAGTTTAAAAATTCGCCCAGGCCGATTCCAAGAAAACAAAATAATAAAACATACACCATTAAATATGCTTGAAAAATGGTTATCGAGATCTTAAAATATACTGAACATAGAAATGTAAAAAATTCAGAATAGGATTAGATTGCGAACATAAAACTGTTCTTAAAAGATTAAAAGAATATGATGGATATAAACTGAGTTATGAAAAGTAGTTCTTTTCACATTTCTCTTGATTTGATTTAGCTGTATATATTAGTTCCACACTTCGACCATTCTAGGACATGATTTTAGGCTTAAGGCTGTGTCATAGCAATACTATTGTCTTACTTGATAGCGTGACAGATTATCTCTGCTGTGGCAATATATGTTCATGCAGGATATGCAGCATATAGAAGAAATTTAATTGTTCTACTAGTTTTTCTCTAAGGTACCTGTACCCATTATGGACACCCTAAGGAAAATGTATTTTTTTCACTCCCATGTACAAGTCATAGGACTCCAAAAATATGTGTCCACTATCTTTGGACTATTGACTATCATTATTAAAATTAGCGACCTTGTAATTATTCTGGTTTAATTTAAATGATAAAAACAAAAAAAATGTTTACAAGTGTCCATTTAAGGAACTACCTGTCCCTATTATGGACAGGTGTTTCCTTATTGACTTTCTACACAGTTTGTATGGAAGAGCCACTTTTCCAAGGGATTTTACAGGAGAGGGAATAAAAAAAATGTATCTTAATGTATTCGGAGGAGGAGGGAGACAGTAAATATCTTCAGAACATGCATTTTAGAAAGGGGGGGGGGGCTCATTCTCGGTTTTTACCCTTCGAAGACCCATGCAAAGCTCCTTAGTTATAAGTAAATATTATGAAATAATATTGTTGGTTTTGCTTAGCTTTATAGCATCTGTCTGCGAATTTACATCTGTTATTACTCAGTCCTCACAGCATGTACAAATAGAAACTTTTACACCATGGGCAGTAAGTCCCACATAATCCTCATGAACATATCTGCCACATGTGATGCATGGCCGCATGTTTGAAAAAGCATCAATACTGCAAAAGAAGCAGTACCAGCTCTCCTTTGTTGAGGAAGTCATACCATTGGTACCTACGATTTCGCCAACAGATATCCTACTGGCGGAATGAGGGGGGGCTTCTTTTTAGTTTTCTGCAAGGGTTTTGGGGGGGATTGTTCAAATGGCATCTTGTTGAACAAAGATTTCACCATTTAGATGCCTTTTCAATTTATTGCTTGGCAACGTTGAATTTTCTTCTTTCTTACAATTGTAGTCGATGGGGACATAAGCTGTCCATATTGGGAACCGGGCGTAGTTTTACTAAATCTTCTAACAAATGAATAAGGAAAATATTTTTAAGCAAAATATGCAATAACAATCGAAAATATGTTTTATTAGCTTTTTAAAATACCCCACTTTTCACCAATTAATGTAATTTTACCATATCTAATAAGAATTTAAGCTTACAAGTAATTAAGATCAGCACATCTTGAAACAACAAGTTTCCTCCTAAATGGTGAACAGCGCGCTTTTTTACACTTTCCAGCCTTAATTATCTTTTCAACTGCTTTTCTTCGCGAAAATGTTGAGCCATCTCTCGATTAAAATTATTACCTTTAAAAATATTTGGGGTGTCCATATTGAAAGCCCAGTCCATATAGGGTACAAATAACTTATATGCTGTTTGCCTTACACTTTCGATAAAATTACAAAATATATATTCATTTTAGAAACCGTTAAATTAATAGAGGATCAGATTTTGTAAAAGCTAATATTAAACTTTACTTTAAAAAAATCTTCCAATTTCAATGTTTCTTTTATTTGAATCATAGTGCTTACAATGGGAATTTAATACTTGGAAGAGGAAAAAATGCATGTATTTGGGCATGAAAAGTTTTTTTTTTAATGGAAATCCTTTATTTTGTAAGCATTTCCGCTTTCTGGCTCTTTTTAAAATAGATGCAAAACAGTTGAGGAATTGTGACTTAACAACTTATATGTTGAACATGCACGCATTTCCAAAACTAAATTTTAATTTCAAATTTCAAATTATTGAAAAAATACTTTTTATTTTTTAATGTAATCGGTAACATGAAATTCAGATTAGAATTCACGAAATTAATAATTGAGGCTATAAGTTATATCATGAGATATCCAAAAATCAACGTAAACTGCACTACTATGACACAATCATAATTTTTTCCCTTCAACAAAATCTAAAAACAGTGTCTTTTTACTGTCTCATACTTTTCCCATTTATATTCTGTATTTTTATAATATTTTGATGTACAATTTACTATTATGATCCCAAAATTAATGATTGTCTGTTACAATTCTGTACATGAATCTTCGTACGTTTGTTTTGATATCCTAAACTGAGGGCCGACGAAATCTGAAATTTATGATTCTTTACAAGCATTCGTAATAAAATATTTGATTTTGATAAAGTGAGTCTTTATTTCATTTTTCAATTTATAATAAATGTTAGTAGGTAGAAAATGGGGGAGCCAAAAAAGTGGCGCAGTGGCGCTCACGTGACCGGAAGTGGGCGTGACCGGAAAAGACGTGGTTATGACGTCATCGAGTTGAGTTGAGTTGTAGGATGCTGAAAGTTGAGTTTTAGGATGCTGAGAGTTGAGTTGTAACATGCTGTATAGATTGTATTTTAAGGAATGGCAACACCGAGTTTCGTTTTAATGTAATGGCAACACTTTAGTTTCGGAATCCAGACATAATTTTTGTTGTAAATGGGGGGGAAGGGGCGGGGTTTAGGCACTGAAACGAGTTGAGTTGAGCTGTACGAATGCTTCTGTAAAATAAAATTATTTTCTGAGGTATAAAAAAGTCAAATGGTTTAATTAAATTAATAATGTGCAACAGTTTAACTGTGACCGGAAGGGAATATATTTAGAAACGGGTTTTGGCAACATAGGCTTTCGGCAGTTGCAAAGTTTTTTCCCGTGCGTGTAGTATCGTGTTGTTATTTAGCAAAAAAAAATTGCATCTCTAAAATTTTACTATAGTTTTTTTCTATTTTTTAATATCACTTTAATTTCGATGAAAATTTGTGTTGTTCAAAGTCATGGAAAGATCTGAAGATTTGAAAACAGTCAAGAACGCTTTATTCTGTACTCGTACTAAAGAAAGAGTTTAAAAATTTCTTTTGAAGAGAAGAATTGGACATTTCCTGCAAAAGAGTGATTTGTTTTCGCAAGTGTCTCAAAATGGAGGAGAATAAAGGTATATTAGTTATCCAATTTATTTTTCATGATATTTTCGGCCTCCCACAAAGTGCATAGCGAATTCTCTCTGAAGTATGGTTTTTTGAAGATACATAGATTACAATTGTAACTGTGAAAGGTAACAAATTACTTTTTTAAGAAAGCGTTTTGTAGTATCTTTCACCCTGCGTTCATGTCAATCCGCCATGTAATCCCCCATTTCTCAAGCCAAAGGGGAGGAATAAACTCTATTGACCACTTTCGCCTATGTTTACCGGAACCTTTCATCTATTCTATGTATTGTTAAGTTAGGGAAATAAATGTTTTTAAAGTATTAAGCGCAAAGGACTTTTAAAATCACCTTTTAAAGTAACATATGTGTTTCTCAAAAGTGAAATATGTTGCTTAGTGAAACTTATTTGAACAACAACACGACCCAGCCTGTTATTCATCATCTGTATTGTGATTGAAACGACAAACATTTTCCTTAAGACATGAAATTTTCTTGCAACAGAATACTCTTTATCTATTCAGTGAATAGAAGTCATTTAAAGATAGCTTAGACACGTGCATGTGCGAATATTTAAGTAAGCTTCAAACTTAAACTGTTTCATTTAGTGAGATTACCTAGTGTAGGGGAGAGTGGGGATACTTGAGCATAGGGGATACTTGAGCCACCCCTATTATCTCTACAATTGGTCAATTTTTCTTTCTAAAACTGGCAACATGGTAACATATTTATAGTTCTGAACATGTAAAAAAGAAATCACATACCTTGGTACCATTTTAAAAGTATGGTGATTAATCCTTTGAGCTCTGCTGGTAGAATTTTCTATCACATAATTTTAATTCTGAAATGTCACATCGACACCAGAAAATTCGACCAAATTTATTTGAAAAAGGTTTAATGCATTTTTTCGCATATATTGTAAATCGGATTTTTTCTTTGCAAGATACTGGTGCGAATCTGACATCTGGCTCAAGTATCCCCTCCATGGGGATACTTGAGCCACGATGTAAAAGAAAAAGTAAAAATTTATTAGACATAGAAAAATAGTTCAAAATTAATTGAAAGTGGTTTTCAATTGAAGAAAAAATATCAAATTTTCATTTTCAATATTTTATTTTGTTCTAAGAAATTATAAAAAATTTAAAAAAATTAAAATTTAAAAAATGGCTCAAGTATCCCCATCTTCCCCTACTGCTTCTTTTTTTACTCTGATTTCGTTATTATTATTTTACTAGTTATGTTATTATATTATTAGTAATTTCCAATATGAAAAATTTAAATGATACTGAGTTTTAAATGACAATGATTTTGCTGGTTTTAATGCCAAACAATTGTTCGATCCAGAATTCCCTATGGATTTTACAGAAGTGTGTGGTTCCAATGAAATTTCAAATATTCCTTCTCAACATACTTCAAATGATTTTGCTGGTTTTAATGCCGAACATTTGTTCGATCCAGAATTCCCTATGGATTTTACAGAAGTGTGTGGTTCCAATGAAATTTTAAATATTCCTTCTCAACATTTGGATCCAATAAGTGATAATTCTCAAGAAATATGTCTAACGATGAGGGATCTCAGCCAATCAAGGCTTAATTTCTTAGATGAACTCCCGACAATTCCTAATGTTTGTAATGATTTTGCGGGCTTTAATGCTGAACAATTGTTCGAGCCAGACATTTCTATCGGTTTGTTAGAAGAAGAAAATTTTAATGAAAATGTAACAAATTCATCACGGCATCTGGACTCAATACATGACGATTCTCCAGAGTTATATCTTTTGATGAGGAATCTCAGCCAATCAAGTCTTGATTTTTTAGATGCAAATCCAACAGTTCTAAGTTTATGTAGTGAATTTGCTGGCTTTAATGCCGAACATTTATTTGACCCAAATATCTCAATGGATTTCCAAAAAGTAGCTGATTCAAATAAAAACTCACCAACTGATTCAGAACATTTGAACCAAATAAACGGCAATTCTGAAAAAGATTCTTTGTCAAACGAAGCCCCAGATATACCAGTTCCGACACCTGAATATGTATTTTGTACGTCACCTGATATGAGAGGTGAAGGATCTAGCACCAAATGTGACACGTGCAATAAAATATTTTCCAGGACAGCGGATTTACGTCGACATGTGATGACTGTACACACTAAAGAAACCTCGTTTGAGTGTCTGAATTGCCAGACTAAATTTTCGCGAAAAGATGCACTAAATCGCCATATAAATTTTAACTGTAAAGCAACAAAGAAAAAGAGAAAAGCATCAAGTTTGTCAGAAGAAGAAGAAGAAGAGCCTCCAGTATCCCCCCGAGAAGTCGCTATGCCAAAAGAAAAAAAAATCAAAAATTTCAGTTTCGGATAAATCCGCCTTTGAAGGGCGTATTAAAAATTTTATTCTTCAAAATCAGGATGGTCATTTAGAAATAAAAGATTTTTTGATTTCAAAATATGAAGCGGTGAAAGATATAATACAAGCAAATGACATAATTGAACTCAAGATAAATTTAAAGTTATTTTGTAAGTATAATAAATATTCTCATTCAGGTTCATTTATATCCGAAGTAAAATCATTCAAAACGAAAAATGAAGTTGTGTTGGCATCGACGGATTTAGATAAATTTTATGAGGGCTGTACAGAGAAACTTTTAGCTGAATCTTCAGAATTCGAAGAAAAGGATTCCGGATGGAGCTTGGAAGAGATTTTATATTTAGAAGTAAGACTGAATAAGAATAACCCGATGAAAGGATCTTCTTTTATAGAGCTACCCGAATCAATTAAAGCCAAGGGAGCGGTAATAAATGTGAAAAACAAAGACAATCAATGCTTCAAATGGGCCGTTCTTTCGGCATTATACACCGCTCAAAATAACCCCCATCGTTTGTCACATTATATGCAGTATTCTGACAGACTTAACTTTGAAGGAATGACTTTCCCCGTCACTGCCAAAGACATTAAAATATTCGAAGTAAATAATTCGATGTCTATAAACGTATATGCTTACAACGATAACTTTAAAATATATCCATTTCTGCCTACCTCAAAAGAAAGAGATGTTCATGTTGATCTTTTGCTCATAAAAAATGGAGAAATATCACATTATGCATGGATAAAAGACTTATCTAGATTAGTTAGATCACAGTATACTAAACATAAGACGCGATGTTATATTTGCCGCCGATGTTTACTTTTCTTTCATTCCGAAGAAAATCTTCTAACGCATAAAGTTCTGTGTTCCGAAAAAGAACCTGTTAGAGTTGAGATGCCGCACAACAAATGGATATCATTCAAAAATGTGCAAAATAGCTACAAAGTGCCTTTCGTTGTGTATGCTGACTTGGAATGCATCACAAAACCTACACTGTAAAAAAAAATTGGGAAAGTTACAAAAATTTTTCTAGTAGAATTGTATTCCAAGAACTTTTTATGTAACGGCAACAATAAAAATTCATGTAATAGATACAGATTTGCACTTTGAATCAAACAAATTTTAAGGTTACTAAGAATTTTTTTGGGAAATCGTATTCCAAGAACTTTTTTAGTGACGATAACGAGCATTATAGATAAAATTTTAGTAAAGTTACCAAAATTTTAGTAAATTCTTTTGTAAAGTTACAGATGGTTTTAGTTTTGCTTACAAGTTTTGTAGATTGACATCATTTTCTTGTACAGTGTACACATAAAATTTTAGTAAGCATAAGAGATTTCGGTTAATTTAGATTACTATGGTTACAGATTTTTTTTACAGTGTATTTCATCGTGCTCACCTGGATCATCTACTTCTTACAACGAAGCATATCAGCGTCATGAACCTATGGCATTTTGCTATTGCATAGCATATACCGAAGACATGTATAAACCTCCCGTAGTGTATCGTGGACCAGACGCTGTAAAAGTATTTGTTCAGAATTAGAAGGCAGAAGCAGAAGAAATCGAAAAAATTTACACGACACCGAAAACTATGATTCCACTAACTGAAGAAGAAGCTACTCTTTTTACTTCTGCTATGAAATGCTATTTATGCTTCAATAAATTCTCGAAAAAAAATCCGAAGGTGAAAAATATTTGCCACATTACTGGAAAATTTCGTGGACCAGCCTGCAACAATTGTAATTTGAAGTTCACGACTCCACGATTTTTACCTGTTTTTTTCCATAATTTAACGAATTATGATCTACATCTATTTATCAGAGAACTTGGAGCAGATGAAAGAGACATACAAATCATCCCTCAGACAGAGGAAAAATACATTTCCTTAACGAAATCTTTAAGTAGTAAAATGAAACTCCGATTTTTAGACTCTTATCGCTTCATGTCTGCTAGTATTGATTCTCTCTCCAGTTATCTGCCAAAAGAAAGATTTCTACACACGGCTTCCTTTTTTGCTCCAGACAAAGTGGACCTTCTTCTTCGTAAAGGTGTTTTCCTTACGATTTCATGAGCAGTCATGAAAAGTGTGCGGAAACCTCTCTTCCACCAAAAGCAGACTTTTATAACAAGTTAAATGATGTCGATGTTTCAGATGATGATTACGCACATGCTCTTCACGTTTGGGACTCTTTCGACATCAAAAATATGGGAGAATATACAGAACTATACGTCAAAAGCGACGTGCTCTTACTCACGGATATTTTCGAAAACTTTAGAAATTTATGCATGGAAACATACAATTTAGATCCAGCATGGTATTATTCTGCTCCCAGACTGTCATGGGATGCCATGCTAAAGATAACGAAAGTGAATTTAGAGCTTATTACTGATTATGACATGTTACTTTTTATGGAGAATGGGATACGAGGAAATATTTCAATGTTCCAATCGCTATGGAAAGGCGCACAATAAATATTTGCCAGGATTTGACGAGGATAAGGCATCAAATTATTTGTTATATCTAGATGCTAATAACCTTTACGGCTGGGCAATGGTTCAAGCCTTTGCCTGTTAGGGATTTTTGCTGGGTTGATCCAAATATTGACATAATGAATGTTGCCGACGATTCTAGTTTTGGTTTTATCTTAGAAGTGGACATTGAATATCCTGTGGAACTTCATGATAAACATGCAGATTTGCCTTTTACCCCTGAAAATGTAGTACCACCAGGATGTAAAAAGAAACGACTTTTGACGACGTTGGAAAATAAAGAAAAATATATCATTCATTACAGAAACTTAAAACAATGCATAAAACAGGGGTTGATAGTTACTAAATTTCACAGAGTTCTCAGATTTCAGCAATCTACATGGCTTAAAACATATATAGATTTGAATACTGAACACCGTACTCAATCAAAATCTATGTTTGAGAAGAATTTTTATAAATTAATGAACAATGCTGTATTCGGCAAGACGATGGAACAAATTAGAAAGCGTGTAGACATACGAATATGTACTTCAGCTCGCAAGGTAGAAAACTTATCTCTAAGCCAAATTCTAAGGAACGTACCATTTTTGATGAAAATATGGTAGCAGTTCACATGAACAAAACATCCATTGTGTTCAACAAGCCCGTAATCATTGGAATGTGCATTTTAGATATCTCTAAAATACTTATGTATGAATTCCATTACGATCATATGAAGGAAATGTATAAAGATAAAGTAAAACTTTTATATACTAACACCGACAGTTTGATATACGATATTGAAACAAATGATTTGTACGATGATATAAAAAGAAACATTTCGTGGTATGATACTTCAGATTATCCTGAAAATAATAGATTTTCCATGCCACTCATGAAGAAAAAAGTGCTTGGAAAGATGAAAGATGAGTGCGCTGGTAAAATAATGACAGAATTCATTGCATTACGATCGAAAATGTATGCCTATAAGACGGAAGAAAAAAATACAGTAAAAAAATTGAAAGGAATTAAAAAAAGTGTAATAGAGAGAAAAATTCAATTTGAAGATTATCAACGTTGTTTGTTCGATAGTGAAAACCTCTTAGTTACCATGAATATCGTCCGTTCCCAAAAGCATACTTGCCGAAAGAATTATGCTTAACTTTTAATATCATTACGTACTATGTGTATTAGCCTTCGCTTCGCTCAAACAATTACTATTTACTCCATACACTCTGATTCGGTTCTCTACAAAAATATCCAGCCGGTGAAAAATGACGCATACCAAATTTCTGTGACGCATGCAAATAAATTGTGCTTTTTTATCAGTTTTTTTAATATAACTTTTAAACTATTTGGAACTAATTTTTCGTAGTTGGTGCATTCACCAGATTACATCCATAGGTATTTAATGGTACAAACAGAATCAAAATCCGACAAGTACTTTTTGAGATTTGCTTGACGAAAGATTTTTTTTTACTTTTAATATCGTTACGTATTCTGAGCATAAGACTTCGCTTCGCTCAGACAATTATACTTCATTAACGTATATCTTATTCATAAAATGTGAAGTAGGTTAATATAATTAAAACACGTCCCAAACAATGTTTCACCGTATAACATGATTTAGTGGAATACATTTGTGTGGCCCTGTAATTTAATAATAATTAAAGAACTGAATAATTAATGAACTATTTAATAAATATTCTCTGCATCCCAGATTGTGCAGAATGTAGATTTTAGTACATACATCATAGATTCATGTCAATTATATTATGTTCAAATGAGTGCAATACCATTAAAATGCATTTGAAACATTTTTTCCCATTGATTGTAATATAACGGAATACTTTTGATTGTCCCTGTAACTTATCTATGCATCCGATTTTTATAACATTTGAAATGACTCGACAAAATTATGCAATAAATATACGTTTTAAATTTCAAACGATTAAAATACATTTGAATTTTTTTTCCCCATTGACGTAATGTAACGGAATCCTTTTGATTGTCCCTGTAATTGATTTATCCATCCGATTTTCATAAAATTTGAAATGACTCGACAAAATTATGTAATAATTATATATTTTAAATTTCAAACGATTCGGTTGGATAGTTTTTGCGTTGTTATATGTAGACGGACAGACAGACAAACAGACGGACGGATTGAGCGACAATAATAGGTGCTACGCATTTACATAATTACGAAAGCACCTAAAAAAGGGAAAGGGATGAGTTATCGGACCAGCTCAATATCGTTTATGTTTCTGGAAGGGCTCATATTGAAGACTTATATCTGTATTGAATTTAAACTTTCAACTGTTTTTTTTTTCATTTCTAACTTACAACAAAGTTGTTCTATTTTTTTTTTTATAGTTTTGTAAAACTAGGGCATTTATTTATAATAATCTTGTATTTTGTAGAATAACGTACTAAATCATCAATATTCGTAGACCTTCAAATAATAATTAAAAAAATTATGCAAGATATATTGTTGAAAAAGTTGTACTTTATTGAAAAAAAATTCTGAAATAACCCAATGCTTAGTTTTCTGATTTTAAATTTTAGGATAATTTCATTGTTCTATGTTTTATGTAGGGTACTGGTACATTTAAACACGCATAATGTAAGCCAGTATCAAACCAAACTTTCAAATCTTTTGTTTCCTTGCGTGCTGGTTTTTTTTTTTCCTATTTTATGTTTGACCCACATTTTATATTTTCAAACATCATCTCAATTTTTAACATCAATACCAATTAAAACAATCAAAGTACATAATAATGCTAAATACTATTATATCAGCCAATCGAATAATTTCAAAAATGACATGAAAATCGCATTTTAAACCTTGCATCAGACAAACATAAAAACAACTGTACATATAAAAAAATAAATTTCGAAGCAAAAGTTTGATTTTAAAATGCATAAGCTAACAAACAAATCGATCTCAAATGCATATGCTACAGGTTACATTTGCCGCACTTAATTTTCCAGCGATATTGTTCTCAAAGATTAATCTTAAAACTTCTGTTTTTCCAATAAAAACTACCTAGCGTGACTAGTATCATAAAGTTCTTAATATAACGCTATAATAGTCATATGAGGATCAGAATAAACCTACAATTTTCCAAACCAACATTTTTGAATAGATTAATCGCAATCAATAAAAATGATTTTTAAAATCGTATTGTTGCACTTAAAAATTCCAATATTTTGCTTCTTTGGTAAAACTTTCATATCTCAGTATTTATATATATGTATACTAGTACTCTTTCATATATGGCACAGAAAAACAGCGACAAGATAAAATATGAAAGGCATTTTGTTCAGATTTACAAAAGGCGAAACTTTTCATCCATTTAACGTAGTACCAGGTTTGAATAAATCTTGTTCATTATGTAACATTTAACTCATTTTTAAACATGTAAGGATTTTAACTCAAAATTATATCTTTTATACTAACATCTTAACTAAAAGCACTTTAGCTGAAATTATTAGCTTTTCGTTAAAATACGCACATTTATGAGGCATTGTTATATCAGAATAATTTTTTAACCTAAAATAGAAGACGGTTGTAAGTCGTAAAGATCTGCAAAGACCGCGTTCGAGCTGATTTCCATTAACGGCATTCGGACCTTACTTTTTTACTGGAGTATCAAGCCGGGTCTAACTTATTTTTTCCGTACTAAGCCGAGACTGATTTCATTCTTCCTAGTCTTCACGGGTTGAATCATCCCGTATGAAAATCATTTTCTTCACGTGGCCAAGTCGGCTCAAAAATCAGTAAAATTTGGCTTGGTCTAAATATTTTTGAAAAAAAAGGCATATACTTTTAAGTCGCCATTATTCTACGATTAAACATTAGAATTTATTATTTTTAAAGAATCTTGATTTCTAGGCTTATTGAAAAAAGAGTTAAACGCGTGAAAAAAGACCTATCTATGACGGAATTATTTTTAAACTGAAAACTGGAAATTTCTTATAAACTTTTTTTAAATTGTTCATCCATGAAAAATGAATACAATAATATGCAAGAAAAAAATATATTAAACATTTACTCCTGCTAAGAATGGAACATATTTTTTTTTTCCAATGCGATTCCGTCTTAGAAGATTTTACTTTTACCATATACCATTTTTTAGATTTTTATGTCTCCATTACATGGAATATGGAATAATAACACTAATGATAATTGAAACATTTATATACAACAAACAAAAGCTCATTAAAAGCCTATGGCATTTCTGCATATACAAATATTATAAACATTAAAAAAGACTAAGATAAGTATTTTTGGTCAGAATTCTTCCGTAAGAGCAAAGATTAATGTTCTGTAGAAATTCACTCGGGCCGTGCCGGGTTCAGGCCGAAATTTTAACTCGTTTTCAGGGCCTGGCCAGGCCAAGCTCAGGCCTTGTTTTTAGCTATTATATCGGGCTGCTAATTTTTCTCTACGGGGCATTCCTCCCTCTTCATTTTTGGAGTCTTTCAATGCGGATTGCTCTGCTCTTGTTTCCATTCTGGCATTGTTCACAATTATTTATGGCACTAGTGCGCCATTCGGAGTGCTCGACGCGCGCTTCATCATGGTTTTGTACATAAGTATGCGGCCATTGGGGCATCCCATGTTTGTCATTATTTTTAATACTCCTTGGAAACCTCCGTTGAATATAATTTTAGCAATATACTTTGCTATCTCAAAGATTTCGGTGCCAGAGTGCAGATGTTTTGAAGCGAAAGTCCAAATCAACGAATTTAATGAGTCGCTATTGTTTCGCCTTTCAGCACCTAAACAACTGTTCAACAATTCAACTCGTGACAAATTTTCATAAACAGGTTTTATAATTTTTTGCACTTTTGGTAATAAAGGTGGCTTATCGGGATGAAATTGTTAGAGCTCACCCCGAGCGTATCTTTATAATGCTATATCTTTATAACGAATTCGAATTTTAGAAAATTCTTTAACATCGTATTCTAGACATGTTAAGGAATCAATTTTGGAAAAAAAATCGATTTTTTGAACCTATCACACGGTAGAACCCCCTTAATAAGTTGGTAGTCGAAACTTCTACTTTCATAGTTCAAACTCAATAGTCACAACGCCTTTTATGTCTTCGAACGAACAAGTGCCCCGTATTTGCATATACACTCTCAGAAAACTAATTTATGATGCATCAAAAGCAAAAAATTCACTTTTCTGATGATCTAAACTTTAATACGGTATCTGAATCCTTTTTGTATCAAATTATAAGTTAATGGAAACATCACCTTTTAAAATATTTTGACCCATATTTTTGAAAATACGTTAAGATATTGTGCAATCATTAACTGAATTTCAACACTATTTTGTCTATCAAAATTAATAAATTGCATAGTTATATATAGGGGTTATATGGAATAATTTCCTACTCTGCTAAAATCATTTTCTTATCTTATCAAATTAAAAAATGCTCTTTGTGGAAAAAGAAAAGTATACTGCTGTGTTACTTTTGCTGCACATCGTCGTATAAAAATATAAATTTTACAAATAGCTAAATGTTTAATTGATTTTTAATTGTTGCAAAACAGATTTCAATGTAGCTAGTTTTTTAAGCGTAACTCATAAACAGCTTTACAGAATGAGCCGTAATTTATGATGCGCATGCTGGAGGCTTCCAGACATCGATTTCTTTTTAAACTAGTCAGATGTGGCAATCTCAAACCTTTCTTGCATCTTATGCATGTTAATACTTCTTGAAAAATGACGTCACAACCTAGTAACAAACTTGACAACCTGGAACGCATATTTAGTGTTGAAAGTCTGCAACTTTTGTTGCATAGTCATTCCACCACTTTTATAGAAAAAGATTACTTGATGATATATCCCAGCATTCTCATTAAACAGAACACAGATATTCTATAAAAGCTGTGGAGTGACTATGCAACAGATATTGCAGATTTTTGAAAGTGTTGTTCGCCTATCTGTTTGGTGTTTTTCTCTACTTTGATTGTTTGAGTGATAATATCTACTAATATCAGCGATTTCGGTTGGTTTGTGTAAAATTGAAGGCACATAGTTAACCTTCCCACTGCCGCGACCGGATATATCCGTTCACTAGGCTGCAAATTTCACTGCAGATGAAGCTTTATTTAAATTAATATAATGCTACAAATATAATCTAGTTTTAAGAAATTATGTTATGATTAAGACTTTCAACGCTTATAAGCATATACGTAACAAAAAATTATACCATGATAGAAAATCCCTCTTTTATTAATCCCTCTTTTATCCCTCTCATTTAAAGTAAAATGAGGCGAAAAAAAGTTACAAATTTTCCCTTTTGCTGGGCATTTAGGGGGTTAAAACTGATCTATAGGGTGGTCATAAAAAAACTTTATTGATATATCGAACTCTGGATGCCGGCCCATTCAACCGATCGAGATGAGATTTTAGATATACAGTGGCGGTCAAAAGTTTCCGGCCAGCAAAAGTTTTTCAGTTAATTTGTAAATATATCCATATGAAGAGGAATCTCAAAGTGATATTTATACATTTTATTGACATAATAGTTAAGAGCTTACATATAGAAGAACATGTAAATATCAATAAATTTAACTGACAAAATTAAGTATAAAGGAAAACGCATGTTCTCAAAAGTTTCCAGCCACCTTCACAAGTTTGTAAAAAAGTGGTATTGTAATGGAAAATTACAGTGATCAACAACATTTACAATTAGTATTTTATCGTATTACTATTTTATTAGTTTTAGTAATAAGTACTGTGGCGTAGCAATGTGACATTCATACAATCAACGGTTAAAAATCGTCTATAGTACGTTTTTTCCACATTTCTTGCAATTTTGGCGAAATTTTGGCTGAGTTGAAATATTTATAGTTCCACAGACTTTTGTCAACTTCTTTTAAAAGATTCTCTATTGGATTCATGTTGGGCGCTTGGGCTGATCATTTCAAAAACGAAATTTTTTGTG
Organism: Maratus speculifer; assembly: GCA_964019185.1. Lineage (NCBI taxonomy): Eukaryota > Metazoa > Arthropoda > Arachnida > Araneae > Salticidae > Maratus > Maratus speculifer. The sequence continues at coordinate 231,960,518 of OZ025299.1, read as the reverse complement.
CGAAAACCATTGCTTATCGAGGTTTGCATACATTATTTATGTCGTTATCATGTTTAGAAAAAAAGTTGCGACCAAATTTGTTTTCTCTAATAAGGCAGAAAATAGTCTTGCAAGATATCCTTATACATTGTATCATTCACCTGGCTGTGGATTTCAAATAACGGACCACCACGTTTTGAAGAAAATACTCCCCATGGCATAACGTGTCCTCTGCCATGCTTCATTGTAGTAATAACATAGGTTGAATCATATCTTTTGTTGTTAGGTCTTCGGACATTGTGTCTGTCATCACTTCTAAAACTGTTTCGAATTCAATTGATGGAAAAATATAACTTTTTTCCAGTTTTCACTTGACCAGACTTTGTGTTTTTTGGAAAACGCCAATCGGGTACGTTTGTATTTTTTTTAACTCTGAAAAAATTGTAACACCGACTCTTCCATAAAGTTATGCATCACGTCAGCATGTTGATACGGTGTATGGACTTATTTCAGCAATATTTTCATTCCGTAAATCGCAGTATATTGCAGCGGAATTTTTAAGCGGATTATCAATTGTTTTTCTCCTGATAATTCTGTGCACAGGAATAATAATTTTCCGGGGTCTCCCGGAACTCTGAAAATCCTAAAGGCCATGGTCATCTTTTTTATAATTGTTAAATATCGTTAACGGTCGATTTAACCGATCGATAACTTTGCCGCAATATCTCGAGAAGATTGGCCTTGTAGCGACAAACTAATCACTTATTTATGAACAATAATTATTGAACTTTTCAATTTTGAATTCAGACTATGCTATACATATTGATTCATCCATAAACACAACCAAAAAACAGTTTACCGATAGAAAAAAACTAAAAAATGATAAGTGGCCGAAAACTTTTGCAGACGCGAACTTCGAATTTTATCCCTTTGCATGGAGTATCTTCAGTATCCAATCAAAATGATCACGTTGTCAAAGGTCTTTCACATATTCCTAACTTTTGAAGCTATTTTGCTTCTTCTTTGCTGAAACCTTTTGGTAAATAAATCGAAGAAACTAACTGGCCGGAAACTTTTGACCGCCACTGTAGTTATTCACAGGCATGAGCTGTCAACGACAACAAATTGGCACTCGTGATTACGGTTACAGCGACAAAAACTCGAAATTTTCAAATGGCAACGCCCATTTTTTCCCCTTGCAAAATGCTCAGCACATGCAAAAACCTTAAACAGCGTTGGAATGGTGCGCGTATCGCAATAAGCAGACGCGTTATGCTCCCTCAAAAAACAGCTCTGCAAACGACCAAAAAAACACGATTACGGCGCACGAAGGAAATTTGCATATGACAGAGGCAAAACACCAATTACGGAACGCCGTTCGCCAAATACTCAGCTTAGAAAACGGATAAAATGTGGGATGAGAATATTAGCTCTTCTGTCGGGAGCTTGCACATACCGACGAAATAACTCTTCCAGCGAAAATTCATGGTGAATTGGTAAAACTCTAATATCAGTATGGGATGAATACTGCAAAAACCTTGCGTGTTTACCATCTAAACCATTGCCAAATGCTTTGCCCCTGTAGCCCGGAAGCTCTTTGTGATTTCGCAAATAATTCCGAAGAAACTGGCTGCACCTGTGGTAGACCGCGATCCAGACGACCAACTCTTCCTGAGGATACTGTTATGGAAGTGCATCACATAGTGACTGGAGGACACACGCAAAACTGTAAGATGTGTATCTCTTGTATTGGATACACCGAAATCAACGATGCTAAAGCTAGCTCACTCTTTAACCCCCTGACTGCCCAGCAAAAGGGTAAATTTGTATTATTGTTTTCTCTGTAATTTATTAAAAATATTAAAAAAATATGTTTTTTCCAACCTGATAAAAAATATGTTATTACGTATAGATATATAATCTTTGAGAGTATTATTCCTAATTTAATTTTCAAAATTGGGTTTTATTTGTAGAATTATATTAATTAGGATGAGCGAAGCGAATCCTCTACTAGGCCACTCAAGTTACATTTTGTCGTACACTTTATAAAAAATCTATTCAGTATTTTGACTTGAAATTAAACATAAGAATAAATTATGATATGTAGATTTGCAGAATGATATTTTTTTTTACAGAATAACCTTTAAAAAATATTATTTTAATAATTAATTTATTCTACATGTTTTTCTATTATGGACGCATTTTTGCAAATAAAAAATTGAACGCGTATCTTTTTATTTTCAGAATGAAAATAAACCATGGGGTTAGTAATTATAGATAGAATCATGATTAATTAATTAAATAAAATTTATTTTCATTATTCCGCCAAAATCGTTTGGAAATAAAAAATTGAACCCGTATCTTTTTATTTTAAGAAGGAAAATAAACTATGGGGGTTAGTAATTATAAATAGAATCATGATTAATTAATTAAATAAAATATATTTTCATTATTCTGCCAAAATTATTTACGCAGTTTATACTTAGGGATTTTAAAAGAATTACATTATGATTTATTTATTTAGGTATTTACTTTGGTAAAGTGGCAACAAAAAGAATCGTAAACAAGTAAAATTAATTCTTTTATTTGGTATTTAAAGTGAATATTTTGTTAAATTTGGTCAGTTTCTCAAGTCTGGTATTCTAAATGAAAGATTAAAGAATAATTTAAGAATATTTTAATTGATTGAAGGATAATTTAATTCAACCAAATTAAATATATTAACTACGTTTATAAATAATTTCTGGAATGTATTAGTAATTTAAAAATGTCGAGAAAAAGAACACTTATTGACCAGAACGAATGTCGTTACTGGCCATTGGAAAATGTAAAAACATCTTTAAAACTTTTAGTTAAAAATTAAAAAATATATTTTTTGTAAAATTCTGCTTCGAAAATATTTTTATTTATATCAGCCTTATATCATAAATAAAAAATTCCAAGGAAATTCTTAGTTGTTTGGCTGAATTTACATTTCTAAAATTTAAATGCGCCAAAACATGAGATAACGTTTTTGCTTAATAAAGATGCAAAAATAATATAAAAAAGTAATGTTCCTTTCACATATTTATCTTATGAAATAATGCTTCGCGAATCCAAACAAAGGACGGCTTTTGCTAGTTTAAATTTTGCTTATGTTGCAGTGAAACCTGCAGCTTAGTGTGTGAAAAAATCCGGTCGCGGCAGTCAGGAAATTAATCCGCATGTTTACTTACCTGTACCAGCGCGTCCGGATGATGAAAGTAGATGAACATCAACAACGTGTACTCTTTACTAATCAATTTCTTATCAAATATGATGGAGATAAGGACTGGCCTTTTCACTTATGATGGACAGATGTGGCACATTTCACCTTAACTGGCAATGTCAATACGAAAAATTATGTGCAGTGGGCAGACATGAATTTCTACGCTGTGGCACCCATACCTGTACACGACATGAAAGCTGTTGCGTGGTGCGGCATTGCATACACAATTATTCCCGGGCCGTATTTCTTTTTAGGAAGTGATACCAACGGGATTTGTAACTTGTTCTGTAATAGGCTCCCGCTATACGGCAATGTTGCAAAATTACGTCATACCAGAATTACTGCAAAGAACTGCCTTGGATTGTTATAAACAGTGATTAGTGTAATGAATCTGTGTCATATGCAAATTTTTTCTGTGTGCTCCGATCGTGGGTTTTTTAGGGGGGGGGGGGGGCGTTTGAAGAGCTGTTTTTTGTGCGTGCATAACGAGTTCGTTTTTTGCGATAGACGTGCGGTTCCAACGCTCTTTTGTGTTTTCGCATGCGCTGATAATTTTTCGATGGAAAAAATGGGCGTTGCTCCATATATTGGCGCATATATGCGAGTCTAATATTTTCTCCAATTGCTTCCAAGTTATCGATAAGTTCCAGTAATTTCGTTATGTGTGAAATTCCCTCCTTTGTTTAGCTTGGCACTATACCATTTCAGAAACAGGTGTAATTTACTATAAAGATTAGATCGTTTTTGAATATTTTTCAGTGTCCCAAGTTTCTCGAGTCGCGTTTAAATGTTTTATGTTTAATATTTGCGCATCTTCAATACTGAGATTGATGTGTGTCCTTGCTTTTTTGTCCTTTTTGTTCTAATATGCTGTCAATGAAACTGAGCTTGGTCAGTAATGACATAGAAAAGTGCTTTTCTAATTAAAAGAATTTCTATTTTAAATCTCAAACTCGAATAATTATTGGAGTTTAATTTTTTTATTTGCTGCTGAGAGACAATTTGTATAAATATGTGTTTCTGAATCTCTGACCCTAAATCGTGTAAATCCTTCGAGAACAAGAAGTTGGAAAAATGTCGATTACGATATTTACTTACATTTTAGGTGTAAAAAAGTAAAAAAAAAAAAAGTGGTAAGAACGCAGAGTGGCCACCAAAAGGTTAATGTTAAATTAAATATCCTATAATGTCTATTAGTCGAACAAACATTCATGTAGACATTACAAATTTCCCAAATCTTGGAAATCTTAAGAATGAAAAGCATCGGAATGTGTTTGTTTAAGCAAATATTTCATTATAATGCAAACCTCATTAGATGGAATTTTAACATATTGTACTTTCATAAATCATATCACCATCAAATACTCTTCAAAAATATCCTTTCTGCTTAATTGGAAAATTATTATTAAATAATACTAATGAAAAAGAGGAATGCAATTAGGTGTCGGCTATAGCCAATCACATGGGATCAGGGGGAAAGAAAAAGTGTAATTTATTCAAAATTTCACTTTTTGCGCAATGTAAACCCTAAAATTGACTCTTGCATTTTGTGTTACAAGCCCGTTTTTTTTAATTATGATTCCTTGATATCGAAAACTTTTTTTGAAATAGCAATATTTACCTAATTTTATTTAATTACATATAAAATATAGCAAAAAAAGGCAATTTAAAAAAAGAGAAAAAGGTAATCAAGCAATCAGAGTGAAAAAATAGCGGATTGGCCAGTATTGCTTACATTGGAACCTGCAAATTCCGGCATCGACTTTTTGATGCATGTGGTCAGCATGCTATATGTTGTGCTGTTTATTGTCCATTTTACGGCACGAAGAACTACATGCAGTATTAAGTACTTCAAAATTGGATGATAAATATACAAAAAAAGTGGGCAGAAATAAAATTTAATAAAAATTGCAAAAATTATACTCACTTTTAAATAATTTATTTAAATTTATAAGAAAATACATATGTTTAAAAAGTAAGCTATAAAAAAGACAAAAATGAATGCATTTATTTAAATTTATCACAGGTATTTGAATTTATTTTTTTTTATTATATTTTCTATACAAGTTTCTTCTTTTTTCATCACTTTGCTTTTATTTATTTTATCATATTTTGTTTTGTCAATGTGTATTATTTTCTTTTCATTAGTTTTATTCATTTATATTTTGTCACTTTTTTCCAGGTAACGCACTAAAAATAATCTTATGTTTTTTCAAAAATAATTTTAGAGAAAATTTATTATTATGGAAATTATCAGAAATCTATATAAGGTACCCTGGGGTAATAACGCCAGGCGGGGTAATAACGCCAAGTGCTTATATTTTGCATAATTATGAAATAATCAGGTAAATGACACCATTGTGTATTGCGCAGAAGGGTTTTGAGTCATATAAATCGCAAAAAAACAGCTTCAAGTTAATTTGTTTCATTTTTAGGTGTTATTGTTTTTACAAGCCACTGAAATTAACGCTTGATCTAAAATTTGCGAGATAAGGTTTTTGATCTGAAGACTATATTTTTTATCCAGAAATACTTTGTTTATTACATAAATTTGTAGTGTATTTCATGTACTTTCAAATTGTTGTAGAAGATTTTGGATATCTTCTCGAGATAATTTTTAGTTTAGGATTTACTGCGCAATAAGTATCCCGGGGTAATAACGCCAATCCTTGGCATTAATACCCCGGTTGATTCCCTACAGTGACCTAGCTACATCCTAAATACTGATTCAAATAAACACAGTTAAAATTGTGCAATGTTTCTAATAATTCTATTTAAGCGGTTCTTTTTAAGCAAAAAGAAGCTCACGGTCTGATGATATTCTTTTGCCTCATCCTCCCCCCACACCGCACCTTTATTTTTCTTACACTTTCACCAAAAAAATGAACATTTTCAATAGCTTAGAATGTATTTTGTCAATTTCTAAGTTTGTAGAGTTTGTAATTTTAGAATTGGGCAATCTACATGCAATTATTCCATCTTATTTCATAGTTTTGTTTGCATGGCGTTATTACCCATATAGGTGGGTAATAACGCCAAATAGCATTGGTCAAGAAAAAACGCCATTACATTTTATGAACACATATCTGTTAAATTATTTTATTTTATATAGATAGTCAATGAGTTGCTGTATCATATCCTATATTTGTTTGAAAAATACAATCTAAAACTAAGCCGTGAAAATTGGTTGAACCTTAACGTGGCGTTATTACCCCAGGGTACCTTATATATAATTTAATTATTTAAAAAATTGCAATTCAGACAATGATTTATATGCTTTAAAATGTATATTTGCAAGTATATATATATATATATATATATATATATATATATATATATTGGGTTTTATGATCCCGCGGTTACGAATTTCAGGAGAGACAGAGTACACCTAGATGATGAAAAATTACATAGCAATGCACGGTCGAAAAAACATTTTTCGTGCGGTAGTAATGATTCAAAACCCAGGAATGGAAGGAAACGTGTTTAAAACATGTTTATTATTCTTAGAGAAAATATGTTTATTATTCTTAGTACTGCAAAAAATGAAGGACAATACTGGTAAATGCTGAAGAATTTGTTGCACTCATCTTAATATCTGCTGCAGAAGGCTGGGTACCGCTTAGTATTTTTTAGAGTATTAGATCTTCCATGAGCCGGATATGTATGGGAAACGATTGCATAACGGCTCGGTGTGATAATTTCGTACACCATATTTGATGACGATCGTTGTCTCTCCTTTTTGGTCGTATCGTTTAGCTGTTTGCTGTTGAACAATATGTACTAAGAATAATAAATACGTTTTCTCACCTTGTTCGTGTCCTCCCTTTTTTGTGCTTTGTGTTGTCATTATCGCACAATGAAAGCTTTTTTAACCATGTTTTGTTATGTGATTTCACGTCATCTTGGTGCACACTATCTCTCCTGAAATTTTGTAACCGCTAACCTGAAACACCTCTATATTTATCTATCTTTAATTTTAACAATTTCAGGAGGCATTCATCTACCATTAGCAATCTCTGGAAGAATATTGGTTGGTTTTTGGTGGATATTTGTGATAGTTACAGTGGCAACATACAGTGGAAATTTAGTTGCCGTTCTTACATTTCCAAAAATACGAAACCCTATAAATACATTTGAAGATGTATTATACAGTGGACTTAAGTGGGGTGTATTTGATGGCGAAGCATTGATTGAACAGTTACATGTAAGTTACTATAATAAATTATTCCTTAGGAAGTTGGATTGTATATACATTGTGTCTGCAAATTAGTTGGGCAATTTCATAAGTTAAGAGCTTCTGAAATATTAAATGAAATTAGCTAGATCAAAGTCAGACTAGTATAATATTACCGAAGTTTGTTCATAGATACCGTTAGATGTCATAACTGACTCATCACCGTCATAACTTAAATGTCAAAACATAGGCTATCGCTTAGTAAGTGGAGATGTTATTTAATGGCCACCCCAATCACAAAAAATTTCACCGATTGATTTCGGTGTATGGAGTTTTGCAAAAGGACAAAGTGTACAATCTTCCACTTGCTGCATCCAATTTCTGAACTAAAATCAAGAATCCGCGCTGCAATTATCCCACCAGTGCACGGGTAGAAAAAAATATTGCTTTCAAAGACATCCATTCCTGGGTCTCACAGACCTCACCCGTGCACTGGCAGATTAATTTGACCTACGAAAACATGCTGACAAATCTGTGGCAAGAAATGATTTACAGATGGGAAGTTTGCAGAGCTTCGAAAGGAAGTCACATCGAACATTTGTGATAATAGTAAATTCTAGCTATTTTTCTATCGTAAAACAATATGTACTTTATTTTTTTCCTGTTAATTTCAGAAATCATTCTTTTTGCACAAATAATTTGTAGACACCCTGTATATAAAAACAAGCAATCAAACTAAACAAATAGAAGTAGCTCTTCCTTGGCAGAACTACTATATGCACGGTGGTCATAAAAAAACTTTGCCGATGTATGGAGCTCTAGCGTCCAGTCCGTTCAACCGATCGAGGTGAAATTTCAGATATAGCTATTCAGAGGTATGAGCTCGAGATTCTCTGAAAGGTAACAAAATGGCGCTCACGGTTACGGTTATAGTTACAAAAACTCGAAATTTTCCAATGGCAACACCCATTTTTTCATCGCAAAATGCTCAGCGCATGTGAAAACCCTAAAGAGCGTTGGAACCGTGTATGTGAATAGCAAGAAACGGACACGTTATTCACGCACAAAAAACTGTTCTACGAATCCCCCCCCCCATAAAAATCACGATTGGTTCGCAAGGAGTAAATTTGCATATGACACAGAGTCAGTATGCTAATCTCTGATTACAACACAGATCGGAGAAATCTTATTTTGATTACACATTTTCCACATGGGTGCCATCACAGGAAATTATACATTGCATGGTGGCGACTGTGGACAATACAGCCGAACGTTACATCGCATGAGGGATGTTTGCAATCTCACGTTTGATAGAATCTTTCAAATCCGGCAAAATTTGCGGATTGCACATGTACACTCTAAATTTTAGATATCCCCAAAACCTGAAATCTATAGGAGTAAGGTCGGGGGATCGCGGAGGCCATTGATGTTACCAGTTAAGGTGAAATGTGCCTCGTCCGTTCGTAATATGCGAAGAGGTCGTCGTTATCTCCATCATACTGGATAAGAAATTCTTTAACAAAATCTATATGTTGTTGATGGTCTCTCACTTCCAACATCTGGGCGCGCTGGTACCGGTAAAGAAACATGCGGATTACAGGGCGCAGTAACTTTAAGACCATTGATTTTGGTATATCAAATACACTAGATGCACCTTTTGTAGTTTGCATGCGTCCTCTGGTCATTATGTGATGCATTTCCATAACAGTATCCTCAGGAACAGTTGGTCGTCCTGATCGCAAACAATCATAGTTGCAGCCAATTTCTTCGAATTTCATTACTAAATCACGAAAAGCTTCTGAAATGCATAGGCCAAGTATTTGGCGATGGTTTAGACGGTAAACGCGCCAGGTTTTCCCAGAATTCATCACATTTTGATAATAGTTTTACCAACTCACCACGAACGAAGTCTTTTTTGTTGGCATCTGTGAGCTCCGACTAAAGAACTAACATCCCCACCCTACTTTTTATCCGTTTTCTACGCTGACTATCTGGCAAACGAAGTTCCGTGATTGGTATTTTGTCTCAGTCATATTCAAATTTTCTTCGTGCGCCTTGGTCGTGGGTTTTTTTTTTTGCCTTTCGTAGAGCTGATTTTGTGCGAGCATAATGCGTCCGTTTATTGCAATAACCATACCGTTCCAACGCTCTTTAGGGTTTTCGCATGCGCTGAGCATTTTGCGATGGAAAAAAAAGGGTGTTGGGATTGGAAATTTTCGAGTTTCTGTAACTATAACCGTAACCGTGAGTGTCATTTTTTTTGCCTTTCACAGAATCTTGAGCTCATACCTCTGAATAGCTATATCTGAAATTTCACCTCAATCGGTAGAACGGACTGGCCGCTAGAGCTCCATATATCGGCAATGTTTTTTATGACCACCCTGTAAATCAGTGATACTCGCTAATTTGAAAAAATATTTACACTCCATTATTTGAAGTAAGTAATATTCGCCTTAGTTAATCACATTTTTTAATTAAATAAGATGAAATTTTCCTTTTTTAAATGGTAACCCTATGGACTCAGACTTACTACATACATGCATACTCCATAAAAGTGATTTACAGGTGGGACGTTTGCAGAGCCTCGAAAGGAAGTCACATCGAACATTTGTGATAATAGTAAACTCGAGTTATTTTTTTATCGCAAAACAATTTGTACTTTATTTTTTCCTGTTAATTTCAGAAATCATTCCTTTTGCACAAATAATTTGTAGACACCCTGTATATAAAAACAGGCAATAAAACTAAGCAAATAGAAGTAGCTCTTGCTTGGCAGAACTACTATATAAATCAGTGATACTCGCTAATTTGAAAAAATATTTACACTCCGTTATTTGAAGTAAGTAATATTCGCCTTAGTTAATCACACTTTTTTAAAAATTAAATAAGATGAAATTTTCCTTTTTTAAATGGTAACCCTATGGACTCAGAGTTACCACATATATGCATCCTCCATAAAAGTGAACTTGTTTCCTTACGTTATACAGAAGTTCTGTTGCAATTATAGTTGCCACTGTTGTTAGCAAAACAATTAACGGTGAAAGAATTGTTAAACGAAATTTACGTTTCTCAGTATTTTTTTGCTGTCGTTCAAATTATAAGCAAAAAACTTGGCAAAATTTGGAGCTTCTTTTATGAAAATTTTAATTTCTCTAAAACTATGTATGCTAGTCACTGAAAAATGAACACAGTTTATTATATTAATCCACTTAACCCTTTGAGCTCTGGTGGGTAGATTTCTTCAAAATTCCAAATGTTACATTGGCATCAGGATTTTGCAAAGGAAAAACTCGGTTTACGATATATGCGAAAAAATTCATTAAACCTTTTTCAAATAAATCTGGCCAAATATTCCGGTGCCAGTGTGTCATTCCGGAATTAAAACTAAGTGGTAGAAAATTCTACCATCAGAGCTCAAAGGGTTAATCATAAACTACAGTTTGAACGTTTTTGCTACATTTGTTTTGACAGGATTATTCAAAAGATATTGATTTATTCAATTTGTTCGCAGTCCCCTATGACGTTTTAGGAAAAAATCTTCATGGAAATATATGACCTGTACTATTTTGTTTACACATCTGGAGTTCCAGGATAATTCCTCATATATTTTTCTAGATATTTAAAAAAAATCTAAAATTGCAAGTAACCGGTCACCTTTCTCCATGTAGTGTACAGTGTTGGAAAAAATTATAAAGCCGATAGAAAAATTTACAAAAATCAAAAAGTAATGGAATTATTGATATCGCAAATTTTATTTACATTTGCATGATCAACATCGCAATAATACGCATAAACTTTGTTTAGAAAAACGGAAGAGGGAGCATAAATTATGCTGATTTCTTAAAACCAATGAAAAACAACTTGGAAAAAATTATAAAGCCGATGGTTCTAGCCTCATTTGGCATGATGCCAAACTTGAGAAAGCAGATCTCCAGTAAAGTTTAGGCAAATGTAAATGTGTTACGTGTGCCGATCCAGTGGCGTGGTCGGTTCCGCCATCGCCTCCCACACCGCTGGACCCTGGTTCGAATCCAGCTAGCGGCATGGATGTCTTGTGTTGTCCATGTGATGTGTATTAAATGTATGTACTGTATTTCATGTAATAATAAAGTGTTCTGTAATGGTTTCTGTGTATTAAGGATCATTCGAGGTAACAGCCATTGTAGCTTCTAGACCTCAAAACATTGTTCTCTCAAACCCTCAAATGTGTTACGTGCATTCATTTTGTATTTGGTGTGTTTAATTCAATGCCAAGAGGAAAAAAATTATCCAATGGTGAACAAATTAAAATATTAACTTTAAATGAAGCTGGAATGTCTGGTTCTAATATTGCAAGAAAAATAGGAAGGTCCAAGGCTGCAGTAAACAGTTTTCTCAGAAATCCCGAAAATTACGGCAGTAAGAAGCGCACAGGAAGACCGAAATCCTTAACTGTAAGGCAATCAAGACAAATCCGGAAGCTAGCTTGCGCAGAAAAATGTCGTCAGCTCAAATTCAAGAACAGTTACAATTACCCTGTACAAGCCGAACGGTAAGAAATGTTTTAAGTAACAATCCCATTGTTCAATTTAAAAAATTTAAAAGAAAACCTCCTCTTTCTAAGCACCACAAAAATGCTCGCTTAGACTTTGCACGAAAACATTTAACTGAAGGCACAAATTGGAGAGATGTTGTCTTTTCCGATGAAAAGAAATTTAATTTAGATGGACCCGACGGCTATAAATTCTTTTGGCATGATTTACGACAGGAACCTCATATTTTTTCAAAGCGTCAGTTTGGAGGTGATTCGGTAATGGTTTGGGCTGCATTTGCTGCCTGTGGAACCACTCCAATTGTCTTCATGCATAACAAAATGAATTCAGTTATGTATCAAGATATGTTAGGAGATAATTTATTACCCATTGCTCCTCTTATAACTTCGGGAGACTGGACATTTCAGCAGGACAACGCTTCCGTTCATGTTTCGAAGTCAACTAAATCTTGGCTGGAAGCTAATCAGGTGAAATGCCTTCAATGGCCAGCTCGTAGCCCCGATCTGAACGTAATAGAAAATCTCTGGGGAATTTTAGCCCGAAATGTTTACAAAAATGGACGACAATTCAATTCAAAGTTAGATTTGATGAATGCTATTAAAAACTGCTGGAACAATATTGATGCAAGTACTTTGTGTGGTCTGATAAATTCAATGAACAAGAGACTAGTCAAAGTCATCGAAAAAAAGGGTCACACATCGATTATTGATGAAATGCATGTATCGACTTTATAATTGTTTCCAACTTTCTTTGTACAGAAAATTTTCTTAAGTCTATTAACCTTTTATTAATGTAGTTAATAATGAATTTCTTTTTTTCTTTACTTCCTTGTAGCATATAATGTATATGTATGAAATTTCACAAATATTCCATCTTTTGTTTTTTAATTATATCATATTTTCAAGTGGCTTTATAATTTTTTCCACCACTGTATTAGTGCGAAACAGGGAAAAGGCATGTTATATTCATTGCAGTTGAGTGAGTTCATGGGAAAAAGCTATTGGAAATACTGAACCACCAAATCTTGTTTCTAATATAGTGTTTTATGCTGCGCCCCTGTCAGAAAATTTCGGTTAAATTGAATTTTCTTCCGTTTTAAAGAAATTTTTCTAAACCAATTTTATACTTACAAGGGCACCACCAAACATGGTGCTCACAGATTTTAATGATTTCTAAGTATGTTGTAGGGGTTATACCACTAATTATTCAGCTGAAAGGATTCTTTCAAATGGGCCTTGGTTTTTGAGAAATTGGGGGGGGGGTCAAAGTTTAGCGTTTATTTCAAATACCTGTTAGTATTGCCTTTGGTCAGCAGCTCCGTGGCTCCGAGGTAAAGTGCTGGACTCCAGACTCGGAGGTGGCGGGTTCTACTCCAAGTTGGACCACTTTTTTTTTTTTTTTTTTTTAATCTTTACATACTTTTTACATGTTACATATTTTAGCTGAATTTGGAATTCTACAGCTTTGAACTTATTAACATTTTCTTATGTGGATTGTTTATTTTTTTTACTTTTATTTTTCTTACTTAAAAAAATATGGTTCAAATGATAAACTAATTGCACTTCAAAATTTATTAAATAAATAAAAAATGCTTATATAATTAGAATTTTCAAAAAGCATAAAAAATTTTGAATATTTTAAAATCCCTTTTACTTTAAATATTAATAATTTTGCTCAATTACTTTTTTCAGATTTTCAAATGAATATTACACAATTACATATTATTTTTATCTTTACATACTTTTTACACGTTACATATTTTAAGCAGTATTGGAAATTCTACTACAGCTTTGAACTTTTTGATATTTTTTTAATAAAGTAAATTTATATTTCCGAATTTATTTCATGGAAATTTATTTTTATCTGCAATTTTTAAACTAATATTTTTATTGACAAAACGGCATAACTAATTTATGCCTTGAGTCTTTTTTTTTTTTTTGGTTAATTATTATGTAATTTCTTTTTTTATTAAGCACAATTCTGAAATAATAATTTTTCTCTTTCCTATCGCCTTTTTTGTGGAATTTTTTAAATGAAAATTTATCCTTTTTTTGTATAAATTATACAAAATAATTTTCAGGTGCAATTTCTCAGACATTTATATGATTAGTTAATTCAAATAATGCATACCTTCGAAAGTCTAATAAAATATTATTGCAGTAGTGTTAAAATATTTTCCAAATTTTTACTGATTTTTAAATACATTTATTTCTAAAGTTCATCCTCAATATCATTTATCGTTTGCACAAATAAGAAATGACGGATTATATTTAAAATAATACATATATTTTTTTATTTTAACAAATTAAAGCACTATTCATAAAAAATCAACTGGGAAAATCGTTTGCTAATGAAATAATATTTACGATAGATAAAAAAAATATATGTATTTATTTTATTCGTCTGCTTTTATTTTCTCGGTAAAATCACGCAAAAATAGGAATTCTTTTTGTTGTTGTCATTTAGTTTCTTTTGCAGAACTAGTTAAGGAATATAGGTTATGTAAGTTTATACGAGTTTTAAAAAGATGAGATTTCAGTCCCGAATTAGTTCAAATTTGCGTTTAGATTTTATAAGTTTTGAAAAAACTATTAATTAAAAAAAAATCATAAACGTTAAGTTTTTAAGGAAAAGGTTTATATAAAAGTTGATCAAAAAATAAATATTTGCTCTTAAATATCAAGTAAGATTCTGTTAAATTGTGAATAATTTAATTACTTATTTTTATTCACACGACAAATATATCACGCGATACTGTAAATTTTGTTAATACATTCAGCGCAATTCCCTACGCAAATGATGATTCTAAACGGTTTTTTTTCTGTGTGCATAATTTCTTCACTTTCATGTTTTAAAAGTGCTAAGGCCTTTTTTTGTATTTGATATGGTGATTTATTTTTTTTTATATTGGTTCTGTATTATACATGCGATAAATATACTCATGTAATCAGTTTTCAGGTTATAATTATAATTTTTTCCAAATAAAAATGTGTATAAAGATGCGTTATGTGTTAAATTTAATCTTTTTACACTGCATATATCAGTAACATAAATATATATATATGTAAGTATATTAAATGTAATAATAGATTGTCTAAAAATCCATGCACAGTATTGTGTAATATTCATTTGAAAATCTGAAAAAAGTAATTGAGCAAAATTATTAATATTTAAAGTAAAAGGGATTTTAAAATATTCAAAATTTTTTATGCTTTTTGAAAATTCTAATTATATAAGCATTTTTTATTTATTTAATAAATTTTGAAGTGCAATTAGTTTATCATTTGAACCATATTTTTTAAGTAAGAAAAATAAAAGTAAAAAAAAAAAATAAACAATCCACATAAGAAAATGTTAATAAGTTCAAAGTTGTAGAATTCCAAATTCAGCTTAAAATATGTAACATGTAAAAAGTATGTAAAGATTAAAAAAAAAAAAAAAAAAAGGTGGTCCAACTTGGAGTAGAACCCGCCACCTCCGAGTCTGGAGTCCAGCACTTTACCTCGAAGCCACGGAGCTGCTGAACAAAGGCAATACTAACAGGTATTTGACATAAATGCTAAACTTTGACCCCCCAATTTCTCAAAAACCAAGGCCCATTTGAAAGAATCCTTTCAGCTGAATAATTAGTGGTATAACCCCTACAATATACTTAGAAATCATTAAAATCTGTGAGCACCATGTTTGGTGGTGCCCTTGTTAAATAAATCTATGTTTAACAGGGTGAGTAAAAGTCTGCCAAAATTTTCCGATGGAATTTTCGTCTCATTTGATAGAAGAAAAATATTGCACATTTTGCAGTTAAAGGTAGAGAGGTTTTTAATCTCGGGAAAAAAAGTAAAAGTTTTCTAATTTGAAATAGTAGTACCATACTACTTCTAAATTCTGAGGAATGTGCGCAACTTAGTATAAAAAGTGAACAATGTAAATCTTTTCTTAATCCTTTAAGCAATATTTATCAGTGAACTCATATATGTACAGAACAACATACCCTCTTTTTCTTTTTCATGATCTACAGAAATGTAAAAAAATTAGCATTGTGGTATAACTGTAAACTACCAGTTTACAGTTATACCACACCCATATCAATTATAAACACTATATTCAAATAGGGAAAATAAATGCGACAATTTTATTTTGATCATCCTGGAAAAAGTTGCTGCTCTTTATATTTATCTATCTCCAGAATAATTGTAAACAGGCTGCTATTTGTAATAAAGTCATTCTAGACACTTTTTTTGCCCAAATTTCTTCTAGAATAGTTAAATAACATCTCACCAGGGAAGTGCAAGAAGTGTAACTCACCGATTTTAAAGAAAGTGGTATCGTTGGAAAGATCTCATCGAGGGCAGTAAAAAACCAAATAGAACTACCCGTCGGAAATGAGCCGTTTTTGAGATATCCGACAATTTATGTCACGTAACTAGTGCATACTTAATGGGGGACCGCAAAAAATTTTACTCTTGATTTTAACGAAAGTGATTTCGTTAAAAAGATATCATCATCAGGGTGAAAAAAACTCAATAGAACTACCCGTCGGAAATGAGCCGTTTTCAAGATATCCGATAATTTATATCACGTAGCTAGTGCATACTGATCTAGAGCATACTTAATGGGGGACCACCAAAAATTGTTTTCTCGATTTTGATGAAAATGATGTCATTGCAAATATATCATTATCAGAAGTCAAAAACTCACTGGAACTACCCATCTGAAATGAGCCGTTTTGAGATATCCGAAAATTTGTATCACTTAATGCAGTTTCCCAGCAGTGAGTACTAGCAATGTGACACAAATTGTCGTATATCTCCAAAACATCTCATTTCCGACGGGTAGTTCTATTGAGTTTTTTACTGCTCACGATGAGATCTTTCCAACTATACCACTTTCGTCAAAATCGGTGACTTACACTTCTTGCAGTTCCCTAGTCAGTGAAGACGAATTAGGCTATGTACATTAAAATGAAGAAAATTTTCCGTTACTGCTAACTGAGCAACCCTACTGTACTAACTCGGCTCATTAGAGACTTCATATTTCACCTGAATTCGTATGGCATGGATTTCTGAAAACTTCATGCATGACGTGATTTAAGTTATACAACGCATTAAAAACCCATAATATCCGAATTTTGGGATCAAAGCTTACGAAAAATTTGATGAGTCTTCATAATTTTTATGACTTGGTTGATAAGATGTTAAAACAAAGGGTGCAAAATAAAGTCCAGGTACACACAAAGAGTGTTACAATAGATGTACATAACATTATAAAACAAATGCCGATATATTGTTAAACAACTGGCGTGATCATATGCCTTATAATATCGTTATTCTACAAGTGATTAATGGCATATTTAAACAGTTGAATGGTTTGAAAAAAAAATAACATCTTGGGGTTTTAATAACATTTTTTGCCTCTAACACGTCATTTCATATTAAGCAATGCTAATCTAATATAATATTTCATAAAATTAGTAGTAAAAAACATTTCATTGAGAAAAAAGAAACTCTTTAAACTTTTTTTTTTACTATTATACAAATGTAGCCCTTCGCTCTCTGACAACGACATTTGTATGTAACTGACTCCGGCGACTGACACTGAACTTCCTGTTTAGTCCGCGTCAGTCATCGGTTACCATCAGTGTAAAATATGACACAAAAGTAAACAAATTATTTTGTATTAATGAAGATGTATTTCCAATTTACTTAACTTTTATTTATTACAAGATTATACTTTCTTAATAATTACTCAAAACAATATATATATATATATATATATATATATATATATATATATATATATATATATATATATATATATATATATATATATATATATATATATATATATATATATATTTAGTTTTAAATCATATTTTACACTGTCAGTCACCGGTGCCAGACGCGAGCTAAACGGAAAGCTCAGCGTCAGTCACCGTAGCACTCAGCCTGTTAAACTATTGAATGACAAGGAAGGTCTCCATACTGGGCATGCTCATATATATATTTTTTAAATATTAATTAATCTACTCATGTATATAATAAAGGATCAGTGAAAATTAGCGGCGGAATTGCATTAGAAAACATGTAAAAAAACAAAAATACTTTCGAATATTTGGCGTGAAAAGAGAAAAGTGCCACACGATTTGGCGAGCAGCACTTTCCCCCGCCAAAAGCAAACGATTTTAATGCACTGAAAACTTTTAGATTTTTAGAATCCGCGTTAAATGGTGTTTGATGAATTTAAACAAGCCATGAGAGAGTTTAATATATTTTATACACGCACACACACACACACACATATATATATATATATATATACAGTCATATGACTTGGTCGATATATATACATGTATATATATATATATATATATATATATGTATGTATATATATATATATGTATATATATATATAGATATATATATATATATATATATCAGGGCTCCCAAATGGTCCGCCGACTGAACATCAGAATTTTCTTAGAGAAATTTCCTTTTTAGATTTTTCTTGCGAATTGACGAGAAACCATCTTTGGAAGGTAATTTTAGTGTCAATTCTGTAGAAAACTATCATAAAATTTTCTGTTAAAAAATACTGATGTTCAGTTCGCGGACCATTTGGGAGCCCTGATATACACTATATTGCCATTGATTATGGGACACTTGCGATTTTAGACATTTTACTAAATATCTAGAAAAATACATGAGGAATCATCTCAAAACTCTTAGTGTATAAATATAATAGTATACGTCATACATCTCCGTGAAGATTTTTTACCGAAACTCCATAGGGCACCGTCAACAAATTAAAAAAGAATGAATATCTTTTGAATAACCCTGTCAAAACTAATGTAGCAAAAGCGCTCAAACTCTAGATTATGATTGAATGCCTTATTGTAATACACTGTGTTCATTTTTATGCAAATAGCATGCACACTCGCAGAGTAATTAAGGTTTTTATAAAAATGGTCCCAAATTTTTCCAAGTTTTTTCCTTATAATTTTCAGAGTTCTTAATATAAAATAATATTTTTTTTTCAGAAAATATGACAAACAACATTGCACACAGTACCCTGTAATCAGAATTAAAAAATAATGAAAATTATATACAAAATGAGTTGGTTTACTAAATAATTTTTTACTGCGCATGCGTCAACGATATCAAAATTTCATTTGCATATTATGTTAGCTAAATGTATAGAGCAACTTTTGTGAAAGTCACAAAATCATAACTTGAAAATTTTGAAAATAATCGTCAATTGAATAAGTTGAAAATCCGTTATTCTCAAAATGAAGCAAAAACAAGAGGGGTTGTATCCATATATTCATTGATTAGTGTCAATATAGAATACACAATACGGGATGTTACGACTACTTTTGGATAAAATCCCTCATTTTTTTGCTTCATTTTGGAAACAACGGATTTTGTCCTTTTTCTATAGACGATTACTTTCAGAATTTTCAAGTTATGATTTTGAGACTTTTACAAAAGTTGCTCTATACATTTAGCTAACATAATATGCAAATGAAATTTTGATATCTTTGACGCATGCGCAGTAAAAAATTATTTAGTAAACCTACTCATTTTTCATACAATTGTTATTATTTTTTAATTCTGATTAAAGGATACTGTGTGCAATGTTGTTTGTCATATTGTCTGAAAAAAATATTATTTTATATTAAGAACTCTGAAAATTATAAGGGAAAAACTTAGAAAAATTTGGGGGCATTTTTATAAAAACCTTAATTACTCTGCGAGTATGCATGCTATTTGCATAAAAATGAACACAGTGTATTACAATAAGGCATTCAATCATAATCTAGAGTTTGAGCGCTTTTGCTACATTAGTTTTGACAGGGTTATTCAAAAGATATTCATTCTTTTTTAATTTGTTGACGGTCCCCTATGGAGTTTCGGTAAAAAAATCTTCACGGAGATGTATGACGTATACTATTATATTTATACACTAAGAGTTTCGAGATGATTCCTCATGTTCTAGATATTTAGTATTCACTCACTTCTAGATATTTAGTAAAATGTCTAAAATCGCAAGTGTCCCATAATCAATGGCAATATAGTGTATATATATACCGGGTGTCTCAAAAATGACTTGATGGATTTTAAAATTCAATAACTTGCAAACGGTGACAGCTATTTAAAAAAATTTTGCAGGAGGGTTATGTATAATGTCAGGAGTTTTTTAACCGTAATTTTTTATTTTAGTTCGCATCTCAAACAATAGGTGGCGCTGACGGCGATTGAAGGCCAGGTCGACGCTGCACTCAGTGCACATGGCCTTCAATTACCGTCAGCGCCACCTATTGTTTGAGATGCGAACTAAAATAAAAAACTACGGTAAGAAAACTCCTGACATTATACATAATCCTCCTGCAAAAATTTTTTAAATAGCTGTTACCGTTTGCAAGTTATTGAATTTTAAAATCCATCAGTCATTTTTGGGACACCCGGTATATATATATATATATATATATATATATATATATATATATATATATATATTGCATATGTATATATATATATATATATTGCATATGTATATATATTAGGGTGGAGCGAAAAAAAATTTTTTTTTGAAAATCAAAAACGGGTAGGTGCCAAAAGTTGCCTTTATACTAGTACATCAACTGCGTGAAATTTTACCGCTGAAAAAAAATGGCTTGAGTCTGCGCTTTTGCTCCAAAAATCGAAATTTTGGGTAAAATTTGTCATTTTTTGACATTTTTTCAAAAAAATTAAAAAATTCCTACAGAGCTGGTTAGTATTTAAAAGTGTTGCTTAGACCTTTATATTTATCTGCTTAACATATTTAAACTATAAAACAATATGTTTATTCCCTAAAGCTGGGGCAAAACAGTCAACTTTTTGTAAGAAAACAGCATTACCACTCTATTGGGTCATACAACGAATTGTTGTTTTTAATACAGCTCTTGTTTTCAAAACTACCTTGGACATGCATCGTGGAGGTGCCTATATTTCCTATACCACCCGGCCCAACTATTCTATCATCTTAGTACAGTGTTTTATTTATACATTGATTTGTGATTTTCTTTATAAAAATTTGGCATGTTTTCGATGCTTCCACCTTGTTTATCTGTTCTTTGCATCCACATGCTGCTGTAACTATCTTCAGGTATATTTTTACAGTTTATACAAAAAAATGAAAAGCAGAGTAATGCACGGGAATCTATTAAAGGGATCTATTCGGCCATCTATTATATTTATCAAACTTACATTCAGTTGATGAATAGTGATTGGAAGTTCTGTTACCACAACATTTTTTCAGTCAATTGTATTTTTTTTTTACGTTATGATTTGCTTCAAAGATGATTTCAGATATTTCAACTATAAGTATGCCATCATTTATTCTACTTTTGCATTTTTTATATGTTGAGAAGCGAGCTGTTTAACGTGATGGTAATCATCAGCGAGAATTGCAATGAAAATTTGTTCTCCATGTGTAAAGCAACCGCTGTTGTAAATAACTTTTTTTTGCATTAGTTTTATGCCGTTTTCTAAGTGTTTTCGTGTTCAGGTAATTTCCTATTAACATTTAGATCCTCTTTTTATGAGTGGACAACATTTGATGGTGAAATGTCCTGGGCATAAACATATAATGCATAGTACTTTATGAGGGAATGTACGGATTCTAATCGACTATAAGATCTCATTTAAAATTAGGAGAATTTTATTTGTCATTGTGAACCATTTTGCATGGGGTAAGCTTAGAATTGTGTTAATATTGAATCATTCGCTACTTCAACTCCAGTGAATTTCCTCTGCGCCAGTTATTAGAGAAGTCTATATAAAACGTTCTAAGCTACATGGATTCACTGGATCAATAAGGAAAATCTTTGTCTACGTACTATTCACTTCCTATTGCAATTTTTTTTTATAAAACAGAGAATAATTTTGAAAAATTATTTTCTCAAATTGAGAAAAAGATACTCAGAACAGACTAGAAATTTCTGTCAGAGATTGCAAAGCTAATTCATAAGGAAAGCTATTTCTCAGAAAGAATGGGGAATAGGAGTTTATAAAACATCTCACACAAAAGACAGCTCATAAAGTTAATAAAATTTTCCGCTTTATATAAGCACAGATTGGCAATCAGCGTCTATATGTTCACTCACAAAATGTATAATCCAAGTTTATATCGCGGGATGTTTTATACCAAATGTACTACACACCAAAATAATAGATCTAAAATCTTATTAGAAATTACTAGACTATGGAACAACACAGGAAACGACATAAAGCATACTAAAACTTCTTTAGAAATGTTGTTTTATACGCATATTTTGTTTGCAATCCTCTGTGACGATCGTCATAATATTAAGCAGCCAGCTTCTCAAAATATATTCAATGTCAGTAAATGATGACATACTAAAAATTGAATTCATACAATCAATATTTAGGAAAATCATTATATATATAAAATGTAATTGATTGAAAAAATGCTGTGCTAACAGAACTTCCAATCATAATGTATTAATTGCATGAAAATTTAATGAAGATAATAGACTGCTGAATAGGTTCAATTAAGAACATACCCAATACATTACTCAGCTTCTCTTCTGTTATACATGGTATAAAAATATACGTGCAGCAGGTCACACCAGCAGTCCAAATCATCCAAAGTCAGTGAATACAAAGAAGAGATAAATTACTTTGATATATAGAAAACTTATACTCGTCTTCGGGAAAAAAGTAACAATTCAATACATAAATAAAACACTGGGCCTAGATGATTGGGTGGTTGAGACGGGTGGCCACTAATGAGTTATATACACAGTAGTTTTGAAAGCAGCCAGGTAAGAAATGCATTTAAAAGAACATTTCGTTGTATGCTCCAATACAGAGGTTAACGCTGATTTTTCACAAAAAGTTGTCAGATTTGCTCCAATTATACAGACTACAGATATTGTTTTATAGTTTAAATATGTTAAGCAGATAAATATAAAGGTTTAAGCAACACTTTTAAATACTAACCAGCTCTGTAGGAATTTTTTTATTTTTTTTGAAAAAAATGTCAAAAAATGACAAATTTTACTCAAAATTTCGATTTTTGGAGCAAAAGCGCAGACTCAAGCCATTTTTTTTCAGCGATAAAATTTCACGCAGTTAATGTACTAGTATAAAGGCAACTTTTGGCACCTACCCGTTTTTGATTTTCAAAAAAAAAAATTTTTCGCTCCACCCTAATATATATATATATTGCATATGTATATATTATTTGTTGCTGTACTTATTTAATTTACCTCTAGAAAAAATATTTTCATATATAAAAAATTCTTATTCAGTAAAATTATTTTCATGTATTTAAGCGTTTGCAAAAACAAAAGCTAGATGTTTCCATAGCAACAAAATCGAATTCACAATGCTCAACTGGACTTAGAACTTGAAACAATTTTAATTAATTTAAATTTGAATTTCGTTTCAAATCTCTAATTTTGATGGTTAAATTTGAATTAAATACATATAAATATCAATATAACGAAATTGTACTTAAAACAAACTAAAACTGACAAAAACAAAGATATTTAATTTATCTAAACACGTTGAACATGAAACTTTTTTCCTTTAAAATGCATTTGACATTAAAAAAAACATTTTTTGAAATTGTTTTTCATCGCCAACCGATAATAAATCGCCAAATAACGAAATTTTCATTATTTTTTACGTACAGGGAAAGGGATGTTCCGCCGAAATTTTTTTTATAAACGTATATATCCTCATCAGAAGAACATTGTGTAATTTTTTTAGATTTTTCAAAGTATGCCCGTATGCAGACCTTCCTTGTAAGATCAGCGTTTGAATTTATGAAATCGCTGAAAATGTATTTTCTCTATATATAACCAAGAGATTGTATGATATATGTTGTCGATATATCTCTAACTACTTAAATCCAACATAATATGTCCATCAATACCTTTTTTTATGGATTTCTGGCACATTTAGAAGAGACCCTCACAATCTATTTGCGTATTAAAATGGTGAAAGTGGCATTATCTCTTTAAATTTTGAATTATTCGTTTTTTATATTTTTTTTACAAATGCCGAGCAAAAATTGTTGCTAACTTTTTGCATAATATGCATCAAATAGTTACATATTTCTCAATAATTCTTTCATAGGGCTCCGTTGTAAAGACATTTGCAGACATAAGCAAGGGAATGGTGATTATTGATAAAAGGAAAAAAGCACAAATGTTAAATGATGTTGCAAATCATAGACTAGTGTTCATAGGATCACGATTTGAACTACTTGAAATGCAGAGTGAAGAATATAACAATACTGGAAAGTGCCGTTTCTCAGTTGGAGGAGTTGGTGTATATACTGAGAGAGCCTCTCTTGTTGTACCTCTGAACTGGCCATACCTCCAAATGATAAATAAAGAGTAAACTAACTATTATATATATTATTTAAATTTATATATCATCGAAAAATTCATATCATTTTCGAACTTTGAAAAATTTACTTCTTAAGATTTTAACTTTGAAGGTTTCTGTCCCTGACGGCGAAGACTCTCGCGAGCTAATGCTATTCTTATGGGGGGGTTATTTTCTAATAACTTGTTAGTATTTCGACATTTTAAAAAATATGTAATTTTTTTGGCATTTGGAAATTGAGATAACTCTAGACATCGCTCCTTTTTTTACTTTTTCAATTTCGGTTGCCAATATTTTTTATAAAATAAGGTATCATTTTCAAAACCGGTTTTGAAAATGAAAGTAACTTTACAAAAAATAACTGCAACCGAAATCGAAAGGTTAAAAAAGAACGATGTCGAGAGAGACCTCAACTGCCCGATGTAAAAAAAAAAAAAAAATATGTATTTAAAAATGTCGAAATGCAAACAAGTTATTAGAAAATAACCTCCCCATAGGAATAGCATTAGTTCGCGAATATCTTCGCTTGCAGGGACAGGAGCCTTAACAGGATACTTTACCTCAAAATTGATCGAAAAATCCATTTTTACTTTAAAGTGTTAAATAAATGCCTGTTAAATTGTGAAATATTTGACGCCTCATTTTTACTCATATGGCAATTATGTAGCGAGATATTGTAAAATTTGTTAATCTACCAAACGAAATTCCCCACATAAATGAAAAATTTAAATGGATTTTTCTCCATGTTAATTTTTTCTTAATTTTTGTGTTTTGAAAATATTAAGATGTTTTGTGTATTTGAGATATAAATTTAATTTTCTTGTACATGTAATTAATTATATATGTGATAAATCTACCCATTGAATTTTCTTTAAGGTTATTATTATTTTTAAGTCATAAAAGTATATGAAAATGTGTTTGATTTCATAGTTTTACACTACATATATCAGTAAAAAAATTATATTAAATGTAATATTAGATCTATCTAAAAATCTATGTGCAGTTCTGTGAAACACATTTGAAACTTATTTGAGATTCTAAAAAAATAATAATTGGTCAAAAGTATTAATATTTAAAAAAATAATTGGGATTTTAAAATTTCAAATTTTTTTAACTTTTTAAAATTTTATGTAAATATGCAGTTTTCTTTTTTCAAAATGTACTTTTAACTGAACATTGAAACAAAATGAGTTCACCATTTGAACCATATACCGAAGAACCTTTACATTATGACCACCTATAGCATTTGACGTAGGACCAATTTTCGCCCTTAAAACCACCAACATCTTATATATCAACCTCGATAAAGTTCTTATACGTAGTCTGGGGTATGTAGTACCAAGCGTTCACAAACTGGTTCTTCAGTTCTCGCATATGGCAAAGTGGTAGTGTAGCAGCACAAATTGGGATTTCCAAATGGAACCATAAATGTTCTATTGGATTCATGTCAGGTGAATTTGGAGACCAGGACAGGACTTGAAACTCTCTAGAATCCCCCTCAAACCACTCCCTGGCGATTCGTTCCGTATGACATAGTGCATTATCTTGTTAGTAAATGAAATAACCCTCCGGAAACATTGTTGTAATGAATGGGTGCACATTGTCTGCAACGATGTTTAGGTGGCGCAGAGACATCTGGGATTGTTCTGTGGGGATTATGGGTCCAAATGTGTTCCATAAAAAGATCTTTTACACGATATTATAGACGTAACAGGCTTGTCATCGACTAACTGTGCATCCAAGGGTCGCAATTTTGTTAGAAATCTGCGTATTCTTATGTTCCTGTCAATGATGACCAGAAAACGTGATTCATCGGAACATACAACTTTCTTCCATTCTCCTATGGTCGAATTCCGATGCTTATGAGCCAGTTATAGTCGCTGCTGGCAATGATGTGTTGTCAGCGCGGGAACATTCTTATGGCTAATTCCATGCGAATTTGTTTGTCTGTTACATGCTACGATTTTTGGCTACCAGTATTTTAGCGCGGAAAAATATGATTTATTTTATCGAACATGTCTCATCAATTAAATAAGGCAAAGCGAGCTTTTCGAAAAAAAACGGTGGCCAACAAGCGTAGCAATTTTCAGCTGTGTAACAGACAAACAAATTCGCATGGAATTAGCCTTATGCTACGAATTGAATATTTCCAGCAGAGCGAAAAATCGCCCAGGCCGGGAATCGAACCCGCATACTTGGCATTCTAGGCCAATGGTTTACCTGTTAAGCTCTCTGGGCGATAGCCGGCTGGGATTTTTCGCGCAGATAACTTTATTGGTCGTAACATCTGGTCTGTCATTTGAAACAGCTCGCAAAATAAACCGCAGGTAACAGAACTCCATATAACGATGGATACGTAGATATACTATTATTTTTAACACAATCAAACTGATTGGTAAAGTTATCATACGAAATGAATATTTCCAGCTGAGCGAAAAATTGCCCAGGCCGGGAATCGAACCTGGATACTTGGCTTACTAGGCCAATGGTTTACCTGTTAAGCTATCTGGGCGATAGCCGGCTGGGATTTTTCGCTCAGATAACCTTATTGGTCGTAACATCTGGTCTGTCATTTGAAACAGCTCGCAGAATAAACCGCAGGTAATGGAACGCCATATAACGATGGATACGTAGATATACTATTATTTTTAACACAATCAATTTGATTGGTAAAGTTATCATACGGATTGAATATTTCCAGCTAAGCGAAAAATTGCCCAGGTCGGGAATCGAACCCGGATACTTGGCTTACTAGGCCAATGGTTTACCTGTTAAGCTATCTGGGCGATAGCTGGCTGGGATTTTTCGCTCAGATAACCTTATTGGTCGTAACATATAGTATATCTACGTATATCTACATGATAGTATATCTACGTATCCATCGTTATATGGAGTTCCATTACCTACGGTTTATTCTGCTAGCTGTTTCAAATGACAGACCAGATGTTACGACCAATAACGTTATCTGAGCGAAAAATCCCAGCCGGCTATCGCCCAGATAGCTTAACAGGTAAACCATTGGCCTAGTAAGCCAAGTATCCAGGTTCGATTCCCGGCCTGGGCAATTTTTCGCTTAGCTGGAAATATTCAATCCGTATGATAACTTTACCAATCAAATTGATTGTGTTAAAAATAATAGTATATCTACGTATCCATCGTTATATGGCGTTCCATTACCTGCGGTTTATTCTGCGAGCTGTTTCAAATGACAGACCAGATGTTACGACCAATAAGGTTATCTGAGCGAAAAATCCCAGCCGGCTATCGCCCAGATAGCTTAACAGGTAAACCATTGGCCTAGTAAGCCAAGTATCCGGGCTCGATTCCCGGCCTGGGCAATTTTTCGCTCAGCTGGAAATATTCAATTCGTATGATAACTTTGCCAATCAGTTTGATTGTGTTAAAAATAATAGTATAGCCTTATGCTGTCGGCTGCGTAGGACCATCTGCAACAGCGCACACAGCACCGTGTGTTGAAAAACACTGTCTGGGTCACCACTGTTGTAGCTGTTTGTGAATTTAACTGCTGCAGCTCTTTAGTCACGATTAATGATGCATAACAATTTACGCTTTCCTCTGAAATCAATGCACCGCGGGCGACACACTGCTGGCCGGAGACAAGTTTCAAACTATCTATACACCATTTTCGATCCGTGTTCATAATTACTGCCCGAAAACAGCCCACCAAAAGCGCCATTTCCAATATCGACCTTTCCAGTCGCCGAGGTATAATGATTTGTCCTTTATAAAGTGTGATAAATCTGCAGCTTTCCCCATTGTGTCGCTAATCGCGCAATGCGTTTTAAAACACTGTACATTGAAGCTTCATATATTCCAATATCTTCCACGCACGTGCCGTACTTTTATTCCTCGACTCGTTTCTATAAATGGAGGATGGTCATAACGTAATGGCTCATAAATGCATTTCATAAATTTTTATATTATTTACATTCGTGCGTGTACACATTGGGGTGCCTATTCTATAATAATAAACAATAATATATGTGTATGTGCATGTTGAATGCATTGCATATATATGGATAGATATCAACATATGGTAATTATTCAAGAGTTCGGTCCAAGAAAATCTTTATTTTAAACGGAAAATATTTATAATCATATGTGTTTCTTTTCAATATGGTACATGTTAGATTTCATTTTGAAAGTTTTGTTAAAATTAAATTTCTAGTTGAAAACATGTTCGTTTTGGATCAGGCTCCAGAATAATTAGGAGATGTTGGCATCTCTGATATATACCAAGAAAAAAAATTTTAATTGGTAACAAAGCTTTTTCAAAACTTTAATAACATAAATAAGGAAAAAATGAAAAAAAATGTGCTCAGTGTATAAGTGAGGTTTTCAACAGTTTGATTATAGAAGATTTTATTTTAAGTAAAACTGCATGGATCAACTATTTATTTCCCTCTGAACCATTGAGTGATACAAGGTATACATAAATGTAAATTTTATAATCTTTATGTGCAGTGAGAAAGCGACAGTTTCACGTTTCTTATGGAAATCTCGAACATCCGAAGAAGGAATTACTCAGGGTTCGTATGCCTCCTGGAATTTGACGACTACAAAAATCTTCAGTAACAGTATTTTTTATAGAAAATTCCAGTCTAAGTTAGGCAAAATTCTGAACATTTAACCTAGATTTATTTTTCTACAAAAAATACTGATATTTCGCCTGAAAAACTCCCTGAAGCGAAAAAAACTTTTCTAGCTCGGAGGATATTGAGATTTTGTAAAAATTATCATTTACAAAATTTTATTGATAACACATAATTTTCAAGTTTCTTTGCTTTACAAATCAGGAGCTTTCAGAAGTCAAGTAAATCATTTTGCAACATCCTGCAACTTTTGTTTTTCTCGGTGTGTTATTTTTCATATCATCACAATTTTATTTGTGTAATTTAAAACTGTGCGCAAACTCTTTTGATTTAATGTTTTTTTTTTTTTTTTTTTTGCAGAATGGCTAGACTATTTGAGACTGGTATTTTTATCAAATGGAGACAAGACGCGTTACCACCAGACAACGAGTGTACGACTGTTTCCAAACCTCAAGCTGGTGATACAAGAAAGATCACTATAGGTCAAATAATTGGATCCTTTTACATACTGATGTTTGGCTTGTTCGGAGCATTAGCGGCACTTCTCATCGAATATATCTATATCACTACAAAAAATAAAGGGCGTCTTCCAGATATAAAAGGCCTACAATGCAAATTCCTTGGGTTTGTGTTCCCTTCTATATTTTCTTTAGGTAAAATGGATCACGAAAAGAAACTTATGCACACTAGGATGAATCCTGGAATGAAAGACTATTCTAAATTCAGAAAAAAACGTAAACAGAAAAAGTCACTTCACATGAAGGAATTGCATGGAACAGATAATAGAGGTAAAGCAGTTGTTACTTAAAAACAGTACCGTAATTGCCGGCATATATTCCGTACATCAAATAATCATTTTTCGACTCTGAAAATATTTTAAATGAAATGAAACTTTTTAGATCGCAATAAATATTTGGCGTCAATTACTAAATAAAATTTCTGGGTCGAAAAAAATTTTTTTGATCCGCGGATTATACGCCGGAAATAACAGAAATTTCTTTTTACATGGCAGATATTTTTCAGTAAACATTTTAAGCTTTATTTGAAACGAAGTCTACAAATGTATAAGAGCTTGCCAATCATTTTATCCTGAACGGGGTCGCTAAGTAATAATCTTGCCACATAATCTGAACAGAACTTGAATATATGCTGAACTGGTGCATATGCTCACTGAACATATGCTCACTCCTTGACCTATATGCTGAAAAAAAAAGATGGTGACTGTCGTAGATCAAATTTTTAAGCGTATTTACGGTTCATTGAATTAGAATACTAATATTTTACTTTAAATTTCTCCTGTTTTCTGCGATTAAACAAAACGAAAAATACTTTTCGAAAATACTGGTACTTAAATTCAACGGATCACAATACGGCTGAAAAATTCAATCTAATACAGCTGCCATTTTAGAATCAGCGTGTAGACTTCATATTTAGAATGCTGTGCCCAGAAGCATGATGACATCTCAATTTTAGACTTCTTATATTGTGCAGATGTGGAACCAAATTTTCTAATACAATTTTTAATCACTAAATAGGACATTATAATTTCACAAAGAATGAACTAGATTAAATTAATGTTATTTCTTATAGATTTGTTCTTCCATATGCTCTTTTATACAATTCATTTTTATTAAAAGTAATTTTCTTGATTTTTAAGTTCATTTAATATTAAATCGTTTACTTAGTTCAACAACAAAGGAAATTATAGTATTACATAAGATTTGTAAATGTTGATTTATAAATCTAACTTATTCAAATAAATATAAACATATGGAAAATGATGACTTTTCCTCAGCTTTGTAAGTTTTTTTTTTTTTTTTTTTTTTTTTTTTTTTTTATGGTGAAAATTTTCCAAAATTGGCAAGTAAGTATTGTTCTACAATTCAGAGTAAATGTTTGTCCAACAAATAATCTTTCAATAAATTTGCGTTCTCTGTTGTTTTGTATCAAAGATCAACATTCGATATTACAATTAAAAAAAAAAAATTAACTAAATGGCTTGATAGAAAAATGACTTTACAATTGAAAAAATAACTATCCATCATCTTAATATAGTATGCCATCATAATATATTAATGTATGTTTCTGCTAAATATCTTAAATATATCTTAGTATTAAGGTTAGGATAAAACTGTTAAAATTGAAACTGATACCTCAGCCATAAAACCATAAAATTTTGAAAAAGTCTATTATTTTAATTAAATTAAATTTTTCAATGTCATCTGTTCATTTTTGCGATTTAAATTTTAAATTAGAACCTTAATTTGAACGTTTTTTCTCGCAGACATCATAGCTTGAATGTAGAGCGTCTTGCTAGTAAACAGAAGATTGTGACTTCAAACCCATGTGCTGCATGTTGAAATTTTCCTATTAAGATGAATTTAATTCAAAGGAATTTTGTACTTTTTGAAAATTTAAGGGTTTATATTATTAGGGTTTCGTTCATTTGATTTTCGTAACATTATTTGGAATAAAATTTTCTGTCTATTTTAAAAGTTATTGTAGTTATTGTGATTTAGTAATGATTCAGCATTTTAAATTTCATTTAAACAATCATTTTTTTAGAAATTTAAAATTTTACGCATATCTCCGCTAAACTTTTTAATTTTCTAATTTTCAAAAAATTTTGAATTTTGAATTTTATATAAATAATAATTTGATTTGACAATTTTTAATTTGATTAACTTAAATAACTGCCTTTTATACTTAATTTTAAATTAAATTTTTGGTGCTATCATGTATGTAAGAATTTAATAATTATAACTTACAATTTTCATTTATTATTTAAACGATAAAATGTTTTGAGAGAAATATTAAACGAAACCCTCAATTACACTTACCCACATGATTAAAGTCGTGTACAGAAATCTAGGACCAAATGGATTGAGATTCTTGAACCTAAATTTTTGGTGAATAAATGGACAGTAATTTTAGTTTCCTATACGAAATTTTTCTATCCAGTGGATACTATCGACCCTCTTTTTAGTAAAGGTTATTTATATGAATATTTGTAATGTAAGTGACATGCTATAATTTTCGTGTAACAGTATGTTACAATACAAAAAAAGGTGACTTATTTTACCGGAGATATCCTATTAACTGAACAAGACCAAGCATGTTTTTCGAAAAAAAAAACTGCTACCAACAAGCATAGCAATTACCAGTAATGTGACTTACATTACAAAACCCTATGGAACAAGCCTAAAAACGAACAACCCATATTTTATGAACAACGCATATGTGAGAAAGTAAAAAAATCTAAGTTAAATTTAATAATTTTCCAGCAAACCTCGTATTTGTCAACATTTTGTTCTTTTGTAATGTTTTCAATATTTTACATATTGCTAAGCTAGAGTGCAGGGCTCCAAAATGGCACGCGAACTGAACACCAATATTTTTTAACAAAAAATTTCATAGTATGCTTCTACAGCATCTATGCTGAAACTAACCTCCGAAGGTTATTTATGTTCAATTTGCAAAAAAAAAAAAAAAAAAAAAAAAATCTAAAACGATAATTTTTCTATGAAAATATTGATGTACTGTTGGCAGACTATTTGGGAGTCCTGCCAAAGTAAACCAGATGCTTCTGCTAAGCCAGAGTAAACCAAATATAATGCATGAGCTATTAAACTTGTCAAAATAATTTGTTTCATTTTTCCAGGATATTATAACGACGAGTGGAACAACCGGGGCCTGATGGGAGACGAATACGTTGGCTTTGATAAGCATGGGAGAAGGGATATATATAGCAATTTTAAGGACCCATCCAAAACAATATTTGATGCTGCTTATGATCAACCAAAATCTTACGCGATAAAGCGTAATTACGACAATCCAGATGCTGGGCGACAAATGATGGAGCAATTTAATAGAAGTACCGATTCATATTCCGGCGATACTGATCATCTGTCTGAAGATTCAAGCAGCGAATATAAAGAGAATAGCACGAGATCGCCAAAGAGAGATAAAGACAATTACTTTACATATGATAATGGAGATTACAAAAGATATTGACAATTTCTACACAACTGGGAAAACTGGCATAAACTTCAAACCTTTTGTAAAATGAAAAATTATGCAAATATGAAATGAAAGTTATATATTCATAAAATTACAGCATTTTAATGTTAAAAAAAGAAATTTAATTAACTCTTTATATTTGAATTTTAAATTCATATGTTTAAGATAAATGAATTTTTGCTCAAGAATATGCGACATATTCTATGTACTTTTTTTTTAAGTTAGTTTGTGGTACAGTTCATTTGAATAATTCAGCAAACTTCAAAATTTTTACCCATTTGCCTTAATTATGCTTTAATTGATCTTCTTTCACTATACAGTGTAAAATTGTATTATTAAAATGCCAGTATGTACTTAAATTGTTATAATCTCTCAAAAACTTAGAGAAAAGGGAATTTTTCGATACGATTTATTTAAAAATTGTTTAGAATTTAATATTATTGAGCTCAAGGATGAATCTAATTTCAATAAAGATGTAATATGCAATGACATAGTAATTGACAAAATGATTTAATAATAATCTGTAAACTTCGCAAAAATGGTAGAAAAATTAAATACTTTTTAAATGTATTTTGTATGCAACTTTTATATAGTATTTTATTGACAGTTTTAAAAATGGCATTTCCCCTTATATTATCAATTTTTATAAACGATGTAAGCGGTTAATTATTTTATAAAATTAAAATTCAAAATTATCTGTAATGGAAAAAGTTATTTTTTTTTTGTTTTAAATTTCAACAAAAATTATTATACTACACATATGATTACATCAATTTTAAAAAATAATAATTATCAATTTTAAAATACTTTACCATCCCATGTTTCTTGAGTATTATTTTTAAAGAAGTAGTTTGATAAAAACATAAATCTGTTCACATCTGAAAAATGTACACCTGAAAAGATTTGAAGAAGCGATAATTAAAAGAAGTCACTGGGGAATAAAGAAAATTCATGGTACTGTGTGTGGTTACCATGACTAAATGCAGGCATCATTGGTATAACTGTATAATACAACTACTTAGTCAGTGCAACTATACCAACATGATTCTTAAGTCCTAGTTAAATGTCTTAAACGTTTGTTTTAAACCTTATAAAGGGTTCCGAAATTAATACTTTTATTTCTGGGACTAATTCATACATTCCTGTTAATATAAACCATGTGGTTTTAATGAAATACTCTATATTTACAAATGTAAGTTAATCACATCTGCACAATCAATGGAAGCGTATAAATGTTTCTCTATATACCACATCCTCACCTCTGTTACTAATTTCCATGTATCACCAACAAAAAGTCAATTTCTTATCAGTTTAAATTATTGTATCATATTGAATTGAGAAATAATTTTTGAACGCTTTTCTCATATTCTAAAGATTATTAATAAGTGAAAGTGGTTCACCAGATACACAATTTTTATCACAATTTATGTCTGCTCCGCTTGTTTGACATTGGTTTTGGTATAAAAGGTATTCAAATTTTCTTCATCGAACTCGTTTAGTCGACCAGATTGCAATCCTTCATTGATCAAATTTCCTATTTTTCAAGCACGAAAGACAAAAGTAAGCAGTAATTAGAGACATTACTCGTTCTAAATGCATTTATAAAATCGCACAGGCTGCTTTGGTGGTATTAACACCTCGATTTAATGTAAAAAAAGCAAATGGAGTCCAAAAACTCATTTTTTTCAACTGAACAGTCAAATGTAATGATCTGAAAACACGCACAAGTCAATAAAATTAAAAACTTAAAACGAAAAATTTTCTTTAAAAAAATATAAAATATTTTGTCAATGCGTTACATTTCTAAGCGATTTTTTCCGTTTTAAAAACTCACAGAAATTATTCCTCCTTAAATAAAATATTTAACAAACATGAATCATTTTCTGTATTTTTGTTGTAAGGAATATTTTCACGTTTGAATCTTTTTTCCGTTTGAATGACGTTTTTATACGTGTGCAACGAAATGGTGACACAAAGTATGTTATATAGCACCTTCATTTTCAATAATTTTTAATTTCACATATATACAGGTTAAATGTTAATAATGAGAATTTAGTCATATGTGTCAAATCAATACAACCCAATAATTAAATAACTATTTTTGTACGGAAAAATAATTTGTTCTAATTTTTAACAAACAAAACGTAAGTCATTGAATCAAAAAAAAAAAATCTTCATTTTTGAAACGAATCTAGTCTAAGAACTCAGTTTTGGATTTTTTTTTTTTTTTTTTTTTTTTTTTTGTAAAATATGCAAAAATATCTGAAAAAAGTGTTTATTATGTTTTATTAATTTCTTAAGACTTTCTATTTACACCAATGTGAAATCTTGCATCAATTTATCAAAGGCATTTCAATAAAATGTTTATAAAATTATGAGCGATAACTATGTCTAAAAATTTATTTTACAGACAGGCTACGAACGTATGCCATTATTTTCCAGGTGAAATACCGGTATTTATATATATATATATATATATCCTCGTCTAGAAATTCCAGGACGATTACGAATCCTGTCAGATATAGTTCAAAGCACTTCTAATAGAAAATGAATACAAAAAAGATTAAAAGTTGTAAAATTTTACTCTGCTGCTTAAGTGCATGTGTCATTCTCATAAAAACACATTTTTTTAAAGTCATTTCTACGAAGATACATGTGATATCTGTATATATTTAAATTATAGGAGAGTGAAAATTAAGGTTATATACGAAACATTTTTAAATTGCTTTGAATTTATTTAATATCATACTAGAATTCGCAAGCACTGTAGAATTTTATTTTATTTGTTTATTTTGTGTATTTATTTATTTATTTTATTTATTTATTTATTTATTTTATTAATTAATTTATTTATTTATTTATTTATTTATTTATTTTACTTATTTATTTATTTTCTTTTGGACAAAGAATTTCAAAATTTTTGCATGTCCATGGACATGCGATAAAAAGTATTAATGTCTAAGTAAAATTATGCGCAACAATTTTTTAAAGATGCCACAAAATTTTTGTTTGACTAACTGAAACTGGGGTTCACTATTTTTTTTTTTTTTTTTTTTTTTTTTTTTTTTTTTTTTTTTTTTTTTTTTTTTGATTGATTCTTTAATTTGTGTTAGTGTTACATCAATATTTAAAAAAAAAACTATTTAGCAACAATATACGCTGCATGGCCTAAAAATCTCCTGATAATTTTAATTTTACACATTTCGACACCAGGAAAACTGGATTTTTTTTTTTTAATTCATTAATATAAAGAAAATGCTTGACCACATATTTCGATAGGCTACAGCTTGATTAAAAGTGCTATTATGTGTTCAATAGAAAAACAAAGAATAAAAATATTTGCCATTACCCTGTACATAAAAATGCTCGAAACGATCTTCAAATGCTCAGTAATAATCATATAAGAAATAATCTGCAAAACATGATTATGTGGATGTTTTGATTGTTCATTTGTGTAAGAATAGCACATTTATTATTGGAGATATACACAAAAATGTTTTCTTAAAAATTTCAGGAAATTTTTTTCAAGTTATTATTAGTTCATAGAATTCAGCATTTTCAACCAAATTAAACGGTAAGTTCAGGTAGGTTCAAGGAATTGGATCAAAGGAAAATTGAAAAGATACCGCAGAAATAATTGTTTTTTAAATAAAACTTGAATTGTACATGAGCTAAAAAAACAAAGTTTTTGTACATTTAGTAGTCTATGACTCAGAACAAATCATATAAAAAGACCAATCAAATATCATGAAAATTAACACTAGAACCGCGGGAAAATTCATTCAAGTTCTATACAAATATTTCTCACTGGAATTTTCATTTAATACTGTTTAGTTTATTTACAGAAATTATTTTTGCTCAGCTTATATTTAGCTTTTTATATAAAGAGTTTTCTGGTTCGAATCAACATCTCTGCATACGATATGGGTCAAAATGACCCGTCGCCGCGATTCTAGTGTTAAGAAAGATGACGATTTATCAAGTTGAATTCCAAGTGCTTTTCAAAAAAAAAACTGTACCATAAACGTTTTGTCAGGATTTTAATTTTTTTATTAACGGACTTTCAACAAAAGCGTTGTTATTTAATCTATGTCCATGCGTAGTTTTAATAAGGGAGTTTCGATATTGACAATTCTTTTTGCTGTTATTTTTGCTTTGAATGGACCCTTTCTCATTACATATTTAGAAGAATTATAATAAAAATGAAACAAAAAAATAAAATAAATAAAAACTAAGAGTTTGTGAAAAATTTATTATCATCGAAGTAGTTTTAAAAACAATTGAAGTTCAAGTTGTCATATTCGCTAATCCTAAATTTTTCGATGTTTGATTGGCCTGATTAAATGTGCTTGAGTATTATTCTAATACTAAATTTTATATGTATATTTCAGAAGAATATTTTACTATTTGTTATAACTATGAGTGATTAGAATTATTAGATTTAAACCACCTTATAAATCCGCATATCAACGACTTAAGTAACCAAATGCATTTCAGTAATACAATATGCGGGTTTTGTATTTCAAAAGCGTATATTTTTATACATGTATTTTGAAAAATATTATGTGAAAAAATCAAAACATGTGATATGAAAATTGTATTTTTTTGCATAAACGTGTAATAATATTCTTTATTGTAATATTTTGTAAAGTAGTAAATATTAGTTTAAATTAAAAAAATATTAACTGGATGTGATGCATTTGACATATTTTTGCATATATTGTCACTTTTTGTTATAAATGAAAAATGTGAGATATATATAGTTTAATTGAAACAAGTAGTTAACTAGATGTAATGCATTCGCATATTTTTGCATTTAGTGTCGCTTTTGTTAAAAATGTGATGTAAAATGAGAAGTTTAACATATACATATACTGTCACTATATTCCAGCAATTTCGAAGCTTTTGTCACAAAGCATGTATAAATGTACTTAATACTGCATATTAAAAATAAAATTTTTCATCTTATACACGTTTAACGAATTTACTCCGTTTCCTTCTTATTCACACAATAGAATTTTTTTTTAAACAACGAACAATGCCTAAGACTGAGAAATAAAATTTTTGATGGTTCTGTTTTTATGATGATTTGAAAATTCTTATCCACAAAACAGACTACGCAATTTTTTTAATTTATTTAAACTATAAGTTCCATCGATACTGGGTATGGTTACATGGACCGTGAGCTGAATGACTTGGATCCACAACATAGAATGTTTTATATCGCTCCTGGTTCTTCTGTAAGGAAAAAAGTACTTACTTAATCAAGAACACTCAATTAAACACGTCAATACCCTCAACACAATAGCATAGCTGTCAACATCTTCCGCTTTTTTGGAACGGAAAAATTTTATAGAAAATTTTATGATTAGAAATCGCCGTAATCTATTGATTAAATAAGACGAAAATTTCTATTAAATTTTTCCTGGCCAAAAAATCAGAAGAATTGGCAGCTATGCAATAGAGTACACATGTTCTACATGTTCTCTTTAACAGATTAACGAGTCTTACTGGTTCTTTTGTTCACGAAAATGAGTATTCCAGTAATCATCTCATAGGAATTTCTTCTCCGTTGGGAACCAGTATAATCTTGTTTTCCGTCCGCTTGTAGTCTGAATAACGCCATTTTTTGTCTTAATAATTTTTTAAAAAGTCAACTTATTAATTTTTCACTACTATGTCCAGATAATGATGATGTATGCAAATAAAAGAAGCGTTCAGATGTCTTAGAATGGCTGTTAATAGCATTTGCTGTGAAAATTTACCAATATATCAATCCTTTTTTGCATTTAAAACATTTTCTAATATAAAAATTCCCATTCCAAATGAAGTCGTCCATTTTAAAGCGCTCTAATGTTTCTTAAATGCGGTAAAAAATACCGAAAATAATAATTTTTTTTCTGTTAACTTTGAAGATTAAATAAATTATAGATGTCAATGTCTCAATGTCTGTTTAATTTACCTTCAAAGTTAGGCAACCTTCAAATTCATTTAGGCAATTTTGTTTCTTTCAATGTCCTATTTTCGACAATGTTCGAAATGTGTAGAGACTTTTCGGATATTAACTAAGGCTATTTTATATGGTATTTTTATAAATCGCACTAAAATTATGTTTAAGGAAGAAAATGCATTTAAATAATCTGTGTTGAGTCAATAAAATAAGAATTTCAACATCATCATCCAATACTGTTTTCTTTTGCCGCGTATTTAAATATGCATTTGAAATTAACAAAATAGAAAATACTCATCTTAAAACTTTTAATTTAAAAAATGGCATTTTTTCAATTCAGTCAGTACACCGTAAAGAAATGGCAACATTCCGAATATATCTCAGGCCTAACCAATGGCCGAGAGGTTCTGACTTCTCAACTGGTAGACGGCAGGTGCTGGGTTCGAACCCAATCGCGGCTGTCGGTCTAACCGTTCGAAGTTTTCGTGGTTTTCTTCGAAGCTTGCGTAAATACAGGTTAGGTTCCCTTAGAAAGACCCCCACGAAGAGCACCCATGACCCTGGGCCTATATCCCTCGTGTAGTTAATCGGCCGACAAAAAAAAAAAAAAAAAAAAAAAAAAAACGAATATATCCCGGGATCGTCTTTTTCTTTCCATAAGCTTTTATAATAAAAAGTTTTAATTTTAGTTTGTGAAATATTCCTAATAAAACTTTTTGTATTAAAAAAATCCTACCTTAAAAAAAAGAGTCCTACTCGTATGTTATTGTGTCAAGTTAATCGTTAGCATGCCCATTCGCCACCAATGTATGTGCTCATTCCACTGGAAACTTATCTTTAAAACACAGAAAATTTTAAATTAGTTTAAAAACAATTCCAACTTTTTTAAGTAAACACACACCACATTACGCGGATGCACCCCTAGCAATTAAAATTCCCGCAGCAAAAGGTAATATCATAGATTACGAGCGCGTTTTGGTTACCCAATACCCTCCTATATTTACGTGATACAGAAGAAATCTATATCCGAACAATGTTTTTAGTGTAAACTGGAGTTAAGGTAAATTTTTATTTGTTAGTAAAATCTGAGCGGAATTACTTAATTGCAAACAATTTTGAAAACTGTTAAACATTTTAAATTTCATTGGTGTATTCTGTAAACAGGAATGGCAAATCCGTTGCCAGTGGCCAAACTGTCATCACTATATTTGAATAGTTATTAATATAAATGACATAAATTATTAAACTAATGTTTTAAGAAGAAAAAAAAACAGAATATTTAAGAACTGTTTAATTCTGGTAAAAAAGCATGAAAAGAACAAATGTATTTGAAATAGGAATGTTATTTGTTTTCCAGTCTGGATGTTAAAATGTGCGTCTGCTTTCAAATATGCCTACGATGAGATAATTTTAATCCGCTTAGGTAAACCTTCATTGCCACCAGTTTCTATAGAAAGTACGTTGAAATATTAATTTAGTCTACACTAGCTGTGTCACCCGGCGTTGCCCGGGCCCAGTATAATATTAAAAAAAACCTGAAATTCGTTCTACAAAATGTCATAAAAAGACCGAATCTCGAACCTAAATTTCTCTGCCTATGGTACCGTTTAGCAAAACATGCTGAGCATACACAGCATAAAGATAGAGGGGGTGGGGTGGGGGGTGGAATCTTTTAGTTTTATATTCTACCTTTCAGGGAGCGAACTCTTTTTTTAGCAAAACTGTTTCTGGCCTAAAGAAAGATATTTGATGAAACTATTATTTAAAAATAGGAATAGTACAATTTTAAAATTTTATATTAAATAAGCATTATTTATTCTAGGGCTCTGAAAAATTCGCATCTATAATAGTACGGTGTCAAATATTTGATCACTCCTTCCCTAAAATAATTATTGCCTCCCTCTACCCTCTACCCTATTCTTTAAAATCTATATTATATGTTATAAACTATCTGTAAGTTTTATATTAAATAAGTAATATATATCCCAGGGCTTAGTGAAACGACCGCATTTGAAATGGTAGCAAACGCAGGGCTCCCAAATGGTCCGCGAACTGAACATCAGTAAATTTTAACAGAAAAAATTATGATACGTTTGCGCTAGAATCAACGTCGAAACGTGATTTCTTGGCAATTTGCAAGACAAATCTAAAAGGAAAATTTCTCTAAGAAAATTCTGATGTTCAGTTCGCGGATCATTTGGGAGCCCTGCAAACGGTACAATTTTAAATATTTGACTGCTCCCCCAAAAAAATTCCTCCGCCCCATATTTGATGCTCACTACTCTTTAAAATATTTATTATGTGTTATAATTTATCTGAAAGTTCCAAAACGGTCGTTTTTTGAGCTTTTTAAAATTTTCATTCATTCGCGTTTCATCGTTTCTTTTCTTTTTTTAAAATCTTTTCTCTTCTTTTCTCTTTTTTATGTAAAAAAATAGATTTTTATAAATTTAGATTTTATAAAACAGCATCTAAAAATATTGATCTATGCATAACTTTAAGATCTCTAAATGGTGTATTTTTTAAATTTTGGCAGCGTACCAAAGAATATTAATATAAAAAACATTTATTGTTTTGAAAAACTTGCTTTTAAATCAAGCAAGTCATCCAAGTAATGAATTAATAATTAATATCTAAGGTTACAATTGAGCAACTGTGAAGAAATTTACATAGTTGAAATCAGCGAAAAATTTGTCACCTTGTCACGTCGTTGTTTGTCGTTATTTTATGCTTTAAGGATGTGTTATTAGCCTTTAAACAACCATTAAAACGAACCTATTAAAAAGAGACATAAAAAGAGAGATTTATGCAAATTAAATTATCCATTCAAAATCTACCCAATAGCTATATGTTAATTACATCCTCTTTTGCTGGAATTTGGTTCATAAAAAATGACAATCTGTGGAAAATCCCTCATCATTCAGCTACTTTTGAAAGTTAAGTAAGAAAATTACTGTATCAGCTCACTTGTTTGTATAAGTTTTTCTATATACGTGCTTACTAAATAAGCCATTTTTTACCGTTTGCTAAAACGCAGTTGAAAATTATTTCAAACAGATTTTAATTTTTCATCAAATATTTGATATATTTATGTCCTAATTGCAACATATTATGTCATCTAGATATTGTCTAGTTTTCGAGAAGTAGCATTATATTTGTTTCAAAACTCTGGATGCTATAAAGAAACACTTGGAAAGAAAATTTTGCTATCAACTTAAAATTTTACTTTCTCCAAAATATACATGATATTATTCTTACACAAATGAACAAAATTTTCCACAGCAAAATCTCGTCATCTTATACAGTGACAAATTATCAAATTATTTCAAACATTGTTTTTGACTCGCTATTGGAAATATTAGCTTTGTCCAATTTGTTGTTGGTTCCTTAATTGGCACGTTACCGTACCTTTACTGAAAAACACGACGTCTAAGCCTTTCCTTATATTCCTGAAGTTCCAAAAATTCGCCAGATAGTTCTCTAAATATTCAACAAAAAAGTGTAAAATCGAAAGATTTTGGTGATTTATTACCTAGTGTGGTTTTTTTTTACATCATACGTTTTAACATTATATATACTTTATTTTATTGCGTCATTAAGTATGAAATATCAGATTTTCTCAAGCTTTAATTACCGATGTCATTGATATTTCACTTCGAGAGTTCTTTTTATTTTTATTATTATTATTAAGTAGGTTCTGGCCATCTACTTTCTAGAGCAAGTTTTGTTTCTGGTAATCTGTGAAGTTCTGTTTGGGGGGGGGTTAAGTTTTGTAATGCATGGAGAAGTCCTTATTTGCATTATTTTCAGATAAAAGTTCCATTGTGGGAATAATTTAGCACAGACAATTTGAAATGTCAATGAAATGTTTTGTAAGGATGTAGCTAACGAAAAAACAGTACATCGATGTTTTGAGAAGTTTCGATCTGTTCATTTTGATCATCAAAATGAACCTATGTGTATACTTACGAAGATGGAGGTAAATAATTGTGACCTGAAAGCTGCAGTTGAAGTGAATGCATCTCAGACGACGCGTGAAATAGTAGCAAGATTTGGCGTTAGCAGTCCAATCGCATTAAACCATTTGAAACAAATCAGAAATATAAAGTAACTGGACAGATGGATTCCTGGTGAATTGAGCGAGCGTCAGAAGAACAATCATTCAGGAGCTTGCCACTTTTATAGCTAATGAGACATAATGGTGAACCACTTTTACACAGTATTTTTATGTGTGATGAAAAATGGATACTTTGAGACATTTGCAAACGTTTGGCATAGTTGATGATTAGATAAAGGTGAAGCGTCAAGGCTCCTGTCCTTGGTTGACAAAGCGATCGCGAACTATAATGCTATTCCTATGTGGAGGTTATTTTCTAATATCTGGTTTGCATTTTGACATTTCTAAATAATTTTTCCTTTTTTTTTGCATTGCGTAGCTGAGGTGCATCTCTTCATCGCTCCTTTTTTATTTTTTCGATTTTGAATCAGATATTTTTTATAAAGTTAGTTTTAACTTCAAAACCGGTTTCGAAAGTGAACGTGCT
Source organism: Maratus speculifer (assembly GCA_964019185.1). Taxonomy (NCBI): domain Eukaryota; kingdom Metazoa; phylum Arthropoda; class Arachnida; order Araneae; family Salticidae; genus Maratus; species Maratus speculifer. The sequence continues at coordinate 231,917,055 of OZ025299.1, read as the reverse complement.
TTTTTAAAAAATATATGAAATCAAAATCGAAAAAGTAAAAAAAAAAAAAGCAATGTCGGCATCCACCTCTGCTATGCAATGCAAAAAAAAATAAAATAAAATAAAATAAAATAAATGTCAAAATGCAAACCAGATATTAGAAAATAATCTCCCCATTAGAATAGCATTAGCTCGTGATCGCTTCGTCGGCCAGGGACAGCTGCCTTAATACTCCGAAACCAAGTATTTTCCAAAAGAAGCTAGCGATATCAGTTTAACAGTCCAGCACTGTAGTTTTACATTCTTCTTTTATGAAAACAAGACAGTAGATTAGGATAAATGTCTACTGTTATCAATTGCACAAAAAGATGAAGGAATAATGGCTATATCAGACGAGATTTGGTGTACAGAGACTGGCCAATCCTCTTAGAGGACGATCGCCAACCGTTGATCCATGCTTCCCGAATAACATTGCTCCAACTAGAGGAGCTACACTTGTGAACTCTCTGTCACCCACTAGATTCGTGAGACCTTGTTCATACTAACTACTATTTCTGTCAGACATTGTATTACTTCTATAAAAGAAAAGATATTTATTTCAAAACACGTCTTTTTACGATTTTATCACCGCTAGCTTTTCAGGCTTCTGCGCTGCTTCTATTAACAAGCTAACTTTAACCCGTTCAGTACCAGCATTTTTTACATAAATTTTATTTGTTTCGTACCACTTTTTGATGATTATTTGACATATCGTGAAAATATCGTAATTAAATAAAATCATTTCTTATTTTATTCTTTACTGGTATAAACTGAAGCTCTGTAAGCACTTTTTGAGGATGCATATATGCACCCATGGTCTCAAACGGGTTAAGATGGCAGAATTATATAGATAGTTCAGGCTCATAGTTCAATCAACTATACTATTACTTGCTGGAAACATAATGAACCAAATTTTCACTTTCAAATCTCATATTTCATACTATATGACCTAATACATTTAGTTTTTACACAGTTTTTTCCAATTACTAATTGAATGAACTGAATCTTCTCCTAGTAACATCTTATATAGTAGCATTTTATATCGTCACCTGAGAGTAAGATGGTTCTATCTGGCCAATTTCGAGTTAGAAGACTTTGAAAATCAGCATGGTGTGTACGTATAACTATTAAAGTTTACAAAAAACTTTTGGCACTAATATATTCATATGTAGGTATAGACAGTAATTCTACAAAATCAAAGTTTTTAAATAACATTTTCATGGATTTTTTTACTTTTAAAAAATCTGATAGAACCATATTATTCTCTAACGCAGGGGTGCACAACCTGTAGCCCGCGGGCCACAAAGATACCACTATTTGCATGCAGAATAACTTCCCTTATAACAATGACAGAAACTTTGCTATTAAATAAAACAAACGTCACTTTTCAAATATTCTGGTGGCAAACAATTTTCAAGCAAAAAGGTTGTGCATCACTGCTCTAACGTCGTGCTATCCTTAGAATAAGATGGTTCAGTAAGATAAGAAAAACCATTTTTTGTAATTTTTTATAGTTTTACTAAGTGAAATTTCGTTAATTATTTCGAATAAACTTCAGCGGGTAGTAAAATATTTATTACTATCTATATTTTAGTACAATAACAGCAAATTGTCGCTTCCAATAATTCATACTAATTAAATCATCTTCACAAAACTAATGAATATACGTAATTTAAATATATTCTTTAACTGGACAGAATATAGCTTACATATTTAATTTTATTAAATAAGAACCCGGTAGTTTTCTCTTTTAGCATGCTATTTCACTGGGGGAGTATGAAAATTAATACAAACATTTGTGATTACATTGATAAATGAAATTGAAATGAATTATAGATGAAATTTTTGTATTACAGTCAGGTATACTCTTGATCAAAAGAAAAGTCTTTATATCTCTAAGGAAAAAACTTTCTTGTTCTTTTTAAAACAACAAAATTAATTTGATACTCTTTTGTAGTCGAAATTTTGGAATGTTCGATAAACCATGCTTTATTTTATGTTACCGTTAGGCTAATTTCTCTTAAACATATTTTGAAAATAGAACCTTTCATCTCTCGGAAAGAACTTTTAGCATGCTCTGCAGGTCTTTTATTTTATCTTTGTAATGCAATTCTTCTTTCTCTGTGCTACTTTAGGATTTGGTAAAGTCGTTTGTGTAAATGATGTTGATACTCCTCATCGTTTGGAAGGGTTCCTTTGCAAATTCACTTCTGTGAAATTGTGGTCACAACAGTTGCTTCTCTTAAACTCAATATTATAAAGAAGTTGTGTGAATCATAATGGTATCACCTTGGTCTATGGAACGAGATTATAGGCAAATTTTTTCCTACACGAGTGGAAATCTAAGAACAAAAATCTGATTTCATTCTCAGGATTGTAAATGGATTACTGCGATTTGCTCTCAAATATAAATGAAAGTGGGGAGAAATATTCTGCTGCATTCATTGCTTTTTCTATTTGGCTCTGAATATTATCCACTTCTTGCACACATGAATGTCTAGGTGTACAGTATCTTAGAGTAAAGTCCATAATATGTGGATAAGATTGTATAAGTATTGCAATTGCATGACATCATTTGGTTTCTATTCTGAGGAACACAACTGTCACAATGTAAAATTAAACTATCAGCATGTGGAAAGTCTGTCAGTATCTTCGAACAGTCGTTGATACAGTTGAGCTTATGTCATTCCCATCTCGGCTTTACATGTCGTCTGTACATAAGCAACAATATGCTTTCTTTTCTTTTTCCATGCTGCATGTGCTGGCAAAAAATAGTTGTTCGTTACTCCAAAGTCTAAAGCGCCCTCTATAGGCATTTTTTGAAATTTATCTTTATAATTTATTTTTAAGAAAATACTGACACAAAGAATAGTTTTAGTGAAAACCGCAAATCAATCGAACATTTTTTTCGTTTTTTATGTTTATTTGAAAATTTGGACCCTAAACTTTAATGGCGCCTATCTCCTTCGGAAAACGTTTGGCACCCTTAATTTCCTATTTAATATTGTTTGTCTTGATGTGTACTATCACCCCTTAAAGTTTTGTCCAAGAGTTTAGATACACCCTGTATATATGTACAATTATTGAGGTTTTGTTTAGTTACTAGAATTACTTAAAACAAAAATTCCTGAAACCTCGCAAAATGTAGGCATTAGGCACATTTTTTTTTATTTATTGCTAAGCTTTAGAAAAGACTTTATTTTATATTAATATTATTTAAAGATGATAAAAAAATAAATAACACTCTGCGATAAATACTTATTTGTGACTACAGTAAAACAATAGTTTTGCAGTATTTTTTTCCCCATTTTGTTCATGTCATATCTCAACTTGTAGTTGAATCTCCTTCTTGAATTTTTTTGTACATAATACCATAAAATACTATCAAGACTAAAATTCATACATTTATGTCGTGCTCCACTAGAGATATCAAAACCTAAAAAGTTGGATTTTTGAAATTTTTAGCAAATTTTGAAATTTTTTCTCAAAGAAAAATCAACTCCCATATCTGGAATTTGGTGTAAGAGTACAACAATTTTTGAGGTATTTGTAAAAAAAAAATTGTGTCATGTTAGTAGTTTGTTTTCCATGCAAAACTTTCTCTTGTAAGTTGACAGATTTTGGAAAAAATCTTAAAATTTATGCTAAAATTTCACCATTAAAAATTTATTCTGAGAATTTTTTTAATTACCAGACTTTTTATTCTGAACAAATTGCTGCAAACCCCATTTGAATTGAAAAAAGAAAAGAAAAAAAAAAGAGATATTTACAATTTCGTATACCCTAGTATGTGAGGAAATCGCTGCACACGATATCAGAGATTGCTATCATGCAAAAACAAAAAATAATAAAATTAAAATGATAGTCATTTTGAACTTCCCTGATTTTAGGGTTGTTGTACAAAAAATTTCATATTTTTTAAAAATTTTCGAGCGACCAGTGCTGTATCACTTGAAATGGATTGACCGGTATGAATCAAAAAGAAAAACTTTGTATACGCTTTTTGAAAGGTTTTATCCTTCAAATGCATTGAAACATATATAGGTTACATTCTAAGTTTTTTGTTAGATTAATTTCATGTGTCAAACACGCAGCTATAAAAAATTTTTAAACAAACAACCTATGTTTGAATTTCTAAGCAATACAGAAATACAAACATAATTAGCATACTATAATTTTAAAATTATGAAAAAAATAAAACAATATCGTTATTAGAAGATCGAAATTATACTAAAATCTCAATATTATAATTTCAAAAGTTTTGAATGTTTGATATCGGAAATCGATTGAGCCATAGATTATAATTTCGCATCAACATAAAGTCTTACTTTTGAAATTTTAACGTTTGGTCAAATTTATATATAAAGACTGGTTTGATTTATCCACTTATTTTAGCATGGAACATAAAAATTCTCTTTCAAATATTAAAATTCCAGAAAAAATAAATAAATGTCGGTCAAAGTTTTTTAGTATTAGAAATGCAAAACGTTAAATATTTAATATTTGAAAGCAAATCTAAATAATTTAAAATCCGATATCGGAAAATAAGTTCAACCATGAAATAAAAGTCCTTACAATTGATTGTTATTGAAAATTTAAAAGTTTTTTTTTTAATTTAACATTGATAAAGACCTTCAAAACGTAATTCATGCATACTAGTTAGTAGAAAACATGATTCCTAAACAGATGGTACCTTTATCCCCTTTACACGATTATTCTCTGCAAAATTATATCATTCTTCGAAATGGTACATTATATTGCTCTGATTTCCAAAGCATTTGTTTCACGAACCTGTATTTGAAAAAGCATTGAATATAATAGTCAATATAGTAAATTGCTAAAGGGTACTTTTAGAAAACTCGTAATCGACTTCTTGCGTTTATATGCTTCAGGTAAATCGATGAGTTTTACTAGATCATCAAAATTAGATCATTTTACCGCTGAACAAAAATTTTAGAATAATAATGACAATAATTTCAATTCATTTATCTTAAGCCTTTTCCTATAATGTAGTAATTTTTTTCTGAAATTAGAAATCATTAGACGGTTTAGATTATTGTCCTCTAAATTTTATGTAATTTCCTAAACGCAGTGAAAATAATTTTACTTAATTTTTATGTTTCATGTAATCCATTTTATTTAATCCTTTAAGAGACCGATTTCTGCCCGTGGGATTTCATTCACATTGGTCAATTTCTATTAAAAAAACATGTAGCTATAAAAACAAAAATTATACGAAGTTTTAAATCTTTTTAATACTATAGAAATTTCATAAAACTTTTCGGGATATTGTGATATTTTAAAATTATTTTAAAAAATAATTTAGATCCGTCTTAATACCTTAAATGGTTAAATAAATGACACCTGAGAAATACGATAAACAATAGTCAAGCCAATTTATAGGTTTGATATTCATTTTTTAGTACGTGAAGTTAAAAACAGGAATAACACTTTTGGGAAGAGAATTTATTTCGTTGAAATTATTAGAAAAAGTCTGTAAAAAATTATCTCTGCTATAATGCGGATAAATTATGGTCTTGTTCTGTATTCCATTTTCAAAACCAAAAACTTGTATCAAGAACTTCGCGGGATTCTGAATGCTGCAAAATAATAACTACTTTCAATGGGTTTTTTTTTCTGTAAGTCATTGACAGAGCATTCATTTTACAACAGAAAAATATTGTGATGTAAGTAAATATTAATTTACTAAACCCTTTAGGGTCGAAAATTTTATTTTCAATATTGAGAAAAAATTAGGTTTTTAATAAATAAAAAATAGCCAAAAATTTTTCCATTTTTCCAAACAAAAAAAATTAAGATTTGAAATGTAATGAATATGTCATGTACTCAAATTTAATTAAAATATTTCTTTTACTTAGTATTTTTATTCCAATAGGCTCAGACTTTTTGAAGACATTTCGAAAATTCCTATAGTACAAAAGATTTAAATAGAACGGCAATGGATAAGAATGTGGAGATGTCGCTCACGAATCTGAAAGAGATGAAAAAATATCTCCCGCCTGCATTAAACACGCTTGCTAAATCTCAAGACCATTCGGCACCCGGACACCGTCTTCGGCTCATCACCTTAACTATTACATAGGTATATATAACCACAAAAGTGTAAGAAATGCATATAATCTTAGTCAGCGAAAAGATCTCTCCGCTAGATTTAAAAATATATGAATTGTCTTATTTTAAGAGTATGCAGCACCACAAACGATGTCTGATTTCTCTGTTAATTGGGCTGCTTCATACAATGTTTATATTCCCACATAAATTGTGCCAGTATTAATGAATAATTTCGGTCGGATGAAAAATGGTACAATATGAATGGATTAAAGCATAGATGCCAACTTTTACGATTTTTGTGCCACACAAACTTAATTTGAAGAGAAGTATTTGGCTTTTCCCATACAGTTTTCTTACCATCTGAGCCAAAAATATTGAACTTGCTTTCATCGGAAAAAATAACAGTTTTCCAAACCTCTAATGGTTTGCTGACATAAGATTTTCACCCTATTTGTTTCACTAATTTTTTTTTTTTTTTTTTTTTTTTTTTTTTTTTTTTTTTTTTTTTTTGAGGGGCTCTTTCTCGAATATTTGGGTCTTGAACAATATATAATTGATTGTGGTGTAACTATTGTTCCCGACGTTGAAGCGACATCAACAGCCAATTCTCGAGCACTTAGAAAAGGGTTTTTTGAAGATTCTTTTATGACGGATCTCCTTTGCCTGGTATTTAGCTTTCTTGAGCGCCCAGTTCGAGGCTTATTTATAGTCAAACCAGTTTCTTTTTAGGTGCGTTCGTAATTATATAATACGTAGCACCTATAGTGGTCGTTCAGTCCGTCCGTCTGTCTGTCCGCATATAACAACGCAAAAACTACCCAACCGAATCGTTTGAAATTTAAAATACATAATTATTACATAATTTTGTCGAGTCATTTCAAATTTTATGAAACTCGGATGCAGAGATCAATTACAGGGGCAATCAAAAGTATTCCATTACATTACGGTCAATGGGGGAAAAAGTTTCAAATGCATTTTAATCGTTTGAAATTTAAAATACGCAATTATTACATAATTCTGTCGAGTTATTTCAAATTTTTTGATAATCGTGTGCATAGATCAATTACAGGGGCAATCAAAAGTATTCAATTACATTATGGTCAATGGGGGAAAAAGTTTCAAATATATTCTATACGTTTGAAATTTAAAATACATAATTATTACATAATTTTTTCGAGTTATTTCAAATTTTATGAAAATCGGATGCATAGATCAATTACAGGGACAATCAAAAGTATTCCATTACATTACGGTCAATGGGAAAAAATGTTTCAAATGCATTTTAATCGTGTTACATTCATGCGAACTTAATAAAATTTATATGCAACTATAAAGTACATATTATAATATACATCTTACATAATTTGTGGCGCAAAGAACATTTGTTATTGATTCACAAGGCCACACAAAAGTATTCCATTACATAATGGTATAGGGAGAACATTGTTTGATGAGCGTTTTAATTGTAATTCACTATTTACAATTTTATGAGATTGATATATGAAAGTAATATTTTTAAAACTTCGTTATCGTACGAACGCACCTAATTTGCTAGGCTTCACGTGCAATTTCCAACTTGTTTCTTTTTAATTACATAACGAACACTAGAAAAGTTTAGATTTAATATTTCACCTAATCATCGGTAACTTAATCCAGAATTGTTAACAAATATAATCTTCTCTCGGGTAGCAAGAGACAGTTCACACGTTTTCGGTGCCATTAGAACAAAAACTTCCCAGAATCCCTGCTTCAGTTAATATATTACGTGACTTTAAAGTGCGGGGCTAATGTACTGCGGGACTGATATGCTAAACATTTGCATAATGTTCACATTTAATGCCTTTTTTAACAGTCAATGCTTCATGTGAAAATCCTTTTTATGTATGAGAAAATATTAATTTATTTTTTAAAATGTGTAATATTACTGTTTAAGGAAAATGGGTAGTTATTATTATTTTCTTCTTATTTAAAAAATTAATAACTAAAGAGAATAGTATCAAATTTGCTTTCTGTGGTTAGTTATGCAAAAAATCGTCTGCGTGCAAATACTGTTTTTGCTCACTGTATATGAAATTTGTATTGTGCAAGTAAAATAATACGAATTAAACGAGGCCAGTTCTGTAAGTCAAATTTTTATGTAAATGAAAAGCAAAATTCATGCATTACTGTCCTTGAGAACGAAGCTATTTACAATTTCTGGCTTTATACACATCTTAATTAATAGAACGAATTCGAAGCATATATAATAGTAATCCCTTTAAAATAAAAGTGGTTATATTTCTTATTAAAAATGTGTGCATTCGATTTTACAAACTGTGTCTTTAAAATGATGACCTATAATTTATTTCATATTTCACACATATTTTTGGAGGTTTAACAATAAAAAACGAGCATGGCTACTTGGATTAACAATATATATTCTGAATTATATGTTAATTCTCAAGATTGCATATAATTTGTTATTCTTTAAATTTTAATTGTCTTTATAATTTTGCCAGGGGTTTAGTTAAAGATTTTATACTAATCTGTGAGTGCTTGCTTTTAAACTACGCGCTAAAAAATAACTGTGGAAATTTACCCATAAAAATAGGCATATCGATGATACAAAAACTATTTGTCTATATGTCTAATGTAGTGTGTAAATTGCCAAAAAACCCACATAACGTGTAAATTCCGAAATACACATTTTGATGTGTTATGTAATGATAACAATAAGTGTGTAAAAGTTACCTGATCACGCTTGAAATACACACATTAATGTGTAAATTGCACAAGAATACACATATATATATGTGTAATTTTCTTTGATTACACAGATAAATGTGCATTATGCACAAAACACGTATACTTGTGTTACATGTAATTTACACAGTTTTTTGTATAATATGTAAATCTCGCATATATGAGAGAGGTTCAATAATTATTGTCTCTCGTGTATATAAAATATTTGTACTAAAATGCTTGTTGTGAAATATTGAAGCCTAATGTCTTAGATGGCATAATGCTCAACTTCAGAGCCATCACTGCTACATAAACATACTTATGGAAGGGGGGGGGGGGTGAAAAGGTAATCTTTAACTTATAGGGCTAGATTTGTGACAGTGGATGAGAAGTAACTACTGTCGTTTGCAGTCAAGATTAGAGTGAACTCAATCTCATTTCTATTACATCTAATCCACTGCACATAGCTTCATAAGTTCAAAACTAGCATTTTACCTTCGCTTCCCACCCCTCCTTAAAAATTCCCTCAAAAATAGGTCTTTAAAACTCCACCCCTCTCTCCAAAACTATGTTCATATAACAGCTACGGTTCTGAAATTGAACATATAAGAGTTTAAGACATTAGGCTTTGATATTCAACATCAGCCATCACAGTACAGATTTTAAATACAGTACAGTATTTTAAATACACAGTGCAGTATTTTAAATACACAAAGGACAATAACTATTGAATCACCCACACATTTATGTAATATGCAAAATACATTTATTTTGCATAATATTCAGTTCTTTCACATATTTCTGCATTCTATACAAAAAACAGATTTGTGTAACATTCAAAATACATAGGCGCGTTTTTGTAACATTCCAAGTAGATAAAAGTTTTCGCTTAATATTTTGTTCTTTACCTTTAAACTTTGATGTGTTTAAATTATGAACTAAATGTTTTTCAATTGCACATGCTAAATTTAATTGTTCTTTCTAGAAGCTTTGTTTTACGATTAGAAAAAGGAGTGCTCAAATTATATTTCATATAATTTACTTTCAATACAAAGATAAATCATTGTTTATCATCAATACACCTATTTTTACATAAAACAGGATCAACTGTAATTATAGTTACTACAAATCATCTTTCTGTTAAAGTTGGCTTAGAATCGTAAAATCGTTTAGTAGCAATCTACGCGCACAACCTGCGTAATCTGAATTTTATATGCAGTGTAAAGACTGTCTTATAAATTTTTGAAAAAATCAAAAAAGCAAAATTATATTTTAGGCTTACAGCTATAGCACTTATTTTGGTTTTTAATCCGGGAGAACACGGGCATATGCAGGATTTGAATGGTTTTTACTTTTTCACCAATAAATACAATTTATAATCGTCACTTTACTTGGTCGGAGGCAATTGATAAAAATTCTGCGATAAAAGAAGTAGAAGATTACTTTTAAATAAATAGTGGGGACAGTTGTAAAAACAATATGCACTCTGGGTCTCCGGTGCGCGTCCTCCCGGGTTAATATTTTAAAGATTTCTTTTTCAGAAATGTTCCTGCATCTCCCCCCCCCCCACCCTACACAATAAAAATTGAAATACACAATAAAAATTTTAGCTTTATTTATAAATGTCACAAAATATTATTTAAATAGAAGTATTCTGAAATTTTCAGCATTTTATATAAATGCTTCGTAAGTACTAATAAAAGGTAATAGCCTAATTAATCTACGAAATACATCGTGAATAATGATCAAAGATATATTGGAGGGAACATGGCGATATATAAGTCCCATATCGTCTGCATTTCTAAAAAAGTTTCACATACTCTCAACTTCTGAAATAAGTCAATAGCAAATACTCTAACGATGAACATTCATGGCTCTAGCGTGCCTCTATTTTTAACCGACTTCCAAAAAGGAGAGGAGGTTATCAATTCAACGCGTATGTATTTTTTTTATGTATGTTCACCGATTACTCCGAAACTATGCAACCGATTCCTGTTTTTGTTTTAAATGAAAGATGATGCTCTCGAATTGGTACCACTTCCGTTTCATCGAAATTAGTTCAGTACTTTTTAGTAATTAGACAAAAACTGATAAAATTAGTGATTTTTCACTAATTAAAACTATTGAATAAGTTCGCAAAATGGAATGCTGACGGAATGGCCGAGTTGTCTAAGGCGCCAGATTTAAGCTCTGTTTCTCGAAAGAGAGCATGGGTTCGAACACCACTCCTGACATAATTTACATTAATTTTTTCCGTATTACACTTTTTATTATTAATCGGCTTCAGAGAAGTTAGAAGAAGTTATCAATTTGAGGCGTATGTTTTTTTTTATGCATGTTCACTGATTACTCCGAAAATATCCATTTGGTTTTTGAATTAAATAAAAGACGCTGCTCTCGAATTGGTACCACTCCATTTCATTGAAATTGGTTCGGTACTTTTATAGTAATTAGGCATAAAATAATAAAATTGGTGATTTTTCGCAAATTAAAAGTAACATGGACTTTAAATAAGCTCGTCTACTGGAGCGCAGTCAGGATCACGGAACGGTCTAAGGAGCCAGATTTAATCTCTGATTCTGGAAAGAGAGCGTGCGTTCGAACCCCACACCTGACATAATTTGCAATATTTTTTCCGTACTACAATTCGAACCCCACTACTGCCGTAATTTACATTAATGTATAATTTACGATAACTTTTTCCGTATTACAGTTTTTATTATCAACCCGCTTCAGAAAAGGAAGAGAAAGTTATCAATTCGACGCGTATGTATTTTTTCTATGTATATTCACCGATTACTTCAAAACTATTCAACCGATTAATTTGGTTTTTGTGTTAAATGAAAGAGACTACTTTCCAATTAGTATCACTTCCATTTCATTGAAATTGGTTCAGTACATTTTTAGTAATTAGGCAAAAACTAGTAAAATTGTTATATTTTCGTAAATTAAAAGTAACATGGACTTTGAATAAGCTCGCCGACTGAAGCGCAGTCAGGATGGACGAGCGGTCTAAGGCACAATAATTAATCTCTGATACTTGAAAGAGAGCATGGGTTCGAACCCCACTACTGCCGTAATTTACATTAATGTATAATTTACGATAACTTTTTCCGTATTACAGTTTTTATTATCAACCCGCTTCAGAAAAGGAAGAGGGAGTTATCAATTCGACGCGTATGTATTTTTTTCTATGTATGTTCACCGATTACTTCAAAACTATTCAACCGATTAATTTGGTTTTTGTGTTAAATGAAAGAGGCTACTCTCCAATTGGTATCACTTCCATTTCATTGAAATTGATTCAGTAATTTTTAGTAATTAGGCAAAATCTAATAATATTGGTGATTTTTCGCAAATTAAAAGTAACATGAGTTTGAATAAGCTCACCGACTGGAGCGCAGTCAGGATGACCGAGCGGCCTAAGGAGCCAGATTTAAGCCCTGGTTCTGGAAAGAGAGCGTGCGTTCGCCCACTCCTGACAAAATTTACATTCATGTATAATTTACAATATTTTTTCCGTATTATAACTTTCATTAACCAACCTCAAAAAATCGTTAATTTTTAACTAAAAAGAGAAAAATAAACTTTTTTTACCAAAAATTGAACCGACTTCAAAAACTACTGCAAAGTGAAAAATAATTTTGTACCTAATAGTAATAAGAAATTAAATTAAGAGCGTAGCATTTACCATGCGTATTATTATATTTGTGTACATTAATTTGATTTTTTGGAGTCGGTGCTAGCCAAGCCAATTTCAAAATTAAAATTAAATATCCAATGCAAATCGTAAAAGAATAAAGTTACATTTTTAAGTTAATATTAAATCGTAAAAAACTGGTAAATACTTGGATGTCTGTCTACTGGAAAATTATATGTAAGATGGCTTGGCTGGCACTGACTCCAAAAAATCAATGTACATAATTATAATAATGCGCATGATAAATACTACTCTCTTAATTTAATTTCTTATTACTGTTATGTACAAAAATTATTTTTCACTTTGCAGTAGTTTTTGAAGTCGGTTAAATTTTTTGTAAAAAGTTTATTACGTAAACAAAACTGGTAAGGATAAAAATAAGATGATAAAATGTTACATTTTATTACAATTGCCGACATATTCATTTTTAATCCCTCTTCTCATCGTCACAAAATAAATAAGTAGATAAATTACATTTAGATTAAATCATGAATAATATATCTCCTTTAATCCAACTTTTCTTTCTTATAGTAATGTTTTTTTAGTGTAGATTTAGTCCGGGATAACACGCGCTTACCCATGGTAAAAAATGGTTTTAACTTTGCCACCAATGAAATCAAATTATAACCGTCATTTTATTTAGGCGGAGACAATCCTTACAAATTTTGCGATAAAACAAGTTGAAGCTTACTTTTAAAAGATAAGTGATTACAATTGCAAAAATCATACGCACTCCGGGTCAAAAAGACCCGGCGCGTGTACTCCCGGGTTAATCTATACAATAAATTTTTTTGTAAATTTTCATAAAAAATGAAATTGTATTAAAAATTAGAGATAAATAAACTTTTTATCAAAAACAACTTACTGTTTTTGGCCATTTATTAGGCAACTCAGCTTTAAGCACTCCACTTGAACGGAATAGATGCCTTATTCATAAAAGAATAATACGCATGAGTATTTAACACACAATTAAAAAATACATTTGTATTTGACTTAATGTCCTATTTTCGTCGAATTAAGGAACATTTTTTGAAAAAAAAATGTATCGAAACGTCTTGTATTTTCACTTACAATTTTCTGTTTTTTCCATTTTTCCACGGAAATATTCTAAGGCATTATGCATTGAACAGGTCTGATGTAGCCATTCTAAACAAAAATCAAACACATTCCTTTAATAAGCCGATGCATAAAATTTTAAGATAAACTTACAATTAAAACTAAGTAATTCTAAATTGTTAAATCTTTAATTGCTGCTTAAGGAATTATCGCATGACTACAGCGAACTGTCTGTTAGACCGTTTCATGAAAGAGGAATAAAAGACTCAATTAACAGCAAATGATACTGCTTTTGTACTAAATATTTTGCACAATATCATTATAATTAATTTTCGTAAGGAGTAACGACAGTCCGGTAGTGCACCGGTACCTGTAGTTAAACTGAAGTTACAAGTTAAGCTGTGAAAATTAGTGAAAAGGAATGGTCTGTAAGATAACTAAAAAATTTAGGGGTTAAACCTAGAAGGGTAAACTCGAGCCATGTTATATTTGATGTACAAATTCTAAAAAAAAAATATTAGGAAATGAATTTAAAATCTCTATTTACATGAATTAGATTTTATGTTACATATTAAATGAATTCGAAATGAATTTTATATTATACGGAAGGTTAAACTTCTGTAATTTTAATTAAGAAAGGGGGGGGAGGAGGGATCAGAAAAATTGTCAACAGTACAAGAAATATAATTTAATAAAAGTATAAGCGTAAAGAGGAATTATATATTTCTATATATAACATATGATGCCATCTTCCAAATTTTGCTTTGAGAACAATATATTTAATGAAATTTAGATTTTTTATTTTTTATTTAGATTTTCATTTAATGCTTCTGAATATATTTTGATGTATAGTTGTGCCATGGCGTACAGAACTTGTAGTAAAGTAAAAATCAAAAAAATAAAAATAATTAAGATCATCACAAACTTTTATTTACAACAGATAATATGTTTTAAAGTGACTTTTCTATTTTTTTAAGCCTTGGAAGAAATTCACATTTTAGTAACAATATAGCGTGACTGAATACTGCCATTTTAATCACAGATATCACACCATGACTTGCGGCGGCATCAATTTGGCCATGCTTACTATACGAATATAAAATATTTAAACACTAAATGAAAACAGAACTAAGAATTTTCCGTAATGTGATCCACCTCCCTCCCATCCTACGTTCTTTTCCTTTAAATCCTCTGTGACAAAAAATGTCGCATAACTACTGTCAGGCAGTCTCTGAAACTGCTTGATCGAAGGATGAATAAAGAGTGCTTTAAATCATGTCAATCTGTTTATGTATATTAAACTTTATGCACAAGAGAATGATAATTAAAATTCCCTTATTCAGAAGTTTCTAAAGATAGTACTATGACTCCAAATGAAACAAACTTTTACTTGTATCAATAGTTAAATTGAAAATTAGAAGTTAAACTGTGAATATTGAAAAAAGTAGCGATATGTGAAACCACTAACTGCAGATAAGGTTAAGACAATTTTTAATCATGTTTTCTTTTAAATGTTCATGTGATGATTATTTAGCTGAAATGGGAAAGGGTAAGGGGGGAGGGTCAGAGCATGTTATATAAAAAAAAAGAATGTTTTCTTCTTTATTTTAAAAATGCTGTTATAGCAATGCAATGACAGTATGTTATTTATGGAATGAAATTACTGAAATAAAAAGTGCAATCCTAAATTATATGTAAGCCACCATCCCTTTTTTAACGTCTACATTAAGATTAACACATTTATAACTTGTGTAACACACCAGTTAGTGTAAATCTACATTTACACATTTGTCTGAGTTTATGAACTGATAACAACGTACGGACTTAACACTATAAGCTACATACACATAAAAACAGGTAATTTTTTGTACGAAATGTGTAATTTTTATGACAAATGGATGATTTTAGAGATTCATACACATACTTGTGTATATATCATTATCTGTAAATTACAACAACACACCAATTCGTGTAAATTCAGGCATTTTTTACCATTTATACATTTATTTGTGTTTTTCAAGTGATAACAAAATACACATTTAGTTTTGTAAGCTAAACTACAAATAAAAACAGGTAAAACTTTGTAAAAAGTGTGTATTTTTCAAGAAAAGTTTGTAATTTAAAAAATTTACACACATATATATGTAAATTTAATTAATTTACACATTTAGTTTTTAGAGTGTAGAAATATGTTTTGAACTTTTTCCAAGCATCTAAAAGAAATTGGTTACTGCCGTATTTTTATATGATCTAATGAGATCTCTTCTTTTGAATAGGGGTGGATGAGCCCCGTGACATTCTCATTTAACTACGTCAGTAAAAACAGGCGTCAAAATCACGGTTTACTTTAGAATACAAATTTTGAATATTGCTTTAAATAAATATTATTTAGTGGTAAAAAAACTATTCAGGTATTGAATTTTTCACTGAGCATTTTGTCTCTAGCTTCAACGTGCGAGAAAAAAAGAGATACCTTCATCCCTACTAATTCTGCTGCAGATAATGATATGAAAAGATATGTAATTATCAAGCGACTGGGAGTAATGTCAAATAATTAATGCTTTTTATAAATTATTTCTAAGATACCGTCTGCGTATTAAACATCGCACCATCTACTTTTAGCATTTTACCATATTTCTTTGGATAAAATCAGTCCGAAAATGTACATCATTTATGCATTTTTGTAAGTTCTTCAGAGAAATAAAATGATTCAGAATATTAATATGATAATACTAAATCCATAACACAAACATTACATATATATATATATATATGTATATATATATATATATATATATATATATATATAATATATAATATATAATATATACTTAAAAGTTTTCGATTGGACTTTTCTTTTAATGAGATTCAATGAATGGACACAAACACTATCTAGGTCAAGGTCGGCGGACCTTTTTACATCCGCGTGCCCAATTTTTTTCAAAAACTGTTTTTCATGATCATGACGTGCCAAACACTAGAAAATAATTTAGTGGATCAAAATCATCATTTCATTATCGGTTCATAGCAGAAATTAAAATCTTAAAACGTTAACAGAAAAGTTCTGCAGAATTTCCTTTTATATATTGTTAGTTTATTTTTTAATTTCTGTATTTTTCCCCGTTACTAATTGTTTGTTTCAGGTATATTTCTTTTTAAGATCTTTATTTATTTTTTTTTCCAAACTGATTAAAAAACACCTAACGCATTTTCTTTTGTGACTGATTCTAAGAAGATTTAAGAAAAAAGTTCATAAATTATATACATTTACCGGATTCTACGATCCCAAAAGAATAAAAAAAAGATGAAAAGTGGGTGTAACTATTTAAAAAATGAAAGTTTCAATGTGAGGCGTCTTCCTAAGCAAATCTTCTGAATAGCATTAATTAGTAGACAATATTTTCAGTCCATTGGAACCTATAGTTATTCTATACGATTATTTGCTGTAGATTTAGTATGACGAGAGGTCTCTTTTCTTAGAAGTACACGAATGCATGTGAAACAGAATAAATACTTTAGTAAAATGTTCTTTCTCATAGGTTTATTCAAAAGAAAAATGTAAAATTCTATGCGATATAAAATATTCTTTTCCCATTAATAGATGTAATATTTTAGTTTTACAAAGTGACAGTAATCCGAATTTTTTAAAATATTAGGAAATAACTATTCCAGAAATATTTCCTTAACAGTTCAACAATTTGACTGTTATGTTTTCTCCTAATTATTATTTACTATGACTGTGCGAAACCATACGGATACAGAACAAATCTTAGTAATATAATGTTCTCTGGCTTAGATTTATTAACAAGAGAAGCTTAAAATTCCTGGCTTGAAAATTACTCCCCTTCATGATGAAAAATGTTAATCAATACAACAAGTCAATGAAATAAGACATTAACTATGCATGAAGTTCCATTATTTCCTCCTGGTAACAGATATTTAAATGACTGAATATAATTTCAAGTTATTGCAGATGGCTTTCTTCCCATGGAATCCTTGTTACGGAATACTAGAAACCGATTTTTATCACCTTCTTCCAAAATGTAAAAACATCTGTGATAAACGGTGTAATTTATCTGTTTACTGTTATTTTTAATGTTATAAGTACTATTTACATAAATACGAATCTTTTATTTTTACCATATTCTAAAGTAACATGTTGCTGCATAATATGTTTCATCATACACAGAATAAATGCAGAAAAATACGTAATGCAAAAGATATGTGCATAATACAGAATGCAAAATAAATCCATTAATACATATTTGTTATATTTAAAGCTATAATAATTACTGTTAAGCATTTGTTTGTTACTGATCAAAATTTGCGTTGGATTGAACGACCTTGTGGTACTCCGGTATCTGTAAATATACAATGGTGAAATCTTGTTCCAACAATTGGAGCTCCGGTTGAGCCATAGCTGCAGATGTTGGAATGAAATTTTGCCATTTTATTGTTACAACTACTGCAGCACTAAAAGTTGCGTCAACCAAGGAGAAAACACTCTTAAAACGAAAGAGTGGATTTGGCTTCTCAGGAAAGAGATGTGATCTATTGGATCGTGAATGAGTTGTTTTTTGAACATTTTACTCATCTTGATTTAAATTACTTATTTAAATAGCTCATCTTGATTTATATCGCACGCTTGATTTATATGCTAAAAGCAACTCGTTCACTCAAGTTATTTCAACTCTTTATGAGAAGCTGACTTTGAAATCGTGAGATGATTGGATTTCGGCTCAACTTGATTTATTTTGTGGCTGATGTTTTAAGAGAGAAGTCTTATTAGTTTCATGTATTCTTTTATATTTAGAGCATTCTACGGTTAAAGACTGTTAGCATGATGTTTCACAGATTGTTCCGTGTTATGATAATATATATATATATATATATTTCTGAAAATATCTGTAAAAAATATACCTCAGTGTGTGCTCTTTCGTAATTGAGAAATTGACAAGTGTACAATCGTTATAGTGAACGGCCATCAGCAAAAGTTGCACGTAGCTGTGGCGCAGTGGCAGACTGGGCCGAAAAATACTTGTTGCCAGGTTACAAAAAGCTCCTCACCAACATCTCCAGTAATATCTTGGATTATCTATTAATATAAAACATTAATAAACTACTATTCATTTTTATAACACATCAATGAAAACTATAAAATGTTATTGAGTAGAACTCAAATAGTTACTTACAATTAAAAAAATCTTATTTACATAAAACTTATGGTATGCATATTATTAGCAACAAATACAAATACTAAAAGTTAATACATAATTCTTTAATTGATTTTTAAGTATGATTTTTAGTACATGCTCAGTACACTGTAATTTTGAATCAATCAGCTGTTTTAAGAATTCTTAATAAAACTGGCATTAAAATCCAGATTATCTGCAAGTATCAAAATTGCACTTCTTAAATATTAATTCCTGCCCTATAATTAAAATTGTTCAGTCAGAAAGAATTTTCCTTCTCCGCAACTATATTAACTCAAATATCTGGTTATGTGTATCTTAAATATTTAAGAATTTGTGCTTAATTAGAAATTGATGATCATTGTAAATAGGAAACATCCATCAAAGTAGAAATGTAAATCTATGAGCTATTACTGGAAAACGAAAAAACGGATAATACACACGCAGTTGGACATAAAACAAATCATAATCATTGCTTGCATCATTATTAGTGAGGATGGACTCCACATCGTTACTGAAATATTAATATAAAAACCTAGTTATGTATTAGAGATTGGAAAAAAATGTTGAGCACGATTTGAGATTTTTTTTAAAATAATTACTTTTCTAGGTTATCAAACTACCTTTGTCTCTTTACACGATGTCTGTCTGTGGATATAGTATTCAAATGTATTTTTCATGTAATTTTTCACACCTGTTGACACTTTTTTTATCTAAAGATAGCCATAGTCGATTTTTCAATAGTCCTTATTTTTACTTCAGAAATATTTTTTAAATTGATAAAGAAAAGTGTTAAAAGTCAGGGTTTTTGTTTTGTTAGAATTCAGTTAAATTTAAAGATACAGATTAGTCATGGGCGATTCTCGAAAATTTACCAATCGATAAAAATCGTAATAATAAAAAAAACTCAATCGATAAAGTCATCGATTGAGTCGATGGTCGAATACCATCGAAAGTCATCGATTTATTTCAAGAATCTACAATGGAGATGTTTTATAATCGATTATTAAAATCTTTGTTATTATATTAATTTAGTAAATACATGATAACTCAAAACAGATGAATTTAAAAAACAACAACAAACCGATAGGAGGCTATAATGGAGCCGAATAGTTGAAAAGCCATGCAATGGCTTTTACTGGTTGCAAAAAATTGAAAGGTTGCGAGAAGGTATGAAAAAGTAAGGGGAGTTTAAATATAGAAAATTAAAAATTTTTGGCAATTAGTAACAAAGTTGCCAAAGAAAAAATAATGCAAGAACATGAACTAAAAAATCGTAAATGTGATCAAAATCTCTTATTGATTTTTGCACATCATTTGAGATAAGTTCGACAATATCCACGTTATTAGAAGATTTTCTATAGCAATATGTTAAACGAACCCCCTGAGGGCAAAGTGATGGAGGAGCAATGAAAGTACGTATTATGAATAAATGTTCATAGGGATTTCCAACAATATATCACATGACGGGTGTCGGTTAAATTTAGAAAAGAGTCCTTTGCGGGACAAAGCGGGGGGAGGAGCGCAGGAGGTACATAAAATAAAATAGTAGTCGCAGAGATTTCCAAAGATATTTCACGATAGAGGTGTCAGCAAAAGATAGAAAAGTGTCCCCCTTAGAAATTTAACTATTTCCCCTATTGTGCAATGTACCCTGCCCTCCATTTTTTTAAAAATTTTTCATATATTATAATATATGTACCGTAAGTCTCCGTAAAAAAAACCGAACTAAAAGGACAAAAACGCAATGATTTCAAAAAAATTTAAAGAGTGCAACTATAAGGGGGCCAAATTCAGGAAGGAAGAAGAAAGATTCATAACATGAAAGAGTGGTCCGAAAACTTTCCGATGATATAGCATGTGACGGCTCCATAAAAAGTTTGAAATTTACTCCTCATTACTCCACTACTTTTTCTTCGCTCAATATATCCGAAAATCACAAAGCCTCACTTTGAAATATTTATATCTAATAAATTATATTTACCGGAGAGCTACATCAAAAACAACATCTAGGATGAAATTTAATCTCGAAAAATCTACCATTTAAAACACACACCCCTTCATAGCTCCCCCTCTCCCCCTGATGAAATTCAACTCCAGGAGGAGAAACGTTCATAATATGAAAGAATGGTCCAAAAATATTCCGATGATCTACCTCATGACGGGTCCAAAAAATTTTTTATTTACTCCTCACCCGTGGGTTTCCTTTTTCTCCTCAGAATACACCCGGAAATCACGCAGCCCCTACTTTAAATGTTTATAATTAATAAATAATATTTACCGGAGCGCTCCATTCGAAAACCACATCTAGAATGATATTTACTGTCGAAATAGCTACGATTTAAAAAATTCACCCTCTCATCCCCCTTTTCCCCCTTTGAGAAAATCAATTCCAAAAGGAGAAAAGTTCATAGTATGGAAAATAGGTCCGAAAACTTTCTAAGGATATATGATGTGAAGGTCCAAAAAAAGTTTCAAAATTTACTCCTCAACCGTGGGTTCACTTTTTCTTTCCAGAATACACCCGGAATTCACGCAGACCCTACTTTAAAATATTTAATAACTAATATTTACCGGAAGGCTCCATCAAAAAAAATATCTAAAATGACTTTACTGTGGAAATAACTACGATTTAAAAAATTCACCTCCTCATCTCTCCACCATCCGCTCTCCCCCTTCCCCCCCCCCTTAAAATTGAACTCCAAAAAGAGAAAGATTCATAATATGAAAGAATGGTTCAAAGAGCTTTCCGATATGTCTCGTATTTCAACAAATCTCGCCTCGATAATTTTCTCTATGATCTCGAGCTACTAGTGGCTTCGCCATGAATTTGTACCTTGATGACTGCTGTATTTCCAGCTACTAGTGGCTTCGCGATGAATTTGCACCTCGATGACTGCGGCATCTCGAGCAACCTGTGGTTCGCCGATAAAAAACTTTTCCGATGACGCAGGCTTCACGACGATTCTCGTTCTCGCCAGAGAAGAGATGTGAAAATGTTTATCGATAAAAATTTATTAAGGAAGCTTTATTGAAGGTTTATCGAGGAACGAGGTACAGAAAGAAGCATGAGAATATGACAATAAGATCTAATTTTTAAAGTTTCTCTTATTTAAGCCTTACCAAGCTGTCACATACCTGGAACCCCCCAATAAATATTATTTATTAAAAAAAATTTCAAAGAGGCAGCTAGAGAGGAAACGAAGACATTTTTAAAACCGTAGTGATTTCTAGAATACATATCATTTTAGGTATGGCTTTTTGGATCGAGCCATCCGGTAAATATATTTATAAAATATAAAAAAATCAAAGTGCGGACTGTATGAATTTGGGGGCAAAAATGTGCATCAACGGGGGTGGGGTGAAGGGAGGATAATTTTCAAACATGTGATATATTATCTTCAAGATCTCGGTTTACTCTTTCATATAATGAAGCTTTCTTTTAATTCCTTCCGATTTTGGTTCCCATGGCGGAGGGCAGTTTTCAAACCTTTTTCCGTTTTCATCATTTTAGATCGAATTTTCTTATGGAGCCCTACAGTAAATAATATTTTTAATATATATTTAATATACAGGGTGTTTATAAAATTCCGGACCCATTTTGATGTTTAATAACTCATAAAATAGTAAAGATAGATTAAAATTAATAACATAAAAGGTTAGATAGATTCAAAAAGTTTCATGACCTTTGTCAATGAACTTTCACGTGTGCCCCTCCGTCGCACGGAGAATATCAAGTCGATAGTCAATTTCACGCCAGGTAGCGGCAAGCGTGATGGCATCAACAGAGGCTATTGCGGTTGTAATTCTGACTTTTAAGTCATCAATGTTCGACACTCTTCTCCTGTAAACATTGTCCTTTACAAATCCCCAAAGGAAAAACTCCAGCGGCGTTATATCAGGTGATCTGGGTGGCCAAGGAATTGGACCTCCTCGCCCAATACATCTTCTTGGAAAATGGTCATTCAAAGGAGTACGAACGATGGTACCCCATGAACGGCCTCACCATCTTGTTGCAAAAAGACATGTGGCTGAAGCTCATGAGCATACATCAAAAGTAAACATAACATTGCAATAGTTGCCAAAAACAAAAAAGAGAAAAATGCAAATAATAAGCAGACGATATTTAGAAAAGTACAGATATTTAGACTGGAAAATGAAATTATCTGAAAATAACCACACGCGCAGACGATATTTACAAAAGTAAAGATATTCAAACCTGAAAAGGAAAATATATGAGTTATTCCATCAATAAATGCCATAAGTTTGTTTATATCTTCATTATTTTATGAGTTATTAAACATCAAAATGTGTCAGGGACTTTATAAACACCCTGAACACTTAGAAAAGCAAGAAGCTGTAGTCCGGTCTGCGACCACTTATTGATCTTATGTATCTGCGGTTTACTCCCCCCCACTTCGCTCCCTTGGGGAGCAGTTTTCAAAATTTAACCAAGCCTCTCTTGTGACATATTGTTCGAAAGGGCCTTGGCCACTTACTCATGTTATGTATCTCCCGCGGCCCTTCAACACACATTGCCCCCCCCTACAGGGGACACTTTTATAAATTTAAAATTTTCATTTCCTCATGTAACACATTGTTGGAATGCCTGTGATCCCTTATGCATGTTATGTACCTACGGTTCCCTTCCCCCACCACTTTGAACTTACGGGGGGAACTTTTCTAAATTTCGCCGTAACTTCTTATGTTACATATTGTTGCTAAGGCCTGTGACTACTTACTTTCTCGTGTTATGCACCTCCCGTGGTCCTTCCCCCTCCCGCTTTGTTGTCACGAGGACCATTTTTATAAATTTAACCCGAGACCCCTCATGTGACATATTGTTCGAAAGAACCTTGGCCACTTACTCATGTTATGTACCTCCCGCGGCCCTTCAACACACATTGTCCCCCTACAGGAGACACTTTTATAAATTTAAAAGAGACCCCTCATGTGACACATTGTTGGAAATGCCTGCGATCCTTTATACATGTTATGCACCTCAGGTTCCCTCCCCTCACCACTTTGCCCTTACGGGGGAACTTTTCTAAATTTCGCCGTAACCTCTTATGTTACATATTGTTGCTAAGGCCTGTGACTACTTACTTTCTCATGTTATGCACCTCCCGCGGTCCTTCTCCCTCCCTCTTTGAGGTCACGAGGATCATTCTTATAAATTTAAGCCGAGACTCCTCATGTGACACATTGTTGGAAAGGGCCTTGACCACGTACTCATGTTATGCACATCCAGCGGCCCTTCAAGATACTTTGCCGCTTACAGGAGACACTTTTATAAATTTAAACGAGACCCCTCATGTGACACAATTTGTTTAAAGGCCTGTGATCATTTATGCATGTTATGTTCCTCCGGTATCCCCCCTTCCACTTTGCCCTTACCGATTGCACTTTTCTAAATTTCGCCGTGACCCCTCGTGTTACATATTGTTGCTAAGGCCTATGATCACTTACTTTCTCATGTTATGCACCTTCCGCGGCCCTCCCCTCCACTTTGCTGCCACGGGGACCATTCTTATAAATTTAAGCCGAGACCCCTCATGTGGGATATCATTGGAAAGGCCTGTGGCCACTTTCTTATGCTATGCACCACCCGCGGTCCTTCCCTTAATTTTCCCCTAGAGGGGAGCATTCTTATATATTTACCCGATACCCGTCAAATGACATATTGTTGGAAAAGCCTGTGACCATTTATTCGTATTATGCTGTTCTTATGCCCTCCCCCACCTTTATCCCCAAGCTCCCTCGCTTCCCCCCTTTTTTGCCTCTCAAGGGTAAGGCAGTTTTATAAATTTAGATCAAGATGCCTCTTGTGACATATGGTTGGAAATTCGTATGACCACTTATTGATATTATGCACCTGCGGTGTCTCTCCCCCCACAGGGGGCACTTTCTTAAGCTTAGCCGATAGCCCTCATGTGACATCTTGTTGGAAAGGCATATGGCCACTTACTCATGTTATGCACCTTCCTCGTCCCTCCTCCTCCTTTGAGCCCTATGGAAGGGTATTTTTTAAAATTTAGATCGATATCCCTCAGGTGGCTTATGGGTGGAAAAGCTTATGATCAGTTATTGATGTTATGCACATTCAGCGAACTCGTTTCCAATTTGCCTTCTCAGGGTCCCTTTTCTAAGTTGCCAAAACTCTAATGTTATATATCTCTGGAAAGCCATATTCATATTATGCAGTTCCTATGTCCCTTTCCCCACCTTATTAGTAATATCCAAACATTTGGCATCCCGATTAATCGAGTTCAAAGATTAAAATATCTGCAACTTAGTTACACAGTCACTCCACGACTTTTATAAAAAAGGATTACTTAGCGATATTATGGAACATTCACATTGGCCAGAATAGAAATATTCCATAAAAAGGGTAGAGCGATTATGCAACAAATGTTGTAGATTTTTAATAGTGTATTTTATGAAGTAAACAGTGGTTCAAAGTATTGCTTTATTGTTTAAAACAGTGAAAAGCGCCGAATACATTGACGATAATTAATAAATAAAATGATGCACTTTGTAAAAATCTCCATAAAATAAAATAAAACAGAGCAGGAGGCGTTTTGAGCTAAAACACTTACAGCTCGTCATCAACTAAAGCATACGCGTGTTCGTAAGGGGACAATGTCAGAGATAAACTGAAAGAAAGAGGGTGGAGATTTCAAAGAGGTGGCATTAAATCAGAGAAATATTGAAAATCATGAAGTCTCTAGGTCCTCGATTGCTTCTCACTGTTGGCAGTGGCGTAACCAGGATGGGTGCCCAAGTGCTCTGAATACCGGTATTTTTTTCAGTTCTGTTCGCCTTATCTAACCAAAAAAATTTCTGCTACGACAATGAAAGATATGGAAATCTTACAGTATTAGTGGTTTGGCACACACCCAGGTTAAGCTACCGGTTGGGTTTACGGTCATTATTTCAATTTCTCCATGGCCATAATATTTTTTTAACTTGCCTCTCTTTCTCACTTAAATGTTCATGAAGATTATTTCATTTGTAAAAATTCTGATAATCTTGTCAAAGATAATCTCATCATCATCCTTCCCCTTTCCTGCGTGGAAGTTGTTTTTGTAGTTTCTTATTCTCATATCTTGTCTATTTTCATTTTATATTTATTTAATAAATGCATATATATTATTTTATTTTTATTTATTTATTTATTTTTATTTTATTTTTTGATTATTATTTCTCCTCCTTTTCCCCCACTTTTTTCTCTTCTATTATTTTGACATCACTTTTGTCTTCCACCTGTGCTCTTTCAACTAGCGCCACCTGTTGCATTCTTTGTAATCGCCATCCTCTTTCTTTCAGTTTATCTCTGACACTGTCCCCTTACGGACGCATGTATGCTTCAGCTCATGACCATCTGTTATTGTTTTAGCTCGAAACGCGTCTTGCTTTGTTTTTTATTTTATGAGGATTTTTACAAAGTGTATTATTTTATGGACTGCAAGCTCACGTAAAAAATAACTTTAATTTTATATTGAGATTGCCATTTGGAAAATGAGAAATATTTCTGCAAAAAAATTTATTTGCTGTTAATTACCTGAAATCCTTAAATTAGAAATAAAATTATAGAATTAAAACCATTTGTGAGTGGAACACTGGATAAAAGACATCAAAAAATTAAAGACAGGAGAAGCATTCATTAAACGAAATGTGTTATTATCGACAGTGTAAACTCATTACATGTAATGACATTTTCTGTCGTGTGTTGTCATAACTTCACATTATAAATTTTAAATATACAAACAAACGTGACGACATGCCTTTCCTCTTAAAGTAAACCGATGCAAGTAGCTGATATCCATGAATTTTAAACTAATCAATACTTTTGACATAAATAATTTTAGCATAGGATTTTATAATAAAAAATCAATCTTTTAAAACATGAATATTTTTTTCCGCTAGTTAAAAATTTTATACTTGTGCAAGTTATGACTAAAAAAATTTCAGGGACACTCTCTGTAAAGAATGTTCAAAAGGATGCCATTAAAAGAGATTTGATAAAAAGATGGTTGTGAAATCAGTAACCGGAAAGATCTCGGCAATGGATGAATTCCTTGTTGTTACGAACATTTTTCAACAAGCTTTATTTGGCAATGTTAATTTCAAAAAAGTCTAATCAACAAAGTTGAGAAGTGTTTATGACTTCGTTTTTTTAGCTATTGGTAGCTAAAAGCTTTTTTCTTTAATAAAGACGGTAGCTAAAAAAATAATGTCCTATAATAGTACAAGTTATGACTAAAGTTGTTTCAGGAACACTTTACATAAAAAAATTTCAAAAGCTTATTTTAAATGCGATGTTTTGGAAACATTATTTTAGCCCTTTAAGCATCCTGCAAAAATTTTCGTATATGTTTAAGGATTCATCAAATAATTGCTATGACAAGTATTTGTATGAAGATTTGTTTTATGATTACCCCACATATTTTTATCTCATGTACTTTAAATATATA
This sequence comes from Maratus speculifer, assembly GCA_964019185.1. Classification (NCBI taxonomy): domain Eukaryota; kingdom Metazoa; phylum Arthropoda; class Arachnida; order Araneae; family Salticidae; genus Maratus; species Maratus speculifer. Next base: position 231,889,819 of record OZ025299.1, on the reverse strand, counting down.
TAGGAATATATAAATAAATGACAAGTATTTGTAGGAAGATTTGTTTTATGATTACCCCACATATTTTTATCTTATGTACTTTAAATATATATAGGAATATATAAATAATTTTCACGTTAAATTAGCCCTTAAATTAAGATTACATGTCGAAAAAACACGGTTAGGACACTTAAGAGCCCACACTACTGACTAGGGAATTGCAACAAATGTAAGACACCGATTTTGACAAAAGTGGTATCGTTGGAAAGATCTCATCGTGAGAAGTAAAAAACTCTGCGGAACTACCCGTCGGAAATGAATAGTTTTTGAGATATCCGACAATTTATGTCACGCAATTAGTGCATACTTAATAGGGAATCGCAAAACAAATTGGTTCAGATTTTGACAAAAGTTGTATTAGTGGTATTGTTGGAAAGATCTTATCGTGAGGAGGAAAAAACTCAATACAACTATTCTTCGGAAATGAGCTGTTTTCGAGATATCCGATAATTTATGTCAAGTAGCTAGCGTATTCTTGGCTAGTCCACACTTAACGGGGAGCCGCAAAAAAATGTTGTCTCGATTTTTACAAAAATGATGTAGTTGGAAAAATATCATTGTGAGAAGTAAAAATTTCAACGGAACTACCCATCGGAAATGAGCCGTTTTCGAGGTATTCAAGAACTTATATCACTTAATGCTGTTTCCCAGTTAAGTGAGCATTAGCTACGTGACACAAATTGTGGGATATTTCGGAAACGTCTCATTTGCAACGGGTAATTCCATTGAGTTTTTTAATCCTCACGATGATATATTTTCAACGATACTACTTTCGTTAAAATCGAGACTAACATTTTTTGCGGTCCCCCATTAAGTGTACACTAGCTACGTGACATAAATTGTCGGATATCTCGAAAATGACTCATTTCCGACGGGTAATTCCATTGAGTTTTTTACTGCTTATGATAAGATCTTTCCAGTGATACCACTTTCGTCAAAATTGGTGACTTACACTTTTTGCAGTTCCCTAGTGAGTGAAAAAGACCCGGATGATAATGTTAAATCTATGGGGGCGATCTTTTCAAATATCTCGCTCCAGTTTTAATATTTTTACATGATTCTTTTGTACAAGAAGGCTGAGGAAGATCTACAACCGGGCTAGTTCTTACTTTTTCGATTTTGGTTATATAATTTTTATATTATGATAGTTTCAATTTCAGAACCGGATCAAACCGATTTCGGAAGTTAAGGTATTTTTTAAATCGAAAACCAAAATTGAAAAAATAAAAACTAGCCCGGTTGTAGATAGTTCTCAGCTAGCCTATGCAAAAAAAATCATGTAAAAATATTAAAATTGGAGCGAGATATTTAAAAAAAAGCCCCCATACACTGTAAAAAAAGGGGGGTCGATCTACTAAAAAAACTTTACTGATCCTTGTAATGACTAAAAAATTTTTAGTAATCTTAGTCGGTTACAAGAAAATCTGTAGGAATTACTAGAAAAATGTTAACAACGAATAAGAGTTAATAGTTTTATATTTTTAATAGCTATTACTAAAACTCACTCGGCGTGGCCTTGATAGCATAGTGGTTATAGTAACGGATTCCAGGCTAAAAGGTTCCGGGTTCGATACTGGCCAAATACGCCCAATTACGCCCCGAATGTATGTAGTGTAAGTACTCGTTAATAATGGGATTATGACAATCCTGTCGGAGCAGGTAGCTATGTTTGGTGCTGCCATCTATTGCGGTTTTGCCGAAAATCTTCCGCTTCAGAAGTCTGGATGCAGCTCAAAGGAAGCTCCTGCCCTTCGGGCGCACGTAATGGTTATTAAAAATAACTTTGGAACTATTACTAAAATTTGCTTGGTGGGTCATACTAAAAATTTTTAAGTTAGTTATACAAAAAATTCTTTTGTTCAGTTTACAAAAGTGTGTATTGTGTGTATTTTGTGTTGGCCGATGATCTACGCTAGGGATATAGGCCCATGTGGAGGAATGCCCTTTGTGGGGGTCTTTCTAAGGGAACCTAACTCGTATTTACGCAAGGTTCGAAGAAAACCACGAAAACCCCGAACGGTTAGGCCGACGGTCGCGATTAGTTTCGAACACAGCACCTACCGTCTACCAGTTTGGAGGTCAGAACCTCGTGGCCACTGGTGGGACTGAGTTTACAAAAGAAATGCTTGTTTCACTTGCAAAAAAAGTTTGTAATGGTTATTAAAAAATTCTGTGGAATACAAATTTACTAAAAAATTTTTAGTAACCTATTGATTTTTTTTTTTTACAGTGTAGACTTAAAATTATCATCCGGGTCCTTTTCACTCACGAGGAAACCACCAGACATGGTGCTCACATATTTTAATGATTTCAAAGTATGTTGTAGGGGTCTTACCACTAATTATTCTGGTGAAAGGGTTTCTTCAAATGGGCCTTGGTTTTTGAGAAATTGGGTGTCAAAGTTCAGCGTATGTTTCAAATACCTATTAGTACAACTCCTAAATGTCAATTTGAGGCACCGTGCCAGAGCACGTATTTGTGAATCGAAAGGTTGTGGGTTCGAAACCATCCTCGGCTTCTATTTTCTTTTTTTACTTATATTTATATTTTTTACATGTTACAAATTTTAAGCAAAATTGGGAATTCTACAGCTTTGAACATTTTGATATTTTCTGAAGAGGACAGATTACTCTTTCAATATTTTATTATTACTATTATTTTTTTTAATATGGCTCAAATGGTGAACTGACTGCAGTTCAGGGTTCAACTAAAAGTACATTTTGCAGCAAATAATTAAATAAAAATGCGTATTTAATTAAAATTTTGAAAAAGCATAAGAAAATTTGAATATTTTAAAAACTCCACAGTTTTAAATAAAAATATTTTTAGATTAATCAATCACCTTTTTTTTTTTTTCAAATGTGTATTACACAATACTGTGCATGGATTTTTAGATAATGTAATGCTACATTTAATATATATTTTTAATTGATATAAGTTGTGCAAAGTGGTGAAATCTAACACTTCTTCATATATACTTTTATTAATAACAATTATAATAATAATAACGTTAAGTCTAATTTCATGCGCATATTCAACACATATATAAAAATCAAATTGTACAAAACATTTTAAATATCTGTATCAAATACAAAAAAACCTTAACTTTTTTTAAACATGAAAGCGAAGTAAATATAAACATAGAGGGAAAAAAGTTTAAAGTTATCATTTATGTGAGAATTGCGTAGAGTGTATTAACAAAATTTACAATATCTCAAGATATGATTGTCGTATGGATACAAATGAGGTATTAAAATATTCACAATTAAACAGGCTTTTATTAAATGTTTCAAAACAAAAATCTTTTTTTTTTTTTTTGATCAATTTTGGGGTAAAGTGTCCCTTTAAGAAATTAAGTTTACGTTTATGAACTTTTAGAGAAAATCTGTATTTTTTACCGAAATTTTTAACCTAAACGCAAATCCAATTTAATTTATGTGAAACTTCATTTTTAAAATCTTCCATAATTATATTCCTTGAATACTTAATTCGTGATAAATATGTTTAAAAATACATTAAAAGATTAAAACAAATGTTTAATCATCTTTTGTATAAGTGCAAATATATGATCAATAAAAAGAAATCTTTATCTATTCTTATATTACGGAGGAAAGGAAAGCAGACAAAATAAAAATAGTATTTTTATATATATTGTAAATTTTATTAACAGACGATTTTTGCACTCCAGTTGAATTACGGAAAGAGTGTCTTGATTTAATAAAAATTGTTTTAAATGTAATCCGTCATTTCTTATTTGTGCAAACGATACATTTTGTTGAGATTGAACATGTAAGATAAATGTGTTTACAGAAAATAGGAAAATTGAAAATTTGGATAATTTGGTAACAACTTGCATTTTAGCGTTACTGTATTAATATTTTATTACTCTTTCGAAGATATGCATTACTTGAATTATCTAATCCTAAAAACGTTTAAGAAATTTCACCCGAAAATTATTTTGTATTATTTATACAAAAAAGGATAAATTTTCATTTAAAATACTATAAAATAAAATAAAAAAATCGATAGAAAAAAGAAAAATCATTATTTCAGAATTGTGCATAAAGTAAAAAACATAGATAATATTTAAGAAAAAAGTTCTAGACTTAAATTAGTTTTGCTGTGTTATGAAAAGAAATGTTAGTTTAAAAATTGCAGAAAAATTTTTTTTTCATGAAAAAATTCAAAAATGTAAATGCAATTTATTAAGAAAATATAAAAGTTGTAGCAATTTCTCTAGTAATAAAGATACTTAAAATTTGTAACGTGGAAAAAATATAAATACAAGTAAAAAAGAAAATAGAAGCCGAGGATGGTTTCGAACCCACAACCTTTCGATTCATAAACACGTGCTCTGGCACAGCGCCACGAATTGACATTCAGATGCTGTACTAATAGATATTTGAAATATACGCTGAACTTTGACCCCCAATTTCTCAAAAACCAAGGCCCATTTGAAGAAACCCTTTCACCAGAATAATTAGTGGTATGACCCCTACAACATACTTTGAAATCATCAAAATCTGTGAGCACCATATCTGGTGGTCCCCTTGTCAGTTGTGTTTGCTCTTAAATGGTTTAAAATTTGTACCAGAAAGATCTTGGCAACGAATGAATTAAACCTTTTCACTAACACTTTTCGTATGAGTTGATTCGACAAAATTGATTTCAACAAAGTTGGAAAATTCGTACGATCTTGGTGTTTTAGTTATCGATACGTAAAAACAACGGTTACTAAACGTTTCTTTTTTTTCTTTTCTTTTTTTTTCTTTTTCTAGGGACGGTAGATAGAAGCTTTTTTTTTTCTCGATACGTTAGCTAAGAAAATGTAGCTTATATTTTTTATTAGAAATTATTTTTTGTCTGTTTGTTGTAAGGTAATTTAAATCAATTTGTTGCTCAGTAAGTACTTTTTCAACAATGAAAATTAGTTTTTTAAAGATAAAAAATATTTATGTTTTACAATTATATGTTTATATATTATTAAGTTAAAATAAGTAACAATATGAAAAAAGGATTACATCTTGTTGGGATGCAATGCAGCCCTATTTGCATCCAAAATTTAAAACTCTTATTTCTCTTATTTCACTTGAACTTTCTAAAAAATCGCTCAAATAAATCAAATGTTTGCAGTTCGATGACTCTACTAGTGGAACATGACTATTAAATTACCAGGACAGCAAATAGTTAATTATCATTAATATCTTCTGAAATTATAATTTTCTGTGATTATAAAACTTAAAAATCTAAACATAAATACATTGACCTTCTAATTTTAAAATATTGATTATATGCATTATAATATGAATTATAACTTCATAATTAACGTTCAAATAAAATATGAATTGCAACCAAGAATTTAGGTAGACTTATATTATTATGTTTTCGAATTATAAACCCTCAAATTTCAAACTTTCTAATGTTAAATTACATTTTCGTATTTTTATTAATACCTCTTCAAATTATGATTCTAATGTGATAATATTTTGAATGATTATAATATAAAAACACAAAGCATAAATACATAACATTTGTGATTTCAAAAATTTTATAATATGAATTAAGAAATTAATATTCAAAAGAAAATGTTAACTGCAACATACAATTTTTCTGTTAGGTTTTTATTTATTATACTCTGCTTCATTTGAATTCCCATTTCAGATTTTTCTTCCAATTAGATTTAGGGAGCCCCACCAGTGGCCGAGAGGTTCGGACCTCTCAACTGGTAGACGGCAGGTGCTGGGTTCAAACCCAATCGCGGCTGTCGGCCTAACCGTTCGGAGTTTTCCGTGGTTTTCTTCGAACCTTGCGTAAATACGGGTTAGGTTCCCTTAGAAAGACCCCCACGGAGGGCACTCCCCCTGGTCCTATATCCCATTAGCGTAGATAATCGGACGACAAAAATCAACCATCAACCAATTAGATTTAGAACTATGATTAAAAAGATCAAGATGATGGTTTAAAGGACAGTCTTGTTAGTTCCATGGGTTTTTGTAGTATAAGTCGCATAACTGAAAACTGCTATGCCTTATGGCCACCGTTATTTGCGCAAAGTTTGTTTAGCCTTATTTAATTAAAGAGATATTTCCTATAAATTAATTCATGTTTTCCGTTCTAAAATACTTTTAGCTAGAAATCGCAACATGTGACGTACACAACAAATACTCATGGAAATGGCTTGTCTATGATGTGCAGAATAGCTAAGTTGGAAAAAAATAAAAAATATCATTCAAGACCCAAATATTATTACCTCTTTCCTAATAACGCGTTGGCTCACCTTTGACCCGCAAAGTAGCTTCAAACCACCTTGCATGGATGCCACAAGTTCTTGGTAGTTGACTGCAGGTGAATTTTATTAGTTGTTCTTTCAGCTTTGATGCTTATTCCTGATATTTCGATATTATTTTTTTTAGCTGTGGTCTGCTGTTGAATGACACCGAAATCGTGGTCTGTTGGATTAAAATCCGTCAAGTTAGGCGATTAGGACGTTAAATAAAATTCAGTCCATAAAATATTGTGTTCTTGGAACCATTCAATCATAATTCGAGTCATGTGACATAAAGTGTTGTCTTACACGAAGACTCCATTTCCATTTCGGAAGACAGATAACATGTAATGTTGTAAACGACCCGCAATGATGTTCATATAGTCCATGGCGTTCATAGTCTTTTCTACAACAGCCACAACTCCCAGGACCGTCCATGAAAACGTTTTCCAAAGCTTAATATTGCCACAACAGACTTGTGTATGACTTGTTGCATAAAGAGAAATAACAATTCGTCATATCCAAACACGGCCACGTGTTGAAAGATAAATAATGTTTCATTCGATAAGGCAACTCTTTCCCTATGTTCCATATAGTCCAAGAGCCGACCGCACAAAACCCTAAGTCATCGAGCACAAGAAAAAATCCTTTATATTATGGAAGTGTAGTCATAGGGGAATCTAATGATCCATGTCTGCCGGAAGTGAAGCGGTGCATAGGCCAAAAATTAATACCACTAGTGGCTCACTCGTAGGTTTTTCATTGTGTTTGCCGTACAATCAAATATATGGAAACACTGAAAACTGGGTGCAGGAAAACATAACGCTAAGTCTACGAATCAACCACTAGTGGTATTCATGTTTGGCTTATGCACTACTTCACTTCCGGCAAACATGGATCATTAGATTCCCCTATGACTACTTTTCCATATTATAAATGATTTTTTCCTGTGCTCAATGACTTAGGGTTTTGTGCGGTCGGCTCTTGGATTAATAGTCCAGTCACCATGTTCCCGGGCCTGATGTAGAAGTATTTGGCGATGATGGTTGGTCAACAGGGGCACGTGAGTGGGATGTTAACCGAGTAGTCTCACATTCAACAGTTTGCGCTGAACTGCATGTTCCGGAAGAATTCTATTTGGACCTTTATTATTTCGGGATGCAAATTAAGCCAGTCTCTAGTACTGATTTTGCTTTACCAACGAAGGGAGGCTTCGTTGATAATTTCGTTGGCATTTTTGATTGATAATGCGAGGGCGTCCGGTGCGATGGCTTCTATTAATGGTTTCTCCGTCATTTATCCACTTTGTACAAGTACTAACAACGATATTGCCATAATAACTTGTTCAGTTTTGGAGATATTTGTTATGAGTCCTCGAGCAACCGATTTCTGCCCTCTATCAAAGTAGCTTAGATTAGCAGCCTTTACCTTCATAAGCAGATATAAGCCCAAAGATGATTCCTGAGACTCTCTAGCATCAGTTAAATATTATTCTCAACGGATTATGTGATCCTCCACGTCATCCAGGGCTGACGAAGGGCAGCTTACAGAATGTGTAGGTAGTCATAATGTTACGACCTTTCAGTTATAACCTTTCAGATTTTTTATTTCTACTCAGAATCATTCCTCATCAATCTTTGAGTAGTCTTTTTCTCTAAAAAATAATCCTAGATTGCATGGCATCTAGTAAACTCCAAATTGATTTTGTCTCAAAATAACACTATTTTTCATTAAGTTGTATTAGACTAATATGAAACGAAAATATAACGTATTTTGATACAATCAAACTGTATAATATGACGTGTTATACAATATGACAGATTTTGATACAATTTTGACCAATCACAGCACACCATCACACAGTACAATGTCCATCAGCAGCACACATTTACTCTATGGTTAAACAGAAATGAAAACAAAATTTTCAGAAATCCTTTTTTTAAACTGTTTTTGATGCAATGATCCTATGTCTGAGACCACCTAATTTTAATTCCAAACTTAGAAACGACACCAAGAATAATTTAATAAAATTTTGTTTTTACAATGAAAGTTTAAAGTAATAAGTTTTTAATTTCTAAAAAAGTCATTTGTAAATCTTGGTGTCAGTCAATCATTTAATTTATCATTTTACGAACAGAATTTCTCTGGGAGGGAAAATATTTTTGTGCAACATGTTGGACGATACCGTTGAAAAAAAAATACCTAGATTAATTCTACAATAATTAATAATCTTTAATAATTAATAATCTTTACCTGGCCGCTTTTGACAAATTTTCATTTATGTACTTATTTATTTATTTATTTATTTATTTAGCTGGTTTATTATAATTATGTTAATGCGATAATTTTTTATTCTAGCGTTATGAATTTTTATTTTTATTATTATTTACTTTTTTACGCTAAGAGATGGTCTATCAAAAACTTCATTATAAAAGTCGTCGGTTGTATTAAAAAGATTTATAATAAATTTCATCGGATTTGATATCTTGAACGTGTGATATTTAACGAAGTCATGACTTTTTTCCCCAAATTCCTTTTTTATCCACGAGCCCCCTTTTTATTGTCATCAAAAATTTGTCATAGATAAATTTTTCAAAGGTAATAATAAATTTAAACAGATTGGATATGTATTATAATTATAATTTTCTTCATCTTTCACAAAATCTCTCCCTATTTCCATCTTTTCCTGTTCCGATTTCAAACATTAGGAGTCCACTCGTCTCGCTCAAAAAGACTCGGATTATAATGTTAAATTTATTTCAATAATATATAAGCGTTTTTTTTTTTTTTTCAAATATCTTTCTCAAAATTTAATATTTTTACATGATTTTTTTTTTTCGTATAGGCTAGCTGGGGACGATTTATAACCGGGTTGGATTTTACTTTTTCGATTTTGGTTATAATTTTTTAACATTATGATAATCTCAATTTCAGAACCGGTTCCGAAAGTTAAAATAATTAAAAAAAAAAATCCGAAACCAAAATCGAAAAAATAAAAACTAGCCCGGCTTTAGATCATTCTTAGCTATTCAAAAAAAGTCATGTGGAAATATTACAATTTGAGCAAGATATTTGAAAATAACGCCATACACTTAGACTTAAGCTTATCATCCATAGACTTAACATTATCATCCGGGTCTTTTTTGGGCGAGTCTAGTGGCCTCTTAACGAACTTAAACAAGATTTTCTGTCCTTTGATTTTCTGTGTTACTTTAGAAGATATTTGTGCAAATAATTATGGAAGTTAGCATGTCTATAAAATTGTGATATTTACATACATTAAGCGAGATGGATAAAGTTTTGAACTGGTGGTGGTTTGAGGTTTTAAGGGTCATATTCCGCGTAGATTAGCAAAACTTTTTCAGAAATTCCATCTTAGTGGATAATGCAATAGATACAATTTCTTACAAAATCTACCTCATTTACCAGAAAATTCAAATATGATGTGAAACCTCGATATTCGCATTGAAAATTTCCAAAGTTTGTTGCATTTCAATATGGGCACAGTGTACTAATTTTATACATAAAGTATAAGAAAAATAATTCATTATGGAGAGGCTATTTTTGTTTTTTTCTGCGTGCCGTTTTTTCACTTTTTTTAGGAACAACTATACTTTCTTAGGCAGATTTTTATTATGATTAGTACTACATACGTTTTAAATTTACAAAATATTCTTTGGAATAACCATGAAATGATGAAATCGTTGATAATAGTTAAAATATTAATATTCATTTTATACATTTTATAAATTTAATTATATTTAAGTATAATTTATCATTGTAATTTTTACTTCATTATAATTTTATCTGGGAGCATATTAATCTCTTTATCCCCATCTTTTGTGTAAATGGTTTTTCTCGATATCTTTATTTATTTCCGATTCTGGTAACCATACTGAAAAGTATTTGTATATATGTTGAACATTCTAAATTTTATTATTATGCAATTTTTTCCCAATTATAGAAACATTAGTTCAAAATTTACTGTGAAAAAAAATTTCTCATTTTTCCCGCCATGTAAATTTTATAATTTTTTTCAGCGTTTCTATTATAAATTTTTAAAAAGATCTATGACTAATCATGACTTAATTTTGACGGTGGCTATACCTCATCAAAAAATTTTGCTTTTTTGAATTTATTATTATTATTACTATTACTAAACTTCACAAAATCTCAATTCTTTATTTTCTATCGCATAGGAGAGAAATTGTACTTTCAAATAAAAATTGTTAGATAAAACTAGTATAATTTTACAATTTTTTAATTATTTTTGAAATAATTTTCCAATAAAAATATCTTTTAATCGGTATGCAAAAGAAATACGGAAGATTAAACCTTTTCCATTTGAAACAATGTAAATAATTCCTCATTTGTCTAATTTCATGATTAATCCATAAATAAATTTCTACATGAAATTTAAACTTCACTGATAAATAAAATAATTAATAAAACACGGATTAAACAGATATCTATACTAATAAAATAACAAATCGCTCTGTCTGCGTGTGTGTGTGTGTGTGTGTGTGTCTGCGATGGCTAGCAAAATCTATGGGACGTACGAAGCTCAAAATTTTTATGAGAGTAGCCCAATATCTCTCCTGATGCACCTGAGCTTCAGAATTTCGAAATTCTATTTATTAACTGAGTAATTAATTAAATTCCAAAGATCACTCTCATAAAAAATCGCCTTTTTTCTTCTTTTTTTTCTCTTCATTTAGTTATGGTTGGTTGGTTGCATAAAATTTTCGCATAAATAATTTAAAAAGCTGGAACAGACCTTTAAAATTCATAGACTGGCAAACTGTCAGTTTAAATAATGATTTTTTATCACAGCGGTTGCAAACCATGGAGGAAAAAGATAGGTGGTGGTGAAGTAAACCGAAAAAAGAGTTGCAATATTAAACCATTTATCGCTCAAATATTAATGTCCCAAACAAAAGCATGTGAAAGGGATTTTGTATTAATAAGACGAATTGAAAGAATTGAATAACAGCTGAAGCGTATTTTATGAAGAAATAGTAATTTTTTAAAATGGTCTTTTTTCTATTATATTATTTATTTTTAAAAAATGTTTGCTTTTAAAATAATTGAAATTGATAAATTCGAAATAATTTAAATGTCAAAATAAAATTAAATAAAATATTGAAAACATTTGATTTGAACTAAAAATTGTATTACTAAAAGCTTTCTTTTTTTTCAGAACTTTTTAATACTTTATAACGTAGATGAAAATATGTTTTTAATTTAACAACATATTAATAACTCTATGTCAATATATAAAATATATTTATGAAAACATTCTTTTAAAATCATGCGCGAAAACTTAAATAACAAATATTAGTCTAAAATATAGATTTCAGAGTGCAGACGATTTTAAGACATTAACGAAAGAATGTTAACTTTTCAAGCAAAATCTTAAGGCCAATGTCACACGAGCGGATTTGAAAAGCAGCCAAAAAGACGTCCTCTGTTGAGAGCATGGCAATCTAGTGTTCTGTCCACATGAACGCAGACGATACGCCGCGTTCAAATATGCGCGAAGCTTCGCTTCGATGCCTAGATTTCCCCCCATGCCGCTGGCGGTCGTTTGCGTTTTGAAAGCTACGGAATACCCTATTGTGGTCAGACGGCAAGCGATTTAAACGCTGACTTTCGATTTTCTTTTTCAGAAATTCATGTGTTTTTGTTTTAATTGGGCATCGAATTTTCTCGCTAGAATTTAAAGTCGATTTAATATACCTGGAAGAATTGACATTTTGCGAAAACTATAAAGTATATATGTGAAAATTAATACATTTTTGGGAAATTTATTTTACATTTGTGAAAAGTAACACTTTGTAACAATATGAAATCCAATTACTAAAATGTAAAACAGGCATCTTTTTAGTAATACCTTCTTTAAATCCTTCTATATTTTTTTTTCTTTCTGGGGAACTTGTTTCATTTGCAAATTACAAAATTTTAAAACTCAACATTAGATTAATTAATGAATAAGTTAGAATATGTTAATCAATTTGTAATCAATGTTTTTAGGAATACAATTTTGTGAAAGAATATGTTTTATTATTACATATTTTGAGAAGAGGCCTGTTTTATTAAATGAATTTCTGTAAAGAGGAACTAATTAGAACGCAAAATTTTCCTGGATCGATCTCTGAAATTAAAATCTTTGCAAGCTAAATCTGATTTTAAAAATCCGGTATGAGAGAGTCGACGACAAAACTGAGCTTTTTTTTTCATATCCAGTACCGATGCTATGTACTGCGAACATTTATTTTGAAAAATATTGTAATTTATATTTATTATTATTTCTTTTTCATATTATTTGTATAAATATGTATACCATACCAGGAAATTTTACGACTTTTCCCTCACTACATTGTTTTTTAATATATAAATTTGTCTTGTTTTATCATCGAAGTTGAAAACTATGGTGTATAATATTCTTTCAAAAGGTTTTTAATTGAAGGACGATGATGGTTAAAAAAGTTGAGATTTTTGTAAAAACTGTTTTTTGCTATTTGAATGAATTTTTTGCTTGATCGGGCCGTGAAATGCATTAAAATAAACTATCTGGGTTAAAGCTTTAACAAACTTAAAGCTTTTTTACAGTTGACCTAAAAATTGTGGTCCCTATAAACCTTTTATAAATTTACTATTTTATGCTGAATGTACTAACAGAATTTTTTTAATAAATATCTTGCAGAGATAAGTATTAATGAAATCTAGTTAAAAGAAAAAATAGCTTCTTTTATATTTTTGAAGCAAATAAAATTATTTTTGGTAAAAATGGCGCTTTTCTTTTTTTCTTTTTTTACTACTACTTTTTTTTTGGGGGGGGGTAAAAAATTTGGATAGCAGGAAAGTTAATATCCTCTGGTAAAATATTATATGACTTTTTGCATATGGTGATAAATTTGAAAATGTTTAATTTTTCAATATTATTAATGCATGATTTTTGAACCATGGAAAGAACTTTCTTATTCAATTTAAATTTTAAATATTTTATGTTTCGTCAGCTTTTATGAGGTTTCAGCTATATAAATGAGAATTATATTTATTAAATTTTAAATGTATTTTAAAATTAGAGAAGAATTGAAAACATGAAACATTCTTCGTTTGACAAAAACGCGCATTATTACTGAAAAGGAGAAGTAGCGTTGACAGACTAGAAAGGGGCAATGTAAGTACAGTAGTGGCCAAAATTGTGGACACTTTTAGGTATCTTTCATTACAAAATGTAAGAAGCTACCTATTGCAACTGTCCGATGGAAAGCACTTCCGGAAAATTTTGGCATATTTTCACCGATCATGACATGGATCGCTAAAATAAGGGGTGTGTTAGCACCTCCATCACCCATTTATACTAATGAACTTCTAAATCTAATAATGAAAAATCCTTATCTTAATGAAACTAAGATATAAACCGAAGCAATTTGGGCAATTCTGCAAGAAAATCTATTTATCTGAAATAAGGGGAGGGGGATTTGCCATTCTTTCCCCCCTTTTATACTTAACTAATGAATCTCCAAATGTAATAAAGGGAATGTCATATCGGAAAGAAAAGTATATTAAATGTGAAGCAAGTTGAATAATTCTGCATGCAAAACCCATTTATCAAAGCTAAGGGGGGGGGGGTATTAGTCTCCATTACCTCCCTTTATATTAACGAATGAACCCCCAAAACTAATCAAGGAAGCGTTTCAACAGAATGAGCCTAGACAATTTTTTTAAGCAAATCGTATATTTATATGAAGAGTTATTGCGGTACATACATGCAAACATATACAGGCCCAGCGGGCACATTAGCTTTCAGGCTTTGATCGCCTGTAAGCTAAAAAGCTGCTTTAAAATACTTTTAAATAGTATCTATTTCCTTTAAGTGATATTTGATATAAAGCTATTTCATATATAAAGTGATTTTATTGACTTCTCTTCATTTGAATCAATAAAGTATGCGAAAAATAAATGTAACCATACTTGCATATCACTCCAACAAAAGAAAAATTTCGAAAAATCAAAGTAATTCTTAGACATTGATAACGATATCATTATGGAGGAGGGATAATCGAGGTTTGAAAACATGTGATATCGTAAGAAGGAAGGGGGTTCAAAATTCCATAAAGTTTAAAATATTATGTATATGTGCACAGCTCCAAAGAGGGTAAAAGTCTTGCTTTTGCTCATACGACGGTAGCATATGCTTCTTGATTAATTTAACGAAATTTCACTCTTTGGAAATTTGTCATTTCTATTTTTCATTTATGTAGCTAAGATGTTTGTTTTGCCCTGATGCTCTGTAGCAACTTAAGAAAAATCAGTTTAGTTTTTTTATTTAATAATAATAATAAAGAAGAAATATTATCTAAATTAAAGTTGAATAACAATTATCATTTTAATAATATCTGCTCCCATTTGTATTTCCTAAATATGGTGGATTTTTCATTTAACATCAGATATATTAAAAATAAAAGACTCAAATGAATTTAAAGAAAATTTCTATATATTTTGGGTGTTTTAAATAGAAATGTCCGATAAATTATCTGTCACTGATCATAGTCTTTTTTTCTAGTTTCTTGTATAACTCATATAAAGTTACAGAATCATTTATTCCCTGCAGAATATACCTTTAGCTTAAATGAAAACATTGAATGGAATCTGTAACTTCGATAAATATCGTCTGAAAACGGGACTCAAAACGCTCGTCTGACCGAAGTGCCGCAGATGGTTTTTTTCACGTTGAAAAAACGAACGTCGAAATAGTCTGTCGTCTGACATTAGCCTTAATGATGCTTCTATATTGATATTTCAAAGTGACGGCTAGGTTACATTTATGTTATATTTAAGTTACGGTAGGGTAATGTTAAGTCGCAGTTAGGTTACAGACAGATTATGGTTATGGTACAAAAGTTTACGGTTAGGAATTTGTCCACAGAGTCAACATTACGCATGCTTTGATTAAAAATATACACTTTTGTTAAATGGCTCTGAAATTATAATACTATATACCAATCTTTTATCATCGCGTATCGATTCATTCACGGTATAGTCGGATTTAAGAATGATATAATTAGTTTGAAATTCAAAATTTTTCACTTGGGATTTCTATGCGAAAAAAATAATTAGTTACGTGATTTAACAGTGATTTTTACGGGTAAATATCAACACTTTAACACGAAACTAACGCAATCGTTGGATACATGTTCCCTCCCGTGTTTCTCATTGCTCATTTTAAGTATTTCTAGAGCTTAATATTAGTTGTTGTTTTTAAAACCGATTTTTCACAAAGTCAGCTGCGACGTATTTCAGACAATGCATTTCTGCATGCTTCCAGTTATTGATAAAATCATACAAATTTCACGTTCGTTTAATATTGTTAATACGGACCCGGGCAACGCCGGGCGGGTCAGCTAGTTTAAAATATTTTCTTGCTTAATACTGTTGTAATCAGAATAGAAAAAAGTCCTTCCGGCAATGCCGGGAGGAAGAGGTAGCTTTCATATACTTATATATTTATTTATTTATTTTAAAGTAAGTTACATTGTTCAAAAATACTTAGCTCAAATTAGTGGAAATAATCTTATAAAATTAGTGATTTTATAAGATTGAATACAAGTTTTTGTCAAGACTGAATATTAATAGGAATTTTTAGAAATTAATCATCTTTTATTCAACCTGGTTTTATTTTAAGCGATTTAGAGAGTCGCCAAATTCCACGATATCATAAAGTGTATGCCATTTTAAAGTAACATGATGGATCGTTCAGATCAGACCGTTTCAAAATGTCAGCCATAAGCAAAATTCAAAGTGCTATAACTCAATCATTTTTCAAGATATAGACAAAATAAAAAGTGTTCTGGAATCGTTGTTTTAGGTTTTAACACGTAAAAGAAAAATATTTTTCAACTTTTAATTTTTTCGCATTTAATTTTAAATTTTAAATTTTTTTAAAAATTTAAAATAGCCACCATTTTGAAACAAAATGGTGGATGATGCTGGCCAACAAACTAGGTCGAGACATTTGTATGTACTATGTACATACCAAGTTTCATTGAAATCGGTTCATAAATACGCGTGTTATCACGTGACAAAAATCAGATCGTTTCAAAATGTCATCCATAAGAAAAATTCAAAGTGCTATAACTCAATTATTTTGTAAGATATAGACAAAATAAAAAGTGTTCTGGAATTTTTGTTTTAAGTTCTAACACGTAAAAGAAAAATATTTTTCAAATTTTGATTTTTTTCGCATTTAATTTTAAATTTTAAATTTTTTTTAAAATTTAAAATGGCCGCCATTTTGAAACAAAATGGCGGATGATGCTGACCAACGAACTCGGTCGAGACATTTGTATGTACTATGTACATACCAAGTTTCATTCAAATCGGTTCTCAAATACGTTAGTTATCGCATGACAAAAATCAGATATATATATATATATGGTTATATATATATATATATACAGGGTGATTCCAAATTTTTTTTACAATAAAAGAGGGGTGATAGTACACATCAAGACAAACAATATTAAATAGGAGACCAAGGGTCCAAAACGTTTTCCTAAGGAGATAGCCGCCATTAAAGTTTAGGGACCAAAATTTCAAATAAACATAAAAAACGGAAAAATCGGTCGATTGATTTGCGGTTTTCACTAAAATTATTCTTTATGTCGGCATTTTCTTGATATTAAATTATAAAGATAAATTTCAAAAAATGCCGATAGAGGGCGCTTTAGACTTTGGAGTAACGAACAACTATTTTTTGACGGTATGTTTTGCATCTCATTAAATGTTTTCGTAAGTTTACACTCAAACTTAAATTTTGAGCTCAAAATCTGTAATTGGGAGTGGTTAAGTAACATAAACTGAGCTGCGTTCAGAGGGTTCAAATTTCAAATGATTAAAAAAAACGGAAAAATTGGTCGATTGATTTGCGGTTTTCACTAAAACTATTCTTTATTTAGGTATTTTCGTGAAAATAAATTATAAAGATAAATTTCAAAAAATGCCGATAGAGGGCGCTTTAGACTTTGGAGTAACGAACAACTATTTTTTGCAGTTATTGTTTGCATCTCTTTAAATGATTTCGGAAGCTTAGACTTAAATTTAAATTTTGAGCTCAAAATCTGAATAGTAGGGAGTGGTTAAGTAGCACAAACTGAACTGTGTTCAAGGGGGAGGGGGAGGTTCAAATTTAAATTAATCATAGAAAATGGAAAAATTGGTCGATTCGTTTGCGGTTTAAAATAAAACTATTCTGTAAGTCAGTATCTTCTTGAAAATAATTTTTAAAGATGAATCTCAAAAAATTCCGTCAGAGGGCGCCTTAAACTTCAGAGTAACCAACAATTCATTTTAACCATTATTTTTTGGTTCTAATTAAATGCTTGCAAAAGCATTTTAAATGTTCTCGGAAGCTTAGATTTAAACTTAAATTTTGAGCTCAAATCCTGAATCGTTGTGAGGAGTTAAGAAGCGCAAACTGAACTGTGTTCAGGAGTTGAAATTTAACCCTCTTTTCTCCTCGAACACAATTCAATATTTCGCTACTTAAACACTCCCAACGATTCAGAATTTCAGCCCAAAATTTAAGTCTATGCATTTGAAAGCATTTAATGAGATTAAAAAAATAACAGTTAAAAATAGTTGTACGCTACTCCAAAGTCTAAGGCGCCCTCTATCGGCATTTTGTGAAATTTATCTTTAAAAATTATTTTCAAGAAAACACTGATTGATCAAGAAAACTGCTGATTTAAAAATTAGTTTTAGCAAAAACCGCAAACGAATCAACCAATTATTTCCGTTTTTTACAATTATTTGAAATTTGAACCCTCTGAACACAGCTAAGTTTGTCTACTTAACCACTCCCAGCTATTCAGATTTTGAGCTCAAAATTTAAGTTCAAGTCTAAGCTTACGAAAGCATTTAATAAGATGTAAAAAATAACGCCAAAAAAGAGTGTTTCGTTACTCCAAAGTCTAAAGCGCCCTCTATCGGCATTTTTTGAAATTTATCTTTATAATTTATTTTCACGAAAATACCTAAATAAAGAATAGTTTTAGTGAAAACCACAAATCAATCGACCAATTTTTGCGTTTTTTATAATCATTTGAAATTTGAACCCTCTGAACACAGCTCAGTTTGTGTTACTTAACCACACCAACTACAGATTTTGAGCTCATAATTTAAGTTTGAGTCTAAGCTTACGAAAACATTTAATGAGATGCAAAAAATACCGGCAAAAAATAGTTGTTCGTTACTCCAAAGTCTAAAGCGCCCTCTATCGGCATTTTTTGAAATTTATCTTTATAATTTAATTTCAAGAAAATGCCGCCATAAAGAATAATTTTAGTGAAAACCGCAAATCAATCGACCGATTTTTCAGTTTTTTATGTTTATTTGAAATTTTGGTACCTAAACTTAAATGGCGGCTATTTCCTTAGGAAAACGTTTTGGACCCTTTGTCTCCTATTTAATATTGTTTGTCTTGATGTGTACTATCACCCCTCTTTTATTGTAAAAAAAATTTGGAATCACCCTGTATATATATATATGTCAACATTTGAACGGAGGGTGGTTTTGGGGTCTGGGGGTCATGATCGGTGAAAATATACCAAAATTTTCCGGAAGTGCTTTCCTCCGGACGGCTGCAATAGGTAGCTTTTTACTTTTTGTAATGAAAGCTACCTAAAACTTCTGTAGGTATTGAATATTTGAAAATTTTTTGCACGTCCTACAAAGCGGTTAATAAAAAAATATCGCTTCTAATAAATTTCAAAACTTTTTTTGAAATCATAACTGATGTTTTTTTCTAAAAAAATGCTTTTCGATGTTGATAGTGGTCAATATAAATATATATATATATATATATATATATATAAATTATATGCGTGAAACCTATTAGAGTTTTTTAAAAAATGATTTTCATGCTAATTCTGTAATCCGGAAAAGCGGTGTTGTATCCCCTAGAGCTTGTAAAATTATTATTATTATAGCATTAGGATACTTTGGTGCTTCTTTTTTTTGTGTCTTGCAAAATGTAATAAATGATGAGACAAATAAAAAGTAATTTAACAATGACCACTTATTATAATATTCTACAAAACATATGCTCGAGTAGCAGTCATTTGGCTGTCATGAAAGCAATATATTGATTGAAATATCAACTGACAAGGAAAAGCAAGCTGTTTGAACCGCGGATTCTCACGAGTACGTTCTGAATGACACACGCACTTTATTGACCGTTCTACACGCTATTAGTGAGGAAAACATCGAACAATATTCAGACGAAAGTGGAGGTTTCGACAATTTCTGAGCCTTTAAAGCTGTAATGAGTCCATGTGTAAGTATAATTTTTTTTTTAATTGATAGAAACTAAAACATAAAACATCAAAAAATAAGAATTTAATGAAATTTTTCGTAATTATTATTTTTTTCATTATTTTTCCGATGACCTTATTTTTTTATATTATGTTTTATATTTCATGAATTTTGATTCGCTTTTCCTTTTCAAAATTTCTTAAAACAAGCCTGTCTAAATAAAAAAACTAAAAGCGAAATTATTCATAGAATAATGGAAGAAGTTGTTAATCTTATGATTGTATGACGAAAAGTTTGTTATTAAATAAAGTAACATATTACAATTTTAATCTTTTATTTACGGACTTATTTATGAAGAAATTACTTCACCTCAATAATTATCATCTTTAATAAAAGAAGATGTACTGGAATTTTTAAATAATACTAATGTAAAGTTTAGATGTGTTTTTTTAATTAAAAATGATTAAATAAATCGGTATACTGCAAATTCTGAAACATAAAAAACACATTTCGGAATACTTTTTGACCCCAAATTCACAGCACATAAATGAATTGTGAAAAGTGTTTTGCGTTGTGATTTTGTTCTTAATGTATTTCAAAAGTGTTGCTCTCTAGAATGGTGTTCTTAATATGTTGCAAAAATATTACAATCTAGAAATGTGTTCTAAAAATAGTAGTCTTATAATCGTTGCAATAGTGTTAAAAAAAGTGTTGATGAAAATAATTTCTTAAAATAGTGTTGGGCTGTACAGCACTTTGTCCTCGAATTAAAAACATATTGTAAACTCAGCACATTTTACAATACTATAAAACAGCACATGTAGAACACTTTCAAAATATTTTCTACATGCTGCCTTTAAAATTACGCAATTTTAAAAATGGATGTTTTGAATTGTGTTTCGAAAACACGTTTTCTCCTTTTGTAATTTTTAATAATATTGTTTGAAAAATCTTTTTATTAAATACAACACATTCGCAACACATTCACAGCATAATCGAAAACGATTTTATTTAGAAATGCTGATTTTTGTATTCAATTAGCATTGCAAGAGTATTTCAATAATTTTCAGTGTAGTTATTACCTTTTTCCTTAAATATTTACAAAAATAATCATATTAATTAACCCAAAATACTCTTATGTAAATATCACAACTCTTATAAAAGCAATGTATTTCATTGTATTATGATCCTCTCTGTAAATTTAATGGATTTGGCTATTGAAATTGTTTAATATTATTTGTTTTTGAATGAAAAGCTATATTTATGTAAATGATTAAGAAAATTACCAGTTTTGAACGTTTTTAGAATAGACAGTTTCTCTACGCTTTCTAAATTGGATCGAGCAAAGTATTTTGCACGGAAAGAAAAATAAAATTTTATCAATAGGCAGAGTAAAAAAAATTTATATTGAATTTTCTTCAATAGTACTTAAAAGTACCGTCCGCGCATAAAGGGGTAAATTTCGACATGGATTTGGATTATCTGAATTTTAAAAAATATTAAATTGGAAACAATTGTGAAAGAATTTATGCTACAATGAACATTACAGTTTTTAAAAAATTCATTCGAAATCATTCCGCTAAAATAAGCAAAGCTAAAAATAATAATAGTCATAGAAAAATGTGAGAAATGAATCTTAAAATTAAATTTTTCTTATAAAATTATTTTAATTTGGAAACGTACACAAAGATATTCTGCAAAATGTTCTTAAATAATAAATTTATAATAGATTCGCTTCACTTCTTTCATTTTTTTAATTAGCTAGATAATGAAGCAAAATTAGAACAAATTCAATATAAAATATAATACAATACAAAAATTTCAGATTTTTACTTACAAGAAAAAAAAAAGTTCATTGAATATTTTCGAATATAAATTACGATTAACATTTCGAAATTGATACCGCTATTAAGTAAAACTAGAAATAGGACCATTCATAGAAAAACAGAAGAAAAGGATAAGCTTAGACTTATATATTTATTTTACAAAATTTTTGGAATATGGAACTATTTTTTAAAATGTACAATTTTTTCTTAAACAATGGCTTTTGTTTCATTTTATTCGACCGATTTTTTTTTTAAGTAGTTACTTAAAATACGAATAAGTATACGTTTACCGTATCAAAATGTTAGATTACTAAAAGTGTTACTTTAAAACACAAAAATTGTTTATTGGATATATTCTGAATATAAACTATAATTAGATATTTTATATTTAAAAAAATTCATTCGAAATTATTCTGATAAATAAACAAAAAGATAAAAATGAGATTATTTATAGGAAAATGCAAAGGAAAATTTTGCAAACTGTTCTTAAAAAATCTTTTTTGTTTCTTTTGGTTTCTTTTATATATATATTTTAAAAAATTAGTCAGGTAATTAAGAAAATTGAGAATAAAATGACTTTACATAATATTTAGATTGATACTTAAAATCTACAAAAGAAAGTTCACTGGATATTTTCCGAATATAAATTTTCATTAGCTCATCTAAAAAAAATCGTCCAAAATCATTAAGCTATATAAGCAAAACTAAAATTAAGATAATTGGTTTAAACAAAAAAAGTGAGAAAAACATAAGTTTAAGATTGTTTACTTACGAAATTTTTGGGCTGGAAAGATTTTAAAAAAATGTATAAAATGATCTTAATCTATGATTTTAACTAGAATTTTCTTCTATAGATTTTTTTTAATTTGTAATTAACTATTAAACTAAATTTATACAAAAATGAAAACATTTTGTTACAATAAGCCATTTAATCATAATATACAGTTTAAATGCTTTTACTGCATTAGTTTCTATAATTTTATCCAAAAGATATTCGTTCTTTTCAATTTGTTGACGGTCCTCTATGCGGTTTCGATAAAAAATCTTCGCGGAAATACATGATATGTACAGTGGAGCATCGTTTATACGACGCCGAAGGGTCTACCGAAAAACGTCGTATAAACGACAACGACGTATAATCGATTTTCACTTCCAAAAATAGAATTAATTTTGTTTTCTCTTAATTTTAATGTTTAACGTGGTGGTATGTATGAATTTTTAAATTAAGTAAACCAAAATAAACAAATGATCTTAAAAACAAGGGGGAGGGATTAGAAAGCAGTTTAAATATGCGTACCGTTATTCATGTTTCACCGAAAGGTTTCTCATTTGCAGTACATCGTTTCTTTTCCATTTTAAGTTACAGATCAAAAACCCGCGTGGCCAACTAAAATTCGCCAATACTGATAACAGTTAGAAGGATAGTCTATTTGCAACTTTAAAAAGGTCGGGAAAGCTGACCATCCTCGAAAAAAGAATGACCCCCTCCCAGTGTAATCTGTTACACGTAAACTGATTTTTCAGACTAATCGAACACCAGCCCACATTTTTATAATGTGGAGTGCATTTAAACACGCTCTTTGGTGTCATTCATAGCTGCCAACTTCTGCTCGCTCGTAAGTTTTCAAGAAAAATAAACAAAAATAAACCTATACAAAATCGAAAAATCGACGTATAAACGATTTTGAGCGTCGTATAAAAGATATATTTTTACATTAAAATGAATAGGAATGAATCGGGACCACATTAAAACGTCGTATAAATGTAAACGTCGTATAAGTGATCGTCGTATAAACGATACTTTACTGTACTGTTTTCTTTACACGCCTCGAGTTTCAGGATAATTCCTCACGATTTTTTTATTTATTTTGAGATACTTAACAAACCGTCTAAAATCGCAAATGACAGATCACCATTGGCCAAAACGTGTAGTATGTATATGTTTACGTTCATTGTCAAATTATTAAATTGTTACTTAAAAGACCCAAATGAAAGTTTATTGGTTGTTTTAATAATAAAAATTGTAATTAGCTTTAGAAAAAAAAAATTATCGAAATGATTTCACTGAATAAGTAATGTTAAAAATAAGATTATTCATAGGAAAATGCCAGAAATTGATAAGCTTAAGATTATATTCATCTTATAAAATCATCGAAATTTGGAAAGATAAAAAAGAAACTATTAAAAAATTACCTTAATCTATGATTTTTTCACTTCTTAGTTGTTGTTTTTTTTAATTAGCTAGGTAATTAAATAAGCTTAATGTTACGGTATAACATTTTCGATTGTTACTTACGAGACACAAAGATAAGTTCATTGCATATTTTTCGAATATAAATTGTGATTAGCTTTTCCAGAAAGAAAAAATCATTTGAAAGGTCTGCTAAATAAACGAAACTGAAAATAAGATGATTGTTATGATTTTTGCTTCACTTTGCGTCTTACATATTTCTCAAAATTAGCTAGGAATTAACAAAAAAAGTATTCGGTTACGTTTCTGAAATATGATCGAAGTGAGCCCACTAAATGGGAAAGTTAATAAGTGAGATTATTCATATAAAATATGAGACAACTATAATATCAAGGTTAAATTTACCTTATAAAAATTTTATAATATGCAAAGATTCAAGCGTACGCTGTTAAAATTTTTCTGTAAAATTACAGAGAATCTACGGTAATCCATCATCTAAAGCCGAATGTAAAATTACAGAGATCAGAAAACCGAGATTCTGTTATATAACAGAGATGTTATTTGGTAAATTTGTAATGGATATTGTAAATTAACATCCTTAGAAGTGCACGCGACTCCGTGAATTTATTTTTAATAATAAGGTGTTCTGGTGTATTAACGCCAAGTGCTAATATTATGCATAATTATGAAATAATCCGGTAAATGACAACCGTATGCTCTGCGCAGAAGGGTTTTGAGTCATATACATCGCAAAAAGTAGCTTAAAATTAATTTGTTCCATTTGTAGGTTTTATTGCTTTTACAAGCAACTAAAACTAACGCTTGATCTAAAATTTGCGAGATAAGATTTATGATGTGAAGACTATATTTTTTATCAGGAAATACTTTGTTTATTACATAAATTTGTAGTGCATTTAATGTACTTTCAAAATGTTGTAGAAGATTTTGGATATCTTCTCGAGATAATTTGTAGTTTAAAATGTACTGCGCAATAAGCACACCGGGGTAATAACGGCAGTCCTTGGCGTTATTACCCCGGTTGATTCCTAACTGTGGCCGAACTACATCCGAAGGAGGTTTATTTATTGATATCGAGCAGCACTATTATCATTGTTAAAGGGAGGAGGGGGGGGGGGCAATACCCAAAACTAATCTCTCTTTTTTATTTTATTTTTTAAATTCTAATACAAAAAAATAATTTTAAACTCTTATAAATAAAACTATATCAAAATGTTTTTGATATTCTAATTTGAACATCTTCAAAATCAGATGTCTATTAAATTTCCACTGGATTGTTCAATTGAGTTCTAAATTTTAACTGTCCACTTTTTCAGCGTTCGGTTTTTCAAAATTTTACAAATTTAACCTTTAGCCGATGTGAAAGAAATTGTAAGGTAAATAATGTGAAGTGAAGCGGTTTGTGAGACCGCAAGATTGAAAGATGAATAGGAAAAAAAGGCGGGAATACTCATATTGTGTTTTTGTACTAAACTTTTTATACAAGACTATTATACTTAATATTCACCTATTTAAAAGTCTCTGGTGGTAGTACTAAAGTCCCAAATGAAACAAAACTTTGGTAATGTTTGTAGTTAAACTGAAAATTACAAGTTAAACTAAAAACATTTAAAGAAAAACAGTGGTCTGTGAGACCGTAACATTAGTTAAAAGTTAAAAGGCGATCAATTATTAAAAATCATAGAATACTGTTCCAACACTAAACATTTTGTACAGAATTAATTCTAATTAAATTTAATCTATTCAAATATTTCTAACAAAAGTACGAACACTCCAAACGAAAGAAAATTTCAGTTGTAGCTATAGTTAAACTGGAAAATACAAGTTAAACTCTAAAATATGGGGCAGGGAGGAACAGCATTCAGTGAGATGCTAACAGCACTTAAAGGTTAATTTTGTTGCTAATATAGAGATAATGATATATAACCACATGAATCATAAGATATAAAATGTAATAAAAGATTTCATTGGGATAATATTTTTAATCAAAAATCTTATTTTATTAATTAAAAATTTATTAAAACATGTTTTATGTAACACCGACAATTTAACTTTAGGTTCGGAGAATCCGTATTAGTGTGGAGTTAAGGGTTAAAAACTATTTACAAGACTGCTATAATAGTATTAACAAAAATATTTATTACATATAACTCTAGTTATTATAAAATTTCACATGATTAAAATATTACATTATAAATGGTTAAAACCATGCAATGTTTCTTATAATTATATTTAAGCAGGAATTTTTAACCAAAGAGAAGCATAGGGTTTTATATTCTGTTGAAGCTCTCCCTCATTCCTTTTTCTTTCATTTTCACAAAAAAATTTTGTGAAATCACATACTTTTTATCGCATAGAATGCATATGTGGGAATATAAAAACTGATTCAAATAAACATAGTTAAAACCGTGCAATATTTCTAATAATTCTATTTAAACGGTCCTTTTTAAGCAAAAAGAAGCTTATAGAATCTGATATTCTTTTGCCTCCTCCCCCCCACCACCACCACACCTTTCTTTTTCTTACACTTTCACAAAACAAATTGAACATTTTCAATAGCTTATAATGCAATTTGTCAATTTCTAGAGCTGTAGAGTTTGTATTTTTAGAATTGGGCAACCTACATGCCATTATTCCATCTTATTTTATATTTTTGTTTGCATGGCGTTATTACCCATATAGGTGGGTAATAACGCCAAATAGCATTGGTCAAGAAATCACGCCATTACATTTTAAGAATACATATCTGTTAAATTATTTTTTTTCTATAGATAGTCAATGAGTTGCTGCATCAAATCCTATATTTGTTTGAAAAATACGATATAAGACTAAGCCGTGAAAATTGGTTGAACCGTAACGTGGCGTTATTACCCCAGGATACCTTAATTAAATTTAGCTTTTAAAATTAGTGAATCATACAACCTTCAGTGATCTCAAAGAATTTGATTTTTTCGAGTAAATTTAATTTGCTGTATCATTTAATTTTTGCACAATTTGTTCCTAACAGTCCTGAGATTTGAACCAGAGATCTTTTGACAGCGGTAGAACACCTTTTTAAATGAGGTACAGAAGTTGATTTTTTACATACAAGTATGTATTTCATGAAGCAGCAGGAAACACTTTGTTGTACTTATTCTTTTGAAAGATTTCGCGTCAAATATATTCGTTAGAAAATTCGTAATCGATTTATTTTAATTTATTTTAGACCGTTACATAATACCTATTATTTTTTTAATAAATTTTAATTTTTAGCTAGTTTAAGTAATACATAAAGAAATTTAATGGATTTTTTTAATGAAAAGATTTGAATATGATTCATTTTTTACAACAATAATATTTTTTAAAAAATTTCGAAATTGTCGCACACTATTTATTTTTTAATGCTCTCACATTTAAAAAATAAATTATTAAGCAGTAAGAAGCAAGAGAAAAATAAACAAAAAAATGAAATTTAATAGTTAAAAGCGATTTTTTTACATTTTCATTATTTTATTCATTTTGTGTAATATTTTTTTAAGGTCTAATGTATTTTTATAAAGCATTTATCAATGAGATAATAATGAAAAATAGCATTGTAATAATAATAACAACCCTAAATTGTATTTATACAAGGAGAATATAGAATATTCTTCTCATGAGAAATGATATGTTTACAAAAAAAATTTCGGCGGAAATTTGATAGAGTGTCCCTAAAAAATAATGAAAATTTCAAAATTACATGATTTATCATCGGTTGGCAAAATAAAATTTCAAAAATTACTTTTACTTTTTTATGTCAAATTCTTCGAATAGGCCTAAAAATGTTTCATGTTGAACTTATTTAAATAAATTTAATTTAAATAACTTTATTTTTGTTAATTTTAGATTGTTTTAACTATATACATTTATAATGAAAGTTAACTATGGAATTTTATGAACAAAAGTTAATTTTACATTTTAAAACAAAAGTTAAATTAATTAAAATTGTTTCAATTTTAAAATTAAGTCCAATTGAACTATGTCGATATTTTTTATATATGAAAAAAAATTACCGTGATAAAAATAAAAATTTATAGCAACAAACAATATCAATATGCAATGCAACTGTAATTTCGCCTTTAAATTTGACTGATCCGTTTTTACATACGTAAGTAGTTTAATCGATATTGTTTTCAAAATATTATGAGTATGCCCAATAGGGAGACCTTCCTTGTAAAAACAGCAATTCTTTAGAAAATTGACAAGTATTTTGGACGAGTTTTGGATAATACCTATACTTTTTCAATAACATGATGCTTCTTTTTTAAAAGGTGAATTTAGATTTTAATGCAAATGGTCACGGTTTAATATGCCGTAACATTTCCTTTGAAAAAACACTATACGATTTTTAAAGGTGAAGCAAATTATTCTTTTAAGTAATATTTGATCGAACTGCACAGTTGCTTTTACACAGAAATACTCTGACGATTGTATCTATACTAATAAGTAAAAACAACGCTGGTAGAACGTCAGATCAACGTTTCAAATCGAACGGTCCCATTTTCGTGTCTAATCAATCCCACTGGGTTAGAAACACACACACACACATACATTACTTTTTGGACATGTTTAGCAGCATTCGGAAAATTGAGGGGATTCCCACCATATTCTCGTGATATTCAAACCAAATTATGTTCCATACTTTTTTTTTTTTTTTTTTACTAAAATTTTATGTGTAAATATAATTTTACGAATTAACTTTAGATAGCTTTCCAAGAGTCATAGAAAAGCTTTTATTATGAAAATGACGCACTCGATAATATTTCAGTTTTCACCATTTTTCCTGTAATCAGCACTGTAAAATCCATAGATTGCAACAAAATAATATATAAATGTAACTCTGAATAAAAACTAATAGTCGTAAGAAAAAAAAGAATAAAATTTATGACATCTGAAAGTATTCAAGTTTCATTTTTTATGTTTTTTATGTATGTTAAATGATTTTTACTAACATTAGAAATTATACTTTTTTATTCCTGACACACATTTAAAAATAAAATTATTCTTTTTTTTAATTAGTGTAGTGATCGTTTATATCTTATGCATAAAGATTATCATTTATATCCTATAGATAAGAATTTGCATTAAAATAACTAATTTTTCTCATATGTGTAAAATATATCTATTATTCAATTTTTTCAATGATAAATACTTTTTCGTTTAATCAGCATCAAATACCGCAAAGCTTCAATGTTATATTTAAGACAATAATACCACTGAGTTGTGTACTGTAAAAATTGAAATAATTCTTTTATTATTTTAGAACTTTATTGTGAGAAAATATTCTCTACTAAATTTATTCACAGTTTCATTGATACTTTTCAGATATTAATGCTTCCTTCACAAATCCGACAAAATATTGAAAACTGTTAAAATTAGTGAATCATATATAAAATAAAATTTCTTTTCAACACTAAACATACCGGGAAATTTTATGAAGTTTTATAAAAATTCCCAGTTTTTATTAGCTCACAGGCTATCATAGCCTGAGAGCTTATGTGCCCGTCCGTTCTGTATGTACGTTCGTACGTGCGTTCGTACGTAACGCGATAACTCATGATAAAAATATCGGATCCACTTGAAATTTTGTATATAGGTATATCCTGATAAGGCGCTTCCCTGATTAGTTTTTGGAGTTCATTCGATATGTATAAGAGGGGGAACGAGGGGCTCATGCCCCTCCCCTTAATTGATATAAACGAGATTTTCATGCAGAATTAACAGTTTTCGTTCAAAATTTAGATATAGGATCATTCTGATGAGGCGATACCGTGTCTGTTATTAGGTGTCCATTGAATAAGTATAAACATGGGGAACGGGGGGCTCATGCCCCTCCCCTTAATTGATATAAACGGGATTTTCATGCAGAATTAACAGTTTTCGTTCAAAATTTAGATATAGGATCACTCTGATGAGGCGATACCGTGTCTGTTATTAGGTGTTCATTGAATAAGTATAAACAGGGGGAACGGGGGGCTCATGCCTTTCCCCTAAATTGATATAAACGGGATTTTCATGCAAAATTAACAGTTTTCGTTCAAAATTTAGATATAGGATCATTCTGATGAGGCGATACAGTGTCTGTTATTAGGTGTTCATTGAATAAGTATAAACAGGGGGAACGGGGGGCTCATGCCCCTCTCCTTAATTGATATAAATGGGATTTTCATGCAGAATTAACAGTTTTCGTTCAAAATTTAGATATAGGATCATTCTGATGAGGCGAGTCCGTGGCTGTTATTAGGTGTCCATTGAATAAGTATAAACAGGGGGAACGGGGGTTCTAATGCCCTTCCCCTTAACTTGTATAAATGGATTTTTCAATCAGAATTGTCAGATTTCGTTCAAATCTCTGAATAGTTTTGGAAGTTTAATGGTTAAGCATAAAAGAGGGGAATAACTCCTCTTAAATTATATAAATGCTAAATGGGTTTTTATTAAGAATTATCCGATTTGCTCTGAATTTTGGATATAGATTTTTTAATATGATAAAGCATGTACTTGATAGTTTAGGAGGTTCAATGATTAAGTATAAAAAAAGGAGGAAGGGGAGAGTTGTTTCCCCTTCTTAATTTTTTTTCGAACGGAATTAACGAAAATACAAGGCTATAATGTACAATTAGTATGTGTAGCCTGTGAGCTCAATGCCATCAGTTTAACTGGGCAATATTCTTTTTATTTAAAACTATTTAAGTTTTTTCATTTAACTTACCTCTTTGTAATTCTTATTTTTTTTTTTTTTTTTTTTTTTTTTTTTTTTAATGGCGACATTACTGGTTTGAATAGAAATATTATTTATATTTGGTGAACGTCAAATGACTGATTGTTGGTTTGTTTAGTGTTAAAAGTTATGAGATGTGTTGCACGTACACGCAATGTTATGATATAGAGGTGATAGAAGTACATTTCACAATTCACATAAATATAGCTTTTTCTCGTAACTGGAATTAATTCTGTAAACAAAGACTACTCATTATAGTAAAAACAGCTTGTTTTTAAATGTATTAATTTTTAAATCACCTTTATAATGCTGCTTACTTTTATGAATAGATTTATATATTCAAAAAATGGTTCACTTGTGCTCCACTGGCGGTATACTTGTGAACACACGTGAGGCACATGTGAACACAAGGAAAAAATATCGCTTGGCGTGTATTTTATTCTGTTCTGTTATTCATCTGTCATCATAATCATTAGTTACATTATTTTTTTAATTGACCACAAAGGAAATAGATGACTCATTTAATGTTGTTGCAATAAAATAACATTTAAGAAGTAAATTTAAGAAAAAATAAAGATTTTAAATTTTACTTAGCGGTTTTTGTTTGATTTTGGGAAGGAGACATTTATATAATTTATATCTGAAATCTGTCGAAATACATAAGATTCTAAACGCTGTATTTTCCTTATTTATTTCTAAATTAATGGTAAAGAAGGGTTTATTAATGATTTGAAAAGTAAAAAACTCGATTTAACCAAACGCCTTAAAAGGAGTAAGTTCTTTAGGGAGGAAGGAGGTACAATCGGGATATTTCGGTAGTTACCAGTTTAAAATTTTTACTTTCTTCAAATATTACTGAAATCTATCTCTATTCAAAGGACCATGTACATAGCTGTTTTAGAGATGAAAGTAAGTCATCGTTACAAGTTTGAAATAAATGAATTAAAAAAATTTGCAAAGTTGTTTCAGGTAATGCAATTTGTATTAATAATGCATAAAAAATAGTGTTGTAAACTTTTCAGTAAATTACTATAAACACTTATTGCATTTTAAAAAACATTAAATTTATTTAAATTACTATTGAACGTAAAAGAGCTTTTAGCTGTTTATATACCTGATCACAGATGCGCTTGTTAAAGCTTCAATATAAAATCTACTTTTTATGACGGATATGTCTTCTGTTTCAAAAAAATTATAGATATTGAATCAGACATTATTTCTCACGAAGTTAACAAAAAAGGAGGTAATCGAAGAATGATTATTGAGGCGCTTGATGAAATTTTTATATCTATCCCAACTAGTCTGTTCACAATTGCCTCACATTGTGATAGAGTTAAATCGATAAGTCGTCAATATTTTGCAATTTTAAAAGTATTTTTTTATATATAAAATATCTTTATTAGTAATCACAGTATGTATTAAAACATTAAAATTCAAAGAAAT
Organism: Maratus speculifer; assembly: GCA_964019185.1. Lineage (NCBI taxonomy): Eukaryota > Metazoa > Arthropoda > Arachnida > Araneae > Salticidae > Maratus > Maratus speculifer. The sequence goes on along the minus strand of OZ025299.1, from coordinate 231,857,978 downwards.
GAATTAACAAATAAAGTTATTTGCGTATCAAGTTACAACGAGAATTTACTTTTGAGATTTATAAACAATGTTTTGGTTACTGAAAACAAAAATGACTAAAAGCTTTTAAAAAAAACTACTATAAGTCTAGAATTGCTGCTATCGTTGTTAATGTTTTTCCAAATAAAAAACGTGTAAAAACTAATGAAAAAAATGTGATGTTCACATCTGCCCCATGTTCATATGTGCCCTCTTCTCCCTTATTTATATCTAATATTAAATCATGATTAAATATTTAATGCCTAGTAATATATCCTAATTCTTTTTTAACATTTTATCTATGTATACAAAAACTTATTTCGTAACGACTAACGAAATATTATATATATATATATAACCATTAATTGTATTACAATGTATGAACCATTGAATTTAATAAAACATGGAGGGAAAAAATCCTTACTAATATTATAAAAGGGAAAGTGTGTCTGTTTGTCCGTCTTTCACGGCAAAATGGAACGACGAATTGATGTGATTTTTTAAGTGGAGATATTTGAAGGGATGGAGAGTGACATAAGCTACTTTTTGTCTCTTTCTAACCCCCCCCCCCCTTCATTTAAACTGGGGGGGGGTTGCATGGAGCGTTCCGAAACTTCAAGGTAAAAAGCTAAAGTGTTACTCATGGATTCCGATAGATGGCGCTGATAGGTTTCTGAAACAAGATAACATTGTGTGCTTTCAGTTTTCTGTACAATAAAAAGGAGAGAGTGGAATAGAATGGAACACTTGGTTTTTCTCTTTATGCTTCATTCTAATTTTTTCTGTGTTCTTTTGATATATATTTTTCTTTGTCAATCCATACTAATACTATAAATGGGAAAGTGTGTGTTTGTGTCTGTTTGTCCGTCTTTCACGGCAAAACGAACAGGGATGAAGTGGAGGGTATACGAGGGTATACGCCGTATACCCTCTGGATTTTTTTAAGGGAGATTAGTATACCCTCTGCTTAGAACGTATATCCTCTGTTATTTTTACGACTGCACCCCTAAAAACAGAGCGACGAATTGTGATTTTTTTTAAGTAGAGATATATGAAGGGATGGATAGTGACATAGGCTACTTTTTGTCTCTTTCTAACCCCAATTCCCTAAAATGGGAGGTGGAAGTTTGTATGGAGCGTTCCGAAACTTCAAGGTAGAAAGCTAAAGTGTTACTCATGGATTCCGAAAAATGGAGCTGATACGTTTTTGAAACAAGATAACGCTGTGTCTTCTCAGTGTTCCGTACAATAAAAAGGAGATAGTGGAAGAGAATGGGACAGTTGGTTTTTCTCTTTATGTTTCATTCTAATTTATTCTGTGCTCATTGGATATATATTTTTCTTTACCAAGATCTTAATTCCCCCCCCCCTCCACTTACATGTTTTCTGAGTATTTTTAAGAAAAGTCAAATAATTACTGCTTCATTAGCTAATATAGTTTATTCTACAGTTTATTATATAGCTATCTGTAAATATTGATTAACATAAAACATCATTTCAATTGATAATCGTGATATATATGAAATATGTGAAAATTACTGATGTTAAGAACATTATTACTAGATCAATATTTTAATGCTCATAATGTAGCATTGTGCCTTATATATGTTACATGCCAAACCCGATTTTAGGCCAAACTAGATTGGCCTATGCCAAACCGGGGTAACCTAGGATAAACTAGTTTTTCCTAGGCCAAACCGGTCTATCCTAACGCCCATCGGATAAACTAGTTTTTCCTAGGCCAAACCGGTTTATCCTAACGCCCATCGGATAAACTAGTCTTTCCTAGGACAAACTAGTCTATCCTAAGGCCCATAGGACAAACTAGTTTTTCCCAGGTCAAGCTAGTTTGCCCTAACCCTCATAGGATAAACTAGTTTAGCCTGTTGTTTATTGGTCTGAAGTAGTTTGTCCTAGGCCGATCTAGTTTAACCTAGGCCAATTCAATTTGGCGTGATTTTATTGAATTCAATGACCGCCTCAGCGCCAACATTCTAGTTTGTCCTAGGCTGATCTAGTTTATCCTAGGCCAATGTAATTTTAAGTGTTTTTAGCTCACAGGCATCAAAGCCTGAGAAGTAATGGGCTCGCATGTTTGTAAGTACGCATGTATGTACGTACGTATGTACGTAACCGGACAACTCTTGATAGAAATAAAGTAACTTGAAGCGTTATTATCTCATCAGGCTACCAAAGCCTGAGAACTAATGTGCCCGTGGGTTCTGTATCTATGTACAGTTGGCAAAAAAAGTATTTGTACACTCGAAAATTTTTTATTTTTAACTAAATAAAAACACATATTTTGTCAAAAATAGTTTTAATACAGTCTGTTTACCGTGCGTTTTAAACTACACAACAGAAAATTTCGATAAAGATGTAAAATAATTTTCTAATAGGAAAAGTTTAAAAATTTCTTGCAAAAAAAGTATTTGTACATTTCTCCATCCTGGATATGTACTGTATTTTATAGTGTTTATGGTTCAAAGGACTACTTTTACAGAAGCTGTTAATAATTTTTAACTTCATATTATATTTGTCTGACATTTAATCTAATTTGCTCTTGAAATAATTGAGTATAGAACATAAAACTAGAGAGGCACCTCTAGATATATGAAATCCTATGATTGAGCATAATAAAAATTTAAATTCGCAACAAGAATTTGTTCAAACTATTAAATTACCATTTACAACTATTGGATTTATAGTGAGGAACTATGAATAAATTAAAAGCATCGAAATTCAATGAAAACCAGGACTTCTCAGCAAACTAACAATGAGGGAAAAAGGGAGTGTTGTTAAAAAAGCTTTAAAAAATTCTATGCGTTCGGTTCAAAAATTTGCTGGAGACCTTGCGACATCTTCTCGCATCAGAGTAATACCTCAAACAATAAAAATATTCTTCTCAATGCAGATTTAAAAGGAAGAACCTCAAGGAAAAATCCATTCATCAGCGAAACAAATAGGCGAAAACGCATAGTATTCGCTTTCGCATACAGAAGTAAATCATTGGATTTTTGGAAAACAGTAATTTTTTCTAATGAGGGAAATTTCGGAATTTTTTTACCACCAAGCATTCGAAAAAATTGGCGTAAAAATAAAACTGTTCTAGATCCAAAACGTATACTTGAAACTATCAAGCATGTTAGGGGGAATATTATAGTTTTGGGGTGTATAGCTTCTAATGGAGCAGGACATTTTAAATTTATTGACAATGGAAGGACAGGTTTAACATACATTGATGTGTCGCGGCATAATTTATTAAACTGTGCCAAGAAATTATGCGTAGAAAAAGCTTTTCACTTTCTGCAGGATAGCGACCAAAGCATACTGCTGTGATTACTAGCACATGGTTAAGACAATACTCGAAGACGACTGGTAACTCCTCTAAAATTTCTAGACTTGAATCCAATAGAAATTTTCCGGATGCTATTGGATGCAAAAATCCGAAAAAAAAATATGTATCAGTACAAAACAGTTTTAAAGAAGCTCTTACTGTGTCATGGAATAACATTAACCAGACCGCTACAAAAAAGTTGGTGGAATCTATGTCACACCATCTAGAAGTAGTCATAAACGCTAAATGAATTCGAACAAAATATTAATTTGTATCATTTTACTAAATTTTCATTAATTATATTACATTAATGTAGTGTACAAATACTTTTTTTGCATTATATTTTTGTATATTTGTTTATTATTATGTAAAAAATCGATTCGTTTAATTTTGTTTTTGCTCCTATAATATTATGATGCATTAAATTAATGTATTACAGTATTTTTTGCTTAAATCTTTTATTTAATTTCATTATAATTTAAAAAAATGAAGTGTACAAATACTTTTTTGCCAACTGTATGTGCGTAAGTACGTAACGCAATAATTCTTGATAGAAATACCAGATTTGCATCAAACTTTCAATATAGATTTATTCCTATACAATAAGGGGGAGGAAGATCGAGAGGCTGATTCGCCCCTTCCCTTAATTCAAATACATGGGTTTCCATGAATTATTAGCATATTTAAAAAAAAATAGATATAGAATCATTCTGATGAAGCGCCTCCATGATTAGTTGTGTGTGTTCATTGTTTAAGTATAAAGGGAGGGGTGAGAAAAAATAACGCCCCATAATTTATGTAAATGCTTTTTTCACGCTGAATTTGCTGATATGCTTAAATTTTTGAAATAGATTCAGTTTTGGTAAGGTGCTTCCCTAATTAATTTTGGGGGTTAATTGGTTTAAAACAAAGGGAAGATAGGGAGGCTCCTGCCTAATTTTGCCAAATGGGTTTTTCATGCAGAATTAACCGATTTGCTGCAAATCTTTGATTTGTTCATTCTGATGAAGCGCTTCACTGATTATTTTTTGTGGTTCTTTGGTTAAGCATAAAGGGGAAGCGTACAATTTATTTCTTTCCTTAAATTAGATAAACTAGTTATAATACAGAATTATCCAATTTGTTTAAAATTTTGGACATGAATTCATTTTGATCAAACGCTTCTTTAATTAATTTGGGGTATATATATATATATATATTTGGTTAAGTATAATGGGTAGTGGACGATTTATCGCCTTCCTAAATTAGATAAATGGGTTTTTATGCAGATTTATCCGATTTGCCGATTAAATTTTGAACACTTTTTTTAATAAGGCGAATCCCTGAGGTTTTGAATTTTTAATTATTAAGTATAAAAGGATAAATGGAGGATTACCCTCCTTAAATCAGATGAATGGCTTTTAGAGCAGAATTATCCGATTTGCTTCAATTTTGGATAATTGTTCAATTTTATAAAGCTTATCTGTGATTAGTTTTGGGGTTCAATGGTTAAGTATAATTGGGGGAAATGGGAAAAAGTGATCCCCACTTACTTGTTTTTTCGAGGGTGTTATTCTTCAAAGTTTGTAATACACAATTAGTGTAAACAGACTGTGAATGCAAAGCCATCAGTTTAACAGGGCACTATTCTTTTTAATATTAATCCCGACTACTGCTCTATTGCTAACCTTGTGCAAGGTGGTTTTGCTATCACCCCTGTATAATGTATTTTATTCGAAGGTATTTTATTATGTATTTTATTTTATTCGAAGTAGAATACTGTTAGAGGTTTGCACGGGCTGGAATTTTGAAGTCCGGTATAAAAATTAAAAGTTCAGCCCGAGCCCTACCTGTACAAAAATCAGTGAAATGAGACTCCTCCCGGCTTGATCTGGCCCTACTCAATTTATGCAAAAAAAAAACAGATTTTAATTCACATACATTTAAGATTCCTTTAAAAAATACTGCATACATATTTATTGGATAAACTTACAATGTATTGTTAAATTCGATATGTTCGCAGAATGGAAAATACACAATGTATTATTGATTATTTAGATTTTTAGACCTTTCAATATTCAAATAGGGATTCATTAAATAGTTAATGTAGTTTAGAATAAAAGAAAAAAAGGAGAGTTATAAACATCATAACTTTTGAATATGTTTAGTAAAAACTAGATTTGTAAATATATTTCTCTGTCATTCTTTAAGGCTTTTCTCAAATCCAAAAGAGCTACATCCTAACACATTTATGAATTAATTCCTTTTCGGAAATGCATAAAATTAACTGGCATTCTCACTCAGAAAATATATAATCGAATAGCGCTAACCATTTTTTCATAAAAGCGATGTATCTTTGAGAAAATACTATTAAAGCTCCGTTTTGAATCGAATTTCCAGGTAGGACTTCACGGAAAAGAATAACTTGACGCCGTGACAAGAATAGCTTATATGTCGACAGGTAATTAATTTCTCAAAAATGGAAATCACTGTTCGATTCCAAATTATGCTCAGCTGCGATCTGGCTCGAATAATAATAATAAGAAGAAGAAAAAGAAAAGCAAGTCTGATTTCAGCACGATCTGAGTCAGCAGAAAAAAATAAATAAAAATAAAGCAAACACCATGTCCAATGCATCCTGTCTCTACAGTGGACATGATAAATTTCTGTATGGATGTTACAAACAATGACTCTTGACAGACTTTTATGCTTATTCTAGTGAAAGATATGTTTTTTACTGGCCAAACCCGATTTTGAGACAAATCAGACGAGCTTAGACCAAACTATTTTATCCTAAGGTCAAATGGATAAACTAGTTTATCTACGCCAAACTTATTTATCTAAATGCCCATAGGATAAACTAATTTTTCCTAGGTAAGATGGTAATCCTTAATTTTTTCTTTCATATTTAACCATTAAACCTACAAAAGTATTCAGGGAATCGCTTTATCAGAAAGAACCTACATACAAAATTTGACGCAAATCCGTAAATTCTACGTCAAAACCATTTATCTAAATTATGGGGGGATTACCTACATTGCCCTTTCTTTTACGCTTAAACAATAAACATCCACAACTAATCACGAAGGCACCTTGTCAGAATGATCCTATATCTAAAATTTTTAAATGAAAACCAATAATTCTGCATTAAAAATTCATTTCTCTAAATTAATGGTGGGGGATTAGCCTCCCATTCACCTCATCTTATTCTTATCCAATGAATTCCCAAAACTAATCAGAAAAGTACCTTATCAGAATGAAACTACATCCAAAATTTGAAGCAAATCTGATATTTCTATCAAGAGTTATCGCGTTACGCACATACGTACATACATACGTACAACATGTGCACATACATAAATACAGAACCTGCGAGTCCAGTATTTCTCAGGCTTTGACGCCTGTGAGCTAAAAACACGTAAAATTACATTGGCCTAGGATGAACTAGATCAGCCTAGGACAAACTAGAATGTTGGCGCTGATGCGGTTATTGAATTCAATAAGATCACGCCAAATTGAATTGGCCTAGGATAAACTAGATCGGCCTAGGACAAACTAGTTCAGACCAATAAACAGCAGGCTAAACTAGTTTATCCTATGAGGGTTAGGCCAAACTAGTTTGTCCTATCGGCTTTAGGATAGAGTAGTTTGGCCTAGGAAAAACTAGTTTATCCGATGGGTGTTAGGATAAACCGGTTTGGCCTAGGAAAAACTAGTTTATCCGATGGGGGTTAAGATAGACATGTTTGGCCAAGGCAAAAAACTAGTTTATCCGATGGGCGTTAGGATAGACCGGTTTGGCCTAAAATAGGGTTTGGCCTGTAACATATACAGGGTGTCCCCTCTCAACGGTGGCCAATGGCTAATTTCTAAACCGTTAGACATATACTTATAGTTCCAATTGCAAAAATGCTTTAAAAAAGGCAAAGAATTGTTTTTAAAGCGATTTAGGTCAAAAAAATGTTTTACTAAAAAATTACGAAAATTAAATTTTATACGGTCCCCCGGTCCTATAAGTGATATTTAGTAAAATTTTCTCAACACTCTAGCAAGTAATACAGAAAAGGTCCCATTCATGCAACATTAAAATTGACCGAGTTATGAAACTATCTCATGACTTAAACCACTTTTCTATAGCTGAAAACGGATGAGTTCGATTGAGCTTTAAGGGAACGTACACTAAGTGCATAAAGTATTATAAAGGGAGTCGATTTCCAACGCTGTCCAAAGGCTACTTCCTAAACTATTTGTCACAGATATATAGTTCCAATTACAAAATGTTTTAAATGAGCGATTTAACTGAAGGCTCTGTCACCGCATAAGTTTTACGGTAGTGTTAATTATAATTAATTAACTTCTAGATTGGTAATTAAAATAACTGAAGACATGAATTTCAAAATTCTCTTTATCGAAAAAATCAAATTTTTGGAAATAGCGAAAAAACTTTAAATGCATCTATTGGTTTTCATTATAAATTTTGAGATTGCATTGTTACAATAGTGCAGGTTTGTATAAACTGTTAGAGAAATCAAACAGCGATAAGGCGAATTTTGAAATTCATATCCTCAATAGTATTTTTACATATGTTTTATTTTGTAAGCAAATGAAGCTGATTCTTTTCGTGATTTTATTTTAAAAAGTATGTTATTTTGATAAGCTTTTATTTTATTCATAGTTTTCGTATGTAAATTTTCCTAGTTTAAAACTTATATTCAAATTTTAACTCACTTCCAAATATCTGATTGAGGTTCAATTCCCATACTTATTTAAACCCGATGACAATGTAATATTAATACGATTTTAGGTGCGTTCCACTTATTTATTTTATAGGGCTACATCAAATTCAATTAGGTTGAGTAATCTAATAGAACTTTAAATATGTATCATTTTGTAACGATTTGTAACTGTTGCTTTTCATAGTTTAATTTAACAAAATTTCTGTTATTTTTTTACTTATATTTTTAGCACAAATTGCATATTTTACTTTAACATGTAAACGTCAACATAAATTCAGAAACAACATTGTAAAATTTTTTTTACTCTCAATGTTTAAAGTTAAATTTTCTATCTGATGTTTATTTTTATTTCCAGTAAATTTGTGACTGATCCCTATTTTGCAGCAAAAAATATGCTTCAACTTTGAATAGCTATAACTCGGTCAATTTTGATCGTAGAGGAATGGGACTTTTTTTGTCTTACTTGTTAGAGTAGTGGTAAAAATTTTCTAAATATCACTTATAGGACCGGGGGACCGTATAAAAATTTAATTTTCGTAATTTTTTAGTAAAATTTTTTTTTTTTTGACCTAAATCACTTAAAAAATAATTTTCTACCTTTTTTAAAGCATTTTTGCAATTGGAACTATATGTCTATAACCAACGGTTTAGAAATTAGCCATTGGCCACCGTTGAGAGGGGACACCCTGTATAATGTAATTATATCTAATGCATGTCAATGTCAGCGATTTATGATCCAAAGCAATAAAATAATGGAAGTCAAGAAAATTATTACTTGCATCCAACATTTGATAGTATATTAATTATTTAATGTTCTCATTTAAGCCTTGTATGTAAATTAATTTCAATATTGTCTTAAATATCTTTCAATGTAAAAATGTTAATTTGGTTGCCAAAAGGCATATAAATTATTAACAGGAATGTCATATTGTAAATAATAACAATGTATGTCCGTTGGTATTGTTAATGTATGTCGAAATGGGAATGGATGTGAATTATCTTCTCCCCTCGGGATTCCCCTAAAACTTTAAAGCGAAAGTTGAGTCTTTTAAAGAATAGGACAATCGCTTTGGTTTTGGATTTAGCTTTGCTTCGTGAATTGGTTTTGTTGTTTTCTGTATAAAGTAAATATATATAAAAATAATAAGTAAAATTTTTTCCACTTATCCCTCAATAATTCTATGAGTTTTTAAAAGGTCGATTACGTAGTTTATTTTATTTAACGCGAGCGAAGCCGCAGGCAAAAGCTAGTAAATAATTAAAAGGAAAGCAAATAGAATTTGTAGAAACAAAGCAGAATCTTTGGGCCCCAAATACTTTGGAACTACAAATGAAGTGTGTGGTTTCATCTTCGTATTTGCCATGAAAAAGCAAAATACCACGAATTTGGGGCTACCAACACACATAAAACCAAAATTAAATGAAGAAAAAACATCAGAAACAAGGCACATCAAAATTACTAAATTGGATAACAAAATGAAAAGGAAAAAATTAAAATAATTATCGTCAACATGATAATAATAAATTAATTAATTAATTAAAAACTGAGTTAAGTGCCATTGTTTACCCTATTAACACGTTCGCTGCCGCTTACGTGAAGATGTGATGATAGTCAGTGCCGCACTATAGAAGTGGGTTTTACCCAGAAGCCGATTTACTTTTTATAACAAAGAATCAGTGAAAGATTTTCCCGCGCCAGCGCGTGACTGGCTATTGGACATCATCCCACTTAACGTTGGCGCCTTAACGTTGGCGCCATATCACGCGAAGGCGCGTGAGTGGCAACTAATGTGTTACGATTTTAAACAAAATCATTTAATTTGACTAAAAACTGAGTAATGTTATAACAGAAAAATAAATCATTCACCATAGATTACCCTATTAAGATTTAAAACAAAATCATTTAATTTGACTATGTTAAGCTCAACCCAATATCTTAATATAAGACGATTTAAGATTTAAAAATAGATAATTAATGTATTTACCCTGTACACTTAATAGTATTACAGGTCTCCAATTTATTAAAAGTTAGATACAATTTAATCATGTAAATTAATTGAATTATATTAATGGAATTAATTGATGTAACTATACATTTATCCAAACATTAGTGTCAATTAAACATCCATTATAATCTGTTTTTCAATTTAACAAATGCATTTCCCACTCTCAAATTATTTAATTAACATTGCGTATTATCCAGACAACACCACCCTCCCCCATACTCTAACATCTACGCACCCAGCCATCCTATTATATACATTCTATTATATACATTCTATTATATTTTTTTACACTTTTCATTTTTTATCATTTTTTTATGTTTTAATAATTTGTTATACTTTTTTTACGCAATGTGTTAACTATTTTTGAGATCATGTAATAACCAATTGTATATTAAAGAATGTATGAATTTTTTAGGAAAACCATTATTTAGTGCATAATAAACTAACTTTTTAATATTTGCATTAATTAGATGAAAAAGACATAAACATTTTATCAAGATTAACATTATTATTTACATTTACATTACATTTTAAATTATTAAGAATTACGTTACGATATACAGAATTATGAAGACAGGATTTAAAATTAGCAAATGTATTATCTTTAAAATTAAATTAATCCCTTTGTCATATATATATCAGTTATAAGTTTGTTTTCTTTTAATATAATTTTAAGGTCTAAAAAGTTAATGGTATTATTAGAAAGTAGGTTTTTTATAATTTCTAAATTAGCTGGATAATCTACTGGGAATTGAGATACACTGGTATTATAAGTGTCAATTAAAATTATATCATCAATATATCGATGTAAATGTGTTTTATTATTAAAATATTTACGTTCATAATGATATAAGTATAAGTCTGATAATATACTAGATGTACAACCACCTTGTGTTATGCCTACTTTTTGTATATTTATTATGTTATCTTGAATTATAAAATTATTCATGAAATTTGTTAAAGTAAGAAAAAAATCAGTATCAGTGTTCGTTGATATATTCAAATTATGTTGATATTTTTTAAATAGTGCGTTTTTATACTATGTAGATCTAATAAATCTATATTATTAAATAGATCTTTGAAGTCACATGTAGCTATATTTTTTATACATTTAAGATTTTTCATAATATTGACCAGTTCATAGATATTTTTTATACAATGTGTATTGTCACTGGTTTTTGTTATTGCATATATTTGATTAAGAATTTTTAAAAGAGGTTTATTAGCTATATTATTATAAGTATTGAAACCAATTGTAAGTGTTCTAAATTTAATTAGATTGTTATGAAATTTGGGTATAAGAACTAGATATGGATATTTAAAGTTAGTAGAGTTAAGTCTAATAATTTATAAAAACCTTTAATTTTACGATTGTTTACAATTATATCATCATTATGTTTTTGGAATGAAGATATGCTGCATTTTAGCAGTTAATGATAATAGAATTTACATATATTTGTAGAATTATTTGGAGATTTGTCCACATAAGTGATTTCAAAGTTTTATTGCAATTAAGCGATTTGCTGGAAAAGATGTTTTGTATTTATATAATCTAGATGTAAAATATTATATTTTAAAGCCTTAATTTATCAATAATTAAAATTTTCCAATGATTGAATTATTCAATAGGTTTGTTGTAATATATTGCAATTTTATAAACAAATATATCTATATCATATGTAAATTGTTTTATTATAAATTAATATTTAATTTGGATGTAATTCTTTACTTAGTACCATACCCCATTAATATTTTAACGCAAAATCTTTTACAATATTTAGATTTCCAGTGATAATATGTCCATTGTCCATGGTCATTATTAATGTTTTTAGAAAAAGGTCATTGCATTTACAGGGCAAAGTGCTATCGACAGAAGTATTTTTTGAGAACGAATTATATATATATATACAGGGTGTTTCGCTACCAGACCGACAAATTTTGAGGGGTGATAGTAGACATGCAGACACACATTATTAAAAAGGAAAACATGGGGCGCAAACGACTTCTGTAGGAGCTAGGGGCCATTAAAATTTTAGGTCCAAAACTTCAAACGATGATAAAAAAAAAAGGTAAAAAGGGTCAATTCGTTTGCGGTTTACACTAAAATCATTCTTTAAATCACGAATTTTTTCTAAAAAATAATTAAAGGTTTATCGTTCAGAAATTGACGATAGAGGGCGCTTTAGACTTTAGAGTGACAAACAACTACTTTTTACCGTTATTTTGTGTATGGGGTTAAAATTATTCTAAAGTTTAGACTTTAACTTAAATTTTAAGCTAAAAATTGGAAACACTGGGATAGTGTAACTAGCAAAAATCGAAATGTGAACAGAGGGGGGGGGGGAATTTTAAATGCTCATAAACATCGGGCAAACTAATCGATTTTGTTGCGGTTTGCTTGTAGGTCATTCCATCGGTAATCATTTAATTAAAAATGACGTACAACTTGGTGTCCTCATTTTTTTTATAGAGGGCGCTTCCAACACATCTCCGACATTTCAATGGCGGGTCATTCCATGTCAATTCAACCAATTTTTCCCTCATTTGTAACCCGACCGACAAGGATTTAGATGAAACTTTGTGTACACACTAATTCTATCATGAAATGATTCCATCAGAAATTTTTCCTTCCTAGACCTCATGGTTTGTGAGATATGGGGGGTCCGATTCTTGGGAGTTTCTCAAATCTCACATTTCTTAGTCTTTATTCTGAGATTGCAGTTCCATCTTCAAAAAATTGTTTCTCTGGATCTAAAACATGAATCTTCCTAAAAATATCACTATAAGATATATAAAAAGATGCAGATTTTAATTAAAAAAATATTTAAAAAATTTACTTGTAATATTTAGGATAAAAAAAGTCAGCCAAAGTTGAGAGTTATGGTTATTTTTCCAAATTTTTGTGACTTCACGAAAAAGGCTGTACACAAAAAGGCAAATTAAATTTCCAATTTCTTTTTGTTTTAAATAAAATTTTACACTTTGGGCTTTCTATCTATGAAATAAAAATGATGTGTTTCGCATGGCTTATGCAAAAATTTTGGGTACTTTCCAATTAGTCGGATGCGTGTTTTATTTTTAACCGACTTCAAAGAGGAGGTTATGATTTCGACCTGTATGTATTTGTTGTTCAGGCATAACTTTTGCAAATAAGAACTGATTTTGATAATTCTTTTTTTGTTCGAAAGTGTATGGGGCCCATATGGTCCCATTCGAATTTCATAAAAATCTGATGATTAGAACTTTTTTAAAATTAAAAATTTTAAATTTCAAATTCATTTTGAAGCAATCGACCAATTAGAAACGTTCATTTTTCATGCTTTTATGTCACACTTACAGACAAACGATGTTTTCAAAGTGCAGAATTCGAACTGGACAAGGGCCGAGATTCACATAAATTTTGCACTGTTTGCGAAACGAGATTGATTGATAAGAAAATTTACTTAAAACAGTGAAAATTTTGCCAAAATTCATGTTTCTGATTGGTTAGTCTGGTTTCGCTAACAGCGCAAATTCTACCTGGATTCCGGCCAAATTCTCTTATCCACCAAACCGGAAGTATAGCATCTAGGGTATACTGTAAAAAATTGACCCATTTGCTGCAGCGTCACTTCACCGCACATTTATAGAAAACGGTTACTTTACTGTGTTATGGAGCATTCTCATTGGTCGTAAAAGAAATATTCCATAAAAGCTGTGGAGTGACGCTGCAGCAAATGGGTCAAAATGTTAACAGTGTATATAGTGAGGAAATCGGCTATCGTAACGCGAAATTTTAAAATGGAGGGCCAAATTCACAGTCAAGTAAAAACCAGACACCTCATTGGTCGTGTGAAAACGATGAAAATCACGAATTTGTTTCTCCATTTGAAAAAGAAGAAGGGCTAAAGTAATTTTCAAGCGATTGTTACCTTCTGTTCTTATTTACGATAAACCATCGAAATTAACTCAGTTAAGATATTTTGATGACATTTTATAGAATGAGAATGAAAAAGGGTATAGAGAGGTAAGAATGGCGAAATGGCCCCCATGGTCAATGACTGAATTATTATTTGTACTAGTATCAGCACTCTAAAAGAATACAAAATGCAAGGTCATTGACCCCCCATCTTGACCTGTCTTTAAGATATTCGAGAAAGTTCGTACGCGCGCCGTTATTTTTTAAATGTATTTTTCTAAAAAACTATAAAAGCTAGAAAGATGGGACCAATTGCGTATATTGAGAGATACTTTGAAAAAATTTTCATATTTTTTTCAGAGTTTTCGTGAAATGACATCTGTGCAAAATAATGAAACAAAGTATAAATCTTTTATTTTAGTAGTGTTCTGTTATGTTTACCGCGCCAAAAAAAATACATAATATTCTTTAATTTATATACTTATAGCACACAAAAAATGATCAAAATCAAAGAGGCGCTTTTTGAGTAATATCTAAGAATAGAAAAGGTTAAAATAAAAATTCTAAATAGAAAAGGAAGAAAAAAAGAAAAATTGATACCGGACAAATTTAAAAGAAAAAGTAATACTCATATACGGTTAGTGAGGCACAGACATACAGGTATTGAGTGAGTAAGGTAGTGAAATTAGCGGTCGCCCCGACGTAAATACCCATTATGATATTCGTAGGGAGATTTTGCTGTTTTAATCCATCAGTCAGTGGATAGTTATTATAAAACTAGAAGATAGCCCGTCAAAATGATGTGTTTGCATTTTTAAAGGATTATAAAAAATTATAACAACTGTGGTCAATCATAGCCATTTTAGACTGAAACAATTTTGATAAAACAGCGATTAAACTTGGAGAGAAAAAAATCTAACAAAAAAAAAAAAAAGAAAAGGAAAAAAGAAAGAAAGAAAATTTCAACAGAAATCTGCATTTAAAACTATAGCAAAACTACCTGGTAGATGGGGGTGGGGATTATAATGAAATTTAAAACGCACCCGCGGTTTGCTTAAATAAAAAGTTTTAATTAAATATTGTTTTTGAAATCGTGAAAAGATATCAAAGCAAAGAAAATGTAGAGACATCATTTACAGCTCCCACTGTGAATCTGACCAATGAGAACACTCCATTACGACTATGGAACGATTTAATTGGTCAGAAAATAGATTGCCTTTTAAATCGGAGATAACTTTTCACAATGTTTTTTATACATTTGAAATTCTCAAGAGTCATTCACGGCTGTAAAGAAAAAAAAATTAAAGCAACCCGAATATAAAAATTTTAACAATATTGCATTTAAAACGCACCTTTGCTTTCCTTTAATAAAAAGTTTTAATTAAATATATTTTTTGAAATCGTGGAAAGATTTCAAAGCGAAGTAAAATGTAGTGATATCATTTACAGCTCCCAATGTAAATCTGACCAATGAGAACGCTCCATTACGACTATGAAACGTTTTCATTGGTGAATGAGTTTCTTTTTCTCGTGGATAGGTTGACCCCGGAAGGGTTTTATATATACTAGCAAAAGCCATGCTTTGTTTGGATTCGCGAAGTATTATGCTATACGATAAATATTTGAAAGTAATAATATATTTTTTAAATTACTTTTGCATCCTTATTAAGCAAAAATATAATTTTATGTTTCGGCACATTTTAATTTAAAAATTTACTTTTACCAAATAACTAAAAATTTCTTCAGATTGTTTATTAATGATATAAGACTGGTATAAATAATAATATTTTCGAAGTAGAATTATACAAAATATTAATTTTATTTGTTTACAATTCTTTTATTGCCACTTCACAAAAATATAATGCAATTCTTTTAAAATTCTTAAATATCGTCTGCTTAAATGATTTCACAAAATAAGAATAAATTGTGTATTTGAATTCCTAACACAGAAAAATACTTTTATAATTGAATGTTAATAGGAAAATTTTCACAAATTTTAATTCATTAAAAATATGCTATAATTTTTCTAAAAAAAAAAGTATTTTATAAATTTTATAAAATAAATCACGAAACTATACATAATTAAAAGGAATGAGCATAGTTTGAAAATCTGAAAGCAGTTTTTGAGATATTTTGTCAGAATAATGAAAATATATTTTATTCATTTAATGATGATTCTAGCTATAATTACTGACCCCATGATTTAAGTTTTTTTCTGAAAACGTACGTGTTTTACTTTTTATTTGAAAAAATGCGTTTGTAATGGAAAAACATGTAAAATAAATTAATTAAAATAATAATTTTTTGAAAAGTATTTCTGTAAAAAAAATAATATTCTGCAAATCTACAGATCATAATTTATATTTGTGTTTAATTTCAAGTCAAAATACTGTATAGTTTTTTTGTAAGGCGTACGACAAAATGTCATTTGAGTGGCCTAGTAGAGGATTCGCTTCGCTCATCCTAATAATACGATTTTACGTATCTTTTATTAGTCTTGCTGTGTCAAGACAACAATACATAAACAATTGACTGGTTTGTCATAATTAGGTGAGAATAATTGTTTACGGCCGCCGAAAGTTCTACGGTGACAATAATGTTCGTGCAATGTAAAGTTTGTGACATTTTTGTGCATAAAGTTCGTGGAAGAAAGAAAGTTATCGCTACTGAAGAGGATGCTAGATTATATAGTGACTCGAATAAAAAACAGTTTCTGTTGGTGACATAGGGGGCACTCGCGCAAAATTTCCCGAAGCTATCATGATTAAGAATTAAGGTTGTATTCAAAATTGGTTATTTTATAACTCATTTTTAAATTCAATTTTGTTCTCAAACGCATTCAATTGGCAGTCTTTTGTTATTAAGAACTATATAATATACCGTATTAGTCGATTTTTTAATAAAGTCAGAATTATTTCAAAATATGTTGTCAAAATGAGCATTTGATCCGAATTTAGCTTAAGATGATTCAGATAAAACCAGTCCTTACAGAAAAATGAAATTAAAAAATTTTCAAAAGAGGACAAATAAAGTTGTTAAACTGGGTTTATCTGTAATCAAATTTTCTTTTTTGTTGTTGAAATGAGCACTCTTCGAAATCTACCTCCGCCTATAGGCCAAGCCGACAGGGATTTTTTAAATGATGAAGTCAAAATTGTAATAAATGAAAATAATGATGTTTGAAATCTTATTTATGATGTAATTATAATAAATAATTCTAAAAAAGACCTCTTTAGCTAGTTCCTACCATCCGTGATCTCACTTATTAAAATCATAATTACTCAAAGAAGCACCTCTTTGATTTTGATCAGGTTTTGCGTGCTATAAATATATAAATGAAAGAACATTATATACATATATATATATATTTGGCGCGGTAGACATGATAATGATAGGTCTAACTATAATTATCATCATCTCTACTTTCATTAATTACAACATTGACTCCATCGCTTAAAAATTTTTTACGCAGAAATTCAATAGGACAAGCATACATGGGGTGTAGGTCGGGGCGATCGCTAGTTTCATCGCTCCACCCACTCACTAGCTCTATTTTAATGTCCCACTAGCCGTGTTTCTGACACACGCTAGCCGTATATCAGTGTTACTTTTTCTTTTAAATTTGTCCGGTATCAATTTTTCTCTTTTTCTTCCTTTTCTATTTAGAATTTTTATTTTAACCTTTTCTATTTTCTTCTTAGATATTACTCAAAAAGCGCCTCTTTGATTTTGATAATTTTTTGTGTGCTATAAGTATATAAATTAAAGAATATTATGTATTTTTTTCGGCGCGGTAGACGTAACAGAACAGTAGTAAAATAAAAGATTTATACTTTGTTTCAATATTCTGCACAGTTGTCATTTCACGAAAACTCTGAAAAAAATATGAAATATTTTTCAAAGTATCTCTCAATATACGCAATTGGTCCCATCTCTCTAGCTTTTATAGTTTTTCAGAAAAATACATTTAAAAAATAACGCCGCGCGCACGAACTTTATCGAATATCTTAAAGACAGGTCAAGATGGGGGGTCAATGACCTTGCATTTCGTACTCTTTTAGAGTGCTGATACTAGTACAAATAATAATTCAGTCATTGACCATGGGGGCCATTTCGCCATTCTTATCTCGCTATACCCTTTAGATTATAAATGAAAATAGATCAGATTTACTTTAAAATTACCGCTACGATTTTTTCTCGGAAAAAGCAGTAAGGTAACATTTTCCCTATCACTAAGAGATTATTCTCTGAAAAGGACGCGGCTCAATGACCAATAATGCGCTTGGATTTCATCGGACTATGATTTTGACCCTCCATTTTAGAATTTCGCTATCGTAACACTTAAAATAGCGCTCAAATATTCTAGTTCTTAAATGTGCGACGAAGCTGATGAAATCTAAAGATAGCAGCAACATATGCAGGACATTTTCTAAAATTGCAAGAATTATTGCTAGTCTAGATAACGTAATACGAAAATGCCGCAGATTTTGCTGTGATAGACACTTTGAAATTCAGTAGCATCGTTGCACATTTAAAAAATGCAAATTTTTAGCACTGTTTGGATAGAAGATTTTAACCTCATGTATTCTAGACAATGTTTTTAAATAAGTGAAAAGTTCTCAAAAATGAAGACTTAAGATTGGCCAATCTTGTGTTGCTAAACAGAGAATAATCCTTCGGATCCTAACCACAGTTGCAGAGATGCGAGTTTCTTTCAAAGTACGAAATCTTGCTGGAACAATTTTCGTATCAACCAAAGTGAAAGATCCACATCGATACCCGCACTGTTAAAAATTTGACCCATTTGACGCCGCGTCACACCATAGCTTTTATGGAATATCTCTTTTATGGCCAATGAGAATGCTCCATAACACAGTAAAATAACCATTTTCTATAAAAGCGATGGATTGATACTGCAGCAAATGGGTCAAATTTTTAACAGTCTACAGACATGAGAAATAGGTATCGAAAAGCTGAAAATTCATCTCTAAAGAGGTTTAAACGTTAAAGCACGAATGTGTGTGCATCAGGGTGCTTGATATGCTTGATTCACAAAGTGATTAAAATATATTGCTATGTGCATGTACACTGTCTTTATTAGATTTACAGTTGGACAAACATAAATGACGAAATATTTTGATAAGCTTAAGCTATAGTTAACTTCTTGCACTCATAAAACAAACTCGTTCAGGCAATTTTGATGTAAATCTTATCTGTTTTCATTTATAGTCTATTTTTCACTTTTATTTTATATAATGTCATCAAAATACCTTAATTGAGTTAATTTCGATGGTTTATCGTAAATAAGAACAGACAGTAACAATTGCTTCAAAATTACTTTACCCCTCACTCTTTTTCAAATGGAGAAACACGTTCATGATTTTCACCTATACCACACGACCAATGAGGTCGCTGGACCACACCTGACTGTGATTTTGGCCCTCCATTTTAAAATTTCGCCTTTTGATACCCACTTTCGATGACCGTACGATTCAATGTTGACTTTAAGATTTCATAAATGCGGTAGCTTTACGTCGCGCCAGATCTGAAGAAGTTACCACATCCGGAAAACCTAAAGATTCACAACGATACTAACCAATATTGTAAGTGTCTTTTGAAAAGTTGTCAATCAAACAGTGACAAATAAAGCGAATACATCAGAACTCAGCAAAATGCGTCCATTACTAATGTATTGCAAAGAGCCATCATATGTCAGTACACATAATTATGTATTACACATAATTACACGTCAGTACACATAATTATGTATAAATAACTAAAAAGTTGGAAATAAATTTAACTTTTTCAACAAAAAATATAACCGACTCCAAAAAACGCGCTAA
This sequence comes from Maratus speculifer, assembly GCA_964019185.1. Classification (NCBI taxonomy): domain Eukaryota; kingdom Metazoa; phylum Arthropoda; class Arachnida; order Araneae; family Salticidae; genus Maratus; species Maratus speculifer. The sequence goes on along the minus strand of OZ025299.1, from coordinate 231,838,164 downwards.
AAAGAATTAAATAATTCTAAAAAATTCTCTAATGACAAATCGTTATCTAATAACCACACATCGAATATCATGTACCGGTATAAAAACGGTTAAATTTAATATATAGATTTTAATATCCACCAAACATAAGTTTTCCAGAAAATATTTTTTACAAGAGATTAATTTACATATTTTTCATTGAATTTTTGAATATATACATGTAAAAAGTAATGAATTACTTTTTGAAGTTGGTGCCAAACTATCTTAAGTATAGTAAGAAGTATGGATATATTATGCCTAGTACCATAAATAAAATGGGGAAATCATTATCGATTGTGATTGTTTGGCACCAACTTCAAAAAGTAATTCATTACTTTTTATATGTATATATTCAAAAATTCAATCAAAAATATGTAAATTAATCTCTTGTAAAAAATATTTTCTGGAAAACCTATGTTTGGTGGATATTAAATTCTATATATTAAATTTAACCGTTTTTATACCGGTACATGATATTCGATGTGTGGTTATTAGATAACGATTTGTCATTAGAGAATTTTTTAGAATTATTTAATTCTTTTTAGCGCGTTTTTCGGAGTCGGTTATATTTTTTGTTGAAAAAGTTAAATTTATTACATATTACATATGCACACAAAAAAGCAAATGAAATTTCCAATTTCTTTTTGTTTTAAATAAAAGTTTGCACTTTGGGCTTTCTATCTGTGAAATAAAAATGATGTCTTTCACATGGCTTATACAAAAATTTTGGGTACTTTCCAATTAGCCGGATGCGTGTTTTATTTTTACTTATGTACATATGTATAGATCTATATAAATACAGATGTATTATACATGTACATATATATGTATACATACAGTTTATTGATATATATATGTATAACACTGGTGCCCGTCTAACCGAAAATTACCAAATTTTACCTTATTTTGAAAATCTGCACTAATTCAGGGGGAAAAAATCTAAGTTTAGCTGTGGTACTTAAATAATTACTTGAGTTTCTATGAGTTACTGAATTTAATGTTATTTGATACAAAAACAAATTGGAAATTTCATTTGCCTTTTTGTGTAAAGACTTTGTCATAAAGTCACAAAATTTTGGAAAAATAATCATAACTTTCAACTTTGGTTTACTTTTTCGGCCGTATATAAATCTCTATTAACTGCCCTAATTGCTTTTTTCACTTACTTTTTATGCCGCTTAAGTGGGTCTCCACATTTATATAATTCATATTTCATTAAGAGCGAAATTCTGTGATGCTCACATATATTAATCAAACGCTTTTCACTTAATTTTTGTTTTATAAATGCAATAGTCCTAACTAATAAAATAACCCCCCATATCTCACAAAGTATGAGGTCTAGGAAGGAAAAATTTCTGATGAAATCATTTCATGATAGAATTAGTGTATACACAAAGTTTCATCAAAATCCCTGTGGGTCGGGTTACAAGGTCTGGTTGAATTGACAATGACCCTGGCATTATTCCTGGGTGTTTTTCTTCCAAATTAACATACTTCCAGGAAATGTTAGGCATGCAAAGACGACTCGGAATCACATAGAAATTTAAAGAGGGAAATGCCTTTTTTGCGAGTTATGGTTAAAGTAAGACGAGAAATAGTACGGCATGCTTGACAGCGGCGTCACATGGAATTCCTCACGCTTTTAAAGATTCTTGGCATCTCTGATAGCTTTCTGGCAGCTACAGAAATAAGATCTGAGAGGCCTTCAACTGATGGTACGGGAATCTCATGGTGCTGGTCGAAATTTTGAACACCTTTTTTTAGTAAAATCTTTAAATATTTTTTTTCTGTCAAATTAACGTGTTGCTATTTCTCTGCTGATTCAGTTGCTTTTTTTTTTTTTTGCTTCCTTTAATCGTAACTCGCAAAAAAGGCATTTCCAACGTTAAATTCCTATGTGATTCCGAGTCGTCTTTGCATCCCTAACATTTCCTGAAAGTATGTTAATCTGGAAGAAAAACCCCCGGAATAATGCCATTGAAATGTCGGAGATGTGTTAGAAGTGCCCTCTATCAAAAAATGGGGACACCAAACCTGTACGTCATTTTTAATGAAATGATTACCGAGGGAATGACCTACACGCTAACCGCAACAAAATCGATTAGTTTGTCCGATGTTTATGAGCGTTTAAAATTCCCCTCTCTGTTCACAGTTCGATTTTCGCTAGTTACCCGATTCCAGAGTTTCCAATTTTGAGCTTAAAATTTAAGTTAAAGTCTAAACTTTAGAATAATTTTAACCCCATGCACAAAATAACGGTAAAAAGTAGTTGTTTGTTACTCTAAAGTCTAAAGCGCCCTCTAGTGAAAATTTCTGAACGTAACCTTTAAAATTTTTTTAGAAAAAATTCGGGATATAAAGAATGATTTTAGCGAAAACCGCAAACGAATTGACCCTTTTTTTAGTTTTTTATCATCATTTGAAGTTTTGAACCTTAAACTTTAATGGCCCCTAGCTCCTACACAAGACGTTTGCGCCCCATGGTTTCCTATTTAATAATGTGTGTCTGCATGTCTACTATCACCCCTCAAAGTTTGTCGGTCTAGTAGCGAAACACCCTGTATATATGTATTATGTATATGCATATGTATATACAGGGTGTATCTTAACTACTTAGCAAAACTTTAAGGGATGATAGTATACATCAATACAAACAATATTAAATAAGAAACCAATGGTCCCTACTGTCTTCCAAAGGAGATAGCCATCATTAAAGTTTAGGGTCCAAAATTTCAAATAAACATAAAAAACGGAAAAATTCGTCAAATGATTTGCGGTTTTCACTGAAACTATTCTTTATGTTGGTATTTTCTTAAAAATAAGTTATAAAGATAAATTTCGAAAAATGCCCATAGAAGGCGCTTTAGACATTGAAGTAACGAACAACAGTTTTTTGCCGTTATTTTTTGCATCTCATTAAATGGTTTCGCAAGCTTAGACATAAACTTAAATTTTGAGCTTAAAATCTGAATAGTTGGGAGTGGTTAAGTAGCACAAATTGACCTGTATTCAGAGGGTTCAAATTTCAAATGATTATAAAAAACGGAAAAATTAGTCGATTGATTTACGATTTTCACTAAAACTGTTCTTTATGTCGGTATTTTATTGAAAATAAATTATAAAGCTAAGTTTAAAAAAATGATGATAAGAGGGCGTTTAAGACTTTGGAGTAACGAAAAACTATTTTTTACCTTTGTTATTTACATCTCGTTAAATTTTTTTAGTAGCTTAGACATAAACTTAAATTTTGCGCAGAAAATCTGAATCGTTGAGAGTGGTTAAGTAGCGCAAACTGAACTGTCTTCAATGGGGGTGGGAAGGTTCAAATTTCAAGTTATCACAAAAAAACGGAAAAAATGGTTGATTCGTTTACGGTTTTCGCCAAAACTATTCTTTATGCCAGTATTTCCTTGAAAGTAAATTTTAAATATAAATTTCAAAAAATTCCGTTAGAAGGCGCCGTAAACTTTAGAGTACTCAACAACTATTTTTAACTGGTATTTTTTTGTATCTAATAAATGCTTGTAAAAGCTTATAGATAAAATTTGAGCTCCTGAAACGTTGTGAATAATTATGTAGCGCAAAATTGAACTGTGTTCAAGGGGTGAGGAGAGTAACATTTCAATTCTTGAACACAATTCACTTTGCGCATCTTATCCCCTCCCAACTATTCAGAATTTGAGCTCAAAATTATCCCCTCCCAACTATTCAGAATTCGAGCTCAAAATTTAAGTCTAATCTTTTGCAAGCATTTAACTAGATGAAAAAAATAACAGTTAAAAATAGTTGTTGGTTACACTAAAGTTAAGGGCACTCTTAAACGAAATTTAAAAAAATAGATCTTTAAAATTTATTTTCAATGAAATACAGATTTAAAGAATAGTTTTAGCGAAAACCGGAAACAAATCGACCAATTTTTCCGTTTTTTATAATCATTTGAAATTTCAACCTCCTCATCCTCATTGAACACAGTTCAGCTTGCGCTACTTAATCACTTCCAATGATTCAGATTTTCTGCGCAAAATTTAAGTTTATGTCTAAGCTTCTAAAAAAACGTTATCGAGATGCAAATAATAACGGTAAAAAATAGTTTTTCGTTACTCCAAAGTCTAAAGCGCCCTCCATCGTCATTTTTTAAAATTTAGCTTTATAAATTATTTTCAATAAAATACCGACATAAATAATAGTTTTAGTGAAACCCACAAATCAATCGACCAATTTTTCTATTTTTTATAATCATTTGAAATTTGAACCCTCTGAACACCGTCCAGTTTCTGCCACTTAACTACTCCCAACTATTCAGATTTTGAGCTCAAAATTTAAGTTTATGTCTAAGCTTGCGAAACCATTTAATGAGATGCAAAAAATAACGGTAAAAAACAGTTGTTCCTTGCTTCAAAGTCTAAAACGCCTTCTATCGACATTTTTCGAAATTTATCTTCATTATTTATTTTCAAGAAAATACCAACATAAAGAATAGTTTTAGTGAAAAAGGTAAATCAATCGACCAATTTTTCCGTTTTTTATGTTTATTTGAAATTTTGGACCCTAACCGTTAATGGCGGCTATCCCCTTTGGAAAACGCTTGGGACTCTTAGTTTCCTATTTAATATTGCTTGTCTTGATGTATACTATCACCCCTTAAAGTTTTTCCCAGTAGTTTAGATACACCCTGTGTATATATATATATATATATATATATATATATATATATATATATATATATAAATTAGTCTGATTTTCTGCAAATAACTAAAATTTCGCGGTACGAAAGTTTCAGTCGGAATTTTCAATTTTCAGTTTTAATAAAATGCAGCGAACTGCTTTCAACATTATGGGATTAATACTTTTAAAGGAAAACGTAAGTTTTTTATAGCATAAAAAATATCGCAACCTTTGACTTAATCTGTCAACTGAGCTTATTGAGCTATAATGACAAATCCGGAAGGTAAAATTTACTCAGATAACCTTTTGCTAATAACATCTTTTCTGTTAGGTTAAACAACTCTACAGAATAAATCGTAGGCAAAAGAACCTAATCAGAGTAATTGTAAATTAATTGTGTATGCAGGATTTCTCCAGGATATAAGGTATCCTTGGGTAATAACGCCACGTTAAGGTTCTACCAATTTTCACGGCTTAGATTTAGATTGTATTTTTCAAATAAATATAGGATTTGATACAGCAACTCATTGACTATCTATATAAAAAAAATAATTTAACAGATGCGTATTCATAAAATGTAATGGCGTGATTTCTTGACCAATGCTACTTGGCGTTATTACCCACCTATATGGGTAATGACGCCATGCAAACAAAACTATAAAATAAGTTGGAATAATGGCATTTAGATTGTCCAATTCTAAAAATACAAACTCTACAGATCTAGAAATTGACAAATTGCATTCTAAGCTATTGAAAATGTTCAATTTTTTTGTGAAAGTGTAAGAAAAATAAAGGTGTGGTGGTTGGGGAAGGGGGGGGGGGGGCGAGGAAGCAAAAGAGTATCAGATTCTAAACTAATTTTTGCTTAAAAAGGGCCGTTTAAATATAATTATTAGAAACACTGCACAGTTTTAACTGTATTTATTTGAATCAGTATTTATATTCCCAATGGCATTCTATGCGATAGAAAATATTCAATTTTTGGTGAAAGTGAAAAAAAAAAGGAGTGAGGTGGAGCTTAAAAAGTCCCGCTTAAATATAATTATAAGAAACATTGCATGGTTTTAATCATATAAAATGTAATATTTTCATCATGTGAAATTTTATAATAACTAGAGTTATATGTAATAAATATTTTTGTTAATACTATTATAGTATTCTTGTAAATAGTTTTTAACCCATAACTCCACATTAATGCGGATTCTTTAAACCTAAAGTTAAATTGTTGGCGTTAAGTAAAACATGCTTTAATAAATTTTTAATTAATTAAGTAAGATTTTTGTTAAAAAAATATTATCCCAAAGAGATCTCTTATTAAATTTTATACCTGATTCATGTGGTTATATATCATTATCTCTATATTAGCAACAAAATTAACCTTTAACTGCTGTTAGTAATCTCACTGAACGCTGCCCTCCCCCCCAATTTTAGAGTTTAACTTGTATTTTCCAGTTTAAATATAGCAACAACTGAAATTCTCTTTCGTTTTGAGTCTTCTTACTATTGTTAGAAATATTTGAATAGATTAAAATTAATTTGAATTAATTCTGTACAAAAAGTTTAGTGCGGGAAAAGTATTCTATGATTTTTGATATTCGATCGCCTTTTAACCTTTAACTAATTTTACCGGACTTACAGACCACAGTTTTTCGGTTAATTTTTATAGTTTAACTTGTATTTTTCAATTTAACTGCAAACATTACCGATTTTTTTTTTTCATTTGGAACTTTAGTACTATCACCAGACTTTAAAATAGATGAATATTAAGTATAATAGTCTTGTATAAAAAGTTTCTTACAAAAACACAATTCTATGAGTTATTCCCACCTTTCATTCATTTTTCAATCTTGCGGTCTCATAAACCGCTTCACATTAGTTACGTTACAATTTTTGTCACATCGGTTAAAGGTTAAATTTGCAACATTTTGAAAAACCGAACACTGAGAAAGCGGACAGTTAAAATTTAGATCTCAGTTGAACAATCCAGTGGAAATTTAATAGAAACCTGATTTTAAAGATGTTCAAATTAGAATATCAAAAACATTTTGAAATAGTTTTATTTATACGAGTTTAAAGTTATTTTTTACATTAGTAGTAAAAAAAAATAGAGATATTAGTTTTGAGAATTGGACTCCCTCCCCTTAATATTACCATTTCAACAATGATAATAGTGTTGTCCCATATTAATATTACAACCCGTTTCGGATGTAGCTCGGCCACTGTTGGAAATCAACCGGGGTATAAACGCCTATCCTTGACGTTTTTACCCCGGTATACTTATTGCGCAGTACATTTTAAACTACAAATTATCTCGAGAAGATATCCAAAATCTTCTACAATATATTGAAAGTACATGAAATGCACTACAAATTTATGTAATAAACAAAGTATTTCCGGATAAAAAATATAGTCTTCACATCACAAAACATATCGGGCAAATTTTAGATCAAGCGTTAATTTTAGTTGCTTGTAAAAGCAATAAGATCTACGAATCAACTTTAAGCTGTTTTTTGCGATTTATATGACTGAAAACCCTTCTGCGCAGAACACATGGGTGTCATTTACCAGATTATTTCATAATTATGCATAATATTAGCACTTGGCGTTAATACCCCTCCTGGCGTTATTACACCAGAACACCTTATCAGATGTTATTTTAAACCAAATTATCCCTGGTTTCAAATACCGGCTCGGGTATTTTTTTTTCACTCAGTTGGAAAATTACAACCCGTATGATTTTTTTACAAATTACATTAACTGTGTAAAAATTAGTAATAATTAATTACTTTTCCAATGTTTATTTGAAGTTCCATTAAACCGTAATTTATTTTGCTTATCTGTTTAGCTGTTAGATAGAAAACCACACGTTATTATAAAAATGGTGTCTCGGTGAATTGTGCCCATCGCATTTCTCCAGAATAACTCAAGTTTTGGCAGCTTCGGCCAAAACCCCCTTGTTCTTATCCAAACTTGGGCACATATTCAGCTGGAAAATTACAACTCGTATGATTTATATACCAATGAGAATAATTGTGTTAAAACAAATGTAGAAAAAAAATATTCATATAATATTACATAAAGCAATATTCAAAATATTCTGTTTCAGTACATAATTATTAATGTACTATTTGCCATTACCATAACTAACTAATAATCAAACATTATCTTTCTAAAAGCTCATACATGCAATATTCTCACGCAATATGAATAATGCATATGCAAAATAGTAAACATAGGCAATATTTTAAATGCAGAGAAAATTTTTCTCAATAGGAAGAATATCGCAAAATACGGACAAAAATTTCTAGAAAGATGAGATATGGCGCGAGTCCATTAGCACTTACAGTTATTTCATTACTGCAGTATATTAGATTGCAGTATATTTCTACTTTAAATAAAGTGTGAAGTATTTAGTAATCAATAAAAATGTATTTCTTTACAGCTTCCTTGCATTTTTAAAACAAATATTGATATGAATAAAAGAAAATCTCCTCTTAAAGTACAGGTGGTATTATATTAAAATTTATGCGACATTAATAGAGAACTTTCATGATCGTAAAGAGGAGGTGTATACAAAATATTACTTTACTATTTTTGTGTGTGGGCCGTTTTAAGTGATTAGAATGTTGTTGCTTACATATATATATAAGTTAAAAATGCTGATCTTTTCCTTCTCTCATGTAAGATTTTCCCATAAAATGGAGATGGAGATCTAGATAGTCACATAGATCTAAAATTAGCAGAAAACTTTATTGGAAATCCCTTATAAATAAGCTGTACATTTTATATTTTATTATTTTGTTACGTTTGATACAGCTATCACAAAACAGAATATTCTTTTTCTTTCACCTGCGACAGATAAATTCTCCCCCCAAAAAAAACACATATACTCGCACAAACACGTGCATTTTTAAAATATTTGTTTTGTGTATATGCATTGCTTATCACAGATTCTTGTGCAGCATCCATGTAGTCTGCTATGATATTTAGTTGTATTTGATATCTTTAGTCGCCACCCTGCAAGTCTCAATTGTAGACAGCAGCTCTGATCTTCCCTTCCCTCCTCACCTCTTCCACTCATTCCAGACTTATTGATGTTAATTTTTAGTCAGTGTGATGCAACAATAAGTGATTTCTTTATTTATCTACGGTTTGAATTAAACACATTCAATATTCTTGATGCTGTTATTTCACGATCTGAGGTGTTAATCAAGATTTTTCAATTATTAATGAAACTTGTGAAAATATTTGTTAAGTTTCTTTGAGTAGCGAAAATAATCATGTTTCGAACGGATGGTGGGGGGATATTACTTGATTAATGTGAAAATTATAATCAAAAGCCACATCAAATAATTAAACGTTCGGTTTTTCATCATAATTATTTCGGTATGTATGTTAAGGATACGCATATCAGTGTTGAATTCAGAGAAAGAACAAAAGAGATTCCCCCAGCCCCCGCAGCAACGATGTATTACCATGGAATATTTGAAATTATGTGTTTTCAATGGTCAAAAAGTCCAATTTCCATTCATAAATTCTAATTCCTCCCTCCCTCCCCTCACCCACGTTCACACAAAACATAGCCACAGAAATCCCTCCTGAAGAAAAGTGTTTAAATTCAACACTGACATACATATATTATTATTATTATTACATATATTATTATTATATATTTCTTATATTATTTAGGCTTCATATCTCTTGAAACTTTTATGACATCCATTCATAATTTTAATCCAACACTATTTGGTACTGTTTTTATTACAAAGTTTTATTATTCTTTCAGCAACGATTTTCATTTAATAATACTGTTAACTCCTTCGCGATGAGAGCACTTTACTTAATTTTTTAAGCTTTAATCACCGGTTTTCCAAAACAAAAATTTATCTGTACTTGAATCACGAAAATTCTCCAATTAAATACTTTACAATAAAAAGTAACTGTGGGAATAAGGAAGGATTCTGAGAAATTTATATGGCACGTATACCAGTATACCAGTGGCTCGTCCCCACGAGATTTATAATTCTTATTTTTATTGTACGGAACCCTCTAAGCGCGAGTAATTCACGCACTTGACTGATTTACTCATGCAAGCATGAGAGTGTTCCGATCCAAATGACCAATTATTACCAATAAATTGTAAAAGCATACTTTGGTTTATAACTTCTCAGAAATTCTGTCATTAAATAATGCCAGAGAATTTTAATAAAATTTAGAGGTAGTAATCGGTTATTTTGGTCGGAGAGCACTCATCCCTGTCATGAAAGTATTTTGCCGTTCCGTGCTTAAGGTTTTAAAAAATCAGGTCATATTAAAAGATGACATAAATCTGTATTATTTTTATTGCAGCTTTTATTGTGCCTTGAGATGGTTCAGGAAGACATACGTATAGCAGTAATAATTCTGTCTTTGTTGTTCGATATTACTTACTATGGAGTGCATGGAGCTGAAAAGAAAATGAATGTTGGTAAGGCAATTTTTATTCATATTTTTGAAGCAAACGAAATTTTTTAATTTAAAACTAGAACGCCTAGAAGGAGGCAATTTGACTTCGACCATGTGATTAAATTTGAATTATAGCCAAAAATTTTTACTTGAAATTAGTTAAATTCAAACCTCAAAGATTTACGTTAAATTAATCAATAAAGTAATTTTGACTAAAAATTCCGGCATAAAATATTATTACCAAACATGAGTAAAATATCCGGGCGTTCTATCGTTAAAATTCACACGTGACTCTTTTTATGTTACATTAAAAGTAATACATTTATTAAACAAAAATTGCATGCTATTCCAAGCAGTTAATTATTCATTATCGCACAATAAAAAACCAATGCTTCTCAATCTAGTAAAATATAACATAACAATAAACGAAAATATACAATAAGATTTTCCAAGTTACTCACAATTTCGAAAATAGTTCTCTGTCTTAAAAAAGGCGAAAAAAACAATTTATTTAAAGAATCACATATAAAAACAAATTTTCTTTTATCGCCATTATATATTTTTTTAGTTTTTGGGCAGTTTTTATTGTGTTTCTATCGCAATTTAGTAAAATATACAATCACCATGAACGAAAATCTTCTATAAGCTCTCCCAAGTTACTCACGATTTTGAAAATCGCCCTTTATTTTTGAAAAACCAGAAAAAATAAACAATTCATTTTTTATATTTAAAGAATCATTCATGAAAACAAAATTTCTTTTATCGACATTTATTTTTGAAAAAAAAAAATTCGGGTAGTTTTTATAGAATTTTTATCACAATCTTGTAAAATATAATATAACCATGAACGAAAATATACAATAAGCTTTTCCAAGTTCGAAAATCGTCCTTTGTCTTTAAAAAACCGAAAAACCAATTTATCTTTTATATTTAAAGAATCCTTCATAAAAATAAAGAAAGGGACAGAAAGGGAAACATGGAAAAGCAGAATTTTCAGTTTTCCAAGTCATTTTATAAAAATGATTTACGTCAGCAGGGCTTTCAATGATTTCTGAAAATGTGTTTCTATTTTACAAGCACTTCGAATTTTCTTAACGAACATAAAATTCATTTAGACCTAAGAAATAATCATAAAACAAAATTAATACTCGATTGCATTGGGATGTTACACTTTTGCAAAATTTCATGTTTCAAGAAGGTTTGTAAAAAAGCCAAATACAATCTTTTAGTTATTTATTTTTATTTATTTGTTGTTGTTACTTGGAAATATGAGCAATTTAAAGAAAGTAAACTTAAGTTTATTGACGTTATAAAAAGGAAAATAAGTAACTTAACCAACAAATTATGTATTATCAACTTTTTTCACTGGCAGCTGCAAATACTATAAATTGCTTATGATTGCGTAAATGATGTTCGAATAGCCACGTATTGACAGTTTTTCAAATATCTTATAAAAACAGCATGGCTATTTCGTTAAATGATTGTAAACAACAGAATCAGACTATTTAATTAAAACACCCGTGAACATACTATTCGTTCATATGTTGTAGCTATAGAGTTAATTCCCGTCAATAATATTTTCTGTGGAAAAGCAAGATTATGATATCAACTTTAATAAAAAAAATATATATATATATATAAAGTTCGTGTAATGTATTTTACATATTCTAGTTGATTTATTATCTCCTAAGTCATTACCGTAACCGTTTGCTTAGAAATCTAGAACAAAACTGTATCAACGAATCCTTGTTCTTCTTTCTCTCTCGTTCTTATATTTTGTTCCTACTCTTAGCATTTCACTCTGAATTTTACTGCAGAGATTTTCTAACTCGTTGATTTTGTAAGAACTGTTCCTTTAAAAGAAATTTCAACCTTGATAACATGTAGTAATTACTTTATACATAGCCCAGTCATATTAATGTGACCACCTTGCGATTTTTGATGTTTTGTTAAATATATGGAAAAATACATGAGGAATCATCCTGAAACTCCAGGTCTGTAAAAAAAACAGGGCAGGTCCTACATTTCCACGAAATTGTTTTTCCGAAATCCCATAGGGGAATATCAACAAATTAAAAAAATCGAATAACTTTTGGATAACCCTGTCAAAAATAATGTAGCAAAAGCGTTCAAGCTGTAGATTATGATTAAATGGATAAATGTAATAAACTGTGTTCATTTTTATGAAGATAGCATGTATACACATAGAGAAATTAAGATTTTCATAAAAACAGTACCAAATTTTACCAAGTTTTTTGCTTATGATTTGCAGAATTCTTAATATAAATAAGTTCTTTTCAGAAAACATGACAAACAACATTGTACACAACATACAGTAATCAGAATTAAAAAATAATAAAAATTGTACGAATAATGAGCACGTTTACTAAATAATGTTTCGTTGCGCGTGCGTGAAAGCAATCAAAATATAATTTGCATAATGTGTTAGCTAAATTTATAGAAAAACTATTGTGAAAGACTCAAAAGCATAACTTGAAAATTCCGCTGATCACAGAATGAAGCAAAAAGATGACAGGGTGTATCAAAAATATAGTAATACGTACAATATCAAGTATTCTGTATTGACACTAATCAATGGCTATATGAATACAGAAACTCATCTTTTTGCTCCTTTTGGGGAACAACGGACTTTGAGCTTATTCTATCGACGATAATTTTTAGAATTTTCAAGCTATTTTGTGTACAAAGTTGTTTGTCATGTTTTCAGAAAAGAACTTTTTTATATTAAAAATTCTGAAAATTATAAGCAAAAAGCTTGGCAAAATTTGAGACTGTTTTGATAAAAACCTTGATTTCTCTACGAGTATACATGCTATCCTCATAAAACTGAACACACTTTATTACAATAAGCCACTTAATTATAATCTAGAGTTTGAACGTTTTTCTTACTTTCTTTTGACAGGATTATCCAAAAGATATTCGTTCTTTTTTAATTTTTTGTAGGTCTCCTGTGGGGTTTCGCGAAAAAATCTTTGCCGAAATACATGACTTGCATTATTCTGTTTATACATACACCTGGAGTTGCAGGATAATTCCTCGTGGATTTGTCTAGATATTTAACAAAGCTCTAAAATCTCAAAGTAGTCGTATTTATATGACTGGACTTTCTATATTGAATTTTTTATTAAATAGATGTTATAGAATTTAGACCTAGAGCAACTTCAATAAATCAATACTTAAAATAGATTCCTGAAAGCTTAAAATAGAAGCTTTTAAATATAAGAGTATTTTTTTCCACCGCTCGCTATTTTCAAAATAAACAACTTTACATATGACACATATAATTGATATAATGAAAGCTGCCAATTTCCATTAGTGTGAAGAGATTTTATCTGATGGTAAGTAAAAAAATACATTTCTTATAACTATAATTAACAAAAGCTTTAAAAGATTCATTTTTAACAGAAAGGACACTTTCTATCCTATTAAGAAGATAAATTGAATATTGATTCCTTAAGTAAATAAATGTTTTTGTAAAGAGTTTGATTTGAAAATTATGTTAATAACCTTAAAAGTTTAATCACTCCATGAACATACTTTTTCAAGGTAAATATTTATATTTCAGCTCTTGATTGAACTAAATATATTCGATTGGTCGCAGGTAAACTTGTACTATTGAAACAAAGTGGAAAAAAATAATTTATATAATTTTACATAATAAAAAATTGCTTCATTTTTTACATTTAAATCACTAAAGTAGAATAATTTAACTCTCAAAATTTAACTTTGAATATATGTATTGAACAGACGGATATAGAGCAATTGTTTGTTTTGTTTGTTTATTGAACAACATACATCTGACTTGTGTGCTCAACATGAAGCCTGCTTATAAGCCATCGTCAATATACAGGGACGAGATAGCACACAAGGAAATATTACAACACATGAGAAGTACAACCAGGAGCTCCACACAAAGAGTGTGTGCAATGGAACCAGTGGGATTCGAACCCACAACCTCACGATCAGCGGCGTGATGACTTAACCAGTCAGCCACGGAGGCCCTAGAGCAATTTTTTTAACATTAATTAACGAAAAAATAATATCTTCGAAAAACATACGTTATTTCAGTCATCGTATCTATGAAATCACATGATTTAATTTTCACACCATTACATTTTTTAAAATTTATTTATCACTAAAAATAACAGCGTATCTATGTACCCACTGTTTGAATGGAGTTCAGTTAACTGCGATTTAATCTGTTGAGTTATCTACATTGCAGACCAGATTTTATTACTAATAAAGTAATCTGAGCAAAATATTATCTAAACAAAATATTTCAGCAAAATATTACCTGAGCAAAATATGCTGATGGTTATCAGTCTAGTTGGATGAGATGAGCTGTAGAGCATTGACATTAAAAGTCAAAGGTTCTGGGTTCGAGGCCTGGTTTGAGAATTTTTTTGTTCAATTGAAAATTTTGAATTTGTATGACAATTTATACATTTTACACAGTAATATTCTGAGAAATATAGTAATTAAATAGAAATGTGTATTACTTTGTCTTTCATTACAAAAGCTAATATATACACTATACGGCTATTAATGACCGGACACTTTCAATTTTAGACAATTTGTCAATTATTTGAAGATATATTTGTAGGATTCTTTTGGAATTTCAGTATTATAAAGATTATGTTTGACTTCATATTTATAAACGTCCAATAGAGAAAGAGAACAATCTGGAAGTTGACATAAAATAAAAAAATAATAATAATATTTGGGATCACCCTGTGCATTAAAATACATGAAATGATCTATCGCAGTAGAATATAAATATGTGGATACTTTACAACATGTCCACTCATTTTTGTGAGAATAACACGCCAATTCCATGAATAATCATGGAAATATAACAATTTTTTGAAAAGTTAAAAAAAATTCTGGCATGTTTTTAGCTTATCACATGCAGGATTTTCAACTAAATTTAACGCCAGTTTCAGAAAATTGGCAATATATAGCAGAAACAATGTAGTGTGATTGCAATACAAATATATTAAATGTTTTGTGAAATACGCGTAGTTGCATAAAATAATTTTTATTTGCGCATGCGCTAACGATAACAACGATCTTTTTATATAATTTTATAGTAAATTCTGTGAAGAAAATTATTTTTAAAAATCCAGTCAAATATCGTGAAAATTCAGGAATATATGGGCGATAGAAGTGAGCTGACTTTTAAGTTCTCTCTAAAAACAGATTAATGATAAGGAATTTTCCACAAATTATCAACTTTAATTTAATTTTTTGAATTTCAATTTTTTTATGCTTCGTTTTATGCTTTTTTCGTTCTTATGGGATAACTATAAGAACGAACTTATTCCATGATAAAAAGAAGTATCAAAATCGAAGCATTTGTTCAAAATCTTCTCACTGATATTCATTAAATATTAAAATTTTCGCTTAAGCTCATTTTGTAAAAAATGACAATTTGCGGAAAATCCCTTATCAGTCAGCTGTTTTTTGAGAGCAGCTAAAATTTAACTTGCTCAAATGACGATATCTTTCAGAATTTTCATGATATTTGACTGGATTTTTTTATGAGTTTCTCCACTGAATTTACTATTAAATTATGTAGAAAGATTATGTTGTTAATTATGTTGTTATCGTTCACGATTGCGCATATAAAAATTAATTCATACAACTACTTATATTTCATAAAATATTTAATATATTTATATTGCAATTGCACTTTATTTTTCTACTTTACTTTGCCATTTTTTTCTGAAACTGGTGTTAGATTTGATTGAAATCCTTGCATGATATATACTAAAAATATGCCAGAATTTTTTTTAAAAATCTCCATATTTTCATGAATTTACGTGATGTTCTTACAAAAATCAGTGTACATGTTGTACCGTATCCACATATTTCTTGTCACAATTCCTACATCCTGAAGAACAGCTGAGAACCTGATTCCAATTCTGATTCAAACTATCTGCTTCAAAAATTCCACTATTTCACTCTTTTGACAATATCTGTATTTTTGAGCAGAAAAATAATCATCTTGCAATTTCTTCCATCTCCTATTTCCATCCCTTATCATTATGATAACTGATTGCTTTTTCATTGCTTTATGCTCCACATTTGCTTGCCTCCGAGAATTGCTCTGAAGGCATGTTGTGGCCTGTCACCAAATACGTGACTATAAATCGCATCGTAAAACAGAAGGAAAGCCAATGAAAATCATAAAGACAAAAAAGAGATACCGACGAATGAGCCAAATAATACTTAAAATTTTTGTTCAATGCGCGAAAAGGCTCTAAAAATCGCCTGATTTAAAATGTACTTAATTATTAAATAATACAAAATTAAATAACACAATTAAATAAGAGTTTATTTAAACATTTCATAAATTAAACATGACATTTCAAGTAAATTCAGCTACAATAAAGTTTATTTAACATTTCTAGAAATTTTTGCTAAAAAAGTTCAAAAATCAGCATTCGAGCAACATTTCGTGCCATTTGCGGCAAATGAAGGAATTGTCCAAAAAATCGCAAATTCTTGTGTGAACTTAGTGCCACAAGTGGCAACTTTTCCGCACTACCCATCATCGAAAATCAAAAAAAGTATTTTCGGCTCTTCCTAATGCATATAACAATTAGAGGCAGGGCGGATTGATAATTTGGTCTCTCCTGGCTCTAAGCTCTTGATTAACGATTAAGGCGAAAGTTTAAAATAGGATTGCGACTTAAAGCTTAAAAAAAATTAATGTGATACTCATTTTATTTAGGATTTTAATCTCTACAATATTTGTACTGATATATTTTTGAAAAAGTTAATTGTTTTGAGATATTGTTAAGATATTTAAAAAAACATGGTTTTCGACTATAAATATGTACATATTTTCTAACGTTCACATAGTACGAGGGGTATTCAGTCGAGACCTAAACTAAAATTATTAAAACAGCTTCCAGTTTTTCCCTAACTAATTCAGAGTTCAACTGCCTGACCACAGGGCTAAAATTTTACAGTAGAATTGTAACCTTAATGATGAACAAAAATTTTAATCGTAGGTGTTCATTTTAGTCAGAATTTGAAACTCTACAACATTTTTATTGACAATATTTTTTATAGAGTTAATTGTTTTGAGATAATGTTAGGGTATTTAAAAAGAACATTTTTTTTCTTTTTTACTATAAATTTATACATATTTTCTAACACTTACCTACTACGAGGGGGAAAGTTAGGTTATTCTTTCTAGATCTAAAGTGAAGGGATTAAAACAATTTCCAGCTTTCCATAATCCATTCCGAATTCAACACCCTAATAATTGGGTTTAAAAGCCTCTTCACTTTTCGAGTATTCAGTTTGTCGCTAATGGATCTTGTAAGGAAAACTGTCTTCAAAAAGCGTGGAATTTTTTAGTACTACAGTTTGAAAAATTATCCCCTTTTACTGATCTAACAATTCAGATAAATGAAACAGACATTGTCGCCGTTAGTTGTTCATAACGTTGTTTAATCTTTAAAGTTAAAAAAGAAAAGTCGCGTTTTCTAGGATTTTCCACCGCATTTAGGGAATATGGGAGCGTTGTAAAATGAATGCTGTATAATGTAATGTAATTTATTTTTTAATAAAAAGTTTAAATAAAAATTTTTAATTATTTTTAAATTAAAAATTTACGTACAAAAAAAATTTCGCGGTTTTTTTTTTCTTGAAATTCGGATATTTCATTATATATCATTTATATACTCTTGCGCTAACATTTTAAATACAAGAACATTGTCGCAATGTGGGTAGTCAAACTTAGGAACAAAAGGAAAGAGTTTAATATAGAAGTTTATTTTATTTCAACCATTTAAAAATTCTTCCAGTATCAGCTCGTCATAGAATTCACAATCCCTTTATTACCAAAGTTTTAATAAACTACTTTTTTCCTTGTTTAATAACAGAACATTCCACGAATATATAAGTTCAAATTTATATACAAAAATTGGGGTTGGACATTTATTTTCAGCACCAAAGACGAGCCGTCACTCAGTTCTTCACTAATATCTTTGAAAAGTAAACTGAACGATAAGACCATCGCATATCACCAAAAAAGAATTTATGTTGTAATCATATTTTCTGGAATTGTTTATAATTTTACTGTGTTTTTACAGAATATCACATGTATTTTCTAGTATGATTTTGAAAAATACACTATAACAATTAGATCTATAATTTATGAATCTTAATCATTCTTAACAAATAACTGTCATTGGTAATTACCATACGGTTTTCAGTTGCTTCTAATTGTGTCAGTTAAATATTACACTATTATAATTATTATTTTATGAACTAAAATGACTAAATCTTTGTGCATGGAAAGTTAATACTGCTTCTGCATACATTTCTGAAGATATACAGAGTAAGTGATTTTTCTCAATTAACAAAAGGCGTCTAAATATATGAGAAAAGTTTAACTATTTTTACCACTATTTTGAATATATATATATATATATATATATATATACTATACATATATATATATATATATATATATATATCTTCTTAACATCTTTTCGTTGCAATGATTCGTTGCAAATAGATGATTCACTGCAAATAGGCCGAAATGAGAGTTCTGAGGGAGAGACTGTGAGAGAGTGATGAATTTTAACAAAAGGCCTATTTACTTTTTTACCATTATCTAAATTGAGATTTGACTCAGTAGGCTTTAACTATTTCTAAATATTTATAAATGAGTAATAAATATTTTCTTATACTTACCTGTATTCAGTAGGGGCTGATGAGGGAGTACTGTGGTTCTAAGTCTTCCTCATCACTCCCTCATCAGCCTCCCTCATCACTGGTACAGATAATAGGGATGAGATTTCCGCGTTTTTGCACACCTGATGTTATTAGAAAAATATTATTTCATTTAATCGGAACATTTTTAAGATTTAAGAGAACAGCATTTTTTCTAAGAAAATGCTTGTGTTCAAAAAAGCGGAAATATCATCCCTAAGGCAAAATATTTAAAAAAATTAATTATTGCTGTTTTATAAGTATTTAGAGATAGTCAAAGCCCACTAAGCCTTATTTCAATTCAGATAATGGTAAAAAAGTTAATGGGCGTTTTGTTAAAATTCATCACTTCTGACAGTCACTGCTTTATAACTCTTATTTTGGCCTATTTGGAGAGAGCCTCCCATATGTTAATTAAAATATGTTGAAAATTACTGATTTGGGATACTGGTACGAAGAAAAAAATATTCTATATGCTCTGACTCTTGTAACAATTTAACATTGTCATTGCTTTACTAATGTAATGACTAAAAGATTCAATATTTTACTATTATTTTGATTTTATAAATGTGGAAGTGTAATTTGTATGAGAATATTTTTGCATTGTTTAATATACACTGGTGGGCAAAAATTAAGGACAAGAGGATTTTACGAATGTAATGTGGCCCAGAAGTTGTCCACATCGACCAAAATCATAACATAAGAACTTCAAGATGCTAAAATATGGGACAAGTGTTAAAAACATATAAACAAAGAATAAAAAGGATACATAAGCACTTTATTGTAAAGGGGACTTGGAGCACAAATGCAGAAAGGACAGATGCGTGCTTCTTGCACGCACCTCGCAGGAAAAAAATTAGTCTCTAATAGGGGATATGGTCACCCCCAGACTGTGATGAAAGATTTACGACGCCTCATGCAAAGGACAGCGTTGTCTAGGAGCTGTTGAGGCATCGAGTCTGATTCCTCCTGTAACGCCAATTTCAGCTTTTGAATTGTTTCCGGCGCCAGGTCACGTGTTGCCAAGCATATCCAGAGAATGTTCCACACGTGTTCTGTGGTATTCAAGCCCGGAGATGTTGCAGGCCATATCCATGAGTTGAATATCTTCACTCTCCAAGAGTTTTTCGATAACCGCTGTATGATGACGGAGAGCGTTGCTGTCCGTGAAGAAGAAGTCTGGACCCACAACATCTCTAAAAAGACGCACGTGAGGCAAGAGAATCTCCACGCAATAGCGGGCACGAGATACTAAACGCGTTTGGAAGACTTGTAGGTTCGTATGGCTACCAAACATGATACCACCCCACACAAGAACTCTGGCATCCCCAAAATGGTATCTTCCGATGATGTTGAAGTGAGATTAAATGTTTCCTGCTCTCTCCAGATGTGTAAACGTCCAGAATCGCTCGTCATACTAAATTGGCTCCCATCCGTAAAGATTACTCGAGCCCACTACTGTTGTGTCCATTTTTGTGATTCTGGTATCACAGAATTCACCGTCTCCAATGTGCAGGCGTAATAGTACACGCTGTACTGGGTGTCGTGCATATAGACCCCCTCCCCCCTTTGTATAGCCTTTTAGCCATGGTAAAACGTGATATCTGACGTTCAGTAGTCTGTTCAATCTGTCTTGCGATTTCTACAGCTACCGGCCTCCTGTAGGGCAACATAATGGTCGTCTGCTGTTGATGTTGCTTATGGGCGACCACTGCTAAATGCTCGGACTGCTGAATGCTGATCTCCTCATTTGAAATGCACTTCAGGCTCGTAAAACGATGTTATGAGCAATAATTAACTTTTGTGACATCACTTGTCACATTTCGACCTTCTTACAACTTCTAAATGAATCGAGCTCGTGTAAATTCATCCAGATGACATCTGCTGGATTGCCTCTTGTCTATATTATACAATAGTAGTAAAACAACGTCTTTGAAATCACTTTGCACAGTCCAATAGATTTCACCAAATTTTTGAAGGGTCACCGCCTCTATGCTTTATCCCCCCTTAACACCTCCTCTTTTTACGGCATATGCCATACATCGGCATGTCTATCTGCATTTTTTTTTTCAGATCAATCTCCTGGTTGGCTTTTCATTTTGTTCGCTTGCCTTTTTCGGCTTTTATGTTAATTTGTTTCCTCCGTCCTTAATTTTTGCACACCAGTGTATATTATTTTGTTTAGCATAATCTAAATCTCAACAAAAAAAGTCACGAGGAAAACTTTAAACATATTTTATATATGTTATATTTAAATTAACAAAAAATTGCTAGTGAATTTAGATGTTGTTTACTCCATAAAAAATAGGGCATGTAAGTATTTGATTTATTTCAATAGTTTAATGCAATGAATACAAAAAATGCGATATTGACATCAAATAATAAACTTTTACAGTGACCTTGTATACACAGCTGTTACTTATTCCAATTCTTAAGAACCTATATTTCCGAATAGTGATTTTATCTAATTTAATTACAAATTTATCGCTTTAAGTGAAGCGAATACTTCTGTTAAGATATAGTTGTAATCAAAAATTGGAAGATTTAACAGTTATGATCGCGTGCAATTGGAAGCCTATTTTGAAAAGTAAGTAATTTAATTCTGCCGCATGCCAGACGACGAAAATTGTAATTAATGTTAAATAATTTATTGAAATAAAACCTGAAACATTCCCTTTCACATACGTCTTTCAAAATCAATATAATAGAAAGCGTGCCTTTTGTGAATCTAAGTGGGCGGTATTGCATTACAAAAAATCAAATGTGATGATTATTTAATAACGTAAATACCATTTTGAATAGGAAACTTTCATTACAAAATAGCCGATCACTTAAAACTGTCTGACTTTTAACGCCTATATTAAAATGTCTGTAAATCGTGTGAAGATTAATGGATGTGTACATTGTGAAACTCGCTGAATAGTTGTAGAACCCTTGTAATCGTTATAAAAAAATATATTTCGCATAATGATGTCAATCTAAGATGACGCAGACTTTTAGAGAAAAATATGTCCAAATTAATTGGATCTAAATTCAGACAGTTTCCCGTGAAAGTATTTAAACTAGAGTTTTTATGTCACGCTTTACTAGTGAAATCAATTAAGTATTATACTGCTTTTCCTCACGCAAAATGATGTATTTGTGACTAAGAATTCGATATGAACAGTTTGCATTTATGCTAGCTATAATACTTGTGCTCAAAACGAGGGCAAGATATGTATCGTATGTACTGCATTCCTCGTATCACTTCTTGGATCATGTTAAATTAAGTTTATACTTCTTAAATAATTTATTAAAAATTCTGTTTTCACTGTCCAAGCAGTCATATTTTATACTTATGAAATAACAATTTTTTTCAACGGATATTGTCATAAAACGGGTAGCTATGACACATTGCATTTTACCATCAAATGTCTATTAAAAAAAACAACTATGGTATATTAGGTCTTAACCCTTTTCAAATATTTTCTGGGAAGGATTAAATTATAGCTGGCGTCTTTCATCAATGATGCAGCTAAAAATAAATAAGATTTAAAATATTATGGTGATAATATTCACAAATACTTTCCAATCTCTTTTAAAAAGCGTATTCACTCTTGTTGAAAGGAAGATACCAGAGTAAAATCCGTTTAATTAAGATCATCTTGTAGGTTTTCGAGGAAATCATGACTGTACATTTTTATCATATCAAATATCACCATTTCATTACAGATTAAAGAAAATAAGCCACAAAATTTCTAAAAATATATAATAATAAAAGAAAGCTTTGTTCTGTGTGTGTCTGTCTGTTGTGCGGTTGCTAGAAAAATTTACCGCAGGTGCAAGACTGAAAATTTAGATGATGGTAGTCCAAAGCGTGTATTGATGCACCCGAGGCTCAGAGTTTTAATTTTTGATAATTAGTCGTGTTGTTAATTAAAAAATCAACTAAAATGCATTGTTTTGTTGAAAATTGGCAAGCACATTACCTCAGTTTGATGCAAAAAAGCATACTTCAAAAGCTCACATCCGTTGTAATTCCTCCACCACTTGAAATAGTTGCCAGGAAAGTCCGTGTAGTACAAAAAGATAGGATAGTGGGCATTTTAATGCAGATGGAAACTAAAAAAAAAAATATTTTAAATAAGGATTTGAAAATTCGCGCACATATGCAAACTGCTATTCTATTTCAGTAAGTCCAAAAATTAAAAATTCATCAAGAACTTCCTAAAATATTTAATTAAAAATTCTTCAATAAAAAATAATTCTTATTTACATGCTAAGATCGAGTCTTCTTTGATAAAACCAACTTTTATTGTCAATAGTGGATAAAAACCACTGTCAGAAATTTAAAGGGTATTGAAATTTATAAAAAATTTTCAGGTGTGGATTTGAAAATTAGATATATACGGAAAACTGCACTCTATTTCATGAATTCAGAAAATCCAGAAAATTCACCAGTAACTTTTTATTTTTTCTAAAAAACGATTTTATGTGCAAAAAGAAATATTTTCTGCATTTATTCCTATCGCACTTTAATTAAATCTTATGTTTTCTTTACTAATTATCATTATTCTAAATCCAATTTTTTTATGGTGCCCGAATGCATATATTTTATAATAGATAAAAGTGATAAGCATTACCATTATTTCGTACAGTAATTTCTGAAAATCTTATCTTGGTTCCTAATTATCCGAGACCCTTATATCGACATCCTTGAAAAATTCACCAAAGGGGTAACTTGGTGATACAACTGTTTCTGCCCTCTCCTTCTTTCTGATAATTAGGGTAGTAGTTGCATCTTGGGGGGGGGGGGGGCACTTTCCTAACTTTTTCTGTACCCCTCATCGGATATATCTTTGCACAATCTTTGACCGCTCTTTCATATTATCTCCCTCCGTCCCTTCCCATTTACCCCTCAGGGGATTTTTCACTTATTTGAGTGCGCACCACTTCGACTAATATATCGGAGTTCATTCGATAACGTTGCTGGAAGTGACGGAGACATATGTTAGAGTTTCATTTGAAGGTGGTTTGTTTACAACTTATTGCGCTCCGTGATCGTGAAAGGTGGAAACCTTTCACCGGCCGGGTAAGACCTAAAGTTTCTTCAGCTCTGCACAGTATGCCTGCTATACACTGCTAAGACTATATCAATACGGTAGGGACATGTGTAGGAGTTTCGTAGTAAAAGGAATGTTTGCCGTATGCCGTGCGCAGTACGCACGGCATACGGTACCTAATTAACGGGAACCCAAACCGGAAATTCATTCGGTTCCAGATTTCTTTTTTAGGGGAAAATTTCATATGAATTTGAGGTTCCGATGTAATTACATAAATCTTAAGATTCATTTAAAGTTATTATTACGGATCCGAACAACGCATGCCAAGTCAGCTAGTAAAATATAATCTGAATGTTGCCAAGATAAAAACAATAAAATGATTCGTTGCCTTTTTTATGACTTATGAGCACTGCTGCTTAATAACGCTGGTTCTTACTTCAGCATTGTCGTGTATACCAGCCACTTTAGCATATAATATTTAATCTTTAACTTCTGTACCAGTAATTGTAAACCCTTTTTAAGTCTTGTAGATGTACTCAGTTACTTCCAAAGCGGTTCATAAATAATGGATGATCCGGCATGATAAAGATCCGATGATGATACATCTATACTTATCTATCTGTCCATATATATCTTTATGAATCAATATTTCAATGGAAAATAGTTTTGAGATCTGGAAATTATGAGTGGTGACAATATAAAAAAATTTTTGGAGTTGGTATTCCTCAGAACTGCTTCAATAGTTATTTTTTTAATATTTTGTAATGAAAGCTACCAAGAAAAAGTAGTTATCTGTAAGACTGCTATCAGAAGATAAGAAATAAAAAGCTTAGAGCAGTTAGCATACCACATTCGCAAGCTAATGTTAAATTAATGTATTATTTATTTAGGAATTTCTCTTTTTAATTTCTATATTTTATAGTAATTATTTTTTGCATATGGTACCTGAGTTCAATGTCTAACGTGATATCTGCATTTTTTTCGGTTTTAGAATTTTTCTGCTTTTCTTTCAATTTTGAAAAAAATGATTGATTGTTTTCGAAGCTGAAAGTGTCTTGACATAAGGGCACTTCAAATAACTAAAAAATGTGCAAAATTATAAGAACTCAGGTATTCTATGCAAATTAGATTTACAAATATTAAAATGCTTTTTTTTTCTTTTGACGGATTCTTTCATATTTTCAACATTAGCTCGTGACTTTCGTTGCGTATCTACTGTTCTTTAAGTTGAATTCAATAAGCGAGATTTTGCCTCTTATATTTTTCGTATACCGATTACGAATATAAATAACGTTGGAATCTCTAACATGGAAAATGTACATAGATACATAAATGAACATGTGCATACAGACATGTATAATAGGTACATACATATGTGGTACATAGATGATATATGCGCCACAAAATCTATTCTTGACGTCAATAGAAAAAGAGGACAAAATGTTCTCATTTAGGCTTGCATCTTCACATTCTCTGATGTACATTTACCTTAGTCAGAATACAGCCTTCACCTAACTATGCATTTCAGATTTTGAGAATTTTTCAACCTTGTACAGATTTTACTGAAACTTTTGCTTTTATCCTCACATACAAGACTCGTATATGATACCATACATGAGCCAGGTACATAGTTAACCGCAACCCTAAAGTAGTGAGAGATTGTTTAACTATTTCAAAATCTAAATGGTCTAAATCTTTAACTGAAGATCCTATTGTACTTCATAAATAGTTGTTTTATTCATCTGGTCATCCAGCAACTTGTAGCAATTGACAAAGTTTAACACTTTAGTGCCTTTTATCCTTTAAAAAAAATTTTATTCCTTAATGGACAGACATTAAAGAAAAGAAATACTGAAAAAAACTATCACTCTTATGTTTTTCAGTATCTTGGATTTTTTAAAAAGGTTGCCAAATTGCAACACCATGTATTAATTGCACATATACAATATTTGTTGCAAAAAATCTTGCTGAAAATTACTTAAAATAACGTTTAAAAACATATGCTTTTGAGAAAGATTTTATTAAATAAAATTTTGCATTTTAAATATTTTTTATTATTGTTATATATGCATCTATGGCTAGGAAAATGGGAGGCTTCAAAAGTTCCTTTTTATTTGTAGCTGATAAACAACCTATGGTATTTTTGATGAAGTAATCCAAAAGATATGGCCAATATGAATACATAAAGCATAAAGTTATTTAAAGACAACGGTAAATAAACGATAAGTAGAGAAATTTTAACTTGTTGTCAAATGGAAACACTAAGCATGAGACTGTTAAATTACAATCAACGTTTCCGTTTGCATTATCAAATTTTCTCGCTAGCAATCAAATGAGCGTTGTACTTATAAAGATGCTATTATTTCATTTTTGTTGCGTTTTTTTCCAAGCAAAATATTTCACAATACTAGAAGACAAATACTGTATTTACTCGCACTTTTTTGAAAAAACTAAGGCAAAATTTGTAGGTGCGCGTTATTCACGGAATAATTTTTTACTGTTTGAAGTAATAACACGATATACATATGAAGAAATACATATTAAGAAATATATTCAAAGAAGACATAAAAATAGGAAAATTTAACTTAATAGAAGTATTGCTGCATCATTATTTCACTCCTTGCACTTTTTAAAAGGAAAACGCCAGTAACGTTATTTAAACACTAAATTAGCAATTCTCATTGCCGTCAATCACTTCTATACCACGTCATTTACTCCCTACCAGCAATCTAAAAATGTAATTTTGCCTTATTTCCTGGTTTAACGCAAAGTTTGTTTCGACATTCTTTACTTAAATTCCTTTGGCCATTCATTTATTTGCATATCAAATTTCTGGTCCGTGTTATGTACGAGATTTTAAAAAATCGTCATTTTTCCTTCAAACGTAAGGGGTGCACGTTATGCACACTTGCATATACACGAGTAAATACGATAATTTTACAAATCAGAAGAAAAAATGACGTTTCCGTAATACTTACAAAAATATACGTTTAAGGAAAGCAAGTACCAAATTGCATTGATAAAAAAAATTATCTATTAGAAGATTTCGTATAAAGTATAAAAAAATTTAGTGCAAGAAACCAAAGATAAGAATGATATATTTTCAAAAATAGATTCAGTTTCATATCTCATATTTTTGTGTGTGTGTGTGTGTGTGTGTTTTTTTTTTTTTTTTTTTTTTTTTTTTTCCAGAAAAAACGTTCACAATCTACAACGTTTTCGTTTTTGACTTCTTGTTATAATCTGTCATGCGCCATTTTATAGTTTTATCTTTACAAATATTAAAAAAATTATCTTAAACTGAATCTACTGGATTATCATCAGATATATATTGAATAGATTGACTTTTTCCCAATTTTCAGATATAATGGTAGACGTTCTGCACAATATTTTTCATTTGATAATGTAAAACAAAATAAATGTAAACAACGGCGTAACATACATCAATTACGTTTGCACATAATTAAATGTTTAAAATGTGAAATAATTAAGTAATATATCTATTTGTGAAAGTAGCGTTAAATTAAAATTTTCTGAAACATGCATAAAATTGCTTTAGACATAGTGAAAACCAGTCTCCAAAAAGATATAATTAAGTAAAAAATTAATATTCATGTAGAATCGGTGCCCTATTTAAGAATAATTTAAGAAATATCCCGTTTGTCGTAAAACTTGTGCACTCACATCCTCTGAAATGTTAAATAAAGCATAATGCCGCAATATGCAGACGAATTTCTAGAATATTTTAATCAAATAAATAACGCTAAGAATAATATGTTACACTGCAAGGTGCGTTATTTAAAAGGGGCTCAAATGTCCGTGCGCTATGTAAAATTTTGCTTGCATGTAGTACCTGATTTATAAACAGATGCTTTTTTTGCGTTGTATGGTTTAGCACTTTCGCAAATAAATCATATTTTAGTATTATTATTCATAACTTCATTAGTTTTTGCATCGAAAATCTTCCAAAAAAAGCAAAAGATTTCGCTTCAGATAATTTTAAGATACATTCCATTAAAATATCTTATTATTAAAATGAAAGGTCGCCTATGAATATGAAATGAAAAAGTATGAAAGAAGAAGGCTGTTTGAGCTATAAAAATATTTATTTTTAGTATTAATAATAGAAAGAATAAAGAAAGATAATCGTACTGTATTGTTGACTTTTCTTGTTGTTTAAAATATGATTACATGTGATTTGTATTAAAGTAAATATTCCTATAAATGTTGATATTGCGTTCCAATAAACTCTTACTATTCAATTATTTATATGTATCTATAGTAACGGTAATATTGTCAAACATTACTATAGAAAATATGCGTGACGACAGATTTGATTTTATTATAATGAATTTGTATTCCGATGTGCTCTATAATAATCAAATTCCAAACAAATTATACAGTCGAGTATTTACATAAATATACCAAAAATAATCTAACCATCTAATACATATAAAAGTTCTCAAACAAAACGTGATTAGCTCTGAAAAGTGGACTACTAGACAACCGTATATTTTTATGCAATTATATGCTCATATTATTTTTCTGATATTATATTTTTGCGGTTCCAAATAATTTTCATATTAATGTAAATTTTAGATTGTGTTAAAAATACAAGAAAAGGGTGTAATTATTTACTTTAAGTTGTTCAGATATTTATTAGATGTATAAATTCAGATTTTATTAGATACATAAACTCAGATTTTATTAGTTGTATAAATTCATCATTTTATCAGGTGTATCTCCCACTTTTTTTAAATGCAGAAAGGAAATTGTCACCTAATCGCATTACAAGAACAATCCTTGTCCCTTAAAGTCTGGCTGTAAGGCTACCCGTTTTCGAAGATCCCATCGTAAAATATAATCAATTTGTATTATGTTAATTTCATCAAATTGTGAATTTGGGAGGACTAAAGCATCCAATACATTGTCTATTTAGGCGACGTCGAGATTATATATATTTTTTCGTTGCGGCAGAGCGAAAGCAGTGTGGGTCTGCTATCTTTACTCTCGGAACAGACTGAATCCACACCCCTTCAAGACTTCCTGGAAGATAACCCATCTATGAAAGATTTCACCAGAAGAATTTAAAGTGTTGTTTCTTCTCAAAATGAAACACGGTTTTATTTGGCCAGGAAGTTGTACTATCCATTCTTCTGGCAGATTACAAGCGAGTTCAGCTATGGTAGAAGCTTGATTGTTTTCAGGCTTCCGCATTCATTAACCCCTTGCGGCGCGGTGGTTTCATAGCTATACCACTTAATTTTAATTCCTAAACACCACACTGACACCGGAATTTTGATTAAAAAAAATTATTTTCATTCAATGCGTGAAATGAATCTGTTTCTTATTTACAAATAATTTTTTTTTCCAATTCCGGTGTCAGTCATTAATTTCAACACTTAAGCAATAAATTTTCTCTGCGCCGCAAAGGGTTAAGCCAATTTTCGATTTTTGAAAATGAACCGAGTCGCTCACCATGAACAGTTTTGTGTGCAGAGCAAACCAATGGTAATTTAGCCCCTTCGGGATAAGTGTCTTTTGCAGAATTTTTTATTTCTTATCACAGGTTTTTCAAATCAGAATTTTTTGCATAAGTTAATTGGGAAAATACTCGGATGAAATAAGGCAAAATTTGCATTTGAATTTTACTGATGATAATAACCAAGGATTCTAAGCAACTTATGTGGCACGTATACCAGGGGATTAAATGACCTACTTCCGATGCTTTAAACATAAAGTATATCGTATCCCAGCGAAGTGCTTCTATAGTTTTCTTGACTAATCTTACAACTTGCAACCGATCAACTGGTAAAACAAAACGGCAAAGTCTAAAAAGAACTATTAAAACTGCATCCAGCAATCAGTAATAAGTATTAGAAGCAAGTATTAGTTAATTTGAACGAAGAAATGTAGCAAAAACGTCCAGAATGCGCCTAAATATACGAGAAGGTTGTTATTCTTCAAGTTGCTCAAAAATACTAAAAGGAATTCTTGAAGTACTTCGTTGAATTGTAAATGGCCCACCCAATGTATTAAAGTATGTTTTTCCTTAAGATGTTTATTTCTTGCGATCCACGAAGAGCAGAGTAAAGTCGCAGAGTAGTTTAGTTTTTTTTATAGAAATTGTAAATTGACACTGCTACTTGACTGCTTCAAAATAACTTCTAATACTTCTTTCATTGCGGAATTCATTTGTTACCTGAGATATGGACGAATGTTATAGCTTTTCAGTGAATATGGGTTGAAAAAATCCTTGTTTCATTTTTCTAAAAATAACTATATTTTCATTACTTAATAAAGAACAAAATTATAATTATACATCTAATAAATGCTGAAGAAAGAAACTGAATAATGTAGGCAGAAAAACCTATTTTATTTCTTTCAATCTTATTACATCCCGATAAACGCTTCATGAATAAGGACGTAACACGATAACTTTACATGGCATAGCTTTTAAATTATCTTTATAAAATAAAAATGTTACATTTCACATTAGATCTTATAACGTTTAATAAGGTCGCAAACGGGGGCCACCGTGGCTGAGTGGTTAATCCACCCCGCCGCTAATCGCTTGTGAGCGTAGGAGGCTTGTTGGGTTCGACTCCTCTGGCTCCATTGCACGTATTCTTTGTGTGAAAGTCCCGACTGCTCTCGTGTATAAAATTTCCTTGTGCAATCTCGCCCTTGTATGATGACGGATTTGTAAAATAATTTGTATTGTATAATTATGTTTTCACAGCAATCTCCACCTCGGTGAACTGTCAATGTCGCAAACCACTTATAAAGTCGAAAATACAAGATGTCTCGTTTTAACTCAAAACTGTACATCTTTGTTCATAACTGTAAAGATTTTAGTGATTTCTAAGCAAAATTTTCAATATGCTAACTTTGTTTTGTATAAAATATGATAACATTGTAGATAATAATGGATGTGAGGTGTAATTATGGCAATCCCCTACAAAAATTCCAGGTAACGCATAGTTTGTCGCAGAAGAAGAAAAAAACAGGTTGCGATACTTTAACTCATCTTGGCTATCACATGATAAATACAAATATTTTTGCAAATTGCAGAATTTCCATGTGATGAAAATAGACTGAAAAGAAGACGAGTTCGGTGAAATAGTGTAATCTGTAACTTTCGTGGTCTGCGGCAGAATTCAATAATATGGACTAAATCATATAGGTGCTCAATATTCAGTGCTGGAAAATGTTTAGGATCGCCAAAAAACAGCAAAGATCTTATTTTAATGAAAAACAACATAATTGCAGAATTATACACATGAATTTATACAAATTTCTACATTTGTTTTAAATTACAATATTATATATATTTAAATCAAAAATTCATTTCTAGATAACACAATTTGGTAGAAAAACGTTAAGGACCAATATATTTAAAATCTAAATTACACATTAGATAATTTGTACATTAATTTTCAGTATTTTGTTTGTTTCTCCTGAACATTGATGGCTTCCAAAATATGCTTTGACAAGGGCCCTTTGACAATACACTTTGACAAGATTTTACGTGAGTTTTTATATATACTTTTTTATTCTTTGCAGTTGTTAAACTATAAATTGAAAGAAATAAAATATATAGTTCAATTGTTACGCGATTTTGCACCCTAAAACGTTATGCGAAAAGCATTTGGCATCGATCTTTTCTCGAGATCTAATGAAGTGATTTCAAAACTTTTTTCTTAATTTTGGAAGTAGATAAAATGTAACTTAATCGTCCATAAAAAATAAAAAAGTTGTTTAGTTACGAAATTTAGGTGAAAAAAAAAAAATTATGAAAAACTAAAACAATTAATATGTTTTTTAATTATTTGTAAAACAATTAAGATTACTGTTCCATTTTTTTTCATTTTTTGCCGAACAATCAATTTATAACTTGCATACTACCAAAATTAGTAATATAATAATCGCAATCGATTCAATAGTTCTCGAGATAAAAGTACAACAATATTAGCTGCTTTAGATATGTTTCGAAACTTCTGTTGCCACATTTAAAAAATCATCTTTTTGAACAATGGTTGGTGTATCAGGCAAAAAAGCATCAATATTTGTAAAATATGTGCGGTGGAAAATTCATTTTATTATATTTATATCTCTAATGGAAAATAGAGCCATTTCCGATATTACACGATTCGATCATATCATTGCTGTTGATAATATCAATAATTAATGTTTAATAGCTTTTTATAAATATTTTATAGAAGTATTTTAAATATACAATAGTTAATGAAGCTCTAAAAAGTAGAAAACATTTGTCAAGAGGCAAATATACAACACGGTGATAAGTCATTCTGCATTTTTTCCTGTTTATAATTGCAATCGATTTTTACAACAAATATGTAGCAAACCACCGTGTAGCTTTTTGTCCTATCGACACTTGTATATTTTCTGCACGCAAACATATATTCTGTTCAATATGCCATGTAATTCAGGCAAACCAAAAAGAGAAAAAGTACTTTGAATAATTGAAGTTACAAATACGCATTTTCTATGAATCAGTATTTACCATGACTTTTCTGGAACATGAAAACATAAAATTAATCTTTTATTTTCCTCTTCGCGAAAGAATTTGATGTATATATGTGTAAGAAATAATTATAGACAAAAAAAGATTGACGATGCGTGTTTTTTTATATTTTAGAGATGAAAAAGAAAATGTATATATCGTGTGTTATAAAAGAAATAAAAATAAAACTATTTATTTAATATGTTTATACAAATAGAACGCGTTAAGCAAATCATTTTAAAAATCATATTAAATCATAATAAATATATGTATTGAAAACATAATGTTCACAGATATCGATTTCCAATATCTATTTAAATCGCTAGTGGCGATTTTGAAATATTTGCTAGTGGCAAATATTTACAATCTAACACATTTATCAGAATATCAGTTAAAGTAACGATGAGCTTACTGTGATATAAGCTCAATTCCCTAAATAATTCTAATTCGGTTTTATGTTAGGTCATGTAATATGAAATGTCCTACATGAAAATGAAAGTTTCATCTATTATAATTTAAGCAAGAATTAGCATAATTAATCGAATTATGAACCTAAAATATCTGTGCATTTTGTCATCTTAACCCTTTCCGGCGCAGTGTTGCCGGGTCGGCAACACCTAAAGTTCCCCCTGTTTAGAGACACAAAAACTCCGTGAATATTTCAAAAACTACTCTAATGGTTACTTTAAATCTTTCTTATGAGTTCTAGATGGTAGAACCACAGACATCAAATTCTACTGTTTTTAAATAATAGGTAAAATATTTTACTCTAATACGCGCTTCAGAGCAATGCTCTTCTCACTGCGCTTATCAATGCTATACTTATGGGGTCTTACCACTTCGGCAACAGCTGTATAATTAAAATGGTTTGTGCAATCTTGACAAAATTATACCTGTATACTCCTCTAAGCCTAAATAGATTGCCCAAATTTTTTCTTTAAATTCCAACTTTAAAGGGTTAAATAAAGGTAGTTCGTTGTTGCCGGTAGCAAAAATAATCTGAAGGAAATCGTGGACAGCAAGAAAAACATTTTCTACTGCCTGTTAGGAATTAAATATTTTTCTTTGCAAGAAGTGATCCAATGTTCTGAATATATGGTTATCAGTAGGCACAAGGAAAGGGAATACGTTGAAGGTCAGGCAGTTTCCGAGTCTAGCTCCTGTAGTTTAAGCAATGCATCCTATGGTTGGACATTGTCGAGCAAGTGTATTGCCCTTCCTCTATTCACCAGTCTCGGTTGGTTTACCTGAAGCTCCATCGTCATTTCACATAACTGATATGCCGTAGTCGACTGACCAGGGCTCGTGAAGCTGATATAGAAATTACCTCTGCTGGACCACCAAACAAACACTATTAGAGTTTTTCTATAATACTCGGTTTTGGAGGCCGATCCAGTGGCGTGGTCGGTAGCGGCAGCTGCTGCCACACCGTGGGTTTCTGGTTCGAATTCGGGTACGGGCATGGATGGTGTGTTGTCCTTTTGAAGTGTAATTGGCTGAGCGAAGCGAAGTCTTATACTCAGAGTACGTAACGATATTAAAAGTAAAAAAAATTCTTTCGTCAAGCAAATCTCAAAAAGTACTTGTCGGATTTTGATTCTGTTTGTACCAGTAGGTACCTATGAAGGTAATCTGGTGAATGCACCATCTACGAAAAAATAGTTCCAAATAGTTTAAAAGTTATATTTAAAAAACTGATAAAAAAGCACAATTTATTTGCATACGTCACAGAAACTTGGTGTGCGTCATTTTTCACCAGCTTGATATTTTCATAAACAGCCGAACCAGAACACATGGAGTAAGCAGTAATTGTCTGAGCGAAGCGAAATCTTATACACGTAGTATGTAATGGTATTAAAAGTAAAAAAATATTCTTCCGTCAAGGAAATCTCAAAAAATACTTGACGGATTTTGATTCTGGTTGTACCAGAAGGTACCTATGAAGGTAACCTACTGAATGCACTTACTACGAAAAATAAGTTCAAAATAGTTTTTAAATTATATTTAAAAAACTGATAAGAACACACAGTTTGGCTACATACGTCACGAAAATTTAATGTGCGTCATTTTCACGAGCTGGATGTTTTAATTAGATTTCCAAATTGAAGCACATGGAGCAGAGAAAATATGCAAACAATTTTCATTTAAGTGCAACAAAACATATTAAAACTTAAAAAACAAACTGAAAAAAAATCTTTTTTTTTCCCGTTAATTGAAAATAAAGAGGCCATAATTCTTAGATGCGATACTTTTTATAATTGCGTTTTATAATCGGCATTAGCATCTTTTACATTTCGCGCGTGCAAATTGGAAACATTTCTTTCGTGTTTAAATAAAATACGAGTTTAAGTTGGATTAAAAGCGTTTTAACCTCTTGAGGGGCGCCATTTGCAGTCTGCAAACGATTAATTTTAATATTTTAATTTCCAACTGGTACCAGTAATTTTTTAGTACAATTTTGATCTCATAATATACATGACGAAACGGTTTAGATTATTTTCAATTAAATTTGTTCGTAAATATCGGTGGGAATTAATTATTTGATCATTTTTGAAGCAGAAATGCCTTGCCCCTGAAAGGTTTAAGCACTGTATCGTGTTTAATGCGATTGAATGAGACATTCCCGATCATCCATTACTGGCATTTAATCTTATAGTTTGGCGATACTTTTTTGGTCGTCAATATAATCAAGTAGTACCAAAAAAAAAAAGGAAACAATAGTTGAAGCAATAAATAAAAGTTATAAATAATAAACGTAAAAAAATATACATAAAACAATAAATCGAAAATATTAACACTTACAGCAATATTCAAAATCAAATTTTCACCAATTTGGTGACAGAAAAAAATGCGCCAACTTGGTACGTATATGACATCTACGCCATATTTATGCGTAAAAATAAGTATAAACGTTCATGAGATATGAAATCTGACTTTCTGAAGCCCAAATTGGACCAAGATTTATAAAAATGCCGAAGTGAAGATATTAAAGGAAAAGTACCATGTAAACGGGGACGGAAATATCGTATACGTATTTGGGGTACTACTTGGTTAGCCGTCGACCAAAGAAAATATCGCCAAATTATAAGATTAAATTCCAACAATAGATGAACTTGAATTTCCCATGCAATGAAATTAAACAAGATACACGTATTTAAAACATCATAAAGTGATTTTTATTTTAACTTTTTATGAATGTTTTACTAATTTAATTGTTCTTCTGTTGTTTAAACTAAAAATTTAGTCAACATGTATAAGTTGCCTATTAGTTTGGCGATTTGTATCGCCAAACAATATCAGTTAATTTTTATTTTGATGTCAAACAAAATTTGTATCACCCTGAATATTTATCTGCAAACCGCATGTTTCTCCAATCCACAGATAATTTTTTATCTCGTTTTACATTTGCACGAAACTTTTGAAACAACTGGCATATAATTATCTCTAACATGGATACTTTATTAATTTTTCACTACACACACAAAAATATTATATTTATCTTACCCATGTATTTTTTTAATCCAAAAGAATCGGGCAAATTGACTATGTTGCTTGGGACAACACACGAACAAAAGTTGTTAGCGCGATCTCCCAAATGACGACAACATACCATTCTTGTATTAAGTAAATATCCGGAAAAAATTATTAAAAAAATGTAATCTAACTCCAACGGCAATATTATAAATAGTATTTGAAACGAACGAAATATTTAAAATAATAAAATTTGCAGTTGGTACCAAACGGCTCAATGGGACGGAAAGTGGGTGTTCTCAATTGCAACTCGGCAGATTGATGGAAACTTTTATGTAATTATACTTTAAATAAAAAGCTCAATATCTCAAAATCGTGCAAAATCATTTTAAAAAAATATTTTACGCGATAATTATGTGACTAATAGAAATAAATTTTACATAATATATCCTAAAAGTCAGCAGGTAACGTGTCTAATAATTTTCTTGATAGAAAAATACAGTAATGAACCAAATATATCATCATTTGGTAAAACATAGGATGTCAAGTGGTTCTTGGTAATGAATATTTCACTCAATAATAAATTCTCATTATATTTATTTCTATACACAAAATTTGCTTTCCAAAATTAAGAGCATTTTTGAAAAATGTTTTGAATCCATAAATTTCTATTGTTTTTTAAACTTTGGTTTGTTTCCATGACAAAAGAAAATGAACCTTGAAAATTTTAAATGGGTTTTTAATGATTGCATAAATAGTGAAAACGGAAAAACAGTCTATTGCAGGTATTGTGATTACGTGTATTTTATAAAAAGCAATGCTTAAATAGGGAAATCGTTTTACCCATATGTTTTTGTTGTTTTACAGTCAACTATTGAATAGATGGTTAGATTAAGCTTTTTGACTGTTTCCCTTTAGAATAAAATTCAAAAAGTGCAAAAACATCTTCAGATTTTATTGCATTTATTGGTATAAACAACCTAATTTAAACATGATATAAAGTTTTTATACCCTTATTTCATTTTATTTATGTTTTAAAATTTTACTCGTCGAATTTTTCCACTAACTTTTGATTTCCAATACGTATTACACGAGTTTCAAAAATTTGATTCACTATTATTATTATTATTATTATTATTGATATTATTATTGTTATTATTATTATTATTTGCCACAGATATTTAAAATATTTATATTTTGCTTCCGTTCATTCAAAACTTTACATGGGTTTATGGATGTAAAATATAATATGAAATTACATGTAATTGCATTAAAACACACGGCAATGAAGACAACACATGCCATCGCGAAAACACTTCTGGGTGAGATAGAATAGCAAAATTTTCCTAGTTGCATAAAGTTGATTGGAGTTTCAAGAAATTCTTTTAAAGTGAATCGACTACACTGGTTTCTATTCTGTTCCTTGCACAATGTTCTCATCACGAAATCTTTTGCGAATACTGCAGTCAAAATAAAATGTTGAAAATAATAATATCAAAACATTGTCGAACGCATGCACGCATTTAAATACACGGTAATGAAGAAAATGCATCTTGATAAGAAAACAGTCAATAAGACAGAGTAGCAATTTCTAATTGTTTTCGTATTGTCAGTCTCAAAAAGAGCTTTATGTTCAAACAACTTTTATAGTGATTACGAAGCCTTTATTTAACAAAACAATGAAAGATTTTTGCAAGTTTTGCAATGCCTACCAATAAAAAAATAATTCCTTCGAATTTTATATTGTCCCGGATGATAACAGCACTAAATGAGACGTATTTCAATTTAAAATAATTTTTCAAGTTAAAAACTTATGAAATTGGCAACGCCTTTTTTCTTCTTTTTTTAGGACCTCCTTCATATCTAATATTATTTTTAATATATGTAAGATAACCTAATATCATATGTAAAATTTCGTCACAATGGGTCTCTTTAATGTAAAAGTTAAGGCCATGGAGGATTGTGTACAAGCGCACATACATTCAAACTCATCACCCCCCCCCTCTTATAAAGTTTAATCAGGTATACCAAGAAAATGCCTTTCTCAAAGAAAAAAATACGAGCGAAAGAATTTACTATGAGATCCAGTACCATAATCCACTTATTCATTCAAAAGTACAAAGTGTTCCACTGTTTGTCAAACATCGAACTTTACCTATCATTTTAAAAATATTGAAAATAGTTAAACGAAAATTTCAACAAAATTACTGCATGCTCACGTATAAGCCGATCCCAAATTCAAGAGGAATAACAGACTAAATACCAGTGTTTGAAAAAAGGTATATTCGCCTTATTTAATATCAGGAAATTTTTTATTCTGAAGTTAGATAAGACGAAGATCTTTCGAATTCTACTCGAGATCTGTAATTTTTTCACTCAGAATAATTTCAGTTCATTTGATTTCTTTACCCATTAGTACGTTTAGGTTAAAATAATAAAAATAATTAATTACGCATATATCGTTTAGTGGAGTTTCTTTACCTACAGTTTTTTTATTATTATTATTATGAGCTGCATGCAATGCCGATAAAAAAAAAATGTAAAACCGCTGCCAGGATAATTCTGGTAACCAGATGGTAATGCAAACAAGTTAGAGCATTGGCGATCAAAGTCAACGATCTAGTGTTCGACTCCTCATATGAATAATTTTCACCAAATTTAAATAAAATGTAGTTGGTATAAATACTTGATGTTATGTCTAGAAAATGCAGAGTGGTTCAAATGTTATTGGATGAATATCACAAAATCTGAGATTTTAAAAACAAAAGTTTTTGAAAATTTAAATCATTTCAAAACTTCTGATTTTTTTAAATGGTAGCTGAATACCTCCTAGTTTATATCTCTTTAACATCAGCGAAGTTAAAAAATATTTAGATATAGAAATAATTAAAAAATATATATTATCAAATATTTGATGCCAGAGTAATGACATTGATACCAATGCAATAGCAAATTTTATTAAAGTGTTAGAAAAATTATAATTATAGCAAATTCTCTTCAGATAATTTATTACCGTCTATTTAGACATAGTAAAAAAAATTTCAATTTTTTATATAACATTTTACATTATTTAAAAAGAGATAAAAAATATTTTTAAAAAATTCTTTGCTAAAATATTCTTTTTTTTTTTTTTTTTTTTTTTTTTACAAATTGTACACTAATTTTTAAAATAATAACAATAAAAAAGAAATATTTTTTCAATGAATTGGTTGAAACTGATGTTTTGGGCTGAAATATTTCAGCAATACAGTAATTACATAATGACACACAAAGATATAAAATAAATTTTGTAAAAGTTGTATGATATTTGAAATCTAACTACATTTTTCATGTTATTACGATAAACATATTAAAAAACAATAAGGAAATTCTGTGCTGAAATTTATATGATATTTTTAAGTCTCTTATGCTCAGCCCGTTCGCTCTCTTTTCCTACCTGAAGACTGCCTTTGAGTGACTGCTGAGATTGAGGGCAAATTTTTAATTCTTTAAGAATCTGACAGAAATATTCATGTATGTTTAAAGATTCATAAAATAATGGCGATGAATATGAGGATTTGTATTTTATTATCTTACATATTTATATTTATCTTAAGCACTTAAAAAATTCATTGTTATCAAGGTTTTGTTAAATCAGCCTTTGAATTCAAAAATTACTTGATGGGAAAACAGTTAGAACACTTAAAAAATTAATATTATCAGAGACTTTCATTCATTTTAGATTTTGGAAAATCAATTGGTTTTGAAGTACTTTGGATTAGTCAGTATTTTTCTTCCACTATTTATGCTGTAGTCACTTTTCTATATCTATCATCTATGTATTTAATTTTATAACATATTCCTTTTTCTTTCTAATATCTTAAATTTTTCTAACTTTTACTCCAATTTTTTATTTAATTTTGGCGCTTTTATTCTGCCTTAAACTTATTTTAAATCTCTTCTCTTTTGACTGTTTTTTACAACTCATTCGCTATAACACACTAAACAAATTAACAGTTTTCAAATTATAATAAATATTAAATTATTTTATATATGTACACAAAAAAAGTACTTAATATTTATCTTTTTAACTCAAATTACATAATATCACTCGGTGAATAACATGTGTTTATATATATTTAACGAAAAAAACCACCCAATAAATTAAAATTACCCATTGAAACCCCATTTAAACATGTTTTTATACATATTTAATGAAAAAAACACCCAATGAATTAAAATTACCCATTGAAACCCCATTTAAACATGTGTTTATACATATTTAACGAAAAAAACACCCAATAAATTAAAATTACCCATTGAAAACAATTTAAAATTTCAAGAAGTAAATTTGTTTTCTATTTTATAACAAATGATTTTCCATGAAAAATTTTAAATTTTAAACGTTAATTTTCATGCAATTACAACAGTATATTATCTTCTTGGCATATGTATACCATGATGCAGAAAATTTCTTTCTAAAACATTTTTCACATTCTTTTTTTTTCCTCTGCAGTAGCTCATATTCAATGACATATTCTGTTTTATTTGTAATTTATTGAACACAGGAAAATGACATAATAAAAATTTACTCAATATTTACAAAAACTTTAAACACATTATTCTCAAAGAAATATCAAAAAGCTCCTGCTGGTAGCTATGATTTTATGACTTCTGAATTAAACTGTGACAAGAAGAAGACTTATTCTGCAGCGCCATCTTTATACCTGATAAAGAACTAAAACGACAAGGCTAGGGGAATCGCATTCAATTTCAGTGTCAATCATATTTTATTTAAGTAAAAATATTTGTAAAAAAACAGAAGTTGTTAATTCCCGCATATATGTGTTATGTAAGGTATAATTATTAATTATTAATTTAAAAAAACTATTTTTTTTATTTTTTATTTTTTATTTATTTATTTATTTATTTATTTTGTACAGTTTAGCAGAAATCTTTTTGTGACATGCCATGGAAACGACAATCTGAAATTTTAAGTGTTTTAATTGTTTTAATTGTGTTAATATTAATGTAACAACTCTTGAAAATTATTTTAAGAATAGTTTTTGTTAGAATGCAAAAAAAGAAAATTGCATTATGTAACATTTAACAGAAATTTTACTGTGTGGATACAGTTTCGTATTTTCTGATAGTCTCCCTGTTGATTTTAAAAGTTAATAATGGTCAAATTCTTACATTTTCTCCCCTTACATTTAGAATCTGAACAATTTAGAGTTTTATGCAGGTGTACACAGTTGAAAAAAATCTTTCAAAAGCTGTGCTTAGTAATTCAATTTAAAAAACTTATTGCAGAAGCCACAATTACTTGCTTTTAAAAGCATGATACTGTAGCTGACTCATTATTCAAAGGTAGGACACGTTTTCAGCCTTTGCGCTACAAAAGATTCTTCCACGGGTCACTTATACCCCCTTCAAATCCGAAAATTCCATTTGTAGTTAACCAGACACTCGACTAGAAATCTGAAAAAGATATTCCTTCACTTAAAACCC
This sequence comes from Maratus speculifer, assembly GCA_964019185.1. Lineage (NCBI taxonomy): Eukaryota > Metazoa > Arthropoda > Arachnida > Araneae > Salticidae > Maratus > Maratus speculifer. The sequence continues at coordinate 231,796,752 of OZ025299.1, read as the reverse complement.
GATGTGAAATTACCAAAGTAAGATGTCGACAACAAAATCAAAAAAGAATTTTTGTTAATCCGAAATCCGACACATCCCAACTCAAAACTGATCTAAAACTAAAAATAAACAAGTGAGAAAAATCATGCATTAAGCATAGATTATGAAACACTTTCCAACACTTCCTGCAATCTTTAACGAAACTTTGCTATTAAAAGAAATATGGTTACTGTCTATAGCCAAATATGTATTCCAATACTTCTGAACAGCCCTGCATTTGATCTGTCGGTTGATATACTTACTATATAATGGGGAAATTTAACTTAGCAAGAACGTGCCTAGCAGGTTGAAATTTCTCTTTCAGCAATTTAAACGAATAGAGGGAAACATACTCGAATATTTTTGTTCAGCCCTGTAATTTACCTAGCACCTTTATTACATGTCAGTTTTTAGCTAAAATTTATTTTAAAGTAAAACACTCGTAAAACTACTGAAATCACATTCTCAGAAATTATCATTCATAGGAGTCCATGTATCCAATTCTTTGCGTAGCCCTGTATATCATTTTATCCATATTCTACAAATATTTCTTAGTAAACTGAATGCAGTTCAGTGTAAAAATGCATAACTTATTTAAAAACTACCTTTAAGTAACTTACTCTTATACTCATTAATGTTTGCGAGCTCTTTTGTGTAGCCCTATATATCAATTATAGCATTTATACACACCATATAATATGCATAGATTTACTGAAACTTAAAAGCGCTTATCATAATTAAAATAAATTTCATCCATCCATCAGCCATCATCGGATACATATACAGTACTTCGGAAAAATATACTATTTGAAATCTTTTGTGTGTCCCTTTAAATGCTGTGCACTTCGTTTTATTCATGATTATGACGCATAACTTATATAATACTCAGCGACATATATCAGTTTTATTATATATGAAATAGTTTAATATAATTAAAATATGTCGCACAGAATTCCCCTCCTTACCATTATGTAATGAAAGTCTTTTGTGTGGCCCTGTAAATGAACAATACATATTTTTTCACCGCATATTTTAAAGAATGCATATTTTAGTGCACGATGTAAATGCATATAAATTTTAATATGTTTGACAGGGTGTAACATATTTAAAATTCATTTGAAACAATTTTTCCCCATAGGCGGTAATGTAACGTTAAACTTTTGACTGCCCCAGTAAATAAACTAATCATGCTAGAAACTTCGTTTGAAAAAATGTTTGTGCTAAGATAAACACTAATAACGTCCAAAAATTTCAGGACAATCCGAATATACTTACTGGATTTAGAGGGCGACAGACGGACAGATGGAGAAACGGCCAGACAAACCGAAATCATAAAACACTTTTCAACACCGTTGGAAAGTGTTGAAAATAGTTCGTATTTTTATGCAATTTAATGATGTAAACATAATTATATTTGGAAGATTAAAAGTTGTAATTAAGTTGATTTAAGATAAAAGTTTTCTGAAGAGATTAATGTTTCTAACAAAATTGAGTGTCTGACCGTTCATTAAATTCTACACCACAGATTAACTGCACATTCAGTTTGAAATTAAAATTGTACCACTGCTATTTTTTATTCAACTATGCCGCAATACATACTATAACTCTAAAATTTCATGATTCTAAATAGAGAAGAAAGACAAATTACTAAGTCAAATACTTTAGTTTGGCTACTTTATTTTTGAAAAATACGTTGAAAATCCTGGGCAAACCTCTATTGAGAAGTTGTACATAAAAATTTAAATGTTGACTTATTAAATTAGAGTTTCTTGTTCAGGTTTCATTTCTATGCTTTTTTTATGTATTTATTTAAACGAACTTGTATGAATTATGTTTAAAAGAGAATTAAAGATGTTTTCTACTTTCAGTGGCTGTATTTGAAAACGATTTTCAACTAGCAAAAGAAGTCGTAAACAAGGTTTTTGAAAGGCACACGAAACAGGAGTTCCCTGATGTTACTTTTGATTATACTAATATCACAATCGAAGATGATACCAATGAAAAACAGCGTAAGTGTGTCATTTCATTTATAAACTGATTGTTCTAATACACTTGTAAATAATAGTAGAAATTTTTGCAAACATACTTACTTGCAGCATTAGTAGTTCATGATGTTGCTTTGTCAGCTACTTTTTTGTAGGACTTTGAAGCTAATATTGGAGTATTTCTTTTAACACAGAATACATTCTTAGATTTTACACCATTTAAACAGGTCATTCAAAAATATTGGAAGCATTTTAATATTACACAAGAACAAAATCTTTCAAAAATATGTTTTATATCGCAAAACAACTCTATAAGAATATACAGTGTGTCCACTCTCAACGGTGGCCAATGATTAATTTCTAAACCGTTAGTCAAAGACATATGGTTCCAATTGCAAAAATGCTTTTAAAAAATAAATTGCTTTTTAAGCAATTTAGTTTAAAAAAATTATTAAAAAATTACGAAAATTAATTTTTTATAAGGTCCCTCGTTCCTATAAGTGATATTTAGTAAAAATTTCGAATGACTCTAACAAGCAATACAGAAAAGGTCCCATTCATCTAACGTTAAAACTGGCCGAGTTATGAAATTTTAAATTTCATAACTTAAATCAATTTTCTATAAACGAAAAAGGATAAGATGGACTAAGCTTTAAGGGAACGTACACTAAGTGCTTAAAGTATTATAAAGGACGCCCTTTTCCAACACTGTCCAATGGCTATTTCCTAAACCATTTGTCACAGACATATAGTTCCGATTACAAAAATGTTTTAAGTGACGTAAAGAAATATTTTTAAAGCAATTTAACTGAAGGTGCTGCCACCGAATAAGTTTTACGGTAGTGTTAATTTTTATTAATTAACTTCTAGATTGGTTAAAATAATTGAAGACGTGTGTTTCAAAAGTCTCTTTATCGAGAAAATCAAATTTGGAAAATCGCGAAAAATCTTTAAATGCGCCCATTGGTTTCATTATAAATTTGGAGATTGCGGTGTTACATTTGTGCAAACGGGTATAGTCTGGTACAGAAAACAAAAGCGATAAGGCGAGTTTTCAAATTCACATCCTCAGTTGCATTTTTACATATGTTTTATTTTGCAAGGAAATCAAGCTGTTTTTATTCATGATTTTATTTTTTAAAGTTGTGTTATTTTGAAAGAACTGAGTCTTTCTTCGTCAGGCGCAAAGATGACGTCCGTCTACTGAAATGAAAAGGTGGGAAAGAAAACAAGCAGAAAGAACAGCCAACAGGAAAGCAGAAGGCAACAGTCAATCACGGAAGAGTATAATCAAAACGTACAAAGGACACGGTGAAGAAGGGAAAGGAAAAAACAAGATAAAAAGGGGGAAAATTTTAAAAAATTAAAAAATAGATTACAATGAAATGAAAATACATATATATATAGCTCAATTGAGAAAAAAATACATACACATATGGCTCAATTGAAAAAATATTATGTATGTAATTATAAACACACACATATATATACATTTAAATAAGTATAATTAATACAAACTGTTAATGCTTTCTACTTTCCTGTTGGCTGTTGCTTTCTACTTTCCTACTGTCTATTCTTTCAGCTTTTTCCCTTTCCCGCCTTTTCATATCAGTCGTGCCGCTGCTTTCACAGTAGATGGACGTCTTCTTTGCGCCTGACAAGATAGACTCAGTTTTTTCGAAAGTCCTCGCACATTTTAGTATATTTTATGATACTTTTAAGAAGTATTTATAACAGTTCGATCATACACGTTATTATTGATGCTTACTAGAAGTATCACTGATAAAAATTTTATCTTAGGAAAAGTCCAATTATTTACATTATTGTAATTCTTTAGCATACATTTCGGTTAATTAATTATTCATTGCACCTAACCCTGTTTCTAGTTCTATAAATTACTAAAATATCTCCTACATTATCAAATTATCCCAAAAATTAAAAACAAGGAATGAATTTTCTGACAGTCAAATTAAATATTCAATTTTTTGGCTGTTAAAACAGATTAAAATACGTAGCTGAAGATACATTTGAATTTGAAGAAAGCTCTGCCTGGTATTATTTTAATGATTTCTATAGAAAATGTTTGTGATGCAAGCTACATAATATCTTATTATAAATTTCATGTTCTGTGAAAAAATTTAAAATGTTGGCTCTCATAAACAAGGATCAAGTAGTTAAATCCAATAAACATTTTATTTAATGCCAGAGTATTTTCATGTTGCCTGAGAAATAATTTCTTTCTTAAGAGCCTACACTGTCACTCAAAAAGAGCGGATGATAAAATTAAGTCTATTGGAACGTTATTTTCAAATATCTCGCTCAAATTTTAATATTTTTACATGATTATTTTTGCATAGGATAGCTAAGGACGATCTACAACCGGTCAAGTTTTTTTTTTCGATTATGGTTTCAGATTGTCTTAAAAAATTACTTTAAATTTCGGAACTGGTTGGAATAGGTTCTATGATTGAAACTATCATAATATTAAACAAATATAACAAAAATCGAAAAGTAAAAACTAGCCCGGTTCTAAATCGTCCTCAGCTATCCTATGCAAAAAAAATCGTGTAAAAATATTAAAATATGAACAAGATATTTGAAAATAACACCCCCATTGACATAACATTATCATCCGGATAGTTTTGAGTGACTCAAGTGGCATCTTAACCTAGGCGAAAAATATTGACCTTAGTGGTAATGACTAAAGAAAAATATGGTTTTTTAAGTCTTTCCGGCACACTGTGCCCGGTCTGGGATACCTAATTTTAATTCCAAAGCTTCAAACGGCACCAGTAATATTTTAGTAAAATTTTGCTTTTACAATAAAAGCTTAAATTAAGGCATTCAAAATATTTAAAAAAATTCATTTGTGAATTCCGGTGTCAGTCGATAATTTCTCATTTTAGTACAGATTTTGGCCGTGCCGGAAAGGGTTAAACAAAAAGTACACTGTTGATTACCTATCTAAATCTGCATTTATTAATTTGGTAAACATGCCATTAAGTATTTTGAATTAAATATTATTGTCATTAACACGTTCGCTGCTGCTCTCGCGAAAGCGCGTGATATGGCGCCAACATTAAGGGGCCACTCACGCGCCAGCGCGCGATGTGGGGCGATGTCCGATAGCCAGTCACGCGCTGGCGCGGGAAAATCTTTCACTGATTCTTTGTTATAAAAAGTAAATCGGCTTCTGGAAAAAACCCACTTCTACAGTGCGGCATTAACTATCATCACATCTTCATGTAAGCGGCAGCGAACGTGTTCATTATTACTGTTTGTTATTGTTATTGCTATTACTTATTATAGTTTATTTTTATTATTGTTAATTAAATATTATCAATTTGTTATTCATTATTATTGTTATTATTGTATTTTAAAACACAATTTCGTCTTTTATGCAAAGAGAATTTTTGACGTATATTCTCATTTTGTTTCTTACAAAGTGCATGAAAATATGTCATCTAACTCTGTATAAGTGCAATTATCACGCTGTCAAAAAATTATCTTTCAAAAATGCAATAATTTTCACGCTTTTGGATACTTAGAACACATTTTCTAATCATATTATTTCTCATTAAAGTGTGTGAAATGTTAATAACACCTAATCCAACAATTCTGATCGATACAACAAGAAGGCCCATAGAAAAAGACAATCGTGCTGGTCCTTTGGTGAAAAAAATTGCACGTAGAATGGGAATACCAACAGTAAGTGCAACCTATGGAAGAATGAAAGGAATATCGAAATGGGATAATCTCACTACTACAGAAATGCAATACCTTGTGCAAATACCTCCTCCTGGTTACATAATAACACAAGTAATAAGAGATATTGCATCGCATCAGAGCATGTCAACCACAGGCGTTCTTTTCGATGAAAGTATTGGTAAGTATAAATATAATTCCAGTATTAGATTTTTGATATCCATTGGTAAATATCATATGATTTTTCACGATAGAATGGCAATCCATGTAGAAACAAGAAGGAAAATGGATTATTAAACACTCTTTTTTATCGATTTATAATTTTGGTAAAGCTAGTGCATCTTTATATTGTTTTTTAAGATAATTAAAATAGAAGAAAAATGTTATTTGGGAAATGTTTGAAGGTTTGAATATCCGAAAATATCCTCTCTCTGTATAACGAACACTCAAGATCCTCTAAAGAAAACTCATTATATAGAAAACTGTTGAAAGGCATGCGTTATAAAACTAACGGAAATAAAATGCTTGTGAAAATTTTGCGCAATATAACTAAATTTCAGAAGCTTATATTTCGTAAGTTTTAAAATACCTATATTTTAGAAGCTTCTTTGGATCTGAATTTATTCATTCAGATACCGAAAAAAACACAAATTTGATAAATACAAAATTAGTGGGATGCTTAGTAGGTTAAGTTATGTGATGCTTAGAAATAGTTAAATTAGTGAAAACAGATATATCGATTCGTTAACCCTTTGAGGTCTGGTTCTTCGAAATTCCAAATGTTACATTGATTGTTGCCTTTTGCAAAGGAAAAAATCAGTTTACGATATGCACGACAATATGCATTAAACCTTTTTCAAATAACTTTGGTCGAATATTCCGGTGGCATTGTGACATTTCGGAATTAAAATTATGCGGTAGAAAATTCAACCATCAGAGCTCAAAGGATTAAATCGTTGCCACCTTCGATATGACGTCTGTTTTACTCACGGACATCCATAGTTTTTTCTTTCTACTACATATGCCTGAAATTCGATGTGTACGTTTCTCAGAATTGCAACTTTGTTTTAAAATATTTATCATTCTCAAAAATCAACACCTTATATTTGTTCCAAATATGCAAACTACGACATGTAAAAGGGACATTATTTCAATAATTTGTGAACTACTCCTATTTCATATTATAATGGTTACGTGCTGTAATCATTGGCATGATTAAAATATCTGTATGTACGGGGGTGTTTGGGCTGATAGACCATTACTAATTCCCGAAACAGTCAGTCCGCGTGCTCTCCCAAGCCTTTCTAACACTGGCCAGGAACGGCAGGCGAAAGAATGGATCAAGGAAGATGTCGTCAGAGAAATTTAAAAGATAAATTCAATACCAGAAATTTTTAAAAGCTAAATTTACTAAATTAAAGACTTCGAAATGAGGGATGGATATCGGCGGGGTCTTGAATACGTTGGACCCTGCTGCGCCTTCCAGTTTATTATTCGTCGGAAATATTCCATGCATTGTATATAAAAAAAAATTCATTGATTTTTAGCAGATTTTTCTTATTTTTGCAGATTTTTTTGCCAGGGAAAAAAATGATTTTTGGATATGTTGCAAAATAGCAGATGTAGATTTACGTATATTCTTCAAAAACAACAGTGCTAAAAATCCAGTTGTTTTGACATTTTCGCTGATATTTTTTTGAATATTTTTCAGCATATTAGTTCAGCATAAATGTCAATGTTATTCTCAAATGCAAAATCAAAATACGTTTTGTTTCATTCACAAAATCTCTTTTATTGATAATATATATATATATATCCGTAAAATTATGGACATTTTACTGCCAATTAAAGGAATATTTTGTTACGGTGTATATACTGAGCTCCCACCTTTATAAGTTTTAAATCTACGTATTATAAGCATTATTTAGATTGAAAAACTCAGTACTTTTCAGATATGCTATATTATAGTAAACTTTTTGTAAGGCATTTTCGGTGTAAGACGGAAATCTGTCTAACTCTGAAAGATTTTCAAGTCCATGCGAATCCATAGATACAGAATAAATTTTGTTTAAGTCATAATATTATCTGCTGCAGAAAATTTTTGTGGTCCCGATCGATTCCGCCTTAGGCAGAGTTTACTGTATTTCTTAGTAAAACAGAGTCTAATTTAAAGATTTAATTTAATATAATTTAACATGTATCTGCAAAACTATTCAGTATTATTAACTTTGAAAGCATTAATTATTAATTAAATGGTGAATTTTTAACTTTATATTATTAATTTCTTTTACATGCATGGATCTAAGAAATGGATCAGAAGTCATCGACTTTACTTCAAAACATACCAACGCCAGCTACAATTTTAACAATAGAACCTAATCGTAGAAGTATTGAACAGAAGCTTTTAATGCTAAAGAATGCTGACACAGCATATTTCTTTGTAGTGGGACCAACAAGCACTATAAATATTGCTTTGGATGCTGTAAGTAAAAATTAAATTCATTTTCCAAAAAAAAGTGTGATTTTTTTTCAAAGAATCTACAGTAGGTAAAAGTGTCATACCTTTGACCACTCTGCAAAAATTAATTTTTCTTAGCTTAACTATTAATATTGGATTCAATTTCTTAGTTTGATCGTTATCAGTTTCACCTGGTTTATCATCTTTAAGATTTCTTAAGGTTCTAGTTTTTTTAATTATGTTTAATTTCATTTTTAATAAATAATAACTGTGGTCAAAGCTACAAAACAATGGCATACTTTTGATCATACCATGGGTGTTTTTTCCTCTGACCAGAATTACTCTAACGAAAAGTTGCTTTAAAAATAAATTAAAGTTTAATTTGCAAGTTCAGTTTAAGTTTCAAAGGCATGTTTCCAATGTTTATCCGTTTATGCCTTTTATTTATGAAAATAATCAAGATATTGCTAATATTAGTGGTAAGCACAACCTTTTTACCAAATATATTTGTTTATTAACCAAAGTTTTTTGGTTATTAAGACTGACTAAACGTGAAATAAAACTTCCTTACTTTATGATTTTGATGTGAATTAATAGAGTATCATTATGAGGAAAGTTTCATTGAATAATTCAAGGAAAATGTATTTCTTCTTTATTATGCATATTCAGTTATGCTTTAATTATTTACTTGTCCTTTATTTTTAATAATTTATTCCTTTTTTTAAATTTTCTTACTTTTTATCATTTTAGTTTGTTATTTTACGTTATTACTTACTACATAGCATGCATTCATTATAATTTTGATTGCATTATTAATTACATTCAAATTACTGTTTAAAAAATCTCAACAAAGTAATGACCAAAATCCTCACAACTTCTGATTCCAAGCTGTACTAATTTGAAGAAGCCAACTGTGCCTGTTTTTTATTATTTATGAACAACTGAAGCACAAAAAATATCGTTAATAAATTTCAAGACAGTTGTAAGTAAGTAAGTCATAAAAGTTGGAATGTTTAGAAAATCTTGTAAGAATGTTGTACCTTTGACCTAGTCAAAGGAACAACAACTCATCATGGTCAGGGATACAACACCTAGTTATTATAAATTAAAAAGCACGCTTCAATTTTAGGATTAGAATAACCTTTTTCACAAACCCGACCATATTTATAAAAGTCTATAGCTAAAATATTAAATTATTTATATCAACAAAAACGTAGCACAAAAAAATTATTAGGCAAAACATTATCAAATAAATACTAAAATTTTTATAATGAAAATGGATTAGTATTATTCAAAGGAATCCTTTCTGACTAGAATAATCCACAAAAGATTTTCATAAGCCCTCTAGTGAAAGAACTATGCACTAAATGTACCAAAATTCATAAAATGCTCTTAGATAGCACTACAGCCTTAGTGGTCAAAGGTACAATATGATCAGAAGTACAACACCTTCCCCTACCATGTCGTTTTTTATATCACAAAATAGCATTGTTTCAATAGTATTATACATGGTAGCCAAATGGTTGAAAGGAAGATGGGAAATTATTGATTTAAAAAAATTCCACTTGTTTCATTTTTTTTTTTTTTCAATTTTTGAATGTCTGATATTTCATAAATATTCCCCAAGTCGTTTTAAGAAATGTAAGTACATTAACTGCCGATTTTGAAAATAGTGTAAATACATTTTATTTTATTTTCTAAATATTTAACTGTTTTCATTTCAATGGTTTTTTAAATAATCGTAAGCAGTAATAAACTTATTTTATATTTTTATGGTCTTGTTTCTAGTAAATTTAATGTCCAATAATGATTATCCGTTTTATCTGATGATCAGTTCATGATTCAATTCATGATTATAGTATGAGCAAACGAACTTTATTCATTTACAAATGATTTATTGGAAACTTTGTTGTTCTTTTATTGTAATATAGTTATAATAACGAAAGAGTGAGTATTTCATTATTTTATTTCATTAACAAACGAAAGTGGCAAACGAAATGCGTTCGTACTATAATTAATTTTGTAAATATTCAGAGCTGTACGCATTAGCTACTAAACTCTTGTGCAAAAATGCATGAATACAAAATTTGATACGATTTGATCTTCAATTCAATAATATGAAAGTAATAGGACTTCTTCTTAAATAGGACGTATTCAACATAACAAACCTAAAATCATTATCTATCATGAGATCTCGTAAAAATGACTCATTCGAAACCACTTATAAGCTACTTTCATTCATACTCTGTAACTTTTACAGATTCTGTTGTGTAACCCTGTATATGATCTACAACATTTACACACACAACGTAATATGCAAAAATATAGTTAAATTTTAAAAATCATATCACAACTAGAAATGCACTTCCAACAAATATCTGTAACATACGATATTTCTGTACAATACAGTATCCGAAACTTTTTGCGAGTTCCTGGAAATACTGTTAGCACTTTATTATAAAGGAAGTAACTTGTAATAAATCTCAGTAACGTATATCAATTTTATTATACATGAAGTAATTTAATATGATTGAAATACGCCGAAAACAGTGTTTTCCCATCTATTATTATCCAACGATATTCTTTTGTGTAGCTCTGTAAATAAATAATAAACATTTTTTGCACCACATGTTACACAGAATGTGTATTTTAGTACATTTCAGTAAGTTCATATCAATTTTATCCTGTTTGAAAGGCTGTAACACCATTAAAATGAACTTGAAACGTTTTTTCCCCATTGACCGTAGTATAACGGAATACTTTTAATTGTCCTTGTAAGCAAACTATACATCTAATTTTCATAAAATTTGAAATGACGCGACAAAATTATGCAACAATTATATATTTTAACTTTTCAAACGATTCGGTTCTGTAGTTTTTGCTCCATTATATGCGGAGATATACGGGCAGACAGACGGACGGAAAGAAAACTATAGATATTTACAGAAATACGAACGCACCTAAAAATTAGATGGCTGACTTACGGCTATGAGAAACTGTATTTGCATCTAGTGGAACAACTTCTGAAACACCATGTTATGTTTAATACAATATCTCAGATGTGTTTTCTAAAAACTCCCTACTGTTCCACTAGATATAGACACAGTTTTTCATAGAAGTAATTCAGACATCTCATGTTCGATTATTACTAGAAGTCCTACTGTTGCTCTGATGCAGCGACATAGCGCTCCTTATCGAAGAGTAAGCTATACTTGTTGCAAAAATTTTATGTAGGTAACCAAAATACTTCGCGAACAATTAAACATATTTTCTTGTTTATTGCTTGCTATCACAGGGTTCGCACAGTGGTACCACAAAATTTTAACAGTATTTTCAAAGTATCTCACTTCAAAAAAATATTGCCAAATTTGAGAATAAGGATGGTGACTGGCAATTCTGTTTCTTAAAAATTAAATATAAAATTTCTTATCGTTAATAGTGATGCTAGAGTCCTTAAAAAATATAAGGAGTGTGCGAACCTTGTATCATTATGATCTATTAATTTTTATTTTTTAAGCCAGTAGGACGCACGCCGGGCTTGATAGATCCAGAGTGCGTATAGTTTTTACAATTGTCCCCATAAATATTTTTAGAAATAATCTAAAAATACTAAAAATTCAAAATTTCCAAAACAATTCAAAGTTGCATAAAGCGTTTTATCTTAAATGGGAGAGAAAACATCAATAAAGGTCGCACGCCACGTAGAAGACGGGGTGAAACTACGGGAATATATTGTATTTTTTGTGTGAATGGCAAAGAAATTGTTTTGTTGTTATTGTTAGAATAAAATATTACTTTAAATAATTTGATGGCTATTGCGTAGAATAAAATTTAGGTTTGAAATATTACTGTAAATAAATGTAAATATTTAGATTCAGACAAAATAAATTGAATAATTGAAGTACTACTAAATATTAAGATACAATATTATTTAATTATATAATACAAATATTGCTTATTTAAATACATTCGATTTTAATTATGCTTTTTAATGTGATGAAAAATGACACATAAAAATTAGTAAGTAGTTAATATGTACAGATATAATTTTGTAGTCATTTTTTACTGAATTCTTAATATACTAAATTTGTACAAAAAGAGGGACATGGTTGCATTCCCGATGGGAATACAACATTTTTCAATGTTTACAATATGTAGAGAATTGTATAATGAATAAAACATTTGATTTTAGGTCCTTTTTATTATTTTTCACTTATTAGTATCTACAAACGTTGCAATCAAAGAAACCTATAAGTTTCTCTCATTAAAATGCTCCATAATAGCTAACTTTTATTCGCAGTAAGTATATTTAGGTTTTCGTGATATTTAGTATTAATTTATTAAAATAACATGAAAATATAACGAACGTCACGCATACTCCATATAATGGGGTAACTTTTCCTGCAATTTCACATTTTTTTAAAATATATAACTGCTCATTGAAATGACGTAGATAATCCTCACTTACAAAAGAAAAACAGATTTTATTGGCATTTTCCTCCTGTAAGTCATAAATATTTACTTTTTACACAGACCATCATGCCTGTTAGTTTAGGATAAACAAGTCAAACCTTACGATTCGTTCACGACATATTAACTTTTTAGTTGGGTCATTAAAACAGTATTAAGACATGTAGACATGATCTGGAGTAGATGAGCATCCTTTAGTTACCATATTTAATTATTTTTGTAAAGACTAACAAGCAAAATCGGGCACTTTTGTAAAATTGCCAACTTAATCTTACAGATTGTAGATTACTCACATTTTTAAAAAAAATGTTTTCTACACTAACAAATATTAATAGAAAATTTTGAAAATAATTTTTTATATGTAGGGATTCCTTAAATCTGTTTTGTTTTAAATAACTGGTTAATCGAAATAGTTGCAGATTAAAACGAGGAGTACAAATCCTGTAAAATGGATTGTCGCATTCTTTAGTGGTAAATTCTGAAAATTTAGATCAATCTAAAAAAATATGGGAAATGCGTTCAAATGTTCAACAACAAAATTTTAGCAAGTTTTCGAATTAGTATGAAAATATGCCTTACATTTATAAATGACACTATTAAAAGTCCTGAAATGTAACTTTTTTTATATCCAATCACGAGCTTAAATGGGCTACTAATTGCATGGAAAAGCCTTGCATCATAAGCACGTGCATATTTACTAATAAAACTAAAACGTATAAGCCAGGTAGATTAAGAAAATCAATTTAGCTGTACTTGATGCGTTCATGATTGTTAGAAGAGAGTATAGCATATCGTTGATGGATACACTGTGTATACTTAATTTGATTTTTATATTGAAATAACTATACATTGCTTATTTAGTTGAAATTTTCAACTGGTTATTGGATATAAAATATTTACATTTCAGCACTGGTAATAAAGTTATTTTGACATGTAAGGGAATAATTTCATACTAAAAGGAGGACACTCTACAATTTTGTCCCTGAACGTTTGGACGTATTTCCGAAAATTTCGAGATATGATCGCTAATTCTGCAGTTTTCTACTAGGGACGTACCTCGACAAGTAGCACATACTGTTTACTTTACTCAGACAAAGTACTCATCCCTCTATTCAATTTAATGTGCCAGTTATTCGAGACGAAAAATATTCATACAATCCCTCTGTATACATACTATTTCCCTGTATATTTCATAGCAACTTATAGAAAAACATATATAATAATAGTTCTTTAATTTTATTTTTTTAGGCCAAGGATAACGACTTGACAGGAAGAGAATACGTCTGGTTTTTAGTTTCAATAGTAAGTATAAGAATATTTCTGCTATGACAAGAACCAAGAAGTTGTTATCTACAAGGCTGTGATATATTATTTATACCACTTAATTTCTACCCTCCCCCCCCCCCAAAAAAAAAAAGAAAAATATCAAAATAGCATTAATTTTTTTTTTAATAAATGCTATTTTCATAATATATTTATGTACATTACAGCATTTATTTATTTTCAAATCAATCTCTTCATAAATACCTGAATAAAAAAATATTTTTAGTGTAATTTATTATCTTGCTTGCAAATAACGCCTGGAGTAGTTTGAAATAACAAACTTTACCGCAAAACAACGATTAATGTTTGTCTCGCATTAGTTTCCAAGTATTTTATTGGTTGTTCCGGGCAGCACTAGTCTTTTACACCAAGTAAAGACACTTTAAATGACAAAATTGCTTCAATAATAAAAATGCAGCTTGTTTCTAGCAAATCATTTTGAAGCCATAGATTCACACTGTGTCGAACGAATGTAGTGGCAGCTTTGATGCCTCGTGCAGTAGAGCCTAAGTAAGGAATTCTCATTATTAACGGCATATTTTCCAACTATTTATAGTTTTTAATCACTTGATATGATTATTTTAACATTTTTTCATTATTTTTATAAGCAGTGCTTATCAAATTTTTCATAGTCCTTGTTAAGCTTACATGAGATTTTATTTTTATATATGGCAAAATTAAATATTTGAGGCAAAATGAAGTAACATCAGTAGTTATAAAAATAAAAAAGTAATTCAATAAAAATTGTAGCATCTTTATCATATTTTAAAAGCAATTCGAATTATAAAATATCCACCTCATGGGAGAAAGCTTACGTTTGCCATATTTTGTTTCTTCTAAAATATTCTAAATTGTATGGCATTGTATTCATGAGCGGAAGCTGGATTCAGTGTAGTATAGTAAGATATTAGAGCTTTCCTTTATTATGAAGCTCCCTGTTTTCAAATGATTTTTAGATGATTACACAATCTCACTTTTTATTTAAAAAGTGGTACAGAAAATTCTGTTCTTTAATGAAAGTTCATCATTTGTAGATTAATTTTTTTTCTATTATTGGCGATGATATGGAGAAATATTACAAATTTATATTTATTTAAAAGAAAGTATAATTTGCAAACATATTGAGACAGATTTTTTTGTTCTTTTTGAACGACCTGGGCTTCAATTGCCGTCAGCGCCATCTATTTTTCGAAATTCGAACTAAAATTAAAAATTACGGTAAAAATACTGCTGACATTATACAAAACCCTCCTGCAAAAAAATTTTAAATAGCTGTCACCGTTTGCAAGTTATTGAATTTTAAAATCCATCAGTCAATTTTGGGACACCCGGTATATGTACAATGATTCTAGATTATATAACTTTTTTAACTTATAATTCTTTTATGTACTTCATGAGTGAACAGGTTTTTCCTGATTAATGTCATAGAAAACTAGGGTGCCTCTCTTTGAGAGTCGGAAAATACGAGATATAAAATTTGATTGGTTCAGATGCGTTTAAACAAAAATGAATCGCCAAGCACATTCTTGAGCATCGCCAAGCTTTCATTGTTAACCAAAGTTGTAGTAAAGCTTCCTAAGATAAATTGGAGACGTGTCCGGAAGATTAATGGCGGGGGTCACATCAATCAAGGTCATACGCCGCCTAGCGGAAGGGGTGAACTACAAGAGGATTATTAAGTAGATTGCAATTTCTTTTGTGTGAATGGCAACGAAACTGCTTTGTTTCTATAAAATGTTACTTTAAAAAGTTGCGTAGAATAAAGTTTAGGTTTGAAATATTGTAAATAAATGTAGAATAAATAAGTGTTGTACGATTAAATATTAACATAAAATATACTAAGATGAAATATTTAATTATACAATACAAATGTCGCTGATTTAAATATGTTCGATTTTAATTGTTTTTTTTTATGTAATGAAAGATGACTAATAAAATTTAGTAAGTAGCTAATATGTAAAGACAGAATTTTGTAATATTCTGTTATTTTACAAAATTCTTGATGAACTAAGTTATACAAAATGATAGACAACGTTGTATTTCCTATGAGAATACAACTTTCACCAATGTTTATAATATGTATAGAATATGTAATAATATGTATAAAATATTCAAGTAAAAGTTTTCCTCTTTCCTTCTTTTTTCATTAACCGATTACAGACGACAAGGATCCAACGTTTTCTTGGTCGTACCGTACTTATGTTATTTAACTTACAAACATTTCATACTTTTAATTTAAAACTCATTTCATTATACATTCGGAATAACTTTAAATTTAAATGCATGTATTAAATGTTGTTTTATTAAACAAACAAACATTATTCATTTATTTGTTTAAATATTTTGCAATTCTAGGCAATAATTTTTCTTAAAATCGCAGATTAAACTTTTTTTTAGTCTTTTAACAAAGTTATTTAAAGAATTCACATTAAAAATTCAATTATAATTATAATTGAATTTTAATTATTATAATTCAGTTATTCTCTCATAAAAGATGAACATTGTTTTACCAGATATAACAAAATGTTTTTTTTACAACTTTTTTTTTCTTTTTTTTTTTTTTTTTTTTTTTTTTTTTTTGATAAAAATATGCATATTTTTTAAAAAAGGCGCATTGTCATATTAATTTTAGGGAAAAAGATAATGTGTTCTCGTACATTAGTGCTTTTTCTTCCGAAATTAAAATGATATTGTGACTATTTTTTTTTTAATGTACACAGTTTTATCGAAACAAACTTTAACAAAGATATTTTGCAATAAATTTGGAAGGCAAGATTCATCTATCATGATTGAGTGAAAATTTAGAAAATATGCACGAGAGATACGCAGGTAATAGTTGTGCATGTATGACGTCATACCAAAAACCAGCGTGTTTGCATTATTACCCCGGCTATCAGATGACGCAGCTGTATCAATTTACGACAGATTCCAGCATTATCTTTGAACGCTTGATATGTATGCAGTTTTGTTGTTAACTTTTCTTAATCGTCTAATTGAACTCATTCAAGCGAGTATTGCCATATTTTGAAATGTCAGTTAACCATAGTTTGAACTAAAGTGTCTGCCTAGGTGCAGTCTGAACATACGCCTCGTAGGTATATTGCCACTCTCATAAATCGGCACCCTAAACAGAGCAGGTACTATCTCAGATAATAAATCAAGTATATTTAAAATTACTCAGTGATATAATATTTACACTATTCCATACATATCATTGAAAATTTACCATGAATGATAAAAATGATGATATGAAGTTAAACAAAAATAAGTCCATTAAATGTGTAGTCTAAAAGTAGTACAAGAGAAAAAAATCCTAATAGATATTAATAAGTAGAAAGCTTGAATCGGTCTGATATGAAAACTGCTGTTGTACTTGTTTTATAAAATAATGTTAATGAAAAAAAAATCATAGAAAATAAGAAATACAAACAGGGAAGAGCTAAAAAACAGATCTTCAATTGGCAACACCTGTGTATGTTCTTGACACAAACAAGAATCAAACTGGTGGCTTTTCTCAACATGCACAAATTCAGAGTCAGGTGAAATGAAGAATAAACGTCTAAAAGTCTAGAGCTCGCTCATTAAAATGTAAGGTCTATGTTAGAAATACAAAAGTTATTTTTTGTAGTTTCATAACTCTAAACTCCAAACTTCTTACTCATTTGCATTTATCGTTCTTTTACTGTCATTGAGAGGGGTCTGATCTGCAGTTACAATTCTGTGATTTTTTTTGTATGTTTTGTTATAAATTTAAAGTTTAACAAAAATATTAATTGGCTGTAAATATGCACAAAACTAGACTGTGGAATTATATCTGAACAATTTTCTGGTGAAATTCGGAATGTCAGATATTGAGTTTTTTCAATATTTTTTTCATTGCACTGCGTTGAACAGGAAATAGTGATGAGTTCAATTATCATGCACATTTATGAATGCATTTTTTAATTATAATTTTGTAATAATCTTGAATAGTACAGGTCAAAAAGAAAAACTGTACTTTAAATTTCAATATTTCTCTTCTACATTTTGTAGTCTTGTTTTGACATTGCAATTCTTTCATAAGTAAATTTTTATTATTGTAAGGATTTTTCCAACTATATTTTCAGGACGCTACAGAACCAATATGTGACTGCAACAATTTCACAACTTTGTGGATGTCTCCTCGTCCAATGACAGACAAGAAAGCTAAGGCAGACGATTTAGCTGAAACTTTTAAACAGCCCGGTTATTTACCACCTGCACCGGTAAAATTTTCTATAGAAAATAATATTTCATTTAGCAGTTTAAATTTATTTAGTTAAAATAATTCTGCTAAAATTTTTGAAGTTGTTTGAACCAAATGTTGGTGCTGTAGCAGCTACAATCGTAAGATAATGAAAAATGGATCCCAAATTTTGAGTTTCGTGTGACCCATAGCTCCAAACGTTGGAAAAATATTTCACCATTTTATGGTTGCAGCTACTCCAGCACCAAATTTTGATTCAACCTGCAACACATTTTTTAACAGTGTAGAACAGGAGATATTGCTTTTTCATTCTGCCTGTAATTTTTTTCGATACTTTTACTGTCTGCGTAGACTTAAGATAAATGTAAAACTTGTGCCACAATATTTCTATTACATTTAATCAAATAAATGTAGACACCAGTAAATAAGATCATATTTTTGTATAAAGATCTTTTGGATCGCATATATGGAGCTATCAGTAAATAGTCAAAAAATTGATTTAGATTCAGGGAAGAAAAAATCTTTTTTCTTTAAGTATGACTTACTTTATGAATATTTCATAAGTCGTTTCAGTAAGCGGATTTCATGAACTTAAAAATAAAATAAGAGTTCAACGTTGAAAGCTTCATAAAACTGTCTAAAAAATATATCCTTCAAAAATCATCGCAAGTGAACAAAAACCGATGCATTTCATTTTTCATTAAACACTTAATTATCATACGACATTTCTATACTATGGTATTTTTTACAGCTTGTATTGTTTTGAACAGCGTATTATCATTTTAATTATTCTTTTGTAGTTTTTAAATGTAATTTTTTGAAAAAGAGCTTACCGTTTTGCTACCTGCTTCCATATTTGTTTCTCATTAGTGCGTGGAAAATTCGTGAAACTGGATTTATAACTTACTGTATATTTGTTTAGATTTTAATAAAAATTCGTTTCATCTTTTAAATGATTAAATTCTCCGAATTTAAAAGGGCTACTTCCAACACTTTCCGCTTCCATTTAGAAGATATATTAAAAATTAATGTAATAATAAATATTAATAAGCCATTCATAAAAGTTTCCGTGACGGTAAGAAAGTATTTATAGCTTTAGTCTTAATAACTCGCACATTCGTGCTTCAGTTGACTAGTTACGACATGTATTTTTTAACACTTACCAAATATAGTTCAAAGTGTTTATGAATTCGGTTTGCTTGTCTGTATGGGCACGCTCTAACCTGCGTAAATATATTCGGAACACCATATAATTTTTATGTTTTTGACGTTTTTATCATCTAGACCAGGGGTGCACAACCTTTGGCCCGCGGGCCAAAATGATACCACTATTTTTATGCAGAATAATTTTCCTTATAGTAATGACAGAAACTTTGAGATTAAAGAAAAGAAACTCCGCTTTTCAAATATTCTGGTGGCATACGATTTTGTGGTTAAAAAGGTTGTGCATCACTGATCTAGACTCCACCTTTGTAAAAGAAAATGACAATTGTGACTCTCCTATGTTATCAATTTATCGAGTTACATTGAAACGAAATTTCCTTACTTCATCTACACGGTAAAGATCGTTTATTTTTGACTTACTTTACTTTCGAAAAACTGTGCAATAAATTTATTTATTTTTTAATAGGTTGAAGTCGCATTTTACTATGATCTAGTTCTTTTCATCTTAAAAGCTGTTCGAGAAGAAATGAATGCAGGAAGATGGCCAGAAAGTTTAACTTATGCGTCCTGTTCTACTGACGAATCTATCAATCCAGAGCAGAGAAAAACTATTATGCTTCGCAAAGCTCTCAAGCAGGTAAATTATTAAATTATTCAGTTCTTTACCTAAAAGCGTATGTTATTTTATCTTAAAAAAGACGTACTCAAGAGTGTAGTGTATAAGGGCGTAACGCCGTACACACAAAATGCTTCACGAGATGAGATTTTTTACAAAACATGGAAAGTCTAATTTAGTTAGTAAGCAAACCTTTGCAACATACAGGCCTAATAATTGTTAATTATTATTCTATTTTGTGTATTAAACGATAAATTGACTACGTTAAACTTACTAAATTAACTATAGATGATGTTTTGAAGTAAATCTGTAGATTATATCTCTTTGTAGAGTTATGTTTCTATTTAAATTCCTTAAATTTAACCCCTAAATGCTTCATTGCCACCAAAATTTTGGAGTGGAAATGTTTCTTGTATTAAATACTTGAAAAAAAGCTGTTACTTATTTTCAGATAAATGTATTTGTAACTTCTAGTGTCATTCAATCATTTCAGCATTTTACAAATATAATGCAAGGGGTTAAGGGACATTTTTCACTTTGTTAGTTTTACACGTAGTTAGCAAGGCAAAAATTTATACAATTAAAAAATAATTATAATATTTCGATTATATTTTATGGCAATGAAATTTTACCTACATTTTATTTATATTTTTATAACATAAAAATGCATAATTTTTTGGAAATTTTTCTTATAAATCAAATTTGTTTTTATATTTCCGTATTATTCATACGGTTAATTCTATGTGAAAGTTAATTAAAAATTAAACGAATTATTTTTGTTCCAATGATTTTTCAAGAACAAAATCAAAAGAGTATTGCATACCTCATAAATTATTTGTCATTAAAATGGTAAAATAGGATGAAAATGACATGAAAATCTGAACAAATAAATTTTAGACGTATTTTTTCATCATTTAAGTAAATTAAATATTTTTTTCAGACAAATTAAACATTCTTCCAAATGATACAGGGAATCATAACTGTATACTATAGCTATAATATTTTCACTCCTCTTTTCAGTTAGGCTATGAAGGACTTTTCGGAAAATTTGTTATAAAGGATACTGCGGGAAGTTATCAAGAACTGGAACTTATTATGCGTAAGCTTACATTTGTCGATAAATCTAACGCACAGCGGAAAAGGGTGAGTTGTAAAACCGATATTTCGTTTGAGTTAATTGAAAATAATCATCACTTTGTGTAATACAGTTTCACAAATTTTAGATCGGAATATGGACTTATCGTCAACCAACTGGTACAATCAGATTTGAAAACGGGCAAGATTTGAAAGAGTTTTCAGCTATCACACTTTATCGAGTAACAACTCTAGAAGTAAGTGTTTTACGTACTCTCTTACATTCAAATGTAAAAATATTTTATACAAATTATTTTTAACAACAGTTTGCATACAATTTTACTACAATTTTTCGTTTTATTTAACATTACAAATGCTGTAATTAAGCAATGAGTATGAATTATGTACTTTAAATATTAAATAGCGATTTTTCTATTCATATATAACATAGCTGCAAACTTGTACGGATTTTTTTCTTATTACTAAAACTTAATGAAAACTTTTGACTTATTTAAACTCTAAAATTGCTTGAATTTCAATGATTCAATTATCCATAATCTTCCATAGAATTTTAGTGGTATGCAAAATCCGTACAAGTTGGTAGCTAAGATATAGTGATTCCAGATACATTGTATATCCTAAGGGGTGTACGTATTTAGTAACAATGACATTAATATAAGAAAATCTTATTTTATAAGGGTGGATCAAACGAAAACTGAACAGCGTTTATAATTTGGTGTATTTTTATTGGAGCGTGGCGAAACTTTATGAAGAGGAAGAGCAGGATTCCTACTGCAGAAATATACAGGGTGTCCAATAAATGACTGACCCATTTTGAATGTAAATAACAAAAAAAGGTTTGAGATAAAAATGTGCGGTTTGCTGTATTGTTATCAGAAAATCAATAAATTTTTAGATATGCACGTTTTTAAAAATAGTTCAAATTTCGGTCAACAGATGGCGCTGACGGCGGCAACAGGCTGTTGAAATTTAGATATTACTCTAGTTTTCATACGCATAAGGTTTTCGGTTCATTTCGCAGAGTCGAATGTCAGTCAACATGTTAAATCGACACTCTACTCAGCTGCAGAAATAGAGTTTGTTGGATGCAAAGAGATTTAAAATAATACTTATGATTGAATAATGTCTATTTACTTAATATAAAACAAAAAAATATTCATTGATTTTTCACACTTTTATCATAAGTAAATTGTATTCAAAAAATGTTTTTGTAACCGGTTAACTTATACTCTCTTTACCTACAATAAATTGAATATATGGGATAAACACTACTTTTTTAAAAATCTTAATATTTAATCTAAACATTTCTTTCATTAAACAGTATGAAATTGTATTTAAAAAATTAGTGGTGTTAAAAAGCTTTAAGTTATGGATCAAGCAAACGCTTCTTGCCTACGTCGTGCAGTGAAATCAGTTAAGTCGTTAAAACAGTGGTACGGAAATATGTTGGCAAGTTCCCTGTCAAAAAAAAAGTGGGCAGTGACTTATAAATTGGCACATAAACATATAATAAACCTTAGAATGAAGGAATCCTGTTTTAAACGTAAAAGAATAGTGATTTCGATGGAGAAAGTAACATACAAAACAAGCTGCTAGGACTGAAACCTGTCTAAAACGAAATATTGTTCATTTTTTTTAACCGAATTCATCCCCACATTATATTCATATTTTGACATTTAACACATCTGAAAATTTTATTAAAAGAGATTTACGTCTTAAAAGAGATTTTAAGATGACTTTTACACACACGTCTCCTTTCCCCTTCCCTCCCCCCCCCAACTGAAAACATGTCTACACTGAAATGGAAGGATGTTTAAAAAGAAAAAATAGCATTGCACCTGTTTTATATCTTGCGAGTTACCCCTTTTTAAAATTTCATTACAAAGAACATCATAGATCCTGAAATATATCCCCCCCCCCTTTCCTCAATTATTCTTCATGAGTAAAAGAAGGGAAAGATTAACTCTAAGAATTCCTCTTGCATCTGATTTGAAATAAAGAACATTATTTTGAAAAAATGATTCTAAAAACTTTTTAAAAATTATATATTAAAAACACTAATGTTCCAGTAATTTGGTAATATTTATATTCATAAAATTGAACTAAAATAAGTAGATCCATGATGATTCTATGATGATTCGGGATCTATTATGCCTTCTGGGATGAAATTTTGAAAAGGGATGACTCGCAGGATATAAAAACAGGTAAGTCGCTTTTTTTTTCTTTTTAAGCATCCTTCCATTTCAGTGTAGACGCGCTTGCAATCAGGGGAATAAGAGGGAAGGGTTGTGTGTAAAAGCATCTTAAAATCTGTCGTGGCTTTCGTAATAAAATTTTCAGATATGTTAAATGTCAAAATATGAGTATAACGTAGGGATGAATTCGGTTTGCGGAAAAAATGAAAAATATTTTGTTTTAGACAGCTTTCCATCTTAGCAGATAGTTTTGTATGTTACTTTCTCCGTCGTGATCAATATTATTTTGTGTTTAAGACAGGATTTGTTATAGACGAAATACAGACGAATCTTTATTCTAAGGTTTAATATAATTTTATGTGAGGATTTATAAGTCACTCCCCGTTTTTATTTTAGACAGGGAACTTGCCACCAGTATTTGCATACTACTGTTTTAACTTCTGATTTCACTACACGTCGTATAGCCAAGAAGAGTCTGCTTGATCCATGTCTTAAAGTTGTTTGACATCACTAATTTTTTTAAATACAATTTCATGCTATTTAATGGAAGAAATATTTAGATTAAATGTTCTTTTAATTAAAAAAACGGTGTTTATCCCATATTTTCAATTTATTTTACGGTACGTAAAAAGAGAATCAGTTAACCGGTTACCAAAACATTTTTTGAATACAATTTACTTATGATAATGTGTGAAAATTCAATTAATAGATTTTTGGTTTTTATTAAATAAATAGACATTATTCAATCATAAATATTATTTTAAATATCTTTCCATCCAACAAACTCTATTTCGGCAGGTGAGTGGAATGTTGATTTAGCATGTTAACTGACATTCGACTCTGCGAAATCAGCCGAAAAGCTCATGCTTATGAAAATTAGAGTAATGTCTGAATTTCGACAGCCTGTTGCTGCCGTCAGCGCCATCTGTTGGCCGCATTTCGAAATGTTTTAAGAAAGTGTATACCTAAAAATTTATTGATTTTCTAATAACAATGCAGGAAACCGCACATTTTTATCTCAAACCTTTTTTTTTTTTTTTTACATTCAAAATGTGTCAGTCATTTACTGGACACCCTGTACTTGCCCTCGATGGTCTTGCGAATCAAGTGATATGCTGCTCTAGTAATCAGCCAGCAGTAACGTCCGCCAGGCATTTGGTTGTTATTTTTATATGTCTTCGAAATGTTTGCGAGTAACTTATTGTTTTCTAATGGCAGAAAGAGATAGGAGGAAAGCAAAACGATAATGTTAAATCTATGGGGGGGGGTTGTTTTAGGTAGCTTTCATTACAAAAAGTAAAAAGCTACCTATTGCAGCCGTCCGGAGGAAAGATCTTCCGGAAAATTTTGGTATATTTTCACCGATCATGACCCCCAGACCCCAAAACCACCCTCCGTTCAAATGTCCAACCATATTTATATACCGTAATTTCGGGTGTATAAGCCGCAGATCAAACAATTCTTTTTGTACCCAGAAATCTTATTTAGTAATTGAAGACAAGTATTTACGGCGATCTGACTAGTTATATTTGCTTTTAAAAAAACTCTGGGTCGAAAAAGAATTGTTTGAGCTGCGGCTTATACACCCGAAATTACGGTATATATACAGGGTGTCCGAAAAGTCTGGAAATGGTCGAATAACTCGAGAAATACATATGAGATTGAAAAACGTAAATATACGTGTTAAATATTTTTAAATAAGCTACTCAGTGATACCAAATTTGACCTTCGTAACTGACCCCCTGGGGGTCAGAGGGGGTCCAACTTTGAAATCTTAAATTATAACCCCCATTTTTTATTGCAGATTCGGATTCTACGGACAAAAATACGTAACTTTTATATTTGATGTTTATTTCGAATCCTCGTTTATCACGGTGTAATTGAGCATATTAAATCGATACATATTCCCGCTTTTCCAACGGGATTTTCCCTAATCGAAACTAATTGGGGAGAATTTATGACATCAAATTCCTCGTCCTTTGCAAAAATAGCGTTTCCTGAAAATCACACGTGCCAATTATTTCGGTAGTGCTACACAGTTAAAAATTTGATCCATTTGCTGTAGCGTCACTCCACAACTTTTATAGAATATCTCTTTCATGACCAATGAGAATGTTCCATAACACAGTAAAGTACACTGTAAAAAAATTTACCCTTTTGCTGCATCGTCACTCCACCGCTTTTATAGAAAACGATTACTTTACTGTGTTATGGAGCATTCTCATTGGTCACAAAAGAGATATTCTATAATAGCTGTGGAGTGACGCTGCAGCAAATGGGTCAAATTTTTGCACTATTGAAATAATCGCCACGGGTGATTTTCAGGAAACGCTATTCCTACAAAAGACGAGGAATTTGACGTCAAAAATTCTGCCCAATCAGTTTCGATTAGGGAAAATCCCGTTGGAAAAGCGGGAATATGTATCGATTTAATATGCTCGATTACACCGTGATAAACGAAGATTTGAAATAAACATCAAATACAAAAGTTACGTATTTTTGTCTGTCGAATCCGAATCTGCAATAAAAAATTGGGGTTATAATTTAAGATTTCAAAGTTGGAGCCCCTCTGACCCCCAGGGGGTCGGTTTCGAAGGTCAAATTTGGTATCACAGAGTAGCTTATTTAAAAATATTTAACACATATATTTACATTTTTCAATCTCATATGTATTTCTCGAGTTATTCGGCCGTTTCCAGACTTTTCGGACACCCTGTATATATATATATATATATATATATATATATATATATATATATATATCTGATTTTTGTCATGCGATAACTAACGTATTTATGAACCGATTTGAATGAAACTTGGTATGTACATAGTACATACAAATGTCTCGACCGAGTTCGTTGGCCAGCATCATCCGCCATTTTGTTTCAAAATGGCGGCCATTTTAAATTTTTTTAAAAATTTAAAATTTAAAATTAAATGCAAAAAAATTAAAATTTGAAAAATATTTTTCTTTTACGTGTTAGAACTTAAAACAAAGATTCCAGAACACTTTTTATTTTGTCAATATCTTAAAAAATAATTGAGTTATAGCACTTTGAATTTTTCTTATGGCTGACATTTTGAAACGATCTGATTTTTGTCACGTAATAACACGCGTATTTATGAACCGATTTCAATGAAACTTGGTATGTACATAGTACATACAAATGTATCGACCGAGTTCGTTGGCCAGCATCATCCGCCATTTTGTTTCAAAATGGTGGCCATTTTAAATTTTTAAAAAATTTTAAAATTTAAAATTAAATGCGAAAAATTCAAAATTTCAAAAATATTTTTCTTTTACGTGTTAGAACTTAAAACAACAATTCCAGAACACTTTTTATTTTGTCTATATCTTACAAAATGATTGAATTATAGCACTTTGAATTTTTCTTATGGCTGACATTTTGAAACGATCTGATTTTGTCACGTGATAACACGCGTATTTATGAACCGATTTCAATGAAACTTGGTATGTACATAGTACATACAAATGTCTCGACCGAGTTCGTTGGCCAGCATCATCCGCCATTTTGTTTCAAAATGGTGGCCATTTTAAATTTTTTAAAAAATTTAAAATTTAAAATTAAATGCGAAAAAATCAAAATTTCAAAAATATTTTTCTTTTACGTGTTAGAACTTAAAACAACAATTCCAGAACACTTTTTATTTTGTCTATATCTTACAAAATGATTGAATTATAGCACTTTGAATTTTTCTTATGGCTGACATTTTGAAACGATCTGATTTTGTCACGTGATAACACGCGTATTTATGAACCGATTTCAATGAAACTTGGTATGTACATAGTACATACAAATGTCTCGACCGAGTTCGTTGGCCAGCATCATCCGCCATTTTGTTTCAAAATGGTGGCCATTTTAAATTTTTTAAAAAATTTAAAATTTAAAATTAAATGCGAAAAAATCAAAATTTCAAAAATATTTTTCTTTTACGTGTTAGAACTTAAAACAACGATTCCAGAACACTTTTTATTTTGTCTATATCTTACAAAATGATTGGGTATAGCACTTTGAATTTTTCTTATGGCTGACATTTTGAAACGATCTGATTTTGTCACGTGATAACACGCATATTTATGAACCGATTTCAATGAAACTTGGTATGTACATAGTACATACAAATGTCTCGACCGAGTTTGTTGGCCAGCATCATCCGCCATTTTGTTTCAAAATGGTGGCCATTTTAAATTTTTTAAAGAATTTAAAATTTAAAATTAAATGCGAAAAAAATCAAAATTTGAAAAATATTTTTCTTTTACGTGTTAGAATTTAAAACAACGATTCCAGAACACTTTTCATTTTGTCTATATCTTACAAAATTATTGGGTTATGGCACTTTGAATTTTTCTTATGGCTGACATTTTGAAACGATCTGATTTTGTCACGTGATAACACGCATATTTATGAACCGATTTCAATGAAACTTGGTATGTACATAGTACATACAAATGTCTCGACCGAGTTCGTTGGCCAGCATTATCCGCCATTTTGTTTCAAAATGGTGGCCATTTTATTTTTAAAAAAAAATTTAAATTTTAAAATTAAATGCGAAAAAATCAAAATTTGAAAAATATTTTTCTTTTACGTGTTAGAACTTAAAACAACGATTCCAGAACACTTTTTATTTTGTTTATATCTTACAAAATGCTTGGGTTATAGCACTTTGAATTTTTCTTATGGCTGACATTTTGAAACGATCTGATTTTGTCACGTGATAACACGCGTATTTATGAACTGATTTCAATGAAACTTGGTATGTACATAGTACATACAAATGTCTCGACCGAGTTCGTTGGCCAGCACCTTATGCTTATGGCTTATTGCTTATGGCTGACATTTTGAAACGGTCTGATCTGAATGATCCATCATGTTAATTTAAAATGGCATACACTTTATGATATCGTGGAATTTGGTGACTCTCTAAATCGCTTAAAATAAAACCAGGTTGAATAAAAGGTGACTAATTTCTAAAAATTCCTATTAATATTCAGTCTTGACAAAAACTAGTATTCAATCTTATAAAATCACTAATTTTTAAAGATTATTTCCACTAATTCGAGCTTAGTATTTTTGAACAATGTAACTTACTTTAAAATAAATAAATAAATATATAAGTATATGAAAGCTACCTCTTCCTCCCGGCATTGCCGGAAGGACTTTTTAAATATCTCGCTTTAATTTTGATATTTTTATATATTTATTTATTTATTTTACATAGGATAGGTGAGGACTGTCTACAACCGAGCTAGTTTTTCTCTTCCGATTTTGGTTTCAGATTTTTTTTTTAATTACTTTAACTATCGGAACTGGTTGAAACTGATTCTTAAATTGAAACTCTCTTAATATAAAAAATGTTTAACTAAAATCCAAAAAGTAAAACCAAACCCGTTGTGGATGGTTCTCAGCTATCCTATGCAAAACAATCATTAAAAAATATTAAAATTTGAGCGAGATATTTGAAAATAACCCTCCGTTGACAAGTACTGTGGCCTCATAAGAGGACATTTCAGTTACGCAAAGACACTCACAAGCTAATGTTTAACCGACGATAGAGTTCGTTTAAAATATCGAGTTTGCATTTCAAAATTTTTAAATATTTCTTTATGTATTCGATAGCTTAAGTCGATGATAAGCCACTTTTTACTTTTTCGATTATGCTTTTGATTTTTTTTTTTTTTCGATTTTGGAGATTTTAATTTTCGTTTTCGGAGCCGATTTCGAATGTGAATGACTCATTAAAAAAATTGCAACCAAAATTGAGAACGTGAAAAAGAGATCTACGTAGAGTGCGACCTAAACAATCGAATGCAAAAAAATAATAAATAAATATTGAAAGGCAAACGAGATATTTTAAAAGAACCCTCCCATAGGTTTTACATCAGATTTTCAGGGTATTTGGTGACTAAAGTAGCTCCTTAATTATGATACGTGACCAAGTCAAAATCACATAATCATCATGTCATCACATCTTTGTCTCGTCGTCACTTGGTTTGCTGAAAAGGGAGTAGCACAGGACGATGTCACATGTTTAGTCCCCTGAAAAAAGGCATTGAAAAGTCATTGTTTTTACTCGGACAGCGAAGCCATGGATAATATTCGAAACTGGTTCTGATTTCAGCCAAAGGATGTCTATGAGCAAAATGTTTACCAAGAAGAGAAATAGTGGGACAAGTGCTTGTGTAGCATTGGAGATTAATTAACAGTTATATTTCATTCTGTGGCTCTTGTTATGGATTTTAATTAATTACTTAGTTAGAAATTAAACTTTTGAAATTCTGAATAGCAGGTACATAGCAGTTAAGGTTATTTTCGAATAAAGGCTACTACTTTTTCACACATACATGCGTTATTTTGTATTGGTAAACTCAAAAGTTTAACAAGTACTCTTATTCAAAGATTTAATGTATTTCTATCGTTCGATAAAAGCAGGCGATTATTAAAATGATGCTGTCAAACGTGGCCTTTTGAATCAAATTTCCGGACGTGACAAAAATGAAAATGATGGGTCTGGAACTGTTCCAACATAGTGATACCAAACGTATAGCCCCAACGGTTTAAAGCCCAGGTGCTGCCCAAATGAGCCTACAACAAAAACTTTTTCTGCTAATCCTCAAACATACTTAATTTTTTCTCTAAAAATATTAATGCAATTAAAGAATGTTATATTAAATACTTTCAAATGAATTTGAATTCCGATAGATAACTTTCTAAAAGAAAAAAAAACAGCGATTTTCTATGCGCCGTAGGTAGTGTTACTCCTTAATTAGCAATTCATCCGATCATCACAAAGATTTTGAATCAAATATAAGTCACAATACTGTGCAAAACAGATGTTATCTTCCATATGATAATTTTATTCAATACTTCTAAGTATTCAATATTTATTCATAACACTTCTTCAAAAAATCATACAAATTTCATATTCATTTAATATCATTATTACGGACCCGCGCAACAAGTAACCGCGGATCAGCAAGTAAGTGATAAAACTCTAGTTATTGCTTTCGTCAGTAATAGCGATTTTCATGTCCAAAAACACTGAATGTTCCAATGCATTAATACTAGTGCTGAAATTTTGGTGCGGAAAAAAATGGTAGAGGGATCCCATAACCTATTATAAATCCGAACATTATTCTGCGGAGTAGGTTTCTATTGCAAAAATTTTGGAAATCTACAGTGAAGATTATTGATTAAAAATACTTGTGGTAAAGGGATTCGTGCAATTTCGTTACCAACAAAAGTTCAACCCTAATTAACACATACGATATCACTAGCTTTAGTCTTTTTGTATAAACACTGTGTATGACATTTATTTTGCATATTGCATTTATTTAACTAAAGCTTTTTTGTATTCGTGATTTTATTATAAATGAATATATATATACATATTATTAATATTGTTCTAATTGATATATTTATAGGAAAAGTACACTAACTGTATAAACACATATAATGTGGTTATTTTCAAGGAATAATAAAACGACGCAAACATAGTAGCTGAAGGTGGAACCACAACTATCGAAAAGTTGTCAATTTTCGTTAGTGGTTGCGAATGTATTAATGAAAAAATGCAGTAGAGCCTGCTCATATCTTTATACGGAATAATTTGCTATCGTTTATTTCATATTCTTTAACCCTTTCGGGTCCGAATTGTTTTGCATTTTGAGAACAAAATTACTTTTACTTTAATTATGTTAATAGTAGCTATGCAAGTAGACTTACTGAAGTTAAAAGATTATCTTATTGTCTGAAATCTAAAGAATATTCTTGTTTTGTGTACTATTCAATTCACATTTATATAATAATAGGTTATGAAAGATTTTTTGAAGGCGTTTGGAAAATATCGTATTACAACAGGGTTTAACAAATATTAGAACTTTCGAATGTCTTTTGCGTTTTATCAGACATGCTTTATTCAGAAAAGTAAACTATATTTTAAATTTTAAAAGTGAAATATATGTATAAAATAAAAGAATCGCCAAGGGTGCAAAGAGAATTAAGCAAACTTTTATTATTATTATTATTACTTAATGTCAAAATATAAATTAAGCCATAATAAGAAAGGCATAGTCATATACTATCATTTCTGTATCTAGAAAGTAACAAAATATTTTGTTAAAACAAAGTAATACTTGATGAAAAGGCATGTACTATTGTACACCAGGCCTGAAAAGGTTAATACATGTATGTATAACTATATATTTTTTTGACTGAACAAAAGATGACAGTCAGGTTTTTGTATCAATCTTAGTGACTTGTATTTAATTCGGAAATTTCGAAAAGCTTAAATAAGCCTTAAAAAATTTTTCTTACACGTATTCTCAGGAAGAGCAATGTTTAACCATCTTATTTTAGTCTCTAGAGAAAATATCTTTCATTCTCGAAGTTATTTTGCATGATATAAAGTGTGACTGTCACTGAGATGTGCATAGTGACACGTATGAGAGTCAGGCATTTTCAATTTCTCAAACTGATTAATGGTAAGACATAATTGCTTTTTATTTAAAGCTTCATAATTGACGGTAAAATAAAAGAAAAATGTTTTTCCATTTAGCAGTAAGTGTTACCAAGCTATAATATTACCTCTACCCAAACAGAGTTCCTCTTTTTCAGAAATTTCTGAAAGCAGTGAATTTTCGTAATTTAAATAAGCAGTTCTGAAACAAAAATCAATTTTGCTGCCCGTAGTTTTTAAAAGCGTTACGAAGTAGTTTTTACAATGTATTAATCGTTTTTAAAAACCTCTATCAACACGAAATATTGTTTTTTCTAATGCTATCAATTTTCAAATAAGCATTTTCATGCTTAACAAATATGTTTAACCCTTTACCGAATTATTTATCAAGAAATTGATCCACCTCAATAATTACCTTATTTAATATCTAAAGGCATGCTAGAATTTTTAGATAATACTAAAGTGGAATTTAGACATGTTTTTTCATTAAAACTGATTAAATATAGCGGTAGTTATATTTTTTGTGAAATATTTACAAAAATAATTAGATTAATTAACCAAAATTACTCTTTTGAAAATATCACAATTCTTAAAAAATCAATTAGTTTAAATGCATCATGATCCTCCCTATAAATGGACACGCTTTTGCAGTTGAATGTGTTTCATATAACTTTATTTAAAGAAAGAAAAGAAATACCTACAAAAATGAATAATAAAACTACCACTTTTTAAAAATATTAAGCTTCGATTGTCTCTTTATTCTATCTAAATTGGATCGAGAAGAGTGTTTTGTGTGGAAAGAATGAAAAACTTTACAGACAGAATAAATAAGTTTTATATAAAGTTTTTTTTTTTCAATTTAAGTATTAAAGTACCGTCGGTGCATAAAGGGTTAACTGAAAAATTTGTATAACAGACAGTTTTTTGACAAAGAGACTGCGTAATGTGAACATTAATTTGTTACTACATGTATAAAAAATGTATTTTATTCCCGAATGTATAAATTCTTTCATGCAGCTGAAAACGTTTAATTAATTAATTGATAACAACCAAAAGAAGGATTGTTCGTGTTGATATAGGATTAAGATATTAATTAATCAACTGTAAAAACTACCCCCACTCTCTCCATTTACTGTTTGTTAAAACAACGCGATTTGATTTTAACACTAATTAATTTTAAATCTATATTAGAATAAAAAGAACACATTCCAATCACAACAAATAAAAGTTTCAGAAAAGCGCATGCAAAGTTTAGAAATAAAGGTGAGTCTGTCATAATATATGCATATGAATTTCGAATACAATTGTTCTAATTTCAATAACTCCACGTTGTATTTATTCTTCTACTTAGAAATATACACTATATTGCCATTGATTATTGGACACTTGCGATTTTAGACATTTTACTAAATATCTAGAAAAATACATGAGGAATCATCTCGAAACTCTTAGTGTATAAATATAATAGTATACGTCATAAATCTCCGTGAAGATTTTATTACCGAAACTACATAGGGGACCGTCAACAAATTAAAAAAGATGAATATCTTTTGAATAACCCTGTCAAAACTAATGTAGCAAAAGTGCTCAAACTCTAGATTATGATTTAATGCCTTATTGTAATACACTGTGTTCATTTTTATGCAAATAGCATGCATACTCGCAGAGTAATTAAGGTTTTTATAAAAATGGTCCCAAATTTTTCCAAGTTTTTCCCTTATAATTTTCAGAATTCTTAATATAAATTAATATTTTTTTTTTCAGAAAATAAGACAAACAACATTGCACACAGTACCCTGTAATCAGAATTAAAAATAATAAAAATTGTATGAAAAATGAGTAGGTTTACTAAATAATTTTTTACTGCGCATGCGTCAAAGATATCAAAATTTCATTTGCATATTATGTTAGCTAAATGTATAGAGCAACTTTTGTAAAAGTCTCAAAATCATAGCTTGAAAATTCTGAAAGTAATCGTCTATAGAAAAAGGACAAAATCCGTTGTTTCCAAAATGAAGCAAAAAAATGAGGGATTTTATCCAAATGTAGTAGTACATCCCGTATTGTGTATTCTATATTGACACTAATCAATGAATATATGGATACAACCCCTCTTGTTTTTGCTTCATTTTGAGAATAACGGATTTTCAACTAATTCAATTGACGATTATTTTCAGAATTTTCAAGTTATGATTTTGTGACTTTCACAAAAGTTGCTCTATACATTTAACTAACATAATATGCAAATAATGAAAAAAATATTTTATATTAAGAACTCTGAAAATTATAAGGAAAAAACTTGGAAAATTTTGGGACCATTTTTATAAAAACCTTAATTACTCTGCGAGTATGCATGCTATTTGCATAAAAATGAACAAGGCGTATTACAATAAGGCATTCAATCATAATCTATAGTTTGAGCGCTTTTGCTACATTAGTTTTGACAAGGTTATTCAAAAGATATTCATTCTTTTTTAATTTGTTGACGGTCCCCTATGGAGTTTTGGTAAAAAATCTTCACGGCGATGTATGGCGTATACTATTATATTTATACACTAAAAGTTTCGGGATGATTCCTCATGTATTTTTCTAGGTATTTAGTAAAATGTCTAAAATCGCAAGTGTCCAATAATCAATGGCAATATAGTGTATATATATATACATTTAAAAAGACATGAAAAATAAAAAATAGACTTTTTGCATGCTTAAAACAGAAGACTCCCCCCCCCCCTAATTACATTCTAAAGAGAAAGTATTCACAAATTCTAAAGAATAAAACATATTTCATTTATTCAAGTATTTGAATTATATTTTTTAATTTTATTGCAGATGCCACCATTCATCTACAAGAATATTAATGAAAATGGAACAGTAACATTTACCGGTTATTGTGTTGAACTACTTAATGAAATCAAACAAATACTGAACTTTGAATACATTATATTTGAAACAAAAGATAAAAAATTCGGCACAATGGATGATAGAACATTACAGTGGGACGGTATGATGAGAGATTTAATTGACAAGGTAATAAACTTTTCCGATGTCATAATTATAGCTTAAAATGTGTTATTTTTATAATAGGTTGTGTATTTTATTATAGGATTAATAATAGGTTGTATTTTTAGAGTTCGTATAGGTATCGCTGTTTTCCAGATGAAATACCAGTATATTTTTATAAAAAATACGGAAATATACAATATACATAAAAAATATACATGGACAATATGTATATATACAGTCGAGTCTCTCTATAATGAAACTCCATACATCGAATTTCTCTATATAACGAATTTTTTGTAGGAACGTCCCCTTTTCCCGTGATTACATTAAAAACAGTCTCTATATAGCGAAATATCTATCTTTATATAACGAATATTTTCGTGAAATGTTCTTTATTTATTCATTTTTTAAAAATCTTCGAAATCGCATGGAGTCAATTTTCTATCACTTATTCCTGATTTATCATTCAGTGTTGAGTTTATTATATTACTTCTGTCCTTGAATCCCCCCCCCCCCTCTCTCCGACACATCTTTCAACAATCTTCTCAAAACAGTGTCAAATGGACTGTTACGCATATAAGTGCGGGATCAATGGGGCTAATTGAAGGAAAAACAATTTACAATTGCTTCAAAAAGATCAGATTTTCTATATTAGAGGATAATGTGGATTCTGAAAACGAAGAAGGCGTGACTTGAGCAGACTTAAAAGAGAAATAGAAATTAATGAAGGAGCGCGGAGATGTCGAAGACAGTTTTGCTCTCTCTGATTTTTAAAAAGTGGATGACAATCTGACAACTGCACAGTATCGGTAGTAATATTTTAAACAAAGTTATGAACAATAATGGTGAATGCGATAAATTCCATAAGAACTAAAATCTACAACAAGAGGAAAAACCATCAAGCAGTGAAATTGTGAGTTCTTTTGATCTTATTAGGAGCGAACTTCAAACGTGGGAATATGTTCCCTATAAAAATTTTTATTCCTTGCAAAAATTTGAACATTTTTTTGAGAGTGTAACAATTTTGAAATCAAAACAACAAAAAATTACAGATTTCTTCGTCTAAAATTAATGCAAGCAGAGTATCCTTATTTAATTTTCATTAAGCTTTCACATAAATGTCTGTTCTATTTTTTAAAACTTTTTAAATAATTAAGAAACAGAATATTAGGTCAATATTTAAGCTAAATATTTCAAATTCTTAATAAACACATTAAAAATAATATTTGTTCAAAATTTATACACTAAATAAGAATTTTAATGTCATTCTCCATACAACGAATTTCTCTATATGACAAATTTTTTACTGGAACAGTAGATTTCGTTATATAGAGACTCGACTGTATATATGTAATATTGTATATATATATAGTGTATATGTATAATGTTATAATATATTCCTGTTACTTTAAAATATTTTCTTTCCTATGTTATAAACAACACCGTTAGGAGGTCTCCTGACATGATCGGAAAGCAAAATTTCTCTGCATCTCAAAACATTATGATAGATATTAGCGGTAAATTAACATAGGTATTTTTTTAAGAATGCTGATTGTTTTTCTGTAAAAATTAATGTAAATTAAAATTCATATTTTTTAAAAAGGATTAGTTAATAATTTGACAATAAAAAAATAAAAGAAAAGCCTAGATTATGGGGTTATTGTGTTTGGAACGATTTGTGTGATTGTGACGTCCTATCAATTCTATGAGCTGTATGAATTTAAACTTCAGTGCTTCTGTTATATTTCTTTTTTTCCTTTTTAGATTTTTTTAAATTTCTATTTTCCTTTAAGAGATTATCGCTTCAAAATAAGCAAATGTAAATATTCTATTATTGTGTTTTTTATACAAGGTTCGCACATTCCTTGGAATTTCCAAGGACTCTGGCACCACTATTAAAAATAAGAAAATTTACATTTAATCTTTAAACCACAACATTCGTAGTCCCCACATTCATTCACAGATTTTATGATGCTTTTCTGCAGTGAAATACTTCGGAAATATTCTTAAAATTTAGTGGTATAACTGTGCGAACCCTGTTTATATTTCTAAACAATTTTATTTTTGTAAGTTAATAAAAATCTTTTTTTTAGAGAGCCGACATTGCGCTTGGACCTATATCAGTTATGGCTGAAAGAGAAACAGTAGTTGATTTTACTGTCCCTTATTATGACTTAGTAGGCATAAGCATCTTAATGAAAAAGCCATCTGTTCCACCATCACTTTTCAAATTTTTGACAGTCTTAGAAGCTAATGTCTGGGCTTGCATTCTCGCAGCTTACTTTGTAACCAGGTAAAGTATGTTATGTTGCATATTAACATTCATCATGACCATGTAGATAAAGCGCAGTTGCTCTGCTCGGGATTCTTCGACAGTATTTTTCAAAA
Organism: Maratus speculifer; assembly: GCA_964019185.1. Lineage (NCBI taxonomy): Eukaryota > Metazoa > Arthropoda > Arachnida > Araneae > Salticidae > Maratus > Maratus speculifer. Next base: position 231,759,629 of record OZ025299.1, on the reverse strand, counting down.
TACTCTGGGAGTCAAACAGTTAAGCAGTCGATGATACCGTATGAACTGAAAATCAACAGCTCGAAATGCGGGGTGTCAAATGTTTACTGCTGGTACGTACAGAGCAAACTTCTATGATTTTGTTTGGTGTTATCACATGTTAGGATGAAACACTTTGTAATTTTGATAAAATACGGGGTGTGTGACCTCATGAACGTACATTTATGAAGTATATACTAAAATATACATTCTGTACAATCTGTGATGCAAATAATATTTGTTATTAACATACCGGGCCACACAAAAGTATTCCATTTCACATTGGTATAGGGGGAAACATGGTTTGGGGCGCGTTTTATTTATATTAAACTATTTCACATTTTACAAAATTAATATACGTTGCTGAGGTTTAGTACAAGTTACTTTTTGTATAATAGAAAGCAGATAGTATTTACAGGGACGCACATAAGATTTTGGCTACTATACTGTATGCGAGGTACCGTATACTATTACATAAAACACTAAATATTTTTAAAAATTCGTTACAGTACTAACGCACTTCATTAGCTACACTTGATGTGCAATTTCCAACTTGTTATTATTATTATAATGTAAAGTGTCTAATAAAAGAATATCGCAATAAAATTTGCATTTTCATCTTCGAAAATAATTTTAATTGTACTGAATGTGCACATTAAATAAATCTTTTGACAACGTTAAATCTCTATTGCATGATTTATTTTATCTCGAATAGTAAAGAGTAATTCCAAAATAAAATTGTTTCTGTTAGTTTTAAAATTACTAAAATTTCAAATAAAAATTGTACTGTGAAGAATAGAATATGAAGAATAAGTTTTGCGTACTTTCTCATAATAAATTCTCAACCATGTTTTAATTTTTTAATGAAATTTATTTAAAAAAATGTTATTTTTTGCAGTTTTTTGATGTTTGTTTTTGATCGTCTGAGTCCATACAGTTACTATAACAATAAAGAAAAATATAAGGATGACGATGAAGACGAAAAAAGAGACTTCTCTTTAAAAGAAAGTCTTTGGTTTTGTATGACATCTTTAACACCTCAAGGTAAGCTTTCTATTCCAAAATATAAGAATCTTTCAAATAAAAACTTTTAATACATACATTTACACTATGAATATATAAATACATATAAAGTTAGTCGAAAAAAAGTAAGGAAACGAGTTCAGTAACCATAATATTTGAATACATTTACTAAAATTTGTTTCAACATTGTGAAAGTTATCACTTCAGATCGCTTCTACACTATAAAAAAATTGTAAAGTTACTAAAACTTTTCTAGGAAACATAGAATCCTAGGACTTCTTATATAACTTCAGCAACATAAATTCATGTAACAGATATATGTTTGCAAATCGAATTATCTTTAAGGTTAAAAAAAACTAGGAAACTGGGATGCCTACAACTTTTTATGTAACCACAACCCGGTTTACAGACAAACTTTCAGTAGATTTTTTTGTAAAACTACAGATTTCTGTAGGTTTGCAAAAACTAGTTTTGCAGACATACTCCTTTTCTGTACTGTTTACATGGGTGAATCTAAAAAATACAGAAATTGCAATCCGCTGAGTAAAATTCCTATTAAATATTATATAATGCAGTTTCTTTTGATACATTCTAATAAAAGATATCCTTAGAAATATTTTCAAGAGACGTTACATTTCCAATAACATAAATAAAGAAATTAAAAGACTTGGAATTTCAGATTGTCATTTTCCTGTTGTGTCACAGTGTGATGTGTGCAAAGTAAAGGGCTTTCTGGTGTATTGTATAAATACAGGGTGATTCTAAATTGTTTTTATAAAAAAAGAAGAGTGATAGTACACATCAAGACAAACAATATTAAATAGGAAACTAAGTATCCCAAACATTTTCCGAAGGAGATAACCGCTATTAAAGTTTAGGATCCAAAATTTCAAATGATCATAAAGAACGGAAGAATTGGTCGATTAATTTGCGGTTTTCACTAAAGCTATTATTTATTTCAGTATTGTCTTAAAAATAAATTATAAAGGAAAATTTCAAACAATGCCAATATAGGGCGTTTTAGACTTTGAAGTAATGAACAACTATTTTTTGCCGTTATTTTTTTCATCTCGTTAAATGTTTTCGAAAGCTTAGACTTAAACTTAAATTTTGAGCTCAAAATCTGAATAGTTGGGAGTGGTTAAGTAGCATAGACTAAACTGTGTTCAGAGGGGTTCAAATTTCAAATGATTATAAAAACCGGAAAAATTGGTCGATTGATTTGCGGTTTTTACTAAAACTATTCTTTATATCGGTATTTTCTTGAAAATGAATTATAAAGATAAGTTTCAAAAAATGCCGATAGAGGGCGATTTAGACATTAGAGTAACGAACAACTATTTTTTGCCGTTATTTTTTGCATCTCGTTAAATGTTTTCGGAAACTTAGACTAAACTTAAATTTTGAGCTCAAAATCCGAATAGTAGGGAGTGATTAAGTAGCGCAAACTGAACTGTGTTCAAGGAAGTGGTGGAGAAGGTTCAAACTTCAAATAATTGTAGAAAGCGGAAAAATTGGTCGATTCGTTTGCGGTTTAAAATAAAACTATTCTTTAAGTCAGTATCTTCTTGAAAATAAATTTTAAAGATAAATCTCGAAAAATTCCGTTAGAGGGCACATTAAATTTCAGAGTAACCAATAACTAATTTTAACCGTTATTTTTTGTATCTAAATCAATGTTTGCGAAAGCTTATTAAAAGTTTTTGGAAGCTTAGATTTAAACTTAAATTTTGAGATCAAATTTTGAATCGTTGGGAGGGATTAAGAAGCGCAAACTGAAGTGTGATCAGGAGTTGAAATTTAACTCTCCCCCCGCCCCTCGAACACATTTCAATTTTACGCTACTGAAACAATCCCATCGATTCAGAATTTGAGCTCAAAATTTAAGTCTACGCATTTGAAAGCATTTAATGAGATTAAAAAAATAACAGTTAAAAATAGTTGTAGGCCACTTCGAAGTCTAAGGCGCCTTCTATCGGCATTTTGTGAAATTTATCTTTAAAATTTATTTTCAAGAAAATACTGATTTAAAGAGTAATTTTAACAAAAACCGCAGACGAATCGACCAATTTTTCCGTTTTTTATAATCCTTTGAAATTTGAATCCTCTGAAGAAAGTTCAGTTTGTGCTACTTAACCACTCCCAACTATTCAGATTTTGAGCTCAAAATTTAAGTTTAATTCTAAGCTTACGAAAACATTTAATGAGATGCAAAAAATAACGGCAAAAATTAGTTGTTCGTTACTCGAAAGTCTAAAGCGCACTCTATCGGCATTTTTTGAAATTTATCTTTATAATTTATTTTCAAGAAAATACCGATATAAAGAATATTTTTAGTGAAAATCGCAAATAAATCGACCAATTTTTCCGTTTTTTATAATCATTTGAAATTCGAACCCTCTGAACACAATTCAGTTTGTGCTACATAGCCACTCCCAACTATTCAGATTTTGAGCTCAAAATTTAAGTCTAAGCTTACGAAAACATTTAATGGTATGCAAAAAATAATGCCAAAATAGTTTTAGTGAAAACCGCAAATCAATCGACCAATTTTTCCGTTTTTTTATGTTTATTTGAAATTTTGGATTCTAAACATTAATGGCGGCTCTCTCCTTTGAAAAACTTTTGTGACCCTTGGTTTTCTATTTAATATTGATTGTCTTGTTGTGTACTATCACCCCTCTTTTATTGTAAAAATAATTTAGAATCACCCTGTATGTTTTTCTAGTTTTTTTTTAAATTAATATTTATAACTTTTACAGCAAATGTATGAGAAAAGAAACAAATTCTGTATTAATTCTGCAATGTTCTATACAAATGATTTCCATAATTAAAGTTTGATTGTCAATGAAAATGAATGTCATTTCCTTGAGCTGCATTTTAGCTCTTTATCATGTATAAATATGGCGTTGCAGAGAAATTCTTCTTATTTTTGACACAGTTCAAGTCGGAAGTCGCAAAATCATTGCTACCAGCAAGATCTTTTAGATATTTCTTTTATAATAATGTGATTAAAATATTTGTAAAAATTGAGTAGACTTTTATTATGTCAGCCTTCAGTAAATTAACAAATAAAACTGAACATTTCATGGAATTTGAGCTACTACATTGAAAACATGTTTCTTTAAACAAAATTAAAGTGTTAGCCCTTAAAAAATGTAAAAAAAATGGTTTAAGAATGAAATTATCACTATCCAGATCCATATCCTATCATCATTGTCAAGAAATTACATTGTAATTACATAAAAATTAACTTATTATTTAAGTTGTTCAAAACTTAGCATTTTTACATGGAAAATCCTTTATTCTTTAATAGTAAATAAATGTGCATCTTGAAATTTTGAATTGTTTTCGATGGACACTTTCAATATTTTATATGATCAAAATTTTGTGATAGTCACCCACAGATAAAGTTTAAGTAAGCATACAGATTTCCGCAATTTTGTAAAATTGCAGAATTTTTTTCCCCAGCGTAATTTTTTTTTTTTTTTAATTCTCAAAGTAAATTTTTTACAAAACATTTACATTTTTCTGTACTACTTAAGACTCTTAGTAAACTTCTTTTTAACTCAATAATTGATCTGCAGTGGCGTCGAAGAAGCATGGAATCGTATCGTATGCATAAGCAGTTTACAAAAGAGTATTTGTTGAATTTATATTTTAAAAAAGTCCTGAATTCCAAACCATAGTAAAAATTGCATAGCGTGATGCTATTAATAATTATAATCAACATAGTTTATTTCACATTATTTTCTTTCAACAAATGGTGCCGAACGCTTTAATAAAAGTTTTATTGGGAGCTTGGGTAGTTCTACATTTTGTAAAATCTTTAGAAAGTAATTATTCAAACAAAAAATAAAAGTTTTTCAAAGACCATACCAGGCAATGGCATACCAATTTATGTGCAAGGTTAATTAGCTTTGTTAAAAAAATGACTTGCCATCTTGTTGTTTAAAAACAATTTTCATGACACTTTTTTATCACTATAGTATGTACCTAAGAATATATTTTATTTCGTTGTATGTTGTTAGCTTTAATCTATCTTATTTTTTAAAGCGACAGATTTAAAGTTCACATTTTTATAAAAATACTTTTTCTTTTTCTCATTGAAGCCATTCTGTTTCACTGAATAACATTTTTCAGGTGGTGGTGAAGCTCCACGTAATTTATCTGGAAGGCTTGTAGCTGCAACCTGGTGGCTTTTTGGCTTTATAATTATTGCCTCATACACTGCCAATCTTGCAGCTTTTCTTACAGTATCACGTCTCGATTCTCCAATTGAATCATTAGATGATCTTTCGAAACAGTACAAGATAAAATATGCACCACAGAAAGGTACATCAGCAGCTACGTATTTCGAAAGAATGGCTTATATTGAAGAAAAGTTCTATGAGTAAGTTACTAATACAACTTTAAATGCATATGTACTACTATAAGAGGGGCAGGTGCACATACTCGGAGTCGGGACTAGTTTGCAATAAGACTTCGAATCTTAAATATTACATAGCGTAACCTATCTAAGTTTATATATGATGTTAGGAAGACGAAGTAAGATAACAATGCATTTTCCGATTATTAGCATATAATTATAATGTATCCAAACTTTTGTGTCACATAAAAGCCTCTAAAAAATAAAAAGAGTTAATAATCGCGCATTCTGTTGCTTGGTTTAGAAAGCTTATAAAACACTGTTAAGTCTGTCAAAGCTTTACCAACTTTAGCTAAGAATATCTACATAGAGACTAATACAAATCTTCTTAATTTAGCTGAAAACCTCCAAAAATCTGTAGCCCCGCTTACATTAATGATAGGGACGCTATCATGGTTACATATAATCAGGGTGACCAAAATCCTCAAAATTCAAAGAAGGCCACAAATTTGAAGACTGTGGTTCATACAGTTCCCACAATTTTGTATTTAAACATTACATTTTAAGAAAGGAATAAATTATTAGGACATAAAACTGATAAGTTTTAAAGTTATGAAAGTTTTAAAGAAATTCCATTATAATATATGATAACTTTAAGCCTAATATCAAATATTGAAACAGCAACACTCTCCGTCGTCGTAACATAATCTCAAGAACAATAGGATTATGTGCATTTCTAATTTGTTTATAATGTTTATTACTTGACAATTTGATCTTTCATGAATAACTTTAATGAGTCGTGAGTTAGATGACAAGTACAATTTCTCCGAATTAAAATTTCTAGAACTTCCAATCGAGTTAGTAAAATATAATAATTGTAATAGCATTTTATTATTAGTTAAAGAATGTTTTTAAATAGCTGTAGTACCCTGTTTGATGACAAAATGAAAAGATAGATGAGATTACTTTTCAATGTACAACAAATATTTTCTGCAGTTATTTCATATACGATAGTAAAGAAAATCTTAAATGGAAAAATGAATACAAGAGAATGAAATTTTTATTTATTACTAGATGCAAATGTTTCTCCATATTTTCGGCGAAGTGCGTTCATTCATGGAAATACCCAACGTGAAAATGAAGATTTAGCTTATTTCCTTTTCCAAAATCTTCTCTTCTGGCACATTTTTAAAAGCAATATGATCAAAAACTTCACGCCATTTACTAACACATTTTCGGCTTTTCAAGCACTTTATTAAATATAATAAAGTTTATTTAATTATAATAAATTATTATAAAGTTAATTTAATAAAGTTTATTTTGTAATGCCTTCTTTACTTTAACAGATGTACTAGGATTTTCATCACCAAAAATATTACGTGAAAACGAAAGTCAGCAATCATTTAAAAATATAAATAAACAACGCATTTTACAAAAATCTTAGTAAAATCTTAATTTGTTTTCTGTGAATTACGTTTTTACATTTCTGTAAATTTACGTTTCTATACTTTTTAACATTTGATATTTTATTGCAATAATAAATAAATAAATAAACAGTTTTCTACATTATCCTTCCACTGCGCAAATTTAAACGTCTCCCCCCCCCCCCGAGGATATAATCAGCAGAGTTTAAAGAGTAAAACTAAGTTTTTAATGAAAAAGTTTTAGAAAACCAAAATTTTTCTATTGTTTAAAATATTTAAAGCATATAGAAAAATGTTAAAATGAAAAATTATATTAATTTTCAAAAAATTATTACATTTATAACAAATATTGAAAAGTTTTCTGGCCTACTTGCTATTTTGTATTTGCAGTAATTAATCAATCATCAAAACTTATACCCCCCCCCCCCCCCATTTGAAATTTACGCTACTTCCTTATTTTTTTGCTCAGCCAGCACAAAAAAAAAAAAAAAAAAAAAAAAATTATCTAGATATTTTTTTGTCCTATATGTTATTATATCCTATATTTCTATAGCAGTAATAATAATAATAATAATAATAATAATAATAATAATAATAATGACGTTCACCCCCATCCATCAAAGAATTGAATGATTTAATTTAAAAAAGCAGCAGAAGCTACTGAAACGCAGAATATCAACACCCCCCACCCCCCCCCACACACACACATACACACACAAATAATGAAGGTTAACCTTTTTCTACTTGGGAAGGGGGTACATATTTACACGTTAAAAGATCAAAATACGCAGGTAATTATTTAAAATGATTTCCTGGATTAAAAAAAAAATCTGCAAATAGAGAACTGTTTTAATATATTTCTATTAATTTTTAGGGGAAAAGCATACAAAGCATTATCGAAACGATCCCGCTGATGGTTTTCAGAAACACTATTCCCGCAAAAGACGTCAACTTTGACGACAAATGTTCTTACCAATCAGTTTCGAGATGTCAAAAATTGACTGGGAAAACAGAAATATGAAAGTCCCATTAGTGGCTGAGAGGTTCTGCTCTCGAAGTTGGTAGACGGGAGGTGCTCTATTCGAATCCAATCGCGCCCGTCGGGCTAATCGTTTAGAGTTTTTGTGGTTTTCTTCGAACCTTGCTTAAATACGGGTTAGGTCCCCTTAGAAAGACCCCCACGGAGGACACTCCCCCTAGGGCCTATATACCTCGTCGATAATCCGCCGTCATAAATAATACCGAACACACACACACAAAATATATATCTGTCGAATTTGCTTTTTTTCGTTTTTTAATTTTATATGTAATTTTCGAGTTTTTCGATCATTTTAAATTTTTTTCGGACATGGAATGCAATTATTATTTACATAAAAATTAGGGGGAATTCCCTTTTTCTTACAATGCTGTACACGCTATTGAAATGTAAAAAGCACTGCTGTCATTTATTTAGTGAGACAAAAAAAATTAAATCTTAGTTTTGTCCATTTATTTAACCAATACATTTTCATTCTCTTTTAGAATTTGGAAAAATATGTCTTTGGATGATTCACTAAATGAGACAGAACGAGCAAAACTTGCAGTATGGGACTATCCCGTAAGTGATAAATATACAAAAATATGGTGGACAATGCAAGAAACGGGCATGCCAACAACTTTTGAAGAAGGAGTTGCTAAAGTTTTGAATGCAAAAACTAATCAAGATGGATTTGCTTTCATTGGTAAGGCTATATTAAAATATTCAGTCTTATAGGATTCAAAAAGACGGATAAACTAATAACACATCCAGTCTAACAGTCTAATTATATAAATTGATCAATTTATCAAAAGTCAATTATTCTACGACATCAATTTTTTTCAATTAAAAAAACAACTACATCCGATACCAATGACTCCAACTGTTAGGTTCAAAATGCTGCCGTTAAGCAGATAATACAGACTAGTTTATCCCAGATTGTTTTTATTCATAAATTTTCTTTTTGCAATATTTCTTTATACAGGGTGAGTCATAAATATCGAAACAATAAGCTATCTCCTTAAATATTGCCCTTAGACCCATACTTCCAATTGCAAAAATGCATAAAAAAATGTGAAATTTTTGATAAGATAAATTGCGACTCCATGGGGGGTCTAGTTGAAAAATTACGAAAATTAAATTTTTATACGGCCCCCGTAGGACAAAAATTCCAATTAGGAAAACTTTCCTTATTCAGTCCTGAATAAGACACAAAAAGTTGCATCTTCATACCTCCAAAATTCGCAAAGTTATAGCCGTTTAAAAAATTCATCAGGTTTTAAGGGATTAGACACAAATTGAAAAGCGCGCAATTCAAAAAACAATGTTACTTTAACCCTTTAACGTTCATCGGTTTCGCCACGAAACCACAAAATTTTAATTCCGATATGCAACACTGACACCGGTATTTTTATCAAAAAATATCCCTTTTATTATTTATGTGAAAAATCACGTTTTCTTATTTAGATATATATTTGTTCTTAATTACCGGTGTCATTCATTTATTTCGACATCTTAGCAATGAAAATGCTATGATCGTTAAAGGGTTAACAGTTCTAGAAAACGCGTAAAAAAATATTTCTTGAGTTAGAATTTTGATTTTTTTCTTTTTTTGTGATGGTTAGCATTATAATTTGCTAAGAAAATCTCATTCTAAAATTTCTCATACAATTTATAAAAGTTTCATGTACTGGTTTAAATGAGAAAATCAGAAATCGTTATAACTCGTAACATTATTTATCGGATTTCAATTTCTTTCCATTTAATTAAAGATAAAAATCTGATTTTAGTTTTGTTCCAAGGTTTTTTTTATATTAATTTTAAAACTATTAAAAATATTTATTGAAAAAATAATATAACTTTAAAAAAAATCCTATTTTCAAAAACAAATATTTTTTCAAAAGTAAACATTTTTTCAAATTTCACGAAACAAAACTATTGTAAAAAAAATCAAAAATGACGTGTTTCAAGTTCTTTTTTCTTTTAAAAATTCTTAACATTTAATAATTTAAAGACACGAAATAGAGGATACAAAATTCATTATGCAGAAAAACGAAGTGTATTGTTTAAATGTCCGTCAGTTACTTAAAAAAATGATTTTTCTAAGATGCAGATTAAGTCTTTTTTTTTTTTTTTTTTTTTTTACCTCTGACAACGTCAGGCTTTTTATCGCCCTCCAGAGGATGTTAAAAAATCTGTATTCTGGGCCCAGGTAGGGCCAGGACCGAGATGTTACTTTTTTCGGAAGACCCCCCAGGCCGGGCCTAGCGTACTTTTCATAAAGGAGAGGACTACTTCCTTCAACTTAGGTGCACTCTGGATGAAATTTTCAAACCCGGTCTCGACAAAACCCGTATTAAAATCACTGTCTCTGACTGATTTAATACGTACATAAAATAAATAAAATTCGGCTCAATCGAATTTTTTTTACGAAAAACATATCGATTTTAAAACTTTTATTTTACAAAAAAAAAAAAAAAAAAAAACCTTTAAAATTTATTTTTTTAAATAGATTATTCAAAGGCTAAAAAAATTAAATACAATAAAATTAGTGAAAAAAAATCTGCCTATGACGGAATTCTGTCTTAAACGGAAAATATGTTGATCCATGCAAAATAAATGCAATAGTACCTGAAAAGAAAATAAGCTCCAATTACATCTTCTAGGGATAGCATCTGTTTATAACATATTTTTTCTTTCCTATGTGATTCCGTCTTAAAAAGTTTTAGTGTATAACATTTTTCAGAGTCTCCAACGCATGGGATATGGATTAACGATACTAAAATATAAGTGAAACATTTACATATAAATAGAGATTCATTGATAAAATAAATATATTACAGCCTTTGGCGTTTCTTTAATAATAAAAAGTATAAATATAAAAAACGAAAAACTATAAAAGAATTTTTTGGTCAGAACTCCTTCATATGAAACATTTTTTCCCCACGCCGAATTAAAATACTATGTAGAAATTTGCGACTGAACCGGGCTATGATTTAAACTATTTTCCAGACCGGTCCGGGTTATGATGTTGACATTTTTTCAGGCCACGCCGAACTTTTCCCCCTATGGGTCGGTTTGAGACTTGACCTAGATATTTTGACCCGGGCAGACGTCTGGTATACCATTTTAGCGTAAAAACTATACACTGCTATTTTATAACCAACGAAAAAGCGCTATCTTAAACCGATTTTTATCAATTTGCAATTTGTGAATGTTCCCTAACAAGCGTTGAATCACAGAGAAGAAATCACAGTTTAGAGGCAGGGAAAAGTGGTGTAAGTCAGGAATTTTTGAGGATTTTGGGATTTAATATTTCTGTGGGATTTTTAGATACGGAGATGAAATTTGCTTTGTTCAATTTAGGAATGAATAAGGAATAATTTCCTAATTGGGAATTTTGACTTACGGGGACCGTATAAAAATTTAATTTTCGTATTTTTTCAAATAGACCCCCCCATGGAGTTGCAACTTATCTTATCAGAAATTTCACCTTTTTTATGAATTTTTGCAATTGGAAGTATGGGTCTAGGGGCAATATTTTAGGAGATAGCCTATTGTTTCGATATTTATGACTCACCCTGTATAAGGTCATTGTGCCTAAATGTGACGCGATTTCCCATTGTTTTCTTTATATTAAATAAATACATATTTTATTAGGCAGCAAATTACTGAATACAGTACATTTTGTTAAAAACTAACTTGTTTTGTATAAATTTTATAATTGTGGCAATATAATGAAACAATAATCGATTGTCGCATTTAGGTCATTTTTGTCGCATTTACGGCAGTTAAAATCTAAATGAGACGTTCATATTCCTAAATGCGATAATGCATTTTATACGTGACAATTCATCTCGAAAAGTTAATTTAACTTAAAAAAGCTGTGTCAGAAATTTACCACATAAAGAGTGTGAGCGATCTGAGAAACCATTCAATTAAAAGAAGAATAAAAGGGGTGATAAACCATAAAATACTGTTTTAGCACTAAATTGTTTGTACTGTACTATTTCCAATAAACTTTCCCTTTTTCAAGCATTTCAAAAAATAGTACTACGACTCCATATGAAACAAAATTACAATAGATACAACCAGATATACAACCAGATATTCCAAAATTTTAAGAAAAGCAGAACTAACAGCAATTAGGAATCAGTTGCAATAAAATTACACTATGTGAAAATTACGTAAGATATGACAATTTTTTTTTAAGATGTTAAATTAATTTAATTTTTAGTACTTTCAACTGTAAATGCAGTCTTCGTCAGAGAAGATAAAAGTAATTTAACATCTTTTAAAAATTATTTCTTGTCATCTTTTATGTAGTTTGCACATAGTGTAATCTTAAGTTTACTTTTTAAAGATGAATTTAGCTTTCAATTTATTTATTGGGTATTTTTTAAATTACTTAACCGTTAACTGTTGTGACAGGATTTGTCGCATAGCTATTTTCAGTGGTCTCTCAGACTTTCTTCTAGACACGATAACTTTTATAATTCTGCTCCAATCTCCACCAAACTGATACATAAAATCAAGGGGTATAAAATCTCAGTCAAGCACAATCGGACCAAGGGGGTGGAAACATGGAGGTTTTTTGTGAAAACCGAAAAAACGCCATAACTTCTTAATTAAAATAGATATCGAATCAGTTTCAAGTTTGTTATACTTCTAAGAATTAGGCAAAAAATGTGTGCATGACAGATAATTCATAAAATTAAAAATGGGCTCAAGAAGTAAAAAAAAAAACAGGCTTTTTGGAAGAAAAAAAATTATAACTTCGTCAAATCACAAGATACGAAATCCAAACAAATTTTTTATAAATGCCCTAAACATTATCTACAACTTTTGTATTTACAAGTTTTTGATAGGACCAATTTTTATAGATGAAAAAAATTAAAAACAAAAAGAAAAGGGGGGGGTGAAAAAAGAAAAAAATCCATAACTTCGCCAATTCTTAAGCTATCAAATGCGATTAAATTTATTTTACATCTACTCAATAATATCTACAACTTTTATAATGACAAGTTTTTTATAGGACTGATTCTTAAGACAAAAATAAATTAAATAATAATAGGAGTTGGAAAAAACCTCAAATCCAAATTGCTTATAGTCTGACTCATTTTTAAATTCATTCTTGATTTTACACGCATCCAAATGGCAGATCCTCTTATTAAGGAACTATATAATAGGACGTATTGGCTAGTTTTTTGATAAAGGCAGAATATATTTCAAAAAAGACTGCCAAAAAGGATATTTTGAAAGGGGATTTCCCGAAGTGATCTTGATTGAAAAAATTGAAGACATATTCAAATAACAAATTGCGTTTTTTCTGACTCATTTTTAAATCCATTTTTGCTCTCAAACGCATCCAACTGACAGGTTCTCTTATTTAAGAACTATATAATGTGGAGCTTTGGCCAGTTTTTGATAAAGGCAGAATATATTTCAAAAAAGTTTTGAAAAGGAAAGACTTTGAAAGAGAATTTCCCGAAGTGATCGCGATTGAAAATTGAGGAAGTATTCAAATAACGAATTGCGTTTTTTTCTGACTCATTTTTAAATTCAGTTTTGCTCTCAAGCGCATCAAATTGACAGGTTCTCTTATTCAGGAACTGTAGGTCCATTTTTGATAAAGGCTGAATATATTTTTTTAAAAGCTGTCAAAGTGGGCACTTCGCACAAAATTTCCCGAAGCAATCATGATTAAAGAATTGAGGATGTATTCAAATAACAAATTGGTTATTTTATGACTCATTTTTAAATTCAATTTTGCTCTCAAATGCATTCAATTGACAGTTTTTCATTATTTAGGAACTATATAATGTGGTCGATTGGTCCGTATTAATACATTTTATAATAAAGTCAGAATATATTTCAAAATATGTTGTCAAAATGGACATTTGAGCCGAATTTCACTTAAGATAGTTCTGATAAAACCCGTTCTTACAGAAAAATATAATTACAAATTTTCCAAAAACGGCCAAATAAAGTTGTTAAACTGGGTTTATCGCTAATCATATTTTATTTTTTGTTGTTAAAATGAGCACTCTTCGAAATCAAAATCCGCCTATAGGCCAAGCCAACAGGTATTTTTCTGTACTAAATTTTAAGTATTGACTATTATGATTAAACTTCAGAAATTCAGGATCTGCAGCAATATTTCTAGGGCTCCAAATGCTCCACAGTTTAAAATTCGAGGAATTCGCGCATGAATTTTAACCCATAATTTGGGTTCCCGTAACTTCAACTCCGCATACTTTTGCAGATAATCTATGCTGATTTGCTATGAAGTTGGTAAAATTAACTTACTAAAACACATTAAAGTAAACATATTTTAAATGTTTTCAATTTGCACAAGATTTTCCAGAATTTCCATCATATATTCAAATTCCATATTATGTGTCTATATTGCATTACTGGAATATATTCCGCGTTTCTTGGACCTGATGATTCTTACCTGATAGGTATCACAAATATTTTTAATATTAATGTTATACAGCGTTTTACAGTATTTTCAATTCCTTGCTTGATGTTGTAATACATTTTGAATTTTTTTTATAAGGAAAAAACTTCATTTTTTAGTCTGCAAATTCACAATTGTAAATGATAATTTGTTTTGGTTTATCATGGTTTTATATATTTATATATATTCATAGCTGCTAACTTTTACGACCGTTTTCTTGTCACTAAGTTTTAACAAAAAAATTTCCCTTTCTAGTCTAAGATTTCTGCAATAAAAAAAAGCGAAATTTACTATTACATTTTAATGGTAATAATGAAACGTAAAAGCAGCTATGGGTATGTATATATATATATATATATATATAATGTATTATATACTAAGAGTATTATTTTGCTGATTTGCGTAAGTTTTTAACTAAAAAATGGTTTGTGACTTTGATGTTATAGCATTTTTAACATAACTTAAGCCTACTATAGTTTCGTTATTGTATTTAAAAACTTGAATAAACTAATCCAGATAATTCAAATTTTTATTATCGAACCTCTAGCGTCTAGAGTATTTCATTTCTTTTGGACATTTCAGATACATTTTTTAACAAAAATACTTCAAATAAGGAGTGATACTAAAGAATAAATATTAAAGACATATAAAATATTTTTGTTGAGATGATTAAAAATATTGAGTAACTTCAAATGTTTTTACTTCTCTCCTTTGTTGCATTAAACTATAGAATTCTGAATTATTTTAATATTTCTTTTAGCGGATTCTACACAAGTTAAATATGCAGTAATGACCAATTGTGAATTAACAAATGTAGGAAGTGAATTTAGCAGAAAACCTTTAGCTTTAGCAGTTCAACAGAATTCTCCTCTTAAGGATCAGCTTTCTAGTGCGTAAGTGATAAATGTTATTATTTTTTATTTTATCAATATGATATGTAGGTCTAACACAGTCATGAAATAATTTAATCTAAAAAATTCTTAAAGTCGCACTTTAATATTAGAATACTAGCGTATACAAGTTTTCCAAGCATGAGTCAAAATCAGGTGTGTGAAATTTATTCATTTTTTTTTTTTTTTTTTGCCCTCTTTTTCTGACGACTACTTTAACAAGGTAAGTCATGACAACTGAGATAAATCTTAGCACTATATGATATATATAAATAAAACATTTTCAACATGAATATATTTTCCACTTTTTCGGGAGCATTCAGAGTACCGTCATCAGAGCAAAAAATAACGGAATTCTGCTAATATACACTGGTGTCCAAAAGTTAAGCATAATTGGTAATTAAGTAATTATTTTTAAGTAATGAAAGAAATATGAATCGGAATGTGCTGAAACTCCAGGTGTGTAAACAAAATAGTACGCGTCACATATTTTCGCGAAGAGTTTTCCCCGAAATCGAACAGGCGACCGTCAACAAATTGAAAAAGAACGAAGATCTTTTGGATAACCCTGTCAAAACTAATGTAGCAAAAGCGTTCAAGCTGCACATTATGATTAATTGGCTTATTGTAATGTACTGTGTTAATTTTTACAAGGATAGCATGTATACTCGTAGAGAAATTAAGGTTTTTATAAAAACAGTCCTAAGTTTTTTGCTTATAATTTGCAGAGTTCTTAATATAAAATAATGTTCTTTTTTGAAAAAATGACAAACATCATTGTACACAATACCCTGTCATCAGAATTAAAAAATAATAAAAATTGTATGACAAATGAGAAGGTTTACTAAATAATTTTTTACTGCGCATGCGTGAACGCTATTAAAAATTCATTTGCATATTATGTTAGTTAAATTTATAGAGCAACTTTTGTGAAAGTCTCAAAAACATAGCTTAAAAATTCTGAAAATTATCGTTGATAGAATGAGATCAAAATCCTTTATTCCCTAAATGAAGAAAAAAGATGAGGGGTTGTATCCATATTCCATTGTTTAGTGCCTACACAATATTGCACGTACAACTATATTTAGGTAAAACCCCTGATTTTTTGCTTCCTTTAGGAATAACGGATTTTGAGTTGATTCTATAGGCGACCATTTTCAGAATTTTCAAGCTATGTTTTTGAAACTTTTACAGAAGTTGCTCTATACATTTAGCTAACACAATATGCAAATGACATTTTGATATCGTTGACGCATGCGCAATGAAAAATTATTTACTAAACATACTCATTTTTCATACAATTTTTATTATTTTTAAATTCTGATGACAGGGTATTGTGTACAATGATGTTTGTCATATTTTCAAAAAAGAACGTTATTTTATAATAAGAACTCTGCAAATTATAAGCAAAAAACTTGGAAAAATTTAGGACTGTTTTTATAAAAACCTTAATTTCTCTACGAGTGTACATGCTATCCTTATAAAAATAAACATAGTACATTACAATAAGCCAATTAATCATAATGTGCAGTTTGAACACTTTTGCTATATTAGTTTTGACAGGGTTATCCAAAAGATCTTCGTTCTTTTTCAATTTGTTGACGGTCCCCTATTTGATTTCGGGGAAAACTCTTCGTGAAAATATATGACGCGTACTATTTTGTTTACACACCTGGAGTTTCACCACATTTCGATTTATATTTCTTTCATTACTTAAAAATAATTACTTAATTACCAATTATGCTTAACTTTTGGACACCAGTGTACACTGGTGAAATAAATTAAGAGAATTTGCATACTTTATCAAATTGCATGAAAAGAACTGAACTACGGTAAAAACCTCAGCTTCTAGAAAAAAAATGCAAATCTTTTACGGCAAGTATATAAGCGTACACGTGTGTGTTGGAGGAGCCAGCAGAAAAACAGGCTTTATAAGCGCGAGGTGGGTAAGGCGAACGGCGTTCGCTAGGATACCTCGGCGAATTTCTTGGTGTTATCTTGCAGCAAATGGTTAAATTCACATCGGAACAGTAAAAATGAGTAACCAAAAATGTTCAGATGATGGAATGAGATGAAGATGGAATGAAATTGTGGGGAGGCTAGAGGCAGGCCAATCGCAAGTCCGGGTATGCAGAGAGTTTAATTTAACGCCCAATATCGTGTGTAACCTATGGAAACAGTCCCAGGATACTAGATCCATCGAGAGAAAGTCTGGGCAAAGTCGTCCAAGAGCCACGACGTCCAGCGAAGAACACCGTTTGTCCATTTTAGCGAGGCATAACAGAGAAACTACAGCTTCTCAACTCGCTCGGTACCTGTATGCAGCCACAGGAACGCTTGTATCAAAAATGACTGTTTCCAAACGACTGAATGAGAGAGGATTGTTCGCCAGAAGACCGGCTATTTGCGTCCCGCTCACGTCTACGAACAGGAGAGTCCGATTAACATGGTGCAGGCAGCATAGTGATTGGAGTATAGATCAATGGGCGACCGTTCTGTTCAGCGACGAGTCCCGTTTTAGCCTAAACACCGATTTTCGCCGTTCTTTCATTTGGAGAGAGCCAGTGACCCGTTACCTACCTTCCAGTGTCCGTGAAATCAACAATTATGGTGGTGGCTGTGTAATGGTCTGGACAGGCATCATGTTGAACGGCAGTACACCTCTCCACGTCTTTGACAGAGGATCTGTGATTGATGTGATGTAAAGGGACGAGGTCTTGGAGCTCCATGCTCTCCTTTTCCGAATTGCAGTGGGGCCCGAGTTCATCTTACAGAACCATAACGCGAGGCCAATAAGCTCTTCTGGTCGACGAATTTCTCGAGAATGAGATATTTGCCGGATGGATTGGCTATCTAGGTCTCCACACTTCGAACCAATAGAGCATGCCTGGGACACTCTGAGGAGGGCAATTGCAACTTGCAGTCCCTCTCTGAGAATCATCCACGAACTGAAAACAGCGTTGCTGAATGAGTGGGACCAATTGCCACAAGCATTGATAAACTGCCTTATTTCCAGTATGACATCACGCTGCGAGGCATGTATAGCTTTAATAGGGGACCATGCCTCCTGTTAGCTCATTTCTTTAGGGTATTCTGCAACCACTGTTTCAGACATTGACTCCCATGACTGTTGCGCACGAACATGTGTGTCTATTACAACTGTTGAATGTTTATTTTCTTTGTATTATATTAACTATGTTCACGCCAAATTTTATTAAAATCTGTCCAGTAGTTCTAGAGATCGTAGATCAAATATGAAAATTCTCTTAATTTCTTACACCAGTGTTGATATTTGAGAAGTACATTGAAGACATTCGCTTATAGACCAATAAAATTGTCGGAAATTTGAGGGGCATCTAATGCATACAGAAAGAAACTGGTAACCTAAGTACGTATAAAACTAGTACTCACGGGGTTTTTTTTTCTTTAAGTTTTTATGAAATCCTTCGATTTCGTTGTCCCCATAAATTTTCTTCAATACTGTTGGTCAATAAAACTGCCTCACCAGTTCGTTTCCCTACGGTATACATTAGAAAAATTCCATTATTTTCTTTGCCTGAAGATGGTACGCTGAATGCTACCGAAACTAGTGTGCAATACTTGTACATCTGTTGATGCTAAAAATTTTATTATAGTATTTACTTACAAAGTAGGTCATGTTCGACAAAGAAATTGTGAGTAAATGATTATCTTGCAAAAATGGAATGTTATACGACATACGTTGTATCGTTTTTATGTTTCGCTCCTAATATTGAAAGGCTATTCTAACTAAATAAATTAACGGGTGTTCATCTAATACACTGCTCAAAACAATTAAAGGATATTTGAAGTTTTATATAAAATAAAGATATAAACGAAATTTTTTGCCGAAAATAGAAGAAGAGAATCACAAATGCAAATTTTTCTGGTTTTCAAACTGTGGAGTATGCAAATTTTGAGTTCGACATCAAAAACGTCGCTTCAGCGGCAGCGAATGAAATTTGACTTTCAACTGGATAAAAGAGAATGAAGACAAGGATGATCGGCATTCAGTGATTGCTTTGTTTCGATGAGTACGATGTCTCAGCAAAGTCATTTGACAGATTCAGAAGCTTGGAGAATTGTTGGTAGGTTAGAAGGGGGCCAAACTCAAGCCGAAGTAGCGCAAGCCATTGGAGTGTCACAAAGTGTCATTTCCAGGATCTAGAACCGTTTTTTGGAGAGTGGGTGTGCAGGCCGAAGACCAGGGCAAGGTCGTAGACGGGCAACAACGCCCAATGAAGATCGGTATTTTGCGTTAACAGCTCAGAGACACCGAAACATGAACGCTACTCTTCTCCAACAACACTTTCGCTAGGCTACAGGCACCACGATTTCAACTCAGACTGTCCGAAACCGGCTCCATGCTGTAGGTCTGTATGCTCGCCGACCGATGGTATGTGTTAGATTAACATCAAGGCATCGTCGCGACCGCAGGGAGTGGGCAACCGAGCATGTCAACTGGAGGAGAAATGAATGGAGCAATATTCTGTTTTCTGACGAGTCTCGTTTTTCTGTGCATCCGGATAATAGGCGTATTTTCATCTGGAGGGACCGTGGCAGTAGGAATAATCCTGCGTTCGTGCACGAAAGTGTCAGATTTGGCGGTGGAGGAGTGTATGGTGGCATCTCCATTGACGGGCGCACTGACCTCTACATCATTCGAGATGGAGCTCTGACTGGTCGCCGATATAGGGATGAGATCCTCAGACCTATTGTAATCCCTTACGCTGCAGCAATCGGATATAACTTCATTTTAATGGACGATAACTGTAGGCCACATCGTGCAAACCTGGTGGAGGATTTCCTTTTCGAGGAAGGAATCGTTCGAATGGAATGGCCAGCGTGTTCTCCAGATATGAATCCAATCGAGCACGTTTGGGACGCTCTAGGAAGACGAGTTTCTGGCCGCCAACAACCCCCACAAACTCTCCAAGAACTGGAAAGAGCTCTTCTGGAAGAGTGGGGCAGAATACCCCAACTCCTCATTAATAGCCTCATTGAGTCCATGCCTCAAAGGTGTTCAACGTTGCTGGCCGCCCGTGGAAACCATACCCCCTACTGAAAATGGTTTTCTTTGAAGAAAACACCTTTTCTTATTCTTTTTTTCTCATATGCACAAATTGTGTTTTTTTCCTTTTGTACGCAAATGCGCAATAAAATGCATTTTTTTCTGCCAAACATGTGTAATTTATTCTCATATAACCTACTATGTCTGTCAGCCATGTATCAATCAGCTAAAAAGTTTCCCAGATACAAAATCCACCTAAAACTGCAATATCCTTTAATTGTTTTGAGCAGTGTATTTCTGAGGGCTGAACCTTTTTATGAACTAATTGGCAGTAATTTAATCTTTGTTTTCCACAGTGTTACATATATTTCTCATTCATTACATAATTTAAAATGACGCATTTTAGTAATATTGGTACACTAGAGCCACACTGCTTCATATAATTGTATTTGTATTTTTAATTTCATTTTCAAATGAATAAATTCTAGAAATTAAACAAATTTTACAATTAAGCTACAAGTATAATTGTTATTGAAATACACTTTTTGCATCATAGATGTCCCGAAATTGAGTAGCAAGCTAGATAAAAGTCTATATAAGATCAAAAAATAAATCACCCAGCATGCTTAAAAAGATTTTAATTATTTGCGCTTAATTTAAATTCGAATATCAAAACCAATTTATTTTTTATTTGAAAAATCTGACCATTTTGCATTTCTGTGAAAAGTAGGGGAGTAGGGGTAGTATTATACACTTTTTCTTAAATCATTTTTATAAGCCTTAAAAAGCTTTTTTTTTTTTACTTTTTGTGTTTCCCTAGAGAGTAATATTTTATTTATTTATTAAAAATATAGTGAATTTAATAAATAACCATTCAAAAAAAAATTATAATAATAACAATACCAATTATTTTGAATGGTTATTTTTATATCAAATCTCCCCAGTACTGGGGAGAATCGTTCCCCTTGCCAGGGATATTGGATACATTGTGATGTAAATTTTTAAATAAGTGTAGACAATTCAACTTATATATTGTATAATTTCCGATGATAAATATTGACATATTTTAGTAAAATTTAAAAAGATATGACATTGATATATTTTTGTTTCAAAAATTTCTATTACAAAAAAATTTTAACAGTCCTATTAACATTTTTTAGAAAATAAGTAAAGAAAAATAACAGATCTTGTCGCAAAGAAAACCTGAAGTGAGCATTGCTGATTTGCAAACAATTTAATATAAAATTCAGAGATTTAAGCTATCTTTAAAAGAAAAAGAAAAAATATTATGTTGATAAGTAACATCGGGTAAATTTTAAGAGTTTTTTTTATTTGCTGTTCTGCAGTTGTAGAGCCATCCCCTAAACATTTAACTTTTTTGCATACCTGTAAGTATTAAAGATTTTACTTACAAGGAAGGTCTCCATTGGGGGCATACTCAGAATTTTTTGAAAAAAATACGAATTAAACTACTCATGTAGGTAATAAAGGATCAGTGAAAAATAGCGGCGGAATTACATTATTAGATATGTAAAAAAATAAAATAGTTTGGAGTAATTGGCGTGAAAAGCTGAAAGCGACGCGGGATTTGGCGAGCAATGCATTTCCTCGCCAAAAGCAGACGATTTTAACGAATCTGAAAATTGATTTTAATTGACTTCACTGTTAAAAATCTGCAGCATTTACTGCAAGGTCACTCCACTACTTTTATAGAATATCTCTCTTCTGACCAATGATAGCACGGTGAATTGACCGTTTCCTATAAAAGCGGTGGAGTGACGCTGCAGAAAATGGTACAGTTTTTTAGCGGTGTTGTAGCTTGTGCAATATTGCATTTTGTTACAACGCACTCCACCGCTTGTATATAATATCTCTATTCCAACCAATTAGAAAGCTCCATTTCACGGCCAAGTAACCGTTTTCTATACAAGCAAGGGAGTGCGTTGCAACAAAATGCAGAAGATTTTTAACAGTGTATTTTTCAATTTGGAACAATTTTAATCAATTTAAATTGTGTTTTAAATGATAAAATATATTAATTTCATTTTGTTATAAGTACATATAAACGTATATGACAAAATTACACTTAAAGTAAAGTAAAAATGCAAAACTAAAATTACTTAAACTAAACTTATTTAAATAAATTGAACATAGAAAGTTTTTCTTTAAAAAGTATTCTTAGCGTAAAAGCGTATTTTTCAAAATTTCGTTTTTTCGCCAACCGGAGATAAATCGCCAAATAAACGAAATTTTTATTATTTTTTTACGGACGTTATAAGGAGGTTCCGCCGAAATTTTTTTATTAAACATATATAACTATATGAGAAGAACATTCTGTAATTTTTTCAGATTTTTCTGAGTATGCCCGTATGGAGACCTTCCTTGTTAGCGTTTTCTGCCCTTTTGTGGTTGAAGCTTTCTCTTGGGATAAGGTCTAATATTCTTGAGAGACTTGCAAACTTGGTATGGTGGTCCTACATATTTATCTATATATATTTCAGCTATCATGTCAGAAGATAACTTATTCATATTTAACTCATTGGTTTCTTCAAAATGATCACAAGAAGATATTGAGGGTAAAAAATGTCGGTATTATCCAAACAAATAAGATCAAAAGAATAAATTCCAGTCTTTTTAAAACTAGATAAAATATTTATTTGAGTAGATGATTTTAAGAAAGCTTTAACAATTAATCCTCCTTGCTAATTTTAATAGCTCTTATAGAAAAACAATGATGAATATTACAGACCTATATTAGTTTGCAACTTGAAAAAACTATTAATTTTAAATAAACAAGTGTATCATTTCACCCTATCATGCTTTATTGGATTTTCAATCTCATGAACAAATGCAGTTGCAAAATGGCAATCTACTTTCAAGTAAAACTAACCCTAAAAATGTGCTTTATAAATCATGAAATGTACAAAATAATATCTTCACAATAATAAGAGTTATGAAAGAAAATCCGTATGTGAAAATAAAATTACACTGACATTTCAAAAATCTTCCTTAAGTATGAACTGATGCTTCATTGTAAATAAAGTTTTCTTTCCAGTATCCTGAAACTTCTAAATCAAAGAAAGCTTGAAGGATTAAAAGAAAGATGGTGGAACAAGAACCCAGCGAAAAAAAATTGCGATGATTCAGACCAGCAAAGTGACGGAATAAGTATTGCTAACATCGGTAAGTTTACAAAATGAAAATAGAGTGATTATAAAAAGTTAACCGTATATGAAAAATAGAAAGTGCACTGCAAACTGCTTACAATTACTTCTTTGAATAAATAATTTGATAAAAATTTACATAAAAGTATTTTTGCACCCATGTTCTTAAAAAACTGCCATAAACTTATTATGCACAATACAATAATTTCAAGAAACTGTGTTACTACAACAATATTTCGCCTTTAAGCAAAATTGCTATTGTATACGTTTAAACATTATAACATCCTAAATTCTTCCGATATACACAGTCACAGAGTAAATTCAAATCCTTATTTTTTATACCCCATTATAACCAGGCATTCATTCAAAGAGGAAAAAAAGAAAACCTTACGCCGAAAAAAGTCTAATTGTTTCCGTCTCACTTCCTCCATTTCACGCTAGATTACTATTATTACCTCAATAGTACAGATACTTGATGCCACATCACTGTGACGTTACAAGTATCATAACGAGGCTAACGAAAAAGACAGACTACCGCGGTGCATCCCAAGCATATGTTTTTACAGACCGCTAGAATGACGTAGGGCTCTATTTGTGCACCCGCATTGGTGTATTCGAGTATCACGTAACTCCAGCAGTCTGTAAAAAAAGACACTTGGAATAGACTGTGATGGCCATAGAAGTTACTTCTATGGTGGTAGCATGTCTTTCTCGTTAGCCTCGCAGACTGCTAGAATGACGTAGTGCTCTATTTGTGCCGCCACATTGGTGTATTCGAGCATCACGTGACTCCAGCGGTCCGTAAAAAAAGATATGTGGAATGAACCGCGGTAGCCCTTCTTTTTCGTTAGCCTCGTATCATAATCGCAACGGTGTTTAAAATCTGATAGGTTTAATTTATCACATTGTTACTCTCAGGTACCGTTACATCGGGATTTCAATGTAGAGTCATTGGGACAGATTTTTGAACTAAGCGTCACAAGGCAATTACAAAACAACGCCATTTGCACGTCACAAAACAATGCATATCTAGGGCCTGATTACTTCACAGACGAACTCTGATGTGGCCTTCGACCCACTGCTGAGGAGGGACTAAATTTAATAAAATGATTTAGAAAAAATTTCTTAATATTGCATTTCCTGAAATTATTTTCTCAAAAGCTAAAAATGATTTTGGATAACTTGGCAACCTAAGGTGATCTAATGATACCTTTCAAATACTTCCGTGGAGGGAGTGGGAATCTAGCTAATATTTATGTGCATTGGGGGGGGGGGCTGAAAAAGTGCTAGTCCTTGAGCCCCCTACAACCTTAATCGGGCTCTGTGCATATCGATGTCCTAGTGGTTCATTATCTCCATCACGTGATAGCAATATGGGCAGAAAGAATTGCATTTAGCTGACAGTGCCCTTACGCATATATAATTTTGCTAACATATTATATAGATGTAACACATATACAGGGTGTCCGAAAAGTCTGGAAACGGCCGAATAATTCGAGAAATACATATAAGATTGAAAAACGTAAATATACGTGTTAAATATTTTTAAATAAGCTGTTCAGTGATACCAAATTTGACCTTCGCAACCGACCCCCTGGGGGTCAGAGGGGGTCCAACTTTGAAATCCTAAATTATAGCCCTCATTTTTTATTGCAGATTCGGATTCTACGGACAAAAATACGTAACTTTTGTATTTGATGTTTATTTCAAATCCTCGTTTATCCCGGTGTATTTGAGCATATTAAATCGATACATATTTCGGCTTTTCCAACGGGATTTTCCCTAATCGAAACTGATTGGGCAGAATTTTTGACGTCAAATTCCCCGTCTTTTGCAGAAATAGCGTTTCCTGAAAATCACCCGTGGCGATTATTTCAATAGTGCTACACTGTTAAAAATCTGGCCTATTTGCTGCAGCGTCACTCCACAGCTATTATAGAATATCTCTTTTGTGACCAATGAGAGTGCTCCATAACACAGTAAAGTAATCGTTTTCTATAAAAGTGGTGGAGTGACGATGCAGCCAAAGTGTCAATTTTTTACAGTGTACTTTACTGTGTTATGGAACATTCTCATTGGTCATGAAACATATATTCTATAAAAGCTGTGGAGTGACGCTACAGCAAATGGGTCAAATTTTTAACTGTGTGTAGTACTATCGAAATAATCGGCATGGGTTATTTTCAGGAAACGCTTCTTGCAAAAGACGAGGAATTTGATGTCATAAATTCTCCCCAATTAGTTTCGATTAGGGAAAATCCCGTTGGAAAAGCCGAAAAATGTATCGATTTAATATGCTGGAATAGACCGTGATAAACGAGGATTCGAAATAAACATCAAATACAAAAGTTGCGTATTTTTGTCCGTAGAATCCGAATCTGCAATAAAAAATGGGGGTTATAATTTAAGATTTCAAAGTTGGACCCCCTCTGACCCCCAAGGGGTCGGTTGCGAAGGTCAAATTTGGTATCACTGAGTAGCTTATTTAAAAATATTTAACACGTATATTTACGTTTTTCAATCTCACATGTATTTCTCGAATTATTCGGCCGTTTCCAGACTTTTCGGACACCCTGTATATGCAGATAGTAACATTATTTCAGAATACATATGTGAATTAGGTATACTTAAAAAAATGATTATTATATTATGAGAAGGAATAATTTATATGAGTTTAAACGATTAGTTTTAAAAAGGGGAAGAGAATCAAGAACGAATGCTTCCTCATCTTAAGAAATTGAATTAACTTTTTGTTACTGTTCAAAAATAAATTCAGCAAAGAAAGTTTACTTATTCTGAACAGAGCTCGACCATCAAAATTTTGGGTCCTGGCCACAGATAATCTTTAGGGCTCTAATAGGAGGTTATTGCATTTTTATAAAACCTGAGAATGAGAAATATATGAATATAACTATTACCAAATGCGCACATGTAAATAAAAGACCAGAATCGTTGAGAACTGAAGCTAAATTGATATTATTTTTTTTTTAATTTCTTCATAAAAAAAACTACTTGGCAGACTTAAATATGATGTAAAATAAACATGAATTAATTCTGAACGAACTTGAAAAACAGGTGCATACCATAGAAAATGCGATTTAATAAGATAAGACAGTCAAAAGATTAAAACATCCGACAGTTTAAAGTATAAAGTTTAAAACACTTTTTAAAAGTTTAAAACGCATATGTAAAGAAGCAGAAACATTTTGAGCAGAGATAATAAACTTAAAACTTTAAATGTCTAGAAAAATTCTGAATACATTTATGATGCCACTGATAATTTTTAATTCCGTGGTGGAAAAGAGAAGGGATGGGGATAAAGGACAATTTTATAGTTACAATGACCATCTTTTAAATCTTTGTATAACTTGAGAACATTACCAAAATTGTAGTCGTTCCGGGCCTCCGTGGCAGAGTGGTTAAGACATCACGCCGCTAATCGTGAGGTTGTGGGTTCGAATCCCACTGGCTCCATTGCACACACTCTTTGTGTGGAGCTCCTGGTTGTACTTCTCTTGTGTTGTAATATTTCCTTGTGTGCTATCTCGTCCCTGTATACTGACGATGGCTTATAAGCAGGCTTCATGTCGAGCACACAAGTCAGATGTATGTTGTTCAATAAACAAATCAGTCGTTCCTCTTCCCTCCGAAATTAAATCACGGGTGAGCCACTGGGAATAAAATCTTATAATTTATTCTGTAATTAATTTCTTTAATATATTTTAGATACTTGTAAGTTCAGCTGTGTATTTCAGTTAAAAGTTTTCTGTTTTTCTTTATTTTACAGGAGGTGTATTCATAGTGATTTTCATAGGCGTTGTGCTGTCAGTTATAACATTAGGCATAGAGTACTTATTTTATAAAAAGAGGAAGCAACGCAACACCCGGGTAGTAACAGTAGAAAAGTATCCATCAGAAAGACAAAGAAGACACTGATGACTTTTTTATTGTTGATCATTACACATATAACAAGATTTTTTGAAAAGAAGAATTCTCGAGAGACTTGTGTAATCTCAAAATAAATATTTTTATGTATTTTGTTTTACTACTCTTTCATCATACCATAGTGAAGATTTTTTTTTTAGCTTATTTGATTTAACATAATAAATTGAGAAATGCCATCTTAAATTACAAGTCCAAGATAAGAAATGTTTCAAACTGAAGTAACACATTTTAAGTGCCAAAAAACATACAGAAGTTATGCAGTTCAAAGTGTCGTAACTCTATGATTTGAGTTGTACAAGAGAGGAATTTTAATGCTTTACATTTTAGACCACTGAGAATGTTTACGGTGGCTGTATAGGACTGGGGAACTGCATTTGTAACTTAAAAGAAATAATTATTTTAACGTAAATGGTTTTCCTGAAGAACAACATTTGAAAATTTTTTTTGACAGTTAGAACTATACCTCTAAAAATAATGATTAAGGAACTAGCTTATCCGTCAGTGATAAGAAAGAACACCATAGTATGTACACTGAAACCTGTTTAAAAAGTTTTCCAGAAGATCAACCAACTAAAACGTCTTAAATGGGAAAACTTTCCAGGAGAAAAACTATAATTGCAAACTACATAATGAAAACATTAACAATATAAAATTATGCAAAGCGTTGAATTAGATGTAGTGGGGATTAGGGAGGGGTGGGACAGAACGGACATCTGCAATAATGCTAAAAAAAAAAGCTTTATTTTTAATTTGTGACACTTCCACAAGATAGAGTAATTATTTTGTCATACTTGTTGCTATGAATGTTTTTAGTTCCAAGCACCTGTGATTTTGTGACTTAAAAGGACTATTTTACAATAATATCAAAAAGTAAGTAATTACACAGATTTTTAATGTAAATTTTCAGTCCCATTTTTTTTTTTCTAAATTAATTGTTTTTAAAGTTTTGTAAACTCAACAATATACTCTCTATAAAGTACGGTTAAGTTAAATCTAAATGCCACATGCTTTTTGTAAAAACCTTTCTATATGATGCTCTAAGGAAGGAATGGGACCAGTAGTGGCTCATCAGGAGGTGCCGTAGCAATTTATTCACACCACTAAAATTACATGGTAATTTCAGTTTTCTTTAATCAACAAAATTTGTAATATAAATATAATATAAATAATAGGAAAGATTCTGTTAAATTTTAGTGGTAAGAAACATCTGATGCAGCACTCCATGACGAGCCACTACTGGGTGGGATACTATGAATTAGGGAGGAATGGGACATGTTCTATTCTTCCAAAATGATATCAATATCCAAGTAATTAGGTTTAATTAAATACAATTTTTTGTTATTTTATAAGATTATCTTATTTCGGAACTGAATAGTGAAAGAAATAAAACTTATTATTTTGCAAGTAACTTTTTTTTTTTAATGAAAAATTAAAGCACTGTAAAATTTTCTTTTCTTATTCATACATTATTTATCAATATCGATCATTAGTATTAAATATTTATATTTATTTTTATTTTATTAAATTGTTTTGTTTTTTAAAGAAAATATTTCTGCTTTGCAATAATTATTGAACTCAAACTGAAAATTTTTACATAGCAATGCCTACTTGTTAGGAGGAATGAAAAAAGAAATTTAATTTTCTCGCAAGATACTGAGTGTTCCATCCCCATCATTGATGAACAAAACTTAATTGCAAAATTAAATCCCCCCAAAATAAATTAGACGCACTAGTCAGGCACAAGCATATTTTTCATTTAATTTGGACTTTACAAAGTATAATATAACATAAAATAAATGTTGTGATTTACAATAAACCTTAGGAATGTAAATGCAACACAATTTTTGCCATATTTTTACCACATATTTGAAAATTAAATATGAATTTTCATTTTAAAAACATGTCCCATCCCTCCCTCACATGAGGAAAGGATGGGACATTTTTTGTGTTAATTTAATTGTTCTGTTAATCTAAACTTTTAATTCTTATCATCAAATTTATAATTTTTAAATGTGTTGAAATGTTTCAAAGTGTTATTCTGAAAACTTTCATTTCGTACTAACGAAACATAATCAGTAAAAAATATTTTTGTAAAAATTGTTCCATCCCTCCCTATCTGGCACTACAGAATAGTTTTATAAATTAAAAGTTTAAATATTTTTAATGCATAGATATTAAAATATTAACAAGCATTTTACCAGAATTATTTTATTCCAAGTTTCACATTATTTATTTACGGATTACTGCTATCACTACTATTAAGATAATCCTTAATAGGGGTAATTATCCGTAATATCGCACTCCTTTTTAAATTTTTATGTAATTTTAGTACATTTCAGCTTAACTAATAATTTTTACGTGATTTTCGTAGGTGCGTAATTGGTTCATCATGCCACATACAATCAGTTTGATAGCTCTACTAATAAAAAAATTTAAATGCATAAAACCACAAAAGGTAAATTTAGAACGTTTGGGAAAAAGTTTTCCTAATATCGCACCATGCGTTTTCCTAATATCGCATAGGGTGATATTAAGAATACTTTTTTGTAGCAGTCATAAAAATGAAATATGGAGGGTAAATAAATTTAAAGGACATTTTATATTGTTTTTAAAGGACAAGTAAATTTAAAGGACATTTTATATTACTGGTGTGTTTTCTGTAGCTATAGACATTGTTTATGGCACTAAATTTGGCATTTAACCCTTTTAATGCCAAGGAGTGCCGCCGCGCTGCTCTGAAAAGTGCCAATGAGCGTCGTCACCCTGCTGTAGCTGAAAATTCACTTGTGTCCGACATTTTGAAATCACAATTAGAAATATTAAAAAAATAATAATCACGATGTTTATATAAAAATATGCGATCGAAGATAGTTAGAATGCAATATAATGATAGTTAGAATGCAATATAAGCACTTTTTCAAACACTGATCGCGCCAAAAGTGAACTGTCAAAAGAAGCGCAATCGCGATGCTGGCATTTTTCACAACTAGCGAGAGCAGCGCGACGGCGCTCCGTGGCACTTAAAGGGTTAAGGCAGATCGCACACTGAACAAATAAAAAAGCACAAGTCAAGAGACATTTCACCAATGACCTAAGACGTATATTAGCACTGCCTCCTCTACAATGCCTTATCGCTTGTGACGTAGTGGAGGCGGTTTCCCTGACAACTGTTTTTCAACAAGCTTCGTGGCGATTGTGGAACCAGTAGGGTTAGTGATTTCGCCTCCACTTCATGACGTTTCACACTTGTCGTCTGCTCAGTGAATAGGCATTAGAGGGGGCAGTGATATTAGAAAGTCAATGCATTTCACCCTGTTAACAATGAAGAAACCGGTTTGAGCCCTAGAATTTATCACCAGTTTCACACTTTTTGTCGCTTGTCTTTTCAGTGTGCAATCTGCCTATTAGAAATGATCCATTTTTCTCCTCGTCTGCCAGTTGAATAAAGCTGTTACAGAAAAGAATTTACAATCATTTTCACTGTCTTCGTCATCTGTAAGACACTATCAGGATCTTCACCTGATTATGAGAATGCCTTCAATCATGGCTGATGTTTCAACTTTTTGTTTATTTTTTCCAATAGCTTCCTTCTTAGGTTTTTTATTTATTTTTTTTTTCTGAACTAAAATAGCTTTTGCAACATTAGACTTTTCTTTTTAGCAAGATCATCACCAAGATTTACTTTATATGGAATACTCGTCAGAACCATTGCCAAGCAACCTGGACATCCTGTTTTGTTTACTTTGGCGTTTTTCTCATTCAGATGTGGAAAAGGATTTATATCCATCAGAAAAATCACCGTTCTTTACAGGTGGTTTGTGATAACTGGATACAGTCACACAGATCTTGTTTAATTTAACTTATTTCAGTAGGACGACTTGTCAATCATGGAGAAAAATAATCTTATGAATGTTCATGTTGGTAAGAAGTATCAATAGAGTCAACGACTGTAAATTCATGGTCTTGGAATATGCTTCTATTCAAAACAAAATTACATTCATAAAAAAAAGCCTTAGAACTTCCTTCATAAATAAAAAAGTTGGCACTTAAACACTTAAATAAAATAGATTGTGTAATATTGCGCAGTGTGATATTAGAACTACAGAAAAAGTACAATATTAGGAAGAACGAAATTCTGCAATACAGCCGATTCTACTTCTGAATCTAAAAATAGAAAGGGACTTACAGCTATATCAAGTTGACAGAAACTTTTGATTTGCAAAAAACTTTTAAAAAATAACAGATACTAAATATAACTGCCCATTTAAAAAAGGCGCTTGTACGACTGAAGCCTTACCACCAGACATTAAGTCCTGTTAGAATAGGAGGCAGCACCTACTTGAGGAAATCATGAGGGGTGTGATATTAAGGATATTTCCCCTGCTATTTTCATTTTTTCAAATACTTGTAAGTTGGAAGACTCATGTTGTTTAACAATACATGTTTTAACAATAATTTTTTTATTTACAATTCTTTTGTAGCTCCTTTACACACTCACAAAAAAAAAAAAAATCATAATTTTTTTTAAATGTGCAAATATTGTTTGCATAAATGATTTCTCATAATAAAAATAAATTGTGTATTTGATTTTTAACACTGAAAAGTAGTTTTATAATTGAATGTAAATTAATTGTATACAATATAAATGAATTTTCACAAATTTTAATTCATCAAAAATATTATATAATTTTCATAAAAAAGTAATGACAAAACAAATAATCATTTTTGTACCACCTAATTTTAATTCCTAAATACCACATTGACACCAGAATATTGGAATGAAAATTTTCCTGTTATTAAGAACATGAATTAACCTCTTAGACCTGATGTATCTTATAGGATACATATCTTTACAATTTTTTTTCACGTATATAAATAATGTAAAAAAAAGAGAAATTGGTGTAAATGGAGGCCTAAAAGATAGAAGAATTAAACAAAATAGTAATTTGTTTGTTATAGCTCTTTTTTAGTAAGCTACGTGTTATATAAAATTGGCTTGAAGCAAAAATGTATGGAATGAACAAAAATGAAAACTCAAATAATTTTATTGTGTGTTAAGATATCATTTGTAGAGCCCATTAGTAATGAAAAATTACCAAATATATATTTATTTTATGTTTTTCAGTGTTTTTACAATGCAAAAAAGTATAATAAAATTAAAAAATCCAAAGAAATTGTCAAAAAATGTCTTTTTTGAGTCCCGATGTATCATCAATTTTTATCAACAAAAAATAAATTCTAATTTTTTTTGCTGATCAATCTTTTTTAGGTATCAATTTGATAATATAAATCCATAACTGAAATTAAAAAAAGTACATACATAAACCCTGGGGTCTGAAGAGGTTAAAGCTTTTGATTATTTTGAAATCAATTTTTTTCTGGTATCATTTGGTCTTTTCGGCATTTTAAGAATATAAGTACCTTGCCCCTGAAAGGGTTAATAAAATATTCTGTTAAAATGTAAAATTTCCTCTCAAATAACATGCATTTTTAATATAAGAAGGTTTATTTTATTAAGATTTAAAGTATAAATTCTGCAGCTATATGGGTTTCTTTCCTTATTTAAATAACTTTTTTTAAATGATAACGTTTGATGCAACAATAATATTTCATGAACTTAATCATTCATGACTTTATTCATTTTTACTGACTCAATGATTTTTATTTACTGCAAGAAATGCACAGGTTTCATTACCATTTACAAAAAAGAATCTGTAAAATGGAAAAATATATTCAACAAAATAATAAAAAATGTTTTTTTTTTAAATCATTAAACCATTCGATAAGAAAATAATACTGTCAGAATGTACACATCATATTTTATTTCTATCAAGTTCAAAAATATTTCTTTCCTTAATGAAATTAAAAAACAGTTTGAGATATTTTAGTGGAATAACTGAAATACATTTTATTTATTTATTTAATATTGATTCTATCTATAATTACTAACTTCATGATTTATTTTTTCTCCTGAAAATATATATGTTTCATTTTTTATTTGCAAAAAAATGCATCTGTCATGGAAAAACATGGAAAATAAATTAATTAAAATAATAAATCTTTTTCAATAAAAAAAAAAAAATTATGTTTAATTTCAAATCAAAATGCTGATTAGTTTTTTTTTTAATAAAGTGTACGACAAAATGTAATTAGTCTAACCTAGTAGAGCATTCGCTTTGCTCATCCTAATAATAAAGGAAAACAATTTTCTACAGCTTTTTCATACTTTTTAAAATGTTATTTCATCAGAGGAAATATAGGCCAGTCAAACTGTCATAAATAGATGCAAAAATTCTGCTAGAAGATTTTATGTTTTTAAACTGTTTATGGGGATGCTAGCAACAAGAATTAATGGTTTTCCAACAAAATATCTCGAGGCTAAATTTTGTAGAGCCAAAAAACCACAAAATTTTCGGACTTTTTTCAGTTTTTTGAATATAACTCAAAATTTATAAAATTTTTGCGTGCTATACTCAATTACAAAAAGAAAGAGCATTAAATTCTCTACAAATTTCATTCAAAAAATGTTTTTCTAAAGCCATTATTAAGCGCGCTACAGCTTTCTGAAAATGACTCTTTTTTTTCTAATTGTGTGAAAAAATTGCAAACACGAAAATTTGACACAATTTTTCATTATTTTATCCTCTTTAATGTAACTTATATAAATTACAGGTATTTGATAATAGGTATTACATGATTACATACTAATACAGGTATTACATGATAACAATCATGATGAATTGTAAAAAAAATAAGAACAGTGTAACTTTTTTTTGTATTTAGAGCTTTAGTGGAGAACATTAATATTAGTAATATTTAACTGAATATAAGTAAAAACTACTTACAGTGACATTTTTACATCCCCTCCTTCTGATAAATAATGTCATCGACATTTTCATGGTTGATCCCATTACATTTTTTTACAAATTGCCGAGCATTTGAGTCTTAATTTATGAAAAGAACAGGCTTTGTTGCACTCTTTTTTACAGCTACATGACACAACATGGAGCAAGGATTCAAGTGCCGGGTCTTGGCACATTTGAACTGGCTGAAAGAGATCCTGTGAGCCCACCTCCATCCTTCAGGAGGGATGTTGTTTCCTAGCCTAGATTGTGCCTGATGCATGAAGATAGAATAATAGAAGGAGAACCGAGAAGATAGGCTTTTCCCAACAGAACTTAGCCCCAAAGTATTTCCCGGTGCATGGCGTGGCGCTAGTGATGCTGCACTGACTTTCGATCACATGACTTGTTTGACTGGTCTCTTGACTAGTCTGCTAGCGGGATGTAGGGGGCGTTAGACTTCATCTGCTCCTAAACTGCCGGAAATGCCAGCCAGACTCGGAAAGACTTTAGGGACGAAAGTGGAAGCGCCGTCTTTGTTCTCCTTCTACTATATCTATCTTCATGGCCTGATGATAACATCGGTGAAAATGATGCTGTGCAGCCTCTTGTATTGGTGGTAGCCTTGCAAAATGAACTTTGCTTTTTGGGGCAGATTTAGCAAATAACTGGAACCTTAAGGTGTTCAAATTCTGTGTGGTATCTATGCAATCACTGTATAGTGCAATATAGAATTTTTTTCCAACCTTGATGATTTTTCGACGGGTAGAACCTATTTTGTGTGCAAAACTTTGACTTTCTTTGCCCCAAAAAAGAAGATGTTGTATCTTATCTGCTGACTGCATGAGGGAAAAGAACATTGTTGTAATTGTATTTGAACAAAATGGTTGAAAACCTCGTGATTTCGATGTTACCTCTTCCTGGCTTTTAGAAAAACAGATTTTTGTGCTGATAGCCTTAGTTCGTCATAATCACGAGAAGGTCAATGTTTTCTCTGACAATTATGAAGCTTTCAAAATATTCTGCTCTTGACATGGCTGAGGTAACTATCATGACATCAGCTTCTTCTTTTGCCTGCTTAACTTGAATTCTGTTATTTTGAAATTTTTAATTTGTTTTAAGCAATGAAATGAAGTGGCTCTTGTTTCTGTCATTGGCTTCGTCAACGGATGATGCAAGTCGACGCCCACGTTTCTCTCCACTTGTTACATCTGTAACAACAACCTAGTTTTACACGACAAAAACTATAATTCCATGCATCTGCAAATCACATTCATGCTGAATACGTTCAATTACTTTCCGGAACCCTTCATCCGCACATTTTTCAGCAGCTTTCAAAAATGTAATTTTCGCTTCTAATGTCATTATTTTGTGAATCAAATTTCTCTTTGCGTAGGGCTATTTTTATTGTTTTTCGTTAAAGACACCGGGATTACCTTCGTCACATAACAAGCAATTATCTTTAAGCTTGAAAGAAGTGCTTGATCTGAGGGACAAACTATAGTCTGTGTAGAATCTTCACCCCGACAAACGTATGCTGCTATCATCCTCTCATTCGCATATGTTTTTCGGCAATCATCCTGTATTCTAACTTCTTTGCTACTTTTCAAAAAACTGATGAATATTACTTTGACGCTAAACGGCGCTATGTTCAAAGAGCTTGGCAAGTCCTTTCTGGCTCACAATGCGAGCATCACTATTTGAAACCATTTGGCAAATGAAACACAATTTCGGGTTGAGCTCACTCATTTTTCAAGAGAAGAGATGCAGTAAACGTAATATCAGCATTTTAGAAGAGTATGTCTTTAAAAAAGAACACTGATACGAAGAACACTACGGCTCGGGAACGTCACGGCCACATCTGCATTCCCCTTTTTTATCCCCGACCCTCCCTCCCTTTGTAATTGTTTTTTCTATAGGGTTTCTAGAATTTATGCATCTTCTACCTGCCATTTTTAAAACTTTCATTTTTCATCAATCAATAGGTCTATTTAATTTTCTTTGTTAGAGTTGAAAAATAGGTCACATTCTGTAAAGTTAAAAAAAAAAAATTGACATTTTCAAAAAAACATAGTGTGCTTAGTGATGGGTTTAGAAAAACATTTTGTAACAAAATTTATAGAGAATTTAATGCTTTTTCTTTTTGTAACTAAGTATGTTACCAAAAAATTTATAATTTTCGAGTTACAGGCAAAATACTGAAAACATTTTTTACTTACATTCAGTTAAATACTTAATATTAATGTTCTCCACTAAAGCTCTAAATACAAAAAAAAGTTACAATGTTCTTAATTTTTTTACAATGTTACCTTTGTAATTCATCATGATTGTTATCATGCAAATACCTGTAATTTAAATAAGTTACATTAAAAAGGATAAAATAATAAAAAGTTGTGCCTAATTTTCGTTTTTGCAAATTTTCCACAAAGTTAGAAAAAAAGAGTCACTTTCAGAAAGCTGTAGCGCGCTTAATAATGGCTTTAGAAAAACAGTTTTAGAATGGAATTTGTAGAGAATTTAATGCTCTTTCTTTTTGTAATTGAGTATAGTACGCAAAAATTTTATAATTTTTGAGTTATAGGCAAAAAACTGAAAAAAGTCAGAAAAAATAGTGGTTTTTTGGCTCCACAAAGTTTAGCCTGGAGATATTTTGTTGGAAAATCATTAATTCTTGTTACTAGCATCCCCATAAATATTTTAAAAACATAAAATCTTCTAGCAGAATTTTTGCATCTATCGGCCCTTTTTTCTGACAATTTGACTGGCCTAATAAGAAACAGACAGAAATTGAAAATGGTGTTCTTTGGATTCAAAATATGTTAACAAGATTGAAAAAAAAATCACATAATAGATAATTCATTAGACAGATATAATGTACAGACAAATGCAGGAATAGTAGAGACATTGAATTACAACAAAACCATTTAAACAATGTAGTTTAAAAATCCCAAAATTTTAATCTTTATCAATATTTTTTAAGTAATAGAAATTTATCTATAATGCATCTTCAAATTTGTTAATGAAAGCTATTATTTGAAAAATCACAGTGTTACCATTAAATTAAGAACTTCTTTGCCCCTTTCTTTTTTACTTCTGCTATTTTCTTTATAATTTTACTAAATTATTTTCTTCTTCTGATTCATTGCTCCTTTATCAAATATATAATTTTAAAAATATACTGAATGAAACAAGTTCCCCTTTGCCTGCACTGACATGAAATAAAAAGCTTATCATTTTCAACAGTTAAAATTTTTAGTATAATAATAATTATTACTATTTAGAAGAAAAAAAAATTCAAATAGATAACTGTGATAATACATTATACTAGTGTAAATGCCCATCCTAGGATGGTGGAAAGAAATTACAGTTTTCCCTTAAAACTTTATAATTAATAAAAATATTCATATACTATTATTCCATAATCAAGGTATTTTGTTCAAAAATCATTTAAAAAAACAGTAAATAGAAATACAGTTTACAAATACTTCCCATTTGAAAAAACACCTTCCTTTTTCAATGATGTAAAATTTCAAATTATGCAATGTTGAGAATTTAAAAAAAAAAGGTTGGGGGGTTTGGTTTGGTTTTGTTTATGCCGGCCAATTATCTATGCTTGGGATATAGGTCCTAATGGGTGGGATGCCCTCCATGGGGGTCAAAAGGCTGGGGGGAGAAAGGGAAAGTGGATTAATGATTCATCAAATCAAATTTTCCAAAATAATTTAAAAAACAAACTTGAACAAACAAAATAAAGACTATGTTTATTACATCAATACTCAGAATATGGAGTATTTTTATGTTAGCTTGGTGATATGATCAATTGCCAAACATTGTTTTCGTTAAAATCAATCATATTGAATTAATTTAATTTCACTTAAAATATAAACCTTTAATCCATTTCATTTAAAAAGCATAACTTTTATTTAAAATTAAAATAAATGGCACATCCATTATTTTTCGAGAATTAAATAAAAATGATGCACTCATGACATCATAATTCACTTTTATATTTTAACATACTATATATTATGCTGCTATAATTTGTGACTTATGCTTCAGTCAATATTCACATCAGAACACATTGCCGTTATCATTATCTTTTTATGCATGAAGGTTTTGCTACAGTACTCCAATGTGAAATTTGGTAATTTTTGTAATTCAATATTTGAAAAATGGCATAATCATTAGATTTAAAATTTATATGAAAAATAGATTTTTTATCTTTCTAATGCAGCTTGTCAAAAAATTTTATTACAAACACTTTTAGAGCTGTTAATTTTTTCAGTAACTGCAAATATTTCATTTTTGCAGATTAATCTGCGGCAACATTTGGGGAAAAAGCCAGTTGTCAGCAACACATAGCTTTTTATTAAAGAGTATGAGTTATGTATTTATTCAAGACACAATACAACACTACAAACGAAAAGTCAACTAATTCACAAATAGGAATTTTTTAATAATTTTATATTGAAAGTTATGTACATATATTATAAAAATATATTTTTCTTAACAAAAAAGTACATTTTTCTGTTATGATTTACTAGATAGTAACAACACTAGTATACAGTGTTGAAATGAAATAAATAAACATATTTTTTACATAAATATAAAACAGCCACTTTTAACAAAAATTACAAAATAAACTGCATCAGACATTAAAAAATGATTCAAAAGTATCTTAAATAAATAAAACATTGTGCTCATGAATATAAATAAGTAACATGTGTAACAAAATACTTTGGCTTAAATGAAATATTAATATCATTCACAATCTGCACACTTGGACAAAAGCTTAATATAAGCAACTACATTTTACTAATGCAAACATTTATCACAAATTTTATAGATTTTATTTAGAAGTTTAACATCCTAACTACAGAATGAACACATCTTAGATGCTATGATTCAATAAAACATATAAAATATATTTAAATAAAAAAGCCTTTTTAAATAAATGAAAGAAATGATTAAATTACAATTTTCAATTAATCTGGGAGCAGTTAAGTTCAACTAAAAATACATATTTTTAAATATTTAGGAAATTGCATTTTTAAGTAATAAAAAGTAATTCTTTATCTTGCTATTTAAAGTATTTTCACTTGTCAAAAAAAAAAATATATAATATAATTGAGTGTGGATGATGAAAAAGGCAACAGCTCCAACTAAGTTTTTTAAATAATTATTCCCTTTTTCAATTCACATATAGAAAAAAAAAAAAAAAAAAGAATTTCTTCAAGAACAAATAACATTCAATTTTAAGTATATAGAGATAGATGAAGGAACTTTTCAAAAACCACACATCAATTTTTAAATCCTAAACTTTTTAAACAATAAAGGGGTTTTCACACAAAAAAAGGGAAAAAAAAGGAAAATGTGTCTCTACCGGCATCACTAAATTAACAATTACAGGGTTCATGCTCATCCCCCCCCCCCCCAAAAAAAAAAAAAAAAATCCTTCAGAACCCTCTGATGTAACTTTTTAAGTATATACAATTATTCTATGTCCAAAAAATGACATTTTTTAAACTAGTACCATTTTACTCCCATCTGATCAAAATAAAATAAAAACAAGGTATTCCCAGAAATAAAGTTCAAATACATAACCTATAAGAACTAACTGAACAGAATTTTAAAAGAAAAAAACAATTTACATAAAACAAATAAGTCTTGTGGGACTGTCCTAAAAATCTTGATAATTTGCTGCAAGAATTTAATTTAATTTCCAATTTATGAGTCCATTACTTCTTTAAAAATCATTATGAATAATATGAGGGCTACAAGTACCAATATCAATTTTAAAATGTCCTGGATTTTTCTTAAGTTCTTCTTGAACTGTTGTCAATCCTCACAATGTTAGAAGATGTGTCTAATGTTTGAATGAATGTTGACAGATATGATATCATAAAGCATACAAACAGCAGCAATTGCCCTCAGTTCTCAGAGTAACCAGTAACCAGTCATTTTGCCAAGTTTTCCTGGGTTTGGAGAATTTTTTGCATTATCCCATGAAATTCTCCTGATTTTCTCATAATCCCATAATCCCTTCTTGAGTATGAACCCTGAATTATGAAAGAACATCAAAAATTATTATTTAACTTTTTTTGTTATACTTTGAAAATGATTTTGCTCCATATAAAAGTAACAAAATCTCAAAAGTGCAGCACATTTCAAGTAAGTTACAGTGCTCAGCATCTAATGAAAAAATATGATTAACATAATATAATGCATACAATTCTATACTAGTACTTTCCTAGCAATGACTAATTGTTATATCATGTTGGCCATACATTTTGTTCAATTTTATTGTTAAATATTTATACAAAGATATAAACTACTCCTACAATTAATTAATGATTCCTTAATAACACTAACTATAAACACTTGATAAATGAAGAATTCCTTTGGTATGTAGCTCAAAACTATTATTTTTTTATGATAAACAATAATAAATAAGTATGTGTGTGTGCGAGTGTGTATGTGTGCGGTTAAAATTCTGAGTACCCAGCTTAATTCTTTGAGAATATACAACAGCATTAATATGAAACATAATACAATTTAATATATAATATTAGTGAACAACAGCTCAGATCAGAAAAATATTACAAAATAAATTGCAATTGAAAATATCTTATTGATCTGAACTCATGATACTTAATAACAAAATAGTTATAGGTTTAAATACATAATTTACATTCTAATTCCTTTAATATTAATAAAAATAAGTATTATATGTATTATTTTTACTTCATAGCATCAACAATTCTTCAAATATTTGATAATGAGATAAGTTTTTAATCATTTTTTATTAAAATTTTAAATTACAACATTAAATTAACAAGGAAATCCCATTATTTAATATGTCAGAACTTTTATTCACTGCTTATTTTGTGCTCCATCTAATATCACAGTAAAAAATAAAAATATGCAACACTTTATTATTATTATTACTTAACAATTAACACAGCAAATATGCAAAAAAGACTTGTTAATACTTAAAAGAGAAATAATGTATAGAAGAATTTTGTGTTTATTTATGCACTCCATGTCCTAAAACTCATTTTTAAATATTAAATAATAATAATAATAGTTTTTAATGATTCTTTAAATCAAAATAACTTCCAATATTGACTAACTACTTAGAGAAGTGCCTTATTACAATGAACCTACACACAAAATTTGAAAAAAATTTTCTATCAAGAGTTATCATGTGTGTACATTGAATGCACCTGCAGGTACATTAGCTCTCAGGCTTTGATAGCCCGTGAGCTAAGAAAAACAAGTTAGATTTGTCCATCTCCTTTAGTGTATGCCACTGAAACTAATACATAAACATTTGTAAATGAATAATATTAACATATTTAATTATTAACATATTTATACCTAACACTCAGAATATTTATTCAAAATAAGTTATTTTACATCATTTATCATAATCTCATGATGAAAAATTATTTAAAACATACAACATTTATGATAAAAACAGTGCAATTACCAGATAGGAAAAAAAAAATTTTAATATGCAAGTACAATGGATAAACTGAATTTGCATATAATTAAAACTGAATAAAGCATTTCAATAAAAGAATAGATTTAGCTTTTATATACTACGACTTGACATGCTTAAAATGGAAAAATCATCTCGGATTAAAAATTAAAGTTTATTCTAAAATTTAATTAAAGGATTGTTACTACTCTTGATAAATTTTTAATAACTTGTAATTTTTTCAACAACATTTAAAACTTTCAAATTTATAACAAATAATTTAATGTATAAATATATTATTATTAATATTTATTATAATTTTTTTCACTGAAAGTAATTAATGGTATTATTTTATCACCCAATTAAAAAATTACAAATAGCACCTTTAATTTTGTCAAATATTTTACAAACATATAGAAAACCACCAATCTGATTAATATTTTTTAACAACTTTAAATTTCCTCAACAAATTTTATAACTCATAAACTTGTGATATAACAATTTAATAAATATAATTTATATTAAGGATTTCCAACAAGGGACTTATTATTATTATTTTTAATCAAACATCCCTTTGCAACAAAAAATTCATTATATATAGGGTAACATCCCCAGTAAATGGCACATTAAGAATTTGTCGTTAAACTTACTTAAATTTTCATTACAAAGAAATAAGCTATTTACTTGGAAATAATTTTAAATCAAAGAATGCATATTTGTGCATCTATTTTGCCCACTAAAAGCAAAAAAAAAAAAAAAATGAAAAAGTATTTTTATAAAAATATATTTATAAAAAGTTACTGAAATCACCAGTAATTGGCACCTAGAGCACCAATGTATGACATTTTGTGATCCAGTAATTGGCATATGTTTATATTTTAAAAAAATTTTACATTTTGCATTGGGTTTAATCGCTTTAAATTAATTTACTGTAGATGAAGATGCCATATTTCAGGTTTTTGAGAGTAAGAAATCAGCATATTAATCTGAAATGTGAACACTTTAAAACAATACAATATACTTACATTAATATCCAGTAATTGTCATGCTGTCCCCAGTAATTGTCATATGAAGCTTTAATGGATTCCAATTACTGATAAAATTTATATTTTCAAATAAAAACAAATGATAAACAAAATTAGTCTATAATTTTAAAAATACTTCCAAAATAAATGGTTTAATCTCAAATTCCTTGCGAATTCCTTGTAATTGGAATAGGTGCCAATTACTCGGAACTAGCAAAATTGAAGCACCATTAATTGGCAACTACCATTAATTCAGAAATCCAAATATTTGTGTCGAAAATACTTTTACACAATTAAAGTAAACCTTTTTAACTAAACAAAACGGTTGTCAATTAAAATTTAAAATATATTATAAATCAGATAATAATGAATTGAAAAGCATGCCTTCCTTAAGCCAAAGAACAAGAATTTGCAACAAAATGGCTAATTTGATACAAGCCAGATTTGTTTCTCTTTCCTAGGCTCTATTGTCATCTTGTAAAATAAATCAAAGTTATAATCTTTAACGTAAATGAGCATATAACTGATATATGGTCTTGAATTTTTAAAAGACTGGATATAAATCTTTTTTTAGGACATGTTTGTAAAATGTGCCAATCACTGGTGCATGCCAATTACTGGGGATGTTACCCTACAATAAAAAATATTCTTTAAGATAAATCATTACAAAGAAAAAAAAATATTACAAATTGATATTATGTTTATTTAATAACACATTTAAATAATGAACTTTTCTATTTGTGAAATCTTAGTATTCACAGAAAATATTGCTACGGTATGGATGATTCATGCCATCATTTTATTTTGTATGTTTATTTGCATTCTAAAAACATGTATTAATTAGAAACCCCTGATTTAATATTTCACAGTAAATAAAGTATTTATATTTGTCCCAAACAAACTTTTTAACAGAAACAATTTATGTTAACTTGCAAATATATG
Source organism: Maratus speculifer (assembly GCA_964019185.1). Lineage (NCBI taxonomy): Eukaryota > Metazoa > Arthropoda > Arachnida > Araneae > Salticidae > Maratus > Maratus speculifer. The sequence goes on along the minus strand of OZ025299.1, from coordinate 231,715,997 downwards.
GAATGGACCAAGTTTAACAGGACATTTTTCTCCGACTATCATTATCACTGGAAGAATTTTCAGTAACCAGAAATGATTGCTTAATAGCTTCTTCATAGGGTGGAGGAGGCTCCTAAAAAATGTCAAATCATGGAATGCACATAACTGAATATCATGCATAAAAAACTAAGCATTCTCAAAAGTGCTTAAATATTGTTCATTCATCAACAAAAGTACATATAGAATTTTTAAATTATAAATTGGAACATCATTTTTATACTAAATAAATCAAACATCAATTTAGAATTTAATGTTTTGTTCTAGTTGTTGATCTTTCATGTTCTGATAGAATTATACTTGAATGCACAAAATATGGCACATAATTAAAAATTTGTGAAACATTTGAATTAATTTAAAATAAAGCTTTTATTAAAAGGAAAATAGCCACAATCCAAAATGTTTTCGAAATTTAAAATTATATTCAGCACCAAAAGCATCTGAAAATTTCAAGCAATTTATTCAAAAGCATTTAAAATCTTTCTTTGTCAACCCCAGTATTGCTATTGAAAACATTTTAATCTCAAAGCATAATGAATCAAGAAATAACATAAAATACAAATCAGCATGGGATAACTTGTCAAGAAGATCCTCGCTTGTAATTTATTATACAAGATATCTATACTAACAACTTCAGTCACAAGAAGAAAGGGGAATGCTAATGTTAGGTCTATCAGGGGGTTATTTTTAAATTTCTCACTTTGATTTTAAGACTTTTAAATGATTTTTTTTCACAGGATAGCTATACTACTATGGGAATGTACAACTGGACTAGATTATACTTTTCAAATTTTTGTTTCAGATTAAAAAAGAAAGAATACTTTCACTTTCAGAACCAGTTCTGAAACTGAAAGTATCCTAATATAAAAAAAACTAGAACCACATTTGAAAAAGTAAAAACTAGCCTGTTGTAGATCATACTCAACTATTATATGTAAGCAAAAATTATTCAAAAATATTAAAATTGGAAAATAAAGCCCTCATATACTAACATTAACATTTTCTTTTCTTTACATGACAGAAGTGGGCTCTTAATAGACACTATTTTCACTTTAATTTAATGTATTCTTAACTTTTAATGATCATTTTATGTTAATTACAGAAAGTTTTTCAGTGTTCTAATCTAAAGACTATAGCAGGGTTGGCAGTCTTTTTCAACAGCTTCAGGAGTACTAATATATCCAGTTTTTCTAAGGTATTTCTGGGACAATACAAAATATTGAAATAATCATAGTAAAATTTAACACAAAAGATAACAAGAGGATTTGTTTCTAAGGATTCTCATAATACATTTATAAACACAAAAAATGTAACAATAAAATCTAAATATTAATATTTTCACTAGACATAACCAATTTATTGATATTAGAATAAGCATTCAATTGCCCTAAAAAATTATTAATAATATACTATATATAAAACTTTTTATGGACAATAAACAATGATTCGACGCTTTTTAATATTATTTTTTAACTCGTTAGTTTAATATTTTGCTTTGAAACAATGATGAGTCTGTTTACAATTCACAACATTTGAAAACAAATAGAGTGAAAATCAAAGAAATTGATGTTTCTTCAAAATGAAAAAGAAGGGACACAGAGGAAATATATACACTATCTACCAAAAAGTATTTGTACACTTTCAGTTTTTGACATTTTGTCAAATATTTAAAAATATACTGGCCGGATTCTTCTGGAACTTCAGAAATATAAAGATTATGTTTCATTTTATATTTATTTACATTCATTTGTTAAACGAGTAATTAAGGGGCCGGCAAAAAAACAAAGAATAATAGAAATATGTGGGATCGCCCTGTACATGAAAATGCACGAAACGACTTATCGCTTTAGAATACAAATATATGAATACAGTAGAATATGTACACTAATTTTTGTGAGAATAGCATGTATATTTATGGCGATAGAGCGATTTTTTTGAAAAATTCAAAAAATTCTGGTATGTTTTTTGTTTATATCATGCTGGGTTTTTGACCAAATTAAACGCAAATTTCAGAAAAATTGGCAAAATGCAGTAGAAAAAATGTAGCGCAATTGGAATATAAATATATTAAATATTTTATGAAATATGAGTAGTTGTATAAAATAATTTTTATCTGCGCATGCGCGAACTAGAAAAACATCTTTTTTACATCATTTAATAGTCAATTCTATGGAGTGACTTATAAAAAAAATCCAATCAAATATCATGAAAATTCAAAAAGATATCATTATTTTAGTGAGATGTTTTTACACTGCTCTCTAAAAACGGCTGAATCTTAAGGGATTCTCCACAAATTGACATTTTTTAATAACTGACTTTAAAAAAAAACTAGTATTGAATTAATACAATATCTAATACAATATTGCTGCTAATAAGTACTTGACAATTGTGATAGAAAAGAAAAAGAGCTTTATTCGCATTCAGGGCCAAAACTAAGAGAGGGGGGGGGGGGGGAGAAGGGCATGTGCTCCGGGCGCTAGGATGAAAGTGTTCCAAATGTATCTTTCGTTTGGCGATTTTTTTCATGGCTATGTTTAGCATAATATTGTAAAAATTATTATATCTGGGCTATGCTAAAGCATAAAAAAATCTAATGATGATGGCTTAAGTTCCCTGCCCCTGCCCGTGAAGATGCTCACGAGCTAATGCTATTCCTATGGGGATGCATTTTTCTAACTCTTTTGCATTTGGACATTTTTAAATAATATGTTTTGCATTGGATAGCGGAAGTCCTTTTCAAGATCGTTCCGTGATTACTTTTTCAATTTTGGCGTAGATATTTTTATAATGTTTCTTTCACTTCCAAAAGCGGTTCTGAAAGTGAAACTAACTTTATAAAAAATATCTATGACTCAAATCGAAAAAGTAGTCAAGGAGTGATTTTGAGAGGAACTTCCGCTATCCAATGCAAAAAAAAAAAAAAAAAAAAAAAAAAAAAAAAAAAATTGAAAATTTCAAAATGCGAAAGAGTTATTAGAAAAATGCCTCCCCACAGGAATAGCATTAGCTCAGCAGTGTCTTCGAGGGCAGGGACAAGGGCCTTAAAGATCCTGTTGAAAGTAGAATTTTTTTGATTCGGTTTAAAGTATCAAATTGGAGTATTTTAATAAAGCAGAATACGTTATTTCATATTACATATTTTAAGTTTTAAAATAAGTCGGCTATTAAATTGGAGAAATTTTCTTTGTAAATATGCTTTGCGAAGGAGGGGGAAAGGGGTACCTTCAAAATCCACGTTTGCCTCGGGAAAAAAAGACTGGTTTTGGCCCTGTTCACATTTAATAATTTGTAGATCCTCCTTGAGAGGCAATTACAGCTGCAACTCTCCTGGGCATGCTCTCAACTAGTCCTTGTATTACATTTAATGGTATTTTATTCCACTCTGTTTGCACAAGGCAGGTAAGCTCTTTTACTGATTTTGGGCGTGTGTCACCCGCCTTAATTCGACGATCCAACTCGTCCCAGATGTTCTCTATTGGGTTCAGGTCTGGGCAGGCCACTCGAGTCGATGCACTCCAGTATCAGCATACCAATCCATGCTGGACCTCGCTACATGGCAGCTTGTGTTGTCATCCTGGAAATAACATGGGTCCAATCCATAGTATTGCCACAACGTAGGAAGTACACTGTTGTCCAGTATATTACAGTAGGCATCGGCATTGAGCTTACCATGAATTGGGACCAAGGGTCCTAGTCGCATATTTCAGATGTGTATATTGCTGGGACGATTACTGTTTCTAAACCAATAGGAGACCGTCATTATCACGGTCAAGTACACGCCCACACAGTTTAATTGACAGGAACTCGTGGACAATTGATCGTGTGTGTTTATTATTTATTTGTACTCGGATTGTTTGAATTTCTACTCGGTAATTAAAAATTAAAGGTACGAAAGAATTTTTTTTTTTTTCAAAATGACTGAATTTTATTTACTTCAATTAGAAATTATACTTCCTCTGATCCTGAAATAAATAAATAAATAAATAAATAAAAATTAAAGTAAGAATTTTGCTTATACGGATATTTTCGCAGAATACTTTTTTCCCATTTGTTTAATATATATATAAATCATTTTGGAACGATATTTAGAATATTAAAAGGGTTTGAAATATTTTTTTTTAAATGTCTTATTTATTAATAAAAGACAGCCTCCAATAATTAAAAAAAAAAAAAATCACCAACGGAATCTCGGCCCGCGATGGACTCGAACCCATATCCTCCAGTTTCAAGCTCGACGCTCTAACCATTCAGCCAGTCAGCTCACTTTCATCCGCAACAGATTATCGTTATAATTAGCACCATCAATTGTCCACGAGTTCCTGTCAATCAAACTGTGTGGGCGTGTACTTGACCGTGATAATGACGCTCTCCTATTGGTTTAGAAACAGTAATCGTCCCAGCAATATACACATCTGAAATATGTGTCCTAGTCCGAACCAGGAAAAACAACCCCAGAACATAATTCCCCCTCCGCCAAATTTAACTGTGGGCACAATACATTCTGGTAGGAGGCGTTCTCCAGGCGGACGCCAGACCCAGACCCTACCATCAGAACGGTAGAGGGTGAACCTTGATTCATCACTCCAGAGAACCTGTTTCCATTGCTGTACAGTCCATTGCTGGCGTGTTTTGCACCAACTTAACCGAGCTGCGCGGTTGGACTTGGTGATTAAAAGCTTATGGGCGGCAGCACGGCCATAAAAATTAAGCAGATGAGCTTCCTTATGGATGGTATTCATGGAAACAACACATCCTGAAGCTTGTTGAAATTCTTGGCGTATGTGTAACATTGGTTGGTTGCGGTTCTTCCGAATTTCTCTAGACAGAACCCGTCGGTCTCTATCTCCCAGTTTCGTTGGTCTGCCTACTCTGGCCACATTCTGACAATCACCATTCAGCTTCCATTTTCTAATCACATAAGCCACAGTCGTTTTGGGGTAATTAAGCTCGCTAGATATGTCGATTAAAGATCGGCCATTTCGGTGGTACCCGATGAATACACCTTTCTCAAAATCAGACAGCTCTGTTCTTCTTGGCATCATGCATGCGATTGATGTCAGTGTTGTTTTCGACACCACATTTAACAGTGGAGAACTTGACGTATTTCAGGATCGCAGATATCGGCATTTGCATAAGAGCCATTATCAATTATGTATCAATGGGTAGATTTGACACAAATGCTTCGATTTTTTATAATTATTTTTATCCTGAAATAGGTTCGTTCTGGTAATTATCTAAGAAAAGAAGTAAATCACCAGTTAAAAACGTAAATGGAGATTTGGCAATTTGCGTAAAATCTGACGTCATTCAACTGCTTTCAGAGACCAATTGAAAATCAGTTCACTCCTATCCACAATAACTTTCTGAATTTCCACGAAATTCGATCGGATTTTTTTATGGGTAGCTCCATAGAGTTGAATATTAAATTATGTAAAATGATAAATTTTATCGTTCACGCATACGCTGATTAAAAAATATTTCATACAAATACTCATATTTTAGAAAACTTTTAATATATTTATATTTCAATAGCACCTTATTCTTTCTACTACATTTTGCGAATTTTTCTGAATGTGGCTTTATATTTGGTTGAAAATATTGCATGACATAGAACATTTTACAAAATATTTAATATATTTATATTTCAATGAATTTTGGTGAACTCCCCCCCCCCCCTCCCTTTTCTTCTTTGCAAAGCATCTGCAAAAGTATTTGCAAAGAAAAATTTTCTAATTTATTAATAGCCGACATATTTTAAAACTTAAAATATGTAATATTGATTAAAGTAGTCTGCTTTGTTTAAAAAAAATGATACCTTAAAATCGTGAAACCGAATCAAAACGAAAAAAAAAATCTGCTTTATGCGGGATCTTTATGCCATCATCATTAGATTCTTCTATGCTTTGGTATAGGAGAAATGCTTTGAATGGGACGATTTTGACAATATCATGCTAAACATAGACATGGAAAAAATCGCCAAACAAAATGTACATTTGGGACACTTTCATCCTAGCGCCCAGGGCACATGCCCTTTTCCCCCAACCCTCTCTTAGTTTTGGCCCTGAATGTGAATAAAGCTCTTTTTCTTTTCTATCACAATTGTCAAGTACTTATTAGCAGCAATATTGTATTAGATATTGTATTAATTCAATACTAGTTTTTTTTTAAAGTCAGTTATTAAAAAATGTCAATTTGTGGAGAATCCCTTAAGATTCAGCCGTTTTTAGAGAGCAGAGTAAAAACATCTCACTAAAATAATGATATCTTTTTGAATTTTCACGATATTTGATTGGATTTTTTTTATAAGTCACTCCATAGAATTGACTATTAAATGATGTAAAAAAAATGTTTTTCTAGTTCACGCATGCGCAGATAAAAATTATTTTATACAACTACTCATATTTCATAAAATATTTAATATATTTATATTCCAATTGCGCTACATTTTTTCTACTGCATTTTGCCAATTTTTCTGAAATTTGCATTAAATTTGGTCAAAAACCTAGCATGATATAAACAAAAAACATACCAGAATTTTTTGAATTTTTCAAAAAAATCGCTCTATCGCCATAAATATACATGCTATTCTCACAAAAATTAGTGTACATATTCTACTGTATTCATATATTTGTATTCTAAAGCGATAAGTCGTTTCGTGCATTTTCATGTACAGGGCGATCCCAAATATTTCTATTATTCTTTGTTTTTTTGCCGGCCCCCTAATTACCCGCTTAACAAATGAATGTAAATAAATATAAAGTGAAACATAATCTTTATATTTCTGAAGTTCCAGAAGAATCCGACCAGTATATTTTTAAATATTTGACAAAATGTCAAAAACTGAAAGTGTACAAATACTTTTTGGTAGATAGTGTACATCTTTTTTTACCATTTAAAAAAAAATTACAGAGAAAACAACATAAGAATTTTGTTCTTTTGCTTGGGGGTTAGAAATGAAGTGGAAATCATGTTTACAGAAGGATATTTTTAAATGACTACATTTATTCAAAACATTCAACCTTCATAGTTATGCAAATATGTCATTCCATTTCAAGTATAATTAATTTTTTCCTTCATATCTTCAGATTTTAATGCAATTTGGAAATCTTAAAGATGTACTATAGAACAATAAAAAATGTTGCGTTTATAAAAAATAGCTATTCATGATTTTTAAAAAAAATGATTTTTAAAGTTTAGAAAAAACACAGTTTTTGGCTTGTTGACATTTACAAAAATACTCATATTGCAGGTTGAAAGTGAAATATGGAGATGTAAAAAGTACTGTTTTGTTCAGACTTGTATAGGCTTCAACTTGATATAGAGGAAAATGGGGATACTTGAGACATTTTTTGAATTTTAATTTTTTTTAATTTTTTATAATTTCTTAGAATAAAATAAAATATTGAAAATGAAAATTTGATTTTTTTCTACAACTGAAAACCACTTTCAATTAATTTTGAACTATTTTTCTATGTCTAATAAATTTTTACTTTTTGTTTTACATTGTGGAGGGGGATACTTGAGCCATGGTGAAGGGATACTTGAGCAAGTATGGAAAAATGCCTACAAAAGTATTTTTTTTTTTTGCTTTATTTTTGCCCAAACATTTTACAGAATGATAAATTATGATACATTAAGTCCTTCAAAACCAATTGAGAAAACAAAGCTAATAATACGATCATTTTTTGTCATTAGAACTAGTGGTCGAAAGATCATTTCAACTTGAGTTAGGTCGATGGTAGAAACATCTTCAGTTCAGAACCATTTAAATTTGGAATCGGCAATTCTTCGAGCAAATTTCATTTTCAAAATATTAAGCACTTGTCCAACAAATCTTTTTACAGTTTTCTTTCTGGCATATTTTATTAGTAACCAATCATCAATAGAAGGTTTTCTTTTCATATCATCACCATCATTGACAGAATTTTCCTCTAATGATATTGTCGAACTTATGCTTTTAATTGAGTTGCTGTCAGAATCTAAGCCAGATGTATCATTCTACTATTTCAAACACTTTTTTGATTTCACAGGAAAAGATTTTGTCTTCCCCTTTGGTTCCATGCAGGTAAGTTTGAACTGTGATTTTTGTTGCTTTTCTTGTTTTTTGTGCGCTCTTTTTACCAATTCTTCTTCAATTTTCTTAGTTTAAAAAAAAAGTTACAGCAACAGAGGTTGCAATTTCAATATAAAATATTAATCTTAATATATTATATTAAAAAATAAATATTTTAATATGTTGGACCTAACTAATTAAAGTATTAGAGATTATAACCAGTGAAACAGTTTTAAAAATTTAATTTAATAAATGTTAAATTGAAAACTATGCTTACATTTATCTAGAGAGGCTATTTTTTTAGTCAAAATGAAAAATAAAATTGATATTTAAATTTAAAAAAAATATACATTTTTAAACATTTTTTAGGTCGTTATTTTTTTAAGGAAAAAAAATGAAAAATTATTCTCCCTTTTATCCAGAAAAAAAATCTATCAGTGAATATAAGGATGTAATTTTATTTTTTGTTTGTTTCACCCATGTTTATTTTCCTAGTGGGGATGGTTGAGCCATGGCTCATGTATCCCCAATCTCACTAGCTCAAGTATCCCCACTACCACTATTTTTGTTTATCAGAGTTTTACTAAATAAAGCATGCAGCTATTAGAACTATTTTAAATTCAAAATACAATTGAAATTATACTTTTTAAATTTATGTATATAGTTTCAACTTTAAACAAAATTTTGATTACAAAAAAAATAAAAAAAACCATGCACCTAAATATTTACTTTAGATGGGGAAAAAACAACTATTAATCAATACACTGTCAAAACGGTACCAAGGTGTGTGTGATTTCTTTTTTACATGTTCAGAACTATAAATATGTTACCATATTGCCAATTTTAGAAAGAAAAATTAATCAACTGTAGAGATAATAGGGGTGGCTCAAGTATCACCACTCTCCCCTATCACAAGATCATGATTGTAAAAATTTTAAATTTCAATTTAAAAAAATCAATGATCTAAAATTTTTGAAAAATTCTCATATATTCCTTATGTTATCTATTGCAGTGCTGTAATTGGGCAGGAACGGGTGGGAATGCCGTTCCCAGAAATATTTGGCTTGTTACTATATATATATAACATCGCACACAGGTACAATTTCTTTTTTAATCAAAATGATAATTATTGTTATTTATGATAACAATAATTATCAAGTTTATTGATACTGGTGATGAACCCACGGAGTTAAATCCTCTTTTCCAGAAATTTACTCCTTATTGAAAAAGCCAGTTCACTTATATTCATAAGCCGTATAAGGTCATACTTAATATATGTTTATACAAACCATATGTGAAGTCTTGGTTGTGATCAGGAAGAACATAAGCAGACAAGACAGCTTGTCGTAAATCTAAGAGCACAGAAAACACCTCTCATTACCATTCTTTATTGGAAACTTCTGGGATAGATGTGCCAGTAAGTAATATCTCATATGAATTCAATTCAATTTTGATTTATGATGGAAATTTTCACAATGAAATTGATTAAATGTTGCTTTCAGATGAATGCTATACAAATACAATACTATAGAGACAAGAATATAATAATTATAACTGTTAATTTTATGAAATCTGCTTTTGGCTAGATGTTTTAAATTGGCTTTTTGCTTAGCAAAAATCCAGTCGCGTCAACATCTACTCTATGAAAAGGCGAGTTCCCAAAAATATTTTTTTTCAACTACAACACTGATCATTTGCATATCTTGAAAAAATTGGCTTGGGATCTCAATGTGATTACATTTTTAAAAATCTTTTGCTGGCTCATGTCACATAATAATTTAAAAAAAAGAAAATGAGAGTCTTGTAAGCTTTGTTTATGTATCTACTCTTAATAACCAACTATTTTATCTTTATCAACAGATTTATTTTATTTTTATAACTGAATAATTGATTCATTAATATGTTTATATTACAACCATTATTAATACAATTAATACAATTTTTAAACATTGATTTAACAATAAATAAATAAAGGAGGGGGGATAAAAAAATCACACAATTCAAGTTAACAATAATATCTATTCATATAAACTCACAAAAGCAAAAATGTGAACACAAAACAATAAGAAAGAGTGTCTACCACATGATTTCATGATGGTGGGTGAAAGGAGGATAGCTTTCATGTCATGACAAGATCTGTTCTGTAGACTGATGGTGGAGACGCAGTTTTCATGTCTTGATCAGGGATATAGTGGAGGATAAACAGTGGCAGTCAAAAGTTTCTGGCCAATTAGTTTCTTTGATTTATTTACCAGAAGGTTTCAGTGAAGAAGAAACACAATTGCTTCAAAAGTTAGAGATAGGTTAATGACCTCTGACCACATAATCATTTTGATTGGATACTGAAGATGCTTCATGCAAAGGATTAGAATTCGAAATTCGCGTGTGCAAGTTTCCAGCCACTTATCATCCCTTAGTATTTTTCTAAGTGTTTTTTGGTCATGTTTGTGAATGAATCAATGTGAATAGCATAATTTAAATTCAAAATTTAAAAGTTCAACAATTATTGTTCAGAAATGAGTGACTAGTTTGTCGCTAAAGGGCCAATCTTCTCAAGATATTGTGACAAAGTTATCGATTAGTAAATCGACTGTGAATGATATTTAAAAATTGTATAAGGATGGCTATGGCGTTCAGGACTTTCTGAGGTCTGGGAGGCCCCAGAAAATTACTATTCTGGTGGAAAGAATTATAAGGAGAAAAACAATTAATAGCCTACAGAAAAAATCCATTGCAAAATCCTGTGATTTACGGAATGAAAATATTGCAGAAATAAGTCAGTCTGTCGTGTCAAGATGCTGATGTGAAGCAGAACTTTATGGAAGAGTTGGTTTCAAAAAAATTTCATAGGTAAAAAAAAATCAACATACCCGACTGGCGTTTTTCAAAAAAACAAAGTCTGGTCTAGTGAAAACTGGACAAAAGAACTATTTTTCCATCAATTGAATTTAAAACTTTTTTGGGAGACATGAACTTAAATTAACATTAAAATTATTAAAACTTTATTAACTTTATGAACTTATTATTAACTTAATTAAACATTAAAACTTTTTTGGCAGACACTACATTCGATGATCTAACAGCAAAAGATATGATTCGACCTATGTTATTTCTACAGTGAAGCATGGCGGAGGACACATTATGCTGTGGGGAGTATTTTCTTCAAAAAGTGTCGGTCTGTTATTTGAAATCCGTGACAAGATGAAGGATGCAATAAATTGCTGCTTTATTAGAGGTAAATTTGTGGCTGCAACTGTTTATTTTAACATGATAATGACTTAAAGAATGTATACCAGCCTCGACAAACAATGGTTTTTGCACAAAAAAATTTCACTTTTGAAATGGCCAGCCCAAACACTCGACATGAATCCAATAGAAAATCATTGGAAAGAAGTTGGCAAATATGTATGAAACTATAAATATTCCAACTCAGCCAAAATTTAAAAAAAATTGCAAGAAATGTGGAAAAAACGGACCATACATGATCTTTAACAGTTAATTGTATGAATGTAACTGTTGATTGTATGAATGTCATGTTGTTGTGCTGCAGTCTTTATTATTAAAGGTAAGGTGATGAAATACTAATTGTAAATGTTGTTGATCAATGCAATTTTCTATTACAATACCATTTTTTTCTAAACTTGTGAAGATGGCCGGAAATTTTTGAGAACATGCGTTTTCCTTTGTACTCAATTTTGTCAATTAAATGTATTGATATTTATATGCTATTCCATAAAATAATTCCTAATTATTATGTCAATAAAATGTATAAGTATCACTTTGAGATTCCTCTTCATAGACATATACTTACAAATTAAGTTAAAAATTTTTGCTGGCCAGAAACTTTTGACCGCCACTGTATGCCGTATACCTACTATTTCACAAGAAAGCTATAGTATATACACTCTAGGGTATACCCTCTGCCTTGAACATATACCCTCTGCTTAGAGTGATCATCATCTGTTATTTTTATGACTAAATCCTTGTTCTTGACAGGCTCTGATCATATAAACCCTTGCTGCTTGTTTTAATAGTTTGGTCAGTATATTATAACACCTTATTCTGTATAGTTGCAATAGTATTTTAATTGAAGTGTAATTAGTTTATATAGGGAATGTTTATGTAGGAATGTTATTTTTACTCATTTGAACAGCTATGATTCTGCAGTAATTTGATTAGTGTATCTAATTTTTACAGCCTTTATTTTGTGTTTTGAGATAATATATATTTGTTTTTCTGCATCCAAGTGATATCGCTGAGACAACTAAAAAATATATGTGTTTAAGTGCATATTGCTGTAATCCTTTCAGGATAAAACGCCATAAAACTATAAGAAATCTTAAGCCAGTACAAGATTGGATGTTTCAGTTAAAACCATGCATTACTTCAGAAATAAAAATTTGTGACAATTGCAGAAAGTAACTTTCAAAAGAGAAGAAAATGTTAGAGATAGAAGATTCAGAAGTTCCTGGAACTTCAACTATTGTTGAAGATTTTACAAATTCCTGATTAATCATTACATTACTTGAATAAATCACTTTCCAATATTGACAAATTTCCTATTAAAAAAAAGTGAATGCACACTCTCCAAGTTATTGCAAAACTAAACTGGAAAAGGCAATGAAAATCTAACACATGAATGTAACATATTGTATACCAGAATTTACATTTAGATCTGCTAGATGGCTGTACTGAGCCAGAGTTAGATATTCAGAATAAAGTTATGTTGCTATGTAGAAGCTTGTGTTGATATTATTCCCATAATATGCATAATCATAAAGATTAGATTAAATACCAGAAGGATATTTAACATGGTGTCAGAAATATTTAAAGTTCTTCATGCATATGAACGGAAAAATGTTTCATAAAATACGAATTTTTCGCCCAATTAAATAAGAAGCTTTAGGAATCGAAAGTAGGAAATGGCTGATAGTTTACTGATAATTTTGCCGTTCGTAGCAAATACAAATCCATCAAAAGCATGGAGATTTTGGAAAGCTGATTTTCTAGATTATCTTGAAGCTATAAGCTATAGCACAGAATCAGAAAAAACAAAACTGCATTATTTCAGCATGCATGTAGAGAAGAACTTAAAAAGCAGTTACGTTGGTTCAATCTTCAAACGGCTACTGGTATGGAAGAAGTTGGTTTAAAACAAATCCTAGATGAATTTGATAAATATTTCAAAGATCATCAAAATGAAGTGTATGCATCCTTTAAGTTTTTAGAAATTATACAGAGAAGAGAAGAATATTTTTCAGATTATTATTCCTGACTTCGTAGCACTGTAGTGGAATGCAACTATGGTGCTCTACAAGATCGAATGCTCGGAGGTAAAATAATTCAAGGTCTATGGGATAAACCTCTGCAAGAAAGACTAATACGAGAAACAAGTAGAAAAGAAAAAAGTCTTAGAGATATTGTAAGTGAATGAACATAATAAAGCACAAGTTTCTGAAATGAATCCTGAGAACAAATCTATAGATAGGGGAGAGTGGAGATACTTGAGCCACCCCTATTATCTCTACAGCAGGTTAATTTTTCTTTCTAAAACTGGCAATATAGTAACATATTTATAGTTCTGAACATGTAAAAAAGAAATCACATACCTTGGTGCCATTTTGAAAGTATGGTGATTAATAGTTGTTTTTTCCCTATCTGAAGTAAATATTTAGGTGAATTTTTTTTTTTTTTTTTTTTTTTTGCAATCAAAGTTTTGTTGAAGGTTGTAACAGCATAGATAATTTTAAAAAGTATAATTTCAATTGTATTTTCAATCTAAAATAGTTCAAATAGCTGCATGTTTTACTTAGTAAAGCTCTGATAAACAAAAATAGTGGTAATGGGGATACTTGAGCCATAGCTCAACCATCCCCACTAGGTAATTAGATATGGGAGAAACAAACAAAAAATAAAATTACATCCTGATATTCACAAATAAATTTTTTTCTGGATAAAAGGAAGAATATTTTTTTTTTCTTAAAAAAATAATGATTTAGAAAAAAAAGTGATTAAAAATTTATATTTTTTTAATGAAAATATCCATTTTATTTTTCATTTTGACTAACAAAATAGCCTGTCTAGATAAATGTAAACATAGCTTACAATTTAACTTTTATTACATTAAAATAACTTTTTTTAAACTGTTTTACAGGTCATAATCTTTAATACTTTAATTAGATCCAACATATTAAAATACTTATTTTTTAATATAATACATTAAAATTAATATTTTATATTAATATTGTAACCTCTGTTACTGTAACTTTTTTTTTTTTTAAAGAAAATTGAAGAAGAATTGGTAAAAAAAGCAACAAAAATTGCAGTTCAAACTTACCTGCATGGAGCCAAAGGTGAAGACAAAATCTTTTCCTGTGAAATCAAAAAAGTGTTTGAAAGAGTGGAATGATACATCTTGCTCAGATTCTGACAGCTTTTTAATTAAAAGCATGCATTCGACAATATCATTAGATGAAAATTCTGTCAATGATGGTGATGATATGAACAGAAAACCTTCTATTGATGATTGGTTACTAGTAAGAAAACTGTAAAAAGATTTGTTGGACAAGTGCTTAAAATTTCAGAAGATGAATTGAAAAATTTATTTGCTCAAAGAATTGCAGATTAAATGGCCTCCAACTGAGGATGTTGCTACCATCGATATAACTCACGTTGAAATGATCCTTTGACCACTGTACTGGCCATTCCGTACTGGCTCAAGTATCCTTTCAGCATGGCTCAAATATTCCCTTCATGGGGATACTTGAGTTGTGATGTACAACAAAAAGTAAAAAATTATTAGACATAGAAAAATAGTTCAAAATTAATTAAAAATGGTTTTCATGTGAAGACAAAATATCAAATTTTCATTTTCAATATTTTATTTTGTTCTAAGAAATTACAAAAAATTTAAAAAAAATAAAATTTAAAAAGTGGCTCAAGTATCCCCATCTTTCCTGACTTTAAAGCAAGCAAAAAATTGTTTTACGCCGACTCAAATTTCTCAAAATAAAACAAATAATGAAGAAGACTTGTGGATGTTGTGGAAGATTTCATGAACCGAAAAAATGCCCTGAATATTGTACAAAATGCTAAGGTTGTGATAGGAATAATCACTAGGCAATTGTGTGCAAAATGAAAGTAATCGTAATTTTAAAAGAGTAAACACAATTGAAAAAAATGATTCTGACATTGTTTATATAGGGGAACTAAAATTGCTTTATCAATTGAATTCTTAAAATTTAGATTCTGTATGGCTTCAAAAGCTTATAGTTAACAATAACAAAGTTACATTCAAGTTGGATTCAGGTTCTCAAGCAAATATGTTACCAAACGCTGAACTGCTGAGATGGAAAGTGAAACCAGTGGTAAGAAAAAAATCATACTCCAGTTTTAGATTACAGTGATAATGTTGTTCCTATAATAGGTGAGTGTTTTTTACATTGTAAAACTGATAAATTTGAAAAAGAGTTAAAAATTTTAGTTACTACTCTTGATTCTTGTCCTATTTTAGGCTTTGATGCCTATAAAAAGTTAGGCTTAATAAAGAGGTTGAATTTAATTAATAAAAACCCAAAATTGTCTGAAACACCATAACAGATTATTAAAGAATTTTTTTATGTTTTTACTAGATGTGGAAGACTAAAAAAACGGTTCACATTAAATTGAAATTAAATTCTGCTCCCCATGTTGCAGGACCTAGAAAAGTTCCATTGGCTTTGCATATTAAAGTTAAAGAAGAACTTAAAAGAATGGTTGAGATTGGTATCATAAAGTTAATGGACCAACTGAATGGGTTAGTAATATGGTTATTGTAAACTCAGCTAGAAAATTACATATTTGTTTGAATCTAAGACTGTTAAATGAAGCAATTCAGAGACCCCATTACCCAATACCCACTATTGATTCACTCATAACCAAAACTACAAGGTTATAACATTTTCACTATATTGGATGCTAAGAATGGATTTTGGCAACTGCCACTTGGTGACGAATCCTCTTATTTAACAACCTTTACTACCCCAAGATACAGATTTCTATTTCTTGTTCTTCCATTTGGATTAAATAATGCACATGAAAAATTCCAAAGAGCTATGGATGAAAATTTTGAAAATGAGCCACAAATAAATCCTTATTTTGATGATATTGCTTTAGGTTCATCTTCAATAGAAGAACATTTGAAATTGTAGTACATAACACTTACTCTGGCAAGGAAAGCAAATTTAAAATTCAATATAACAAAAAATCAGCTTTCTTTAACTATTGTGAATTATTTAGGATATGTATTGTCTGGTAAATAAAAATGTAGTTGTATCTGTTGATGCTAGTAAAAATGGATTAGGAGCTGCTCTTCTTCAGGAAAACAAACCAGATGCTTTTGCGTCAGCTTCTATAACTGATGCACAACAACATTATGCATAAATTGAAAAAGAACTTTTAGCTGTTTTTAATAATTACATGTATAGTGGACCTGATATAGTACAGACTGATCATAAACATCTACTGGGTCTTAGGAAAAAACCCTATGATTTGATTTCTCCTCGTCTGCAACGCCTGTTGCTTAGACTAAATAGATATTCCTTTAAGACCCGATGAGATTGTAATCAAAGCTTGTCATGCCGGCTAAAAAAAAAAACAAGTACTACAATCACTATCTGTTGATACAAAATGATATTTCGCTCTTTCTGCAAACCAGAATGGTCATTCGATTTGGATTTTTATAACATACTACTCAAAAGCAACAATTTAAAAGAATGTACAAACTGCATGATCATGCAGGTTGGGTCTTAAAGGGATATAATGTTAAACTTGAGTATGTTCCTGGAAAACAACTTATCATAGCCAATACTCTTTTTAGAGCACAATCAGCTATAGAAATTTTTGATGAGGGAGATTACCTAGAATCATTCGCCAGAATTAATCTTTTAACTCAAGCTTCTCATGAAAAATTGAATAAATTGACAAAAATGACAGCTGATGATGAAGAATTATAAGAAGTTTTATATCACATTAAGAATGGTTGGCCTGAAAAATGCAAAACAAAAACAGCTTCACAAGCTTACTGGCATTGTAAAAAAGAATTATATGTAACAAAAGAAGGTATAATTTGCAGGGGACAAAAATTTCTTGTACCAGATGCAGCTAAGAAGAAATTTTGAAAATATTACACATTTCATATAAAGGCGTAGTAACCACCAAAGTTAAAGCAATAGAATATTTTTATTGGCCTAACATTAACAAAGATGTAGGACAGTCAGATGTATCAATGAGCAAATCAAAAAGAAGTTTTACTGGATGTTGATCTGTCAGAAAGACCATGGCAAAAAATATCCAGCAATTTTTTCTATTTAAAAGGATGGCAAAATCTTTTAATGGTAGATTATTTTTCAAAATATGTTGAATTGAAACCTTTGAACAACACAACAGCCCAAGATGTTATACCTGTTATGAAGTCTATTTTTTGTACTCATGGAATACCTGAAGAACTTGTCAGTGATGGTGGCCCCCTTTGAATCTTATGAAATGAAGAAATTTTTTTAAAGATTGGCAAATATTGCATAACATTACTTCATCACATTTTCTAAGAGCTAATGGTGAGATTGAAAGAACAGTACAAACTATAAAAATTTCTCTCAGAAAAGCTGAAAAAGGTGGAAAAGATATTTATGTAGTACAACTCGATTATAGAACCTAACCTGCTAAAGATCTTCCCTCACCATCTGAGTTATTAATGGGCAGAAGATTAAAATCTTTTTTTTACAAGTTCATCCTGCATGTTTAACACCAAAGAAAACTTCTAAATCTTTGAAAGAGAGGCAGGTAATACAAAATAAATACGCCAACAGACAAGCAACTCATCTATCAAAACTATCTGACAATGAAAAGGTGTGTTTCCGGCATAAAATGAAAAGTCCTTGGAAGCAAGGTACCATTGTGCAAGTTGGACCTCAACCCAAATCTTATTTAATAAAAGGAGGAGATGGAGGACTGTACAGAAGAAACAGATATCATATTAGGCCTGATCATTCCCAAACCAACAACAGCAGAAAAATACCAACATTTGAAGATTTTTATCCAACTTCATCAGAAAGTATTTCAGAGTCCGATTCCAATAGTACCAATGTCAGAAGTAATTCAAATGGTTCCTCAACTTTTAATACCCAAACAACATTTCCAGTTTTAAGATGATCAACAAGAAATATTTTAAACCTATTTGCTACAGAGAGATTTGAACTTAACATCAATTTAAAATAATTTATCAATAGAACTCTAAAGTAAAGTTAATCTAATAATAGGTTGTTGCCTGGTGTAATATGGTAAAGTTAAAATTATTTACAACGTTAGAACACCAGAATATTCGAATTTCAAGCATACCGGTTTCGGTAGCATATAGCATACCTTCCTCAGTGCTAAAGATAGTGGAGATTTGCTCATATATATATAGGGAGAATGGGGATTCAAGAATCCCCATCAAGAATTTCTTGAATCCCCATCCTCCCTATATATATATGAGCAAATCTCCACTATCTTTAGCACTGAGGAAGGTATGCTATATGCTACCGAAACCGGTATGCTTGGAATTCGAATATTCTGGTGTTCTAACGTTGTAAATAATTTTAACTTTAAAGTTAATCTAGTTTAATTTCTTATTTGGACTCTAATGGTAAGTAATTCATTTAATTTAAAGGTTACTCAATTCAGATAATTAATGTTTATATATATATATATATATATATATATATATATATATATATATGAATTTTTCATGATTTTTGTAAAAGGTGTGTGTAACATATTATATACCAGTATTTACGTAGAAGCTTGCATTAATATTATTCTCTTAATATACATAATCATAAAGATTGCATAAAATACAAGAATGATATTTAATAATGAACTAGTAAGGGAAACAACAATTGAAATTCAGGCAAAAAATGATCCAGATACAGAAATCCTACTGCAGCTTAAAGAAAAATTTAAATGTGCACAAAGCAGAAGTGAACAGTATTTCATTATAACTACACTGCCAAAAAGTTGTACATGCCAAAGAATACAAGATGAATTTAATGTAACTAATAGAATGGTCAGAAAAACAAAAGTCCTAGTGAAAGAAAGAGTGCTTAAACCACGATACAGTAACAGTGCATTTGTTTCAGAAAATAGTCATTATGTTCTTCAAAACTCATATCTTGCTCACTATAAAGAAAATATATTATTTCTTTGATGGATCGTCTGCTCATTACAAAAAATAAGAACTTTGTGAATTGTGTCAACACAAAAATGATTTTGGAATAGATGCTGAATGGCACTTCTTTGCCACAGCTCATGGCAAGGGTGTAAGTAATGGGTTAGGAGGTACTTAAGGCCCCTGTCCTCGTTTGAGGAAACGCTCGCGAGCTAATGCTATTCCCATGGGGAAGCATTTTTCTAATAACTCTTTCACATTTTGACATTTTTGAATTTTTTTTTTTTTTTTTGCATTGGATAGCTGAGGTGCATGCCGAGAGCGCACCTTTTTTACTTTTTCAATTTTGGTTGCAGATATTTTTTTAAAAAGTACTTTCAGTTTCGAAACCGGTTTTGAAAGTGAAACTAACTTTGTAAAAAATATCTGCAACCAAAATCGAAAAAGTAAAAAAGGTGCGCTGTCGGCATGCACCTCAGCTATCCAATGCAAAAAAAAAATATTCAAAAATGTCAAAATACAAAAGAGTTATTAGAAAAATGCTTCCCCATAGGAATAGCATTAGCTCGCTAGCGTTTCCTCGAGCGAGGACAGGGGCCTTAAAGCGGCTTGCAGCTCAAGCTAGTCTCTAGAGGCCATATTCCAATCAGATAATGACATCAATTAAGTTATTTAATGGGAGTGAACAAAACATTCCAAATATACCATTTTTTTATTGTACAAACAAGGAACATGTAGAGGAAAATGATTTTTTAAGAAGTTGGTTTCAAGAAGCAGAACCTATTAAAAGCCCTCAAAAATATCATACCTTTATTCCACATAGTGAAACTGAAGTAAAAACAAATATTTATTCTTTCAGTGAAATTTACAACATTTATGAAGTGATAGAAGATGGGTTAACATTAGCTATGGATGAAATATTTGGATATGTGACTTGCGAATATGATCGATGTTGGTTGCTTGCCAGAGTTGTTTCCAAAGACTGTCAAAATGAAGAAGTTGAAGTCACTTTTTTGAAACTGTCTGGGTCAGCACCTTCTTTTGTTTTTCCCAGAAATCCAGATATTTTGAAAGTACACAAAAATGAAATTTTGATGAAAGTGAATCCAAACACTGTGACTTATACCTTAACACAAAAGGAAATAGCAACAGAGTCAAAGTTTATGTGCAAGACTAAATCTTGTGCAATAGATAATGCTATTTTCACTTAGTAAAGACACTTAAGACTGTTTTAAATGTTATTTTTAATCTCTTTGCTATTTTTAAATTTACTATACTTACTATTCTTATACTTATTATTTTATTCTGATATTTCACTTATTAAATAAATAAGGCCACTATAAATTTAATAAAATTTACTGTGAAGCAATAATACATAAAACACTAATGTATGTTTTAATAAAAAATGTTTGACTTGTATTTTATAAGGTAATGTATATTGTATGCTTTTCATCAGTTTTTGTAATATATTAAATTAAAGCCAATGTAATTTTGAATAAAATGGTACATTATTTATGTATCTCATTTCTAGCATGAGTTATGAACATTTTTGTAAATGTCAACAAGGTGAAAAACTGTGTTTTTTCCTTACTTTAAAAACCAATAAAAAAATAAAAATTGAGATAAAAAATTTTAATCTACAATTTTAAGTTTCTTTCATATGCCATAATTACTGGTGGAAATCTTAAACACATAGAAAATGGTGAGGTAATTTGTTTGGTTCACTTGAAATGGAATGACCCAAATATGTATAAAACTTGTTATTCGATCTTAGATCCCTCCAAAATTCAAATAGTTCTGTCTTGAACAGAATCTTTTACAACTCATCAATGAACCATATGAAAGAACTAGTAAATTAAACTGGAATATCATAAATGGACAGGTGGACTCCGGACTCTGAATTAATTGTGAAAGAATGCATTATAAGTTACATGACTATTTTAGTTATTAAAATTTTTGTGCAGCTCTGTACATGAATTATAAAACTTATACACAACACATATTAAAATTTGTTCAAGTTTTAAAATGTATACTGCATTTCTAAATGCACTTCAATCAATTATTGCTCATAGACAGCACTGTAAATCAATTCTTTTGTATGTAACTTGTAACTAAACAAATAAATGCAATGTAATTCATATTCTACAGTAAACATCTTAAAAAGCACCTCAGTAAAGCACATATAATGCATTATTTTTTCATGTTCCAATAAATGAATGAAAAATGCCATGCACTCCAGACTGTGCAGTGAGAAAGGCGTATTACTTCTAAATAATAGCAATAAATTTCATATGTTTAGTGTAGTGCATACCAAATTTAACAGAATATCTTTTGTATCACTCTGTAAACAAATACTGTACCGTATTTTCGGGCGTATGCACCGCACATACCGTAAGCGCTGAACTTCCAAAAATGCATTAAAATAAAACAAATATTCATCAGAAGCGCTGCACCGCCGTATGCGCCGCAGTTACGAAAATACATCAAAATGTTAAAAATTGCGTTATATTCAGTGTTTTTTCGCTTTTTTTTAACATTTGTAATATAAGTCCAATTTTAAATTTAGTATATTATGTATATTTTTACGATAAAATAAAATTTGAATTTGTGCAGCCTTTTTTTCGCGATTTTTTAATACTTTTTTATAGTTTGTAACGAGGTTTGGAGGGTTTTATCGCGATATTAGATGAAATTTGCAGGGTTTTATCCCGATATTTGACGAATTTACAGAGTTTTTTCGCGATACTTGAAAAAATTTGAGTTTTTATGGGGATAAGCAAGGAATGAATCATAATGAATTGAATTATTGATGAATATTTGAATGAATCATGAATTTTGATACTTGAAGCAATACTTGTAAAAATTTGCATTAAAAAAAAAAAAAACGTAAATTCTGTTGAAAAAGTGCAGAAAAAAGGAGAAATTTGTAAAAAAAAAGCATAAAAAGAATGAAATCTATTAAAAAAATCTCGAAAAAACACACATTTCATCAAAGATTCGTGAACCATTCATTTCTTCATGATTCAACCCGTTCTCATTCGCCTTTGAGAACGGCATGAATCATGATGAAATGAATAAATCATGAATCTTTGATGAAATGTTCGTTTTTTCGAGATTTTTTAATAGATTTCATGCTTTTTTTTCAAATTTCTCCTTTTTTCTCCGTTTTTTTTCACCTGAATCTTCGTCTTTTCTCGTTTTTTTACTGTTTATTTATAAATACGACATATTTGCATTTTTTCTAACAATTTTTTTGACAATTCTTTTTGGCAATCGTTTGAGAAATTCAAGATTTTTCCGCCTTCTTTTGACATAATTTGTGTTTTTTAGAGATTTTTTTGACATATTTCGCGTTTTTGCTGCAATCTTTCGTCGAAATGTGCACATGAATTTCGCCGATGAATCGTTAAAAAACCCGGGGCAGCGGATACTATATATTTTTTTCCCTTGCAGCGATATTCATTACAGAAGTGATTCTGATCGGAATTTTTCTGTAAATTGTTAAAAGTTAATCATCAAGAAGAAAATGAGAAGCATAAAAAATATCACGAATTTCGACAAATGATAGCCTAATCTCTGTCAATCATTCGCAGAAAAAGCAAGAATTTTATCAAAGGATCTGGAGAAAAATCACCTCTGTAATGTATATCACTGCAAGGAAAAAAAATACATCGTATCCGCCGCCCCGGCAGTAGCGCCGCAGTAAGCATAATTTTAACTTTTAAACTCGTATGCGCCGTGGCGCTTACGCCCGAAAATACGGTAAATGCTACACACTCAATTTTTAAAAAGGAATGTCACGGAAAACCTAAATAACATGTACCAAGTTTATAATAATTGTATATTTACACATGTAAGAGCACAGAAAGGCAGACAAACTGAAGTCATAAATATTTTTCAACGGTGTTAGAAAGTCTTAAAAATAGAAATATGCTGAAACTTTTCAATTGTACTTTTCAATATAAAGTAAATAGTACTATCTGGTTAACCAGATATTTATGTAATATCTGCAGGCAGAAACACAAGATTATTTACTAAATCTAAAACTAAATTATTCAATTCTATATAAATAACATAATACCTCACACTGAGATGCATTGCTTGAGGGAGCAATAACAGTTTGGCAATATGGAGGAGGAGAAGTTCGAGCATCTAAAAATAATAATAGATAAATGAAGCCACACAAGTCAAACAAATCTGATATATCTAGTGTTTTATGTAATGTATATGTATGCATGTATGAGGACATGAGTTTCAAAACTTGCGTTATCTAGATAATCTGTTGGATATTACATCAGTAAATATCCAAACTATAAGCAGAATTTAACTCACAGTGAAAGGTTAAACATAAGCAGACCTTCCGACAGAGCCTAACACAAATACGTTTAATTTAAAGGAATGCTATTGTAACATGGAAGCTGTATTAAAGTATTAATCTATTAATTAAACCTATAAAAAGTATGTAGTGGTGGAGAAAGAAAGACAGCAAGTTAAATTAAACAAAGATATTTTTATTTAAAAGCAAAAATAAAAATATATGTAAATACATTCAAGATGGATTAAGAAAAAAAACCAAAGTTTTTTATCTATAAAATTTTTTTAATACCTGTATTAACAACTTTATATCCACATATTTACCAATTATATCAGGTATTATCGTAAGTTCAAAATGGGGGAGTTTTCCCACGTCCAACTACCAAAAAATTCAAAATTCTTTTTCAAAAAATAGCATATAAATATATACACATATAAGCACATGTGCTTATATGTGTATATATTTATATGCTATTTTTTGAAAAAGAATTTTGAATTTTTTGGTAGTTGGACGTGGAAAACTCCCCCATTTTGAACTTACGATAATACCTGATATAATTGGTAAATATGGGGATATAAAGTTATATGTAAATAGTCAACAACTTAATATAAGCTTATTAAAATCTCTTTTAAATATTTTTGTCAATTAAACTTTTTCATTTCAAAATAGTTGACTTAAACCTTTTTATTGTACTAACATATTACTTGAGGAAAAAGTTCTTCATGAAAAATAAAATATATTTACCCCGGAGCTCAATGCCCATGAAAAACTATATGTGAGAAATATGGCAACCCAAAGGAACTAATTTTTCAATACCTCCACTGTCAAAAAAAACTTATCACTGGCAAAACCAAAAATGTCATCCAAAATGTCTTCAGAAAAACACCACAAGTCTGAAAGACTCCAATATCAATTTCTCTTGGAGTCGTTCAAAAAAACGGGCTTGAGAAATGACAAAAGACATCTCAAATCTTAAACTGGACCACCATCATATGGGCATCAAAGAGGTATCAGTTCTTATTGTTGAAATATGCATTCATTTCTGTTGGGGGATAGAGCAGAGTCAAACGCAGTTTTAAGGTCTGTGGTGTGGCATGAAGAATAAGGCACATTTATGAAACAGTTCAGATCAGAAATAACATATCTGTTTATTTTCATTCATCTCGAATGTTAAACTTAAGTAAAACTATTTACATAAAACTCCAGCATTTGCTGGGTACTTCGTTGTTTAACATACATTCATGGCAAAACTTCATAACTGCAGAGAACTAAACCCATCGGTTAAATTGTCTGTCCATCACAGCACACACCATATGGGGATGTTTCACATTCTAGATATACTTACTCAGTACATAAACTGAAAGTAAAATTATGCATACAGTTACAGGTAAAAAAGAGAGTGCCTTTACGACCGAAATGCAAAAAGAAAAACTGGATCGGAACGATCACTGCTGAACAAATTTAGAGGGACAAGATTTTGTCCAGATTTCCAACATGCGGCCCCATCGGTCATAAAAACTTCCTCTTTTTTCTTACAATTGAAATCAAAAATATTACAAATAGCTCTCTTAAATTTTACATATAGCAGAGGTTTAGTTAAAAAATCAGCTTTGTTATTTTTAGAATTTACATGTTT
This sequence comes from Maratus speculifer, assembly GCA_964019185.1. NCBI lineage: Eukaryota > Metazoa > Arthropoda > Arachnida > Araneae > Salticidae > Maratus > Maratus speculifer. The sequence goes on along the minus strand of OZ025299.1, from coordinate 231,690,772 downwards.
TAACTCAAAAACATTTTCATTTACTAACTGCCGAATAAATTGACATCTTATATCAATATGTTTAGTTTTAAAGTTCTCTTGACTGTTTTTAGAAAAATAAATAGCAGATTCATTATCACAGTACTAAACTGGTTTTATTTTGTCACATAAATTAAGTTCATTTAAAACTCTTGAATACCAAGTCAGTTCCTTTACACTTTCAGTTAATGAAATAAACTCAGATTCCATAGAACTGAGTGCAATGCATTTTTGCTTTGATGTTTTCCAAGCAAAAGGAACATTACTAAAGTAAATTATATAACCACTGCTCGAGTGTCGTTTAGTAAGTTGACATCCCCAGTTAGCATCTGAATATGCAGATAAACTTGGTGAATTTACATTAGACAGATTTATTTTAAAACTTTTAGTAGCAAAAACATAATTCATAATATCTACCACTATTAACCAGTGTTTATATGTATAACCATTACAAAATTGTGACATTATATTTACTGAAAAACTAATATCAGGTCTTGATCGATTCGACAAAAATGACAAACTTCCGATTAAAGATCGGTATGGAAATTTTTTCATTAATTCATTTTCTACAATTTCATTTTCGTTAACTTTATCTGGTAAAATACAGCCAATTTTAAAAGGTAATTTAACATGACTTTTAGGCAAGTCCTTATATTTTAATTCTAATCTTTCAATATAAGTTTTTTGATGAATATATATTGAATTGTCAATTTGTTCAAAGTTAACACCTTTAGCAAACAAAATTAAATCATCTACATAAACTATTAATATTGCATTACTTTTCAATTGATAAACACAGTTACACCATTTTAATTTAGAAAATTCTAGATTATTCAATATAGTATCCAATTCAGAATTCCATTCTCGGCCACTTTGCCGTAAACCATAAATAGATTTATTTAACAAGCAAACTTTATTTTCAGCTCCCCTCATTTCAAATCCGGGAGGTTGTTTTATAAAAACTGTTTCTTTTAATGACCCGTATAAATAAGCTGATTTCACATCTAATTGTACATGATGCCATTTTAACATAGAAATCAATAAAATAAACATTAATTTTATAATTGAAAAATTTACAACAGGTGAAAATATATCATTAAAATCAATACCTGGTTTCTGTTTGAAACCTTGAGCTACAAGACGGGCTTTATACATTTTACCGTTTTTCTCCGTGTTTTTTATATTATAAACCCATTTACTTCCTACTATTGTAGCATTTTTGGGTGGATCAACCAACCGCCAAACTTTTCTTTTATTCATCATCTCAAGTTCTTCCCTCATCCCGTCATTCCATTTCTCGCTTTCTGGGTTTAATTGTGCTTCCTCAAATGTTTTAGGGATTTCAGTATTGTAAAATTCATGCTGAAATAATTCATTTAAATATGAATCATCCGAATCACTAGTAGAGGTTTCATTTAAATTTTCAACATTAGGATGAGTAGTTTTAGGTTTAAAGTCAAATTTATCTGGTTCATAAGAGAGTTTATTTTCCCTACAATATTTTTTGACATCATTTAAAGATCTCAGTCTCTTATTTGTTATCAGGGTATAGTAAAACACGTCAATCCTCGTACTTTTTGCTCTCGGTTTTTCCACCCTTTTCCATTCTGAAATATTTATAGAACTTAAAGTTATCTTATTCCCCGTTTCCTCTTCATCTCCATTTAAATTTTCTCTTGGTAGTTTATGATTAAGATCTAAAGTCACGTTACTTAAACCATTTGTCTCAGTTTGAGATTCATTAAAATTCAATATGACATCCTTATACTTATTATTTCCCCCAAATAATGTTTCTACACCCTTTTTGGATTCATCTATACGTACATGAATAGTTTCTATAATTCTCCTTTCTTTTGGAATATAAATCCTATAGCCTTTTGTTTTTGTGGCATAACCAACTAAAATACCTGGTAAAGCCTTAGGTTGAAGTTTATTACGTTTAACTTTAGGAACATGAACAAACGCTAAAGAACCAAAAATTCTTAAATGTCTTACTGAAGGTTTGAATCCCGTCCATAATTCTTGCGGTGTAAGACTGGGTTAAACTGTGTTCGGTTCTATTTTTTGTATGAACAAATGCTAAAAGAGCTTCCCCCCAAAATGATGGTTTTAATTTGCTATCGTGTAGCATTGCTCAAACTGCATTCATTGCTACTTTATTAAAATTCTCTGCAACACCCACTTGTTCCGGTGTATAAATGGAGGATCTTTTGATTCTTATACCTAAATCAGTTAACAATTTCTCAAATGATTTATGAGTAAACTCCAATCCGTTGTCACTTCGTACACATTTTAATTTCTTACCCGTTTGTCTCTCAGCTTTAGCTAAGAACTTTTTAAAGTATTCAAAAACTTCAGTTTTATCTTTAATAATATAAATTTCAGTTCTTCTTGAATAGTCATCGATTATGGACAAAAAGTATTTCCCCCCTCCTAAAGAGTTAACCGGACTAGGACCCCATAAATCCATAAACACTCTATCGAGAACTTGATTAGAAGTACGTTTATATAAGTAATTTCTTTTAAACAAATTTCTATTCAATTTTGCAACTACACAAGTTTCACACATCTTATTTTTACTTTTGCACTTAATATTTTCAATACCTTTAACACAATTATTTTTACTCATTTTTTCAAGTAAAGGCAAATTAGTATGACAAAATCTACGGTGTACTATTTCTGCATTTAAACTAGTAGAAAAAGCAAAACTTTCACATTTTGAAGCATAACCTTTTACAATATACAATTTATCTACTCTAGGTACAGTAAAACAATAATTGTTAAATTTATCATACACAATCATTTTGTTATTTCCCCAACTGCAATATCTATATTAGACCCACCAATTAAGTTTCATCTCATATTAGGAGCATACAATACATTTTTTAAAGTTATTTCTACATTACCTGTTACATCTAGAATGGTAAAGTCTATGTCTCCGATGCCCAGTATTTCCGACGAACAGTCCTTGTCTCCAATTAAAACTTGTTGAGGGGGGGAGGTCCTTGTAGGTTACAAACAGACTCCTGTCATTCGTAAAGTGAGAAGTAGCCGCTGAGTCCAGAAGAAATTCCACAATTTTATCATTTGAAGACATCAAGGTGAATTCATACTGCCTTCTAGTTTCACTGTTGAACACTTGCTTCTTCCCTCTATTGCTTTTCTTTTTGAAACACCTTGTATCAGAGTGGCCAGGGCGTTTGCAGTAACTGCATATTAAACTCGGGCCCCATACGATTAGATGGTGAAGAATACGAGGGTCTAGAGGGTCGCAGTTCACTTCCACTATTAGAAAACGATGGCTTTTTCTCAGTCACTGAAGTCTTCATTGGATTGGTTGGTTTATCGGTAGAAGTTTTAAACTTGGTTGCATAAGCATCACCTACAGCGATAACCTCTTTACTTTCATCTCTCCGTTTCAGACAAATTCTTCCATATTCACTAATTAACTGTTTCGATACATTTTCTAATTTGACTTCTTTATCATCCAATCTATATAACATTTGAACTAAGTTATCATATTCTTCAGATAACCGACGGATTAATTGAAAACATACCAATAGTTCCGGCATTTCAAACCCTGCTTCTTTAATTTGAAATATTTTATCTTCAATTCTTTTGCAAAATAAACCGATAGTTTCTTCTAAACTTCATTTCGAAAAATTCATCCACTAATCCAGCTAGACGTGCCCGGGAAGTGGGTTCAAAGTTTAACTTCAAGATGTCCCATGCCTCTCTTCCATTTTCTGTTTGAACAATAAGAATTTGAAATTTTCTTTCGATGGATTGATAAATAGTCGTATAAGCTCTTCTTTTATGCCATTCAAAGTCACTTTTTTCATGATCAGAAGCATCCGCTTTACATGCGATATCTGGTTTTGTAATAAATTCCCAGCAATTCCGATCAATTAACACACATTTGACGTCGAGCTTCCAAGAAGGATAATTATAGTCCGACAGTTTCGGAAAAGAATAAGTTAACTCTGGAGCTTGTGCCATTATACTTGCAAGACAGTATTAATTTCAAACACACCACAATTTATCTATTTGACCTTTAAATAGCATAGCATAACATAAACTGAAAGTAAAATTATGCATACAGTTACAGGTAAAAAAGAGAGTGCCTTTACGACCTAAATGCAAAAAGAAAAACTGGATCGGAACGATCACTGCTGAACAAATTTAGAGGGACAAGATTTTGTCCAGATTTCCAACAATTTCCCCATGAGTCACTCCAGCAAGGTTCAGCAAAAACGAAAGCATGCCACGGCCTTTGACTAGATAAACGAACTCCAAGAAAAAGGAAAAACTGTCTCTGAAAGTCATTAGTCCACCAAACAGTATTAAACTTGTTTTAAATTAATTTAAAAACCATAACTGATAAAACAAATGTTTCACCGGGTAATAAACAGGAACTCAAGGACAAAAATATGAAGATATTTCAAAAGCATTTCAACAACACAAGTTCCACTAACATCTTAATTGAAGAAGAACATCAACTGCACTTGAGATCAACGATCTCTCGGTATATATACAATTCAGTCATGCAGAGAAGGATTCTATGCATGCATCACCAGCTCCCTCTACAGCCGGTTCTCACAATACACATCCGGTCATGCGTAGTAGTAGCACTGATGATCAGGATCAAATAGAACTGCTTACGCCATCTATTGAGAATCACTTGTACCAAAACAGTTGCTGGCTAAATAAGAGAAAAGCTAATGAGCCAGAAGCAAAACAAAGATGTTGCGAGCTGAAATTTTCGTCTATTGTAAATAAAAGTAGGAGGAAATGAAAGACTGAATTATATAATATAAATAAGAGAAAGTTCATTTATTTTAGAAATAGAAGGCAAGTAAACAAAAGATATTACAGAGCTTCTGCAGACTTAGCTTATTTACACAAGCATGTACAGTGATGAGACCATAGAGCATATATCCTAACACAATCAAATCTTAAGAAATCGTGAAAATCCTTAGTCTGCAATTCATTGGTTTTTATTATAACCAAGATTTTACAATGTCAGAAATACATGATAAAAGCTATCTCTTTCCGCAAAGCGGAAAACCTTTGTTGCAGTGATAGAAGCCCTGAAGGGCCCAGAATACACATGACCAGCACGGGGATGGGTTTCAGTCATGTGATGCCGCTGTCCTGCAATCGCTCAAGGACATGCGCTGCCCGCCACATGCCTTGAACCCAAGAGCGTGGTGTCCAGTCGAAGTGACAGAAACCCTGCCCAGCTCAAGGATCCGAGCGATCTATTCTCTTGGTTCCCCCACCCCAAGGGCCCCTGTCAAGCCACAGGACAATGACTCATGAAGATGCCGAGGCCTACGACCCATATGCCAAGAACCCTGTAGTAGGAGTTATTTTTGACTGACCGACTGGCCCCCAAGATCAACTCCTATGAATGAGGAAAGAAATACATGATAAAACTAATTTTTTTTTTTTTTTTTTTTTTTTTTTTTTTTTTTTTTTTGCAGATTGTAATAAATTTCAATGCAGATTCACCAATAGAATAGATTGATAGGAAAAACACATTGTTTGAAATTTTGGATAAGGTGAGCTTTGGAACTCACATCCTCATATATATATATATGTAATGAATAAATAAAGGACATTTTATGCATAATTAAAGTACAATCCTTGTAGGAGATGATGACAAATAAACTATGATCACATAAAACTGCATAAAAACACTTTTAATAAATTAAAAATAATTATTTATTACATGGTTCTTCATAGAAATTCCTTCATTGACAGATCCCATGTTAATCTATGGGAAAACTTGAAAGCATGATTACTCATTACCTAATAATTATAAAAATACAATTTTCAGCATCAGAAAGTACATATAAAGTGACAATGATGGACCTTTTCAAAAAAAATTTCTCTTAATTTTAAGCATTTTTGAAATGATCATATTTTATAAAGTGGAAATTTCAAAATTTATAGGGATTTTTTTTTAATTACTTAAAATTCAAGGACATAGATTGTCACTTTTTCTCAAAATTCAGTAAATACCAACCTTGCTTTGACGAGTTTTGTCTTGAATTGTATACAACTTTACATCTATAATCCTTTAAATGGTAAATTTCCAAAATTTCTCTTTTGGAAAACTGCACATTGCAAAATATTTTTACAATCAGTCTAAAACAAACAGACAAATTCAAATTTATCTCAGGAAGCTATTGTACTACACGTACATAACCTTGAAATATGCAAATTTTGGATATCAGTACTTAAATCAGTTTTTAATACTGGTTGTCTATATACTTTTGGACAGCATCTTTTTATTTTTTATATTAAATCTATGATTGCTAAAAGTTGATTGAGTATTTTATTACTTTTATTTCATCATTATATATTTTCCTATTTTTTTTCAGCATTTTTATTCATTTAATATCTTTTAAATCAAAAAAAAAAAAAAAAAAAAAAAAAAAAATGGTTGTCTATAAACTTTTGGGACACACTGTAGATTCAGATATTACATATTAAGATTGCAGGGTTATTCCAGGTCAAATGGACTAAATTTCTAAATGGTCCCTGCACAACCCCTTCAGTTTTGATGCAATTGCAAAAATACATACATATATTTAAGATAGCTATAAACTGCCAGTAAAAAGTAGTATATTTGACACACCAGGGAAGCATTTGTAAAGGTCACTGTTTTATGGTCATAGGAAAAAACAGCCTATATTCAGTTCTACACTAAAATAAATTATTTCATATGACCAGTTTTTTTTTTTTTTTTTTTTTTTTTTTTTTTTTAGTAGTATCACTTTTTAAGCATACCAGTTTTTGAAAAGTTTGCAACTGAAAGCAAAGTTATGCTATAAAGCCAATTCAAAACATAACTTCCAAAAAATTAAAATATATAATAATCTATTACCATGTTTAATGGTGAAAGTAAGAAAGCATACATACATTAGTTCAGAGAGGTGACAAAGTTTCTGGATGACTGTCATACTGATAAAGTTCAGCATGGCCATCATACAATGGCAACTCTAGAATTTTTTATATTTGGACAGACAATATGTGTTTTTAAAAAAATATATTGATCAGAGAAATAAATTTTAACTTTTTCATGGTTGTAAATGATAATTTGTGGAAACAATTACATAAATCAGAATTATTTTTGGAAGAAAGGAAAAATCAGTTTCTCATTGGATCCAAATAATTTAAACAGAATGTCAAAAAGGCATAGCATGTCAGAATTTGTAGTCAGATATTGTGAGGAAAAATATAATTTGATTACACATTACCTAATATAAATATAGAGCTAAGGTTTTCAACATCAAGAAATATGTTATATCTTAAAACATTTCATTGTTCACATTTCAGCTGGTATATAACCACATTAAAAAATTTTCAATTTGACAAAATATCCATATGGCACCAATGGCTGAAATGTCTTGTTTGAAGAACACAACATACTGACAACACCACTTACTGTTTTCTAAAAATTCATTAAGAAGGAAATGTTAAGGGAATTATACTATTTCAGTGCAAAATTCATATTTAAAAAGCAATTTCTAAAATAGGGTAATGAATCGAAACACAATGTTCTGTTCTTGCCTGATAACAGAACTGTGCAGAAACTGAATGTATCATACACTGCAATACAGCAGTGTGATCAAATAATTTGTGCTTTTAATCCCGATTCCTACTGTCATGTAACCAGTAGGAATTTTACATCTTTCAGGAATTAAATAGAATCAAATACAGTAGACTTCCTCAAATCCACAACCTTAAAATCTGCAAATGCCTGAATTCCACACATCATAACAGATGTAAACAATGAAACTTTGATTCAGATGTAGGAACAAAATTACAGAAATTTTTATAACATTTCTACAGTTATTTTAATATGTTATTGTAAATATGACTGAATTTGTGCTTTTACATGAGAGAAGTGTAGATAAATTTCTGAAAAAAAAAAAAAAAAAATTTGGTATCACTAGAAATTGCAATATTTTTTACCGAATATATATACCATATTTTCGGGTAACTTTTAAACTCGTACGAGTATAAGTATATTCCTATAAGTTAACAATATGCTTAGTACGGTGCTTCTGCCAATGCAGTGGATACAGTGATTTTTTTTTTTTCTCTTACAGCGATATGTATTAAAGAAGTGATTCTGTTCCAAATTTTTCCGAAAATTCTGAAAAGGAAGTTATTATTACAAAAATTTGAAATGTAAAAAAATATTGCGAATTTCAACAAATAATCACACCTCCCCCCTCCCCTCCCCCCAAAATAAGTCTATTCGCTGAAAAAATTGCTTGCTTCATCAAAGATCGCAGGAAAAGCAAGAATTTTATCAAAGCATGATGGAAAAAAGCAAATTTTATCAAAGGGCCGCAGGAAAAAATAACTAGCTTCATCAAAGGTCATAGAAAAAGCAAGAATTTTATCAAAGGATCAGAGGGGGGGTACAAATTTTATCAAAGTGTTGTTGAAAAAAATGTGAATTTCCTAAAAGGCTGCGGGGAAATCCAGATGTTGTCAAAGGACTGTTGAAAGAAATGTGTATTTCATCAAAAGATCACTCAAAAAACGTAACTTTTCTTTATGGATCGCAGTAAAAACATGACATTCGTCAAAGGGACGTATGAAAATCAAGTGTCACATCAGCCAATCAAAGCAGCAATGAAAAATTTCATCAAAAGATTGTGGGAAAAAACTCAAATTTCACCAGAGAACCGTGGAAATAACACTTATTTCTTCAAAGGATCACGGAGAAAAAGTGGGAATTTCTATATAGAGTTTTTCGATTTTGTTTACAAGTTTTTTTTATTATTTATATACTTTTACTTTCGGTACCGGTTTCGAAAGCAAACGCTTTGTTTTTTCCTAAAAAAAAAAAAAAAAAAAAAAAAAAAAACCTGCAGAGGAAATTGAAAAAGTAGATAGCGGTTTTTGCAGATACCGATCTCCACTAACTAATGCAAAAATAGATAAATAAAACAAAAACAAACATTGAAGTGCAAACTAGATCTTTTTTTAAATGACTTCCATTATATTGATATTAGCTTACAGCTGTTCTCATGTAAATAACTGATTTAGATTGCATTTCAATTTGAAAGTTCCCTGAGAACGGCATGTGTTTATCTAAATTCCTCTGGATTTCACTCTTTAAAATAAGATGTTAATGAAAAATGAAGTATTAAAGTGTAAAATATAATTGTTTGATTTAAATAAATACTGCTTTCTTTCCATTCTGCTTCACGACATATTTTTGGTTTGTTTCTCTTTTGCATAGCAAAACATTATTGTCTGACCGAGGTAAGAAAAACCCTGAGTAGGTTTCCCGCTTTCGAAGGTTCCAAAACTTGTAGGGAGGGAACTTCATCCATAGTACAAAAAAAGACTGCTTAATCGCTGAATGATCGGTTGAATGGGAGAAAGGAAAATGCCGGACTTCCCTAAAATAAAGTCGACTGACCTGTTACCTTGGCAACAGAACGGACCTGAGACCAGTTCTATAGTCTTTCTTACAGGAGCCAGACAGTATTTATCAAGGAAACGCTCATTGGATTGGATTTTCACTATGTCCTAGTTGCCACAGCTAAATAAACAAACATGTCATGATTTTGGGGCTTTTTTATCCAGTGACTCAAACAGTGGGGTTTTTTATGGGTATCTATAATTTTCTTAAAACTAAATATATTTTAATAAAAATTTGGTATCCATCCTAGCTTATTATTGTTGCTAGTTGCTGAAAATTTGAACATAATCGGTTAATTATTAACGAAAATAATATTTTTTCACGTTTTATAGTAGGAAAAGAAAAATTATGCTTGAGTTTCACTTTCAGTTCATCATTTGTTTTCGCTTAGCGAACATTTTTTTTTTCAACAACGCAATACTTTTTGACTTATTCAAAGGATTTTTTATACTTTTTAAAGGAATACATTTCGCACGAATACTCAAATGATTTGGAATTAAAAAGCGTGTTCCTTTTTTTTTTCAATAAATATCATCTTGAATTTAAATATTTGTGAATCACAACAAAACTTTTAAATATTGCAAACAAATTCACAAAAAATTACAAATAACTAGTGTAAACTAGCAAGTGTAAAATTCAAAAATCGTTGAAGAACAAAATGTTTGGTTAAAAAAATTAAATTGGATTCCTTTTACAGATATCAAAAATTAAAACGAAACTTGTACTAAATAGCACTGAAAATCACTAATGAATGTGATTAAACTCTACTGAAAAGAGAACAAAATTTGCTATAATGGGATAAGATAATAATGTTATTTATAAAAATAATAATTTTTATTATTAATTTATTATGCATTTTATAAATATAAAGAGATTTATGGCAAATTGTGAAATAATATTTATTAAATAAAAGATTTTTTTTTAAGGGGGGGGGGGAATTAAAACGTGATATTTTTTTAAAAATTTTAAATTGTAGAGAACATAATTAATATTCTATACTAATACTTTAAATAGAATTTCTGTTTCAAATTTCAAAAAGTTTTCGCAAAACAAAAAACCCTTTAAAAATCATATAAAAAATTCGTTAAGAAAGGCTGCAGGAATTCAAGTTAAATTTTATCAAAAAAATAATATATATGCATACAAATGTACAATATTGTACTAACAGTTTGAAATTTTACAAATGTTTAAAAAAAAAATTGCCGCAAAATGCAAAAAAACACAGAATTTTTAACATTTTGATGTATTTTCATAAGTGTGCCGCATACGGCGGTGCGGCACTTCTGATGATTACTTGTTTTATATTGATGGAATTCCATCAACACTTGATTTTCTCATCGCCTCCAATGTCCATTCATTACATAGTCTACTCATCACTTATTTTAATATTTATTTATTATTCCATAATAAATATATTCAATAAACATTAACTTACCTTTTAATTCTTTCCGGACGTTATCAACTTTATCTCATACTGTAATCCATCAACGTTAATAGCTCTTCCGTCATTTTCCCTCATGGACTCCATCTTATGTTTACAACCAACACCGCCAAAAATCCGTCTCAAACTGATAATATTTTTCTGTAACGATATTTTCCCCGCCAGATGGCAACTTGGAATATCGTAACCTTAATCGAATCTTTCATCCATTTCATCGAATCGAACTTTGATTCATTCGGATGTCGTTTTCTCATTGGCTCGTTTCGGGGGTGTTGCTCCGAAACGTTGTTTTCAATCCAGTCTGTGTGATATAAATATATGATGTATATTTCAGTTCGACGCGCTTTTATCTTCCAACAATGGAAATTATTCAAGGAACTGAATGGTGGCTGGTCCCCATTCTGGATGTATTCTTAAAAATACTTTTTATTAAGTTTGTTTAAAGTGTTTTTAACTCATGTATTAATGCCTACTGCAAATGTGACCATCCATGTTGTGTTTTTCTACGATGTGCCATAATAATGTTGTGATGGAGTCTACTGTGGATTATCAACTGTAAAGCCAATAGCCTAAGAGCCAGTGAAAAGCTACCTATATGTATTTGACCAGACCTGAGATTTTGTACATTGATCCCCCTATACCTACCATACATGAGATGGGGGGTCACTAAGCCCAAAGTGGTGGACGTGGCTACTGCGCAGGTAACATAGGTATCAATTTTTGGCAAATTTTAAATGCATTTGACTACGTCTGCAGTTTTGAAATTTTAAAATATGTTATTAGTATTATCAGAAAAAAACAATGGCAGACCATTATCGCGCGGTTAACATTGTGGCAGATAGCTTTGAAAGTGCTGGAAAAGATAAGATTTTGAAAGTAATTGACCAGGTCTGCCATTAATGTATTTTGTTTATTAGGGTCTTAAAAGCTTATATTGATCACGGCAGACGTCTTCATTAAGTACACACTTCAGCAAACAACCAAATCTTAGCTACAACACAGTCAGATGTACGCATAGACTATCTATAGCTATCTTTCATTTTTCCCCTACACTGTAAAAAATATTACCCTTTTGCTGCATCGTCACTCCATTACTTTTATAGAAAAGTATTACTTCAACCTATTATGGAGCGTTCTCATTGTCAAAAGGGACATATCCTACAAAAGCCGTGGAGTGGCGATGCAGCAAAAGGGTCGTATTTTTAAAATGTATAGATTAGTATTGTACTCATTCTAGCATATAGTATTCTCTATTATAGTTACGAGCATTCAAATAACTGAGGTTTTTATGCCTGAAAGGGCTCTATTATGTCATCACCCTAACGTTTTTTGCCAGAAATTTTCATTATGTTTGTGGACCTTCATACAGATGCCTCGTGTTTCGTAAATTTAGTAAAATCTTGACCCATTTGCTGCGTCGTCACTCCACCGCTTTTATAGAATATCTCTCTTTTGACCCATGAGAATTTCTTCATGATAGGCTAAAGTAATCGTTTTCTATAAAAGCGGTGGAATGATGATGCAGCAAAAGGGTAAAATTTTTTGCAGTGTATTAGCAATTTTAGCCTTACACCCCTTTTTATAGTAGAATCGTCCTAGAGTGAAAGGTGCAAAGTTCGAAAACAGACAGTAATGTTGCTTTCTTTTTTTGCTGATTTGTCTATATTCATTTATTATATCTGAGATTATGTCAAGTGAAAAAAAAGAATTGAAGTGTGTTTTTTGTGACACGGTAAAAACTGAAAAATTACTTATATTTTCGGAAGAAACTTTATCAAGATGTCAAAAGATTTTAAGGTTACGAAAATTTCATAAATTGAAATATAAAGACATTGTTTTACCGGACGAAAGTTTTGATTCAGCATATCACAGTAGTTGTTACAAGACATTTACAGCATTGAAAAGACATTTTTTCTCGATGGATGTTGAAAAGAAAGTTCTATCACAGCCCAGTACGTCTTCGTCTGCAATTGAACAACAATTTAAAAATTTAGAAGAACCATTGATTGTTCAGACTTCTGATATTGTAAGTTCACCAAATGTAAATGTCTGTTTTTTTTGTAACAAGAAAAGAAAACAATATCGGTCTAGGAATGAGCCATTACGCAATTCAAAGAAGGATGAATTTGAAAAGAGTATTTTTTTAAGCTTTAAGCCAGATACTAAAATTTACAGTGAAACTTTGACCAAACTGCAAAGTGTTACTTCTCATGAAGTATACTATCATGATGTTTGTCGGCAAAATTTCAGAAATCAGAAAAGATCACTAGTTAAAAGTTCTGCCCGTACTTCATGGCACACCTCTCGAGAAATACATGAAACTGTTTATAAAGAAATATGTTATTTAATTGAAAAGGATGTCATAAATCGAGGTCGTTGTTATTTTCTGAGTTATTTACACAAAGAGTATCTTGAAATGTTTAAGGAATTAAGTGAAGGCTCTGACGCAACAACTATATTTACGCCACATTATTTAGAAGAAAAAATCCACGAGAATTTTAAAGGTAAAATTCAAATTTTTATTTCAAACAAAAAAAAAGTTGTTGCTCCTAAAGGCATTTCAAGTATTGATGACTCTTTATTTGCGCACTTGAAAGACCAAGATACTTTGCGAGAAGCCGCTGCCATTTTACGAAAGGAAATTTTGGGCATAAAAAGGAAAAAATTACCTGATAATTTAACTAGTCAACGGCTAATAAAAGGGGAATGTTCAACACTATCCATGGTTTCCGATTTTTTTACATCAGTTATTGGAGGTTACAATCGTAAACGGCGGAATTGCGACAGTTTTCAACGTCACGTAAAATCTCTGTCACAGGACCTTATATATATGACCCACAATGGCAACATTAAGACCTCTAAACACATCTGCTTAGGCATGACATTAAAAAGTATTACAAGCAGTCGTAAGGTTATCGATATAATAAATCGTTACGGTCATTGTATAAGTTACACGGCAGTCGAGGAACTAGAAACAGAAGCAACGTTTTCATCAGTTTCACGTACCGAAATATGTCCAGAGGTAATTAATAAAGATGAAAATCTTGTGGCAGGCATGGCATTTGACAATTATGACCGATTTGTTGATACCAAGACTGGAAAAGACACTCTCCATGATACAGTTGGAATAATGTATCAAAATATTCACCACAATCTCGAAGACGACGATGTCGAAGAAGAAGAAAAAGAAGAAGAAACTGAAGGTAGTAAACATGATGAACGTAAAAGACGATCTTTTGAAAAAATAGAGTTTGAGTTACCACAGTATGCTAAAAAACTAAAAAAAACTAGTAATATTCAAACTGAAAGTGAAGAAGAGGTTAATATAATCGTGAATAAAAGTCTTTATAATCGGATTGACAATATTTGGATGCTTAGTCATGCTTTGGGATTAATAAATACCCCTATGTGGACTGGTTTTAACAGCCGAATTATGACAGATAACAGTCCACAACAAATAATTTCTTATTTGACTCTGATTAATCACTCACCAACAAGCAATGCAGTAGTTTTGGCAACTATGCAGCAATGTATGTTAGCTTTGGAAGAGCTAAATCAAGAGTACATGCAAGTGACTTACGATTTAGCTATTGCTAAGATTGCACTGCAAATCCAAGCTACAGAAGGTAAGACCTTCCAGAAACTATTTATACATTTGGGTGCTTTTCACATAATGATGTCGTACTTTAAAGCGATCGGAAAATTTATTAATGATTGTGGTTTATCAACCATCATGGTTGAAAGTGAAATGCTTGCTAGTGGATCCGTTTCAAGTTTCATGGATTGCAAACATTTCAATCGCTGTAAAAGATTACACCCAATAATGGCTTTAGGGCTACAAATAATGCATTTTAGATCTTTTCTAACACATAAAAATATTCGAATTTCTGAAGATATCGTAGACGAGATTGGACGATTACAGAGTTGTCAGACACTTTCATTTTTTATTCACGATGAAAGCTTGAAAGAACTGTGTAATGATTACGCTATTTACGAGCAACAAACATTAAATGGTGAACATGGTAAGACAGCCCAATTTTATATGATCTACGTCAAGCTCGTTTATTATTATTTACAACTGAGCAGGAGCATTCGTATTGGTGACTTCCAATTGTATCTTGACATTTTACCGAAAATAACAAATTTATTTTTTGTCTTTAACCATCAAAATTATGCAAAATGGACTGTCCAATACCATTACAATTTAATGAAAGTTCCCACTACTCATCCTGGATTAGAGCTGGACTTCGAAAAAGGCTTTTTTGGAATCAAGCGTACCAGTAAGCCGTTCTCAAGGCAGCCTATTGATCTTACATTAGAGCAGACCATTAATGCAGATGCTGCGAGAACACTTTCTGGTATTACACATCTGTCTCATTCGATTTCAGCTCGCCAACGGTGGGCAAGAAGTCACGACATCCGCTCAAGTATAATTACACACGTGCTGGATGAGTTAGGAATTACCAAAAAGCAAGATATTACAGCAGAGTTGCAGCCACATAATATTAAGAAAAGTTGTGAACAACTTGAAAAGTTTATCAACTCGTTTGATCAATATGTGAATCCCTTCAGCTTAGATTTACCACCTGATCAGTTGTTTAACATAGGTTCCGGGAAAGCTGCATCATCTAAAGTGGAAGAGTTTCTGTTAAATATTCAATCAATTGGTGAAGAGCTACGAACAACTTTTATATCGGAATGTGCATCTGATCCGAAAAGATTTGAAAAAGCCATAAAAAAGATACCCATACAAAACTTTTCAAGTCTACTTGTCAAGAAAAAATCTGTAAAAATTGGAGGTAAGCAGCAAGAGATAAAGTTACAGCGAGATTTATTCGGTCGTCTGTTGGGAATTTCGATGGACCATCAAATTGATGTTCTCAAAATTTTAACGTATCCAATATCTCCTGTACCTCTTGCTCTGTGTCATCTAGATGGGGGTTTCTGTAAAACTGACAAATCTGTACTTGTAAAATGCCTTGAAACAAATATTGATCAAGAAGCTCCAAGTAATACAGATGTACTCTTAATTGATGGATTTTTCATTCTCCGTTCTATGAAAGAAGTTCCGAAAACATTCGGGAGTATTTCTAAGAAATTTCTGCAAATGCTATCAAAATATTCCGCCCGAAGAATTGACGTAATCTTTGACCAATATTTTGTTCCATCAATTAAAGATAGTGAAAGATGTCTACGACATGAAGGATCGTTGATTGATTACACAATTTCGGGCCCTGAACAGGTGCGACCGTCGGATTTTGCAAAAGAATTGAAGAATACTAAATTTAAGGAAGCTCTGGTAGATTTTTTTACAAAACATTGGTCTAGTGCGGAAATGAGATCATTTTTGGGCAATCGACAGATTTTTTTAAATTTTCGGAATTGTCAATCATATCAAGTTGTTGATGACAAGATTCAGTCAAGTGTTGTTGAAAATTTATGTTGTATTTCACATGAAGAAGCTGATACGAAGATAATCTATCATGCTTGCAGTATCGTTGAACAGTCGAATATTGTTATCAGAGCCTCTGATACCGATATTTTGATTATAATGATTGGTAATATGACACAATTACAAAATTCTCATTCTAATATTTGGATGATCAATGGAACAGGAAATAACGAAAGGTATATTGACGTCACAAAAATTTATAATGAGCTTAGTGAGTTGTTAGCCAAAAGCTTAATCGGTTTCCATGCGTATACAGGATGTGATTTCAATCCAGCTTTCTTTAATAAAGGGAAGAAAAGACCTTTTAGCTTGCTGAAAAAAAATATTGAATTTCAACAAGCATTTGCTACTCTTGGAGAAGAAAATTTGAGAGAGGATCAGTTAAAAGAGGTATTTAACAGTATTCAGAAGTTTACCTGCCAGCTCTATAACGCAAAAAATTCAATTGACGTTGATGATGGAAGATACCAACTTTTCGTCAGCAATTATAAACCTTCCGACGTCAATGAAAACTTTAGCAAAAAAATATTGAATTTTGATGCAAGCTCAATACCACCGTGTAAGACTGAGCTTTACCAGCAACTTCTAAGAGCACATTATATTTCAAATGTTTGGAAAAATGCACACAAAAAGCAACCTACCACATTGGACCCATTAGAGTATGGTTGGATTGAGCAAGATGACAAATTTGTATTCAAATGGTTCGAAGGAGATCAACTCCCAACTTCTGTGAGTGACTTAATCACCAATGTTCCTGGTAAGTTTATTATGATAAATTTTTTATCGAATATGTTCGGATCAGTTTACGAATTACTTTTATTTTATAATTTATTTTGATTTTTATAGAATCCGATTCAATGGATGATGCAGACGATTCACACAACGGCAGATATGACTTCGATGATGACGATGAGTGACGATTAAAATTCGTGAAAAGAAAAATATTTTGTAATACACATGATTCATTTTTTTTTTATTTGTCTTAAATAAATAAATTTGTCTTAATTAAAGTAAAATCAATGTATGAATGATTATTTGTTTTCTGCAATATATCTTAATATTTAAGATTATTTTGCTATATATTATTTTTTTATTAGCAAACTTATAAATTTTGGTACATAGTTTACAAAATTAAATATTAATTTTTATAAATACAAAGATAAAGTAAATCATATAGATACAAAACTGGGAACTTAATACATATACATCTGACCGGGTAGTAGCTAAGATTTTGTTGTCTGCTGATGTGTGTACTCAATGAAGACGTCTGCCGTGATCAATATAAGCTTTTAAGACCCTAATAAACAAAATATATTAATGGCAGACCTGGTCAATTACTTTCGAAATTTTATCTTTTTCAGCACTTTCAAAACTGTCTGCCACAATGTTAACCGCGCGATAATGGTCTGCCATTGTTATTTTCCGATAATACTAATAACATATTTTAAAATTTCAAAACTGCAGACGTAGTCAAATGGATTTAAAATTTGCCAAAAATTGATACCTATGTTACCTGCGCAGTAGCCACGTCCACCACTTTGGGCTTAGTGACCCCCCATCTCATGTGTAGTAGGTATAGGGGCCTCAATGTACAAAATCTCAGGTCTGGTCAAATACATATAGGTAGCTTTTCACTGGCTCTTAGGCTACAAGTCTTGTATCTCAAGTAACAAATAAATACTTTAGTTATATTTTACTTTTGACCTTTTGTTTTCCATTAAAATATCAACATGAATTTTGCTCATTTACATTTTCAACTTCCAAAATGGAGTTAGATTCCAGAAATGCTTTTACTGTGCAATCTGCTTCTTTTAAGTTAATTGTTCACGTATATAAACCTTCTAAGGTTTATATTAGGTATATTAAAGGGTTATGGGCTAAGCCTAACCCTGGAAGTTTTTTTGAGCTGATCGATCTCTGTAAACAAAGGTGAAATATCATATTGAAAGATTCTTGACTGCTTTTATTTTTTCTGTTTGAAAAACTGAATTTTTTTTGCTGAACTTTATTATTTACAGAACTGTAAAATTCATATTTTGAAGAAGTTTAACTTATATTTGAAATCCTTGACAAACTTTATTATTTACAGAACTGTTAATCCATATTTTTTGAAGAAGTTTAATTTATATTTGATGAAATTTTTGCCAAAATTTATTGTTTACAGAACTGTTAACATATATTTTGAAGAAGTTTAATTTATATCCTTGCTGAACTTTATTGTTTACAGAATGAATTAATTACTTTCATGGAATGTTATGCTTTACTTACGTTTTTACAATAGACTGTTACTGAGTTTTGTTGAACTTTATCTCATTTTTAAAATTTTTTTGAGAAGCTGGACTCTGTCTTAACAAAGAACGGACGGAAAAGTCGGGGAAGGGGGGGGGGGCAGTAACACTTAAATTTTTTTGCTTGAAAATTTTTTTTTTAATGGTCACAAATACAATCGACAAGTTGACTTCAAGGAACTATGCTACTTGGAGCTGTGATATGAATTATTTGTTGGTGGAAAAAGGCCTATGGGAAATCATAAATTTAAAACAAGAAGTACCAGTACTTAGTGCAAGTGTTACTGCTGATATGGTTAATCAGTTTACCTGTCATGCAAACAAAGCTCTTTCATTGATTTATTTAAACATATAGCCAAAATTCAAAAGATTAATAGATGATTGTCAAGAGCCAGTAGAAGCATGGATTAGGTTACATAAAAATTTCCATCCCGATTCACGTACCCATCATATGACCTTGTTTAATGAGCTTATGGAGGAAAGAATATGATATGGTGATCCATTAATTTGTTTGCTACCAGACTAAAGAAAATTTACTTGGAAATTAAATCAATAGATAAAGATTTCTCTAAATGTTATTTAACATACCTGGAAAAATGTGTCCCCATTTTTACGCTTTTTACCGTCAAGTTTTGATACACTTGTTTAACAAATTTTGTCTAAGCCTGATGCAGCTTTCAAATTTGACTTGGTGGTGGACGAGTTGGTAGCTGAAGAAACAAGACAGAAGCTTCATGACCGGGATAGTGCCAAACAAGTTAGCGTCTCCTACACTGCTAAAGTTACAAAGCCCTTTAAGGGTAAATCTCGTTTTAAGAAATCCCAACAGAAAAGATGTTGGCAATATGGTAAATTAGGCCATGTCCAGGTCAACTGTTTTTCCAGATCTCCTGATTGCCAGTTTCGCCATTCTTCACCTGCTTCTCAGTCCAGACGTCCATTTTCTTTGAGCAGATCTAGTTCCCGAAGTTGATGGTTTCAACGGTCTCCTGAGAGATACCTGAGTGATTCATCTAATCCATCAGATGACTCCGACATTGGTTCCCAAGACTCTTCACCTGTTCCTAGAGGTTCCAGAGATAGATGCAAGACTCCCAGGCAGACTTTCAGATGACACTCTCTACATTTTTCCAGTTACAGAGGTGGTGGTTCTCACACGAAACTGTCGGAGAGCTCATGTAAGTCAAATCTTTTTGTTTCACATTCTAGTTTTAGTAATGTTGTTAATGATTCTGACTGGATTTTCGACAGTGGCACAAGCCATCACTTCTGTAACAATAGAAAATTGTTTTCTACTTTTGAAGAATTAAATGATGAAATGTCTGTTGCTGTCAAAAATGTATTGTTTCCTATTAAGGGCAAAGGGGAGGTGAAATTACGTTTTGGTCAAAGGGTTTTTACCTTATGTAATGCAATGTTTTCAGACCAATTACGTAGGAATTTAATCTCAGGTCCTCAATTGGATCTTAATGGTTTAACCTTTCAAGGTAACAATGGTGAGGTAAAGATCTGTCGGGGGGGGGGGGGGGTAACTGATTACTTGTTTAGTGCATACTTAAAAGACCAAATATACAGGTTGTATCCTAAGATTCCAGTCTCTAAAGGTAAATCCGTTAAATTTGAAACGTCTGCTGTTAAACATAACGAACAGATGTTGATCTGGCATAAAAAGTATGACCATATTAGTCCTCCTTTAATTACTCATACTAGTCGTAAGCAGGGCGTACATGGTTTACCAAATTTAAAAGAGACTAATTTATTTTGTGAAGCCTGTAAATTCAGTAAACTTAAAAATATTTACCTTAACACAATAAAAATATACGTTCTAACAATCCCCTTGAGTTGTTGTATGCGGATTTGTGGGGCCCTTGTCGCATAGAGGGTAGAGGGGGCGAAAGATATTTTTTGTCCATTATAGACGATTTTTTCTGCCGTGTATCGGTGTATCCCTTAAGGTTAAAATCCGACACTTTTGATGTCATGAAAAAGCACATTATAAGGGCAGAAAATTACTTGAACAAAAAGGTTAAAAGTTTCAGGACTGATAACAGTGGGGAATTCGACAGTATTTCTTTTAAAAATTTCTTTGAAGAAAAGGGCATTCACCATGAATTTACCAATGCATACACACCACAGCAAAATGGGGTTGTGGAACGAACTGTGGCTGACAGGATAAGGACATTGCTAATCGATAGCAATTTAGATCCAAAATTTTGGCCAGAGGCATTTAAATATTTTGCATACTCCTGGAACAGAATTTGTCCCAAACTTTTAGGAAAGACTCCGTTCAAGTTATACAGGAAAAGAAAGCCGTCTGTCAGGCATTTGAAGCCATTTGGAACGGAGGCTTACATTAAACTACCAAAACAAAGGACTGGAAACTTGAAGCTCGTGCTAAAAAGGGAATTCTTGTAGGATATGCTTTTCGCACGAGGGGTTATCATCTATGGACTCCTGAGATGGATGAAATTGTTGAATCCTCAAATGTCTATTTTAATGAAAACTCTGTTGGTCTTAAGCGCAGTGTAGCTGTGCTGGGCACCGATGATTATGCCCTCTTTTCTCACAAGGTTGTGGTTAATCGAGATGATGCTGTAGAAGATGAACCTGAGGTCATCCCAAGTCCTTCCTGCAGTTCTCAAGATTACCCACTTGGGGGGGAGGGGGACATGGATTCGGGGTCCAGTAGTAGCAATCAACCAACTATTCCCTTACGTGAAGATGTTAGTTGGATAAGAAAGCCTGTGAAACGCAAAAAGGAAAATAGAATAGACATTTATTATTATGAACTAGGAAAAACTAAAATGTTACGTTCCTTAAATGAAGTTCGAAAATATTGTCGGGAAAACAACATTTCATTTAAACCAGAAATTTTTGATTTTAAAGGGTCCAATTCTTATTTCGGTATAATTCCTATCCCTGTAGAGTCTGAAACTTCAGAAAGTGAAGAAGACAGTTCCAGTGAGTCAAATTTTTCTCATATTTCTGCATGGCTAGCTGTTAATACTGATACCCCCAGAACGTTTAAGCAGGCTGGTAAATCGGAACAGAGCTCGATCTGGTGGGAAGCAATGATGCGTGAAATGAAGGTTATGAGAGACCGCGGGGTTTGCTACACCAGTAGGTTGCCGGTGGGTTTACACGACAAAACGGAATGAAACTGGATGGATTGTCAGGCACAAGGCAAGGCTTGTTGCCCAAGGGTTCAAACAGATAAAGGGCGAGTCTTATGAAGAGACTTTTAGCCCTGTCGTGAACTTTGCCGTTATCCAATTCTTTTTCTTCCTTCTTGTATCGTGTAGCGGGTGGTCGCACACACAGTGTGACGTGACCTGCGCCTACCTGTATGCACCATTGAGTGAGGATGTGTATATGCATCAACCACCCAGATTCTCTGAGCCTGGAAACGAGCATCTGTATTGCAAACTAGATCGCGCTTTGTACGGTTTACATCAGAGTGGAAGAGAGTGGTTCACAAAAATTCATAAAACTTTGTGAGACATTGGCTTTAAAAAATTTTCATCTTGCAACTGTGTCTATATTTTTAACTCTAATATTTTCTTACTTTTATATGTGGATGACATAGTGATTTTTGGAAAAACTAAAAAGCTCATAGATAATATTTTAAATAAGTTAAAAGCTAGGTTTGACATAAAGGAACTTGGAACAACAAAAAGACTGCTAGGTGTTGAATTTGAAGATACTCCAAAGGGAGTTATGATTCATCAGAAAAGTTACATTCAAGACGTATGTAATAGATTCAGTTCTTTTAAAATTCCAGTTTTTTTCATTACCTATTAGTAAAGATATAATTTTTTCTAGATCCAGTTGTCCAGTATCCGATATTAAAATTAAGGAAATGTCATATTTGCCTTATCATAATTTATTGGGCTGCCTTTCTTTTGTGGCTAACCATACTCAACCTGACCTTTGCTATGCTGTGAATTTATTGAGTCAGTTTCAAGCAAACCCAGGTATTGTCCATTGGGATGGGTTACTTCAATTGCTAGGATATTTGAAATCAACTATGCATTATAAGCTGAAACTCTCGTGCAAGTCTAATGATCTCACAATTTTCGCTGATGCTGACTTCATGGCTAACCGCAATGACTGGACTTCGAGTCAAATAGTCATGCATGACGAAGCTCCTGTCAATTGGCGCACTTTTAAACAAAAGTGCGTTTCTTTATCGACTATGGAGTCTGAATTTGTTGCAATGACTGAGGCCGTTAAGAACCTAGTCTGGTTTGACCGGATACGCAGCGAGTGTGTACAGGAAGGGATCGTACCTGTACTAGGGAGGACAGCTGTAATGAATGCAGACAACCAAGCCGCAATCGATTTTGTTAAATCTCCCGTGGAGAATTATAAATCTAAACATATTGATATAAAACTCTTTTTTATAAGAGATCTTTTTAATAGGGGGGAATTTTTACTCAATCATGTGTGTAGCAGGTCAAACTTGGCAGATATTTTTACCAAGCCATTGTCTAAACATGAAATACTTCAACTTTACAAAAATTCTGTTTGTAACTGATGATGTAAAAACTGATGTAAAATAGTTTTTTTACAGTTCATATGATATATAAATTTTTCATGTATTTCATATAATTATTTTCAATTAATTTTCTATATAATGTACCTAACTTCAGGGATGCCACTCAGAAAATAGCAAAAAAGAGGAAATTATGTGTAAAGTAAAATTTACGACATTTTTCACAATTTTATGTGCGAATTTTGAAAATTATATTGTTTATAATAAACTAAATAAAGAATTGCAGCTTTTCTTTTGTTGTAAACTTTTAATTTATAAGACATATTATTATTAATTTATAATTATTATTATTAATTAGAATTTCTAACTTTTAATTTATAATTTATATTATTATTAATGATTTTTCTTTAGTTCACAGCATTTTACATCAATTAAGGTAACCCAGCAGCAGGTTCAGTGAAAAATTTTATGTATTGCATCATTTTAAACCAATTCAAGTAACCAAACAATAGATTCAATGATTATTCCACGAGTGAATAGCAAAATTTTGCAGGTTATTTTTTTTTATTTGACGAAAATAACTGTTTTATTTCATGATCGTTTGGCGAAAATCGCCGTTTTATTTAGCGATCGTTTGGCGAAAGTCGCCGTTTCACATCATGATCATTTGATGAAAATCATCGTTCCACATCGTGATCTTCTGATAAAAATCGTCGTTTCACATTGCGATCGTTTCAGAAAAATCACCGCTTCGTTTCGCGATTGTTTGACGGAAATCGCCGTTTCATATCGCGATCGTATGACGAAAATCGTCGTTTTACATTGCGATTGTTTGACGAAAATCGCCGTTTTATTTAGCGATCGTTTGACGAAAATAGCCGTTTCATATCGTGATCGCTTGACAAAAATCATCGTTCCACATCGCGATCCTTTGACAAAAATCGCCGTTTCACAAAAATCACCGTTTCGTTTCGCGATCGTTTGACGAAAATCGCCGTTTTATATCGCGATCGTTTGACGAAAATCGCCGTTTTATTTAGCTATCGTTTGACAAAAATCGCTCTTTCACATTGCGATCGTTTCAAGAAAATCACCGTTTCGTTTCGCGATCGTTTGATGAAAATTGCTGCTTTATATCGCGACCGTTTGATGAAAATAGCCGCTTTTTTCGATCTTTTAACGAAAATCGATGTTATATTTCGCGATCGCTTGACGTATTGTATGCCTGTTGTATTTCGCGATCGTTTGATGGAAAAGGCTGTTTTATTTCGCGATCGTTCGACGAAAATCGTTATTTTATCTCGTGATCGCTTAACGAAAATCGTGAATTCTTAAAAATTAAAAAAAGCGGAAATCCGCCAAAAGGCGGAAAAGTGGCATCCCTGTAAGCTGGTGATTTTTATAACATGTTAAGCTTTTTGTGACTGCACTGTACCTTAACATTGTAAATTTAGTTTAAAGGATAAGTGTACACAACTGCTATTGTACTTGTTAATTAACCAGCAAACATAACTTTATATACGGCCAGTTATCTTGATCATTTCATAAATTTTTAAATTGTGAAACATTACTCAAATGTTAAAAATGATTTTTGAAATATTTTTAGTAAAGTGATTTCTTTTTAAAACCAACAGTTTTTATTCTGTAAAGAAATCTTATTTTTAAACTGTTTGCATTTTGTGTTTATACAATTTTTCTATATGCATGTTATTAATTTATGTCTGTTCATTCTAGGCATCTAGGGCCAACAGCCATTTTATGTGAATGCATGATTCCAGGTACCGGGAGACTGACAGGAGTGTAAATGTGCCCTCAATTCATATTAATGAATTTGAATGCAAGAGATTTTGAAAGAACCGTTGTGTTGTCCGTAAGGACTAGATGCCTGGAGTTCAAGTTTTCCATAAATATTTATATTTTTGCATAATTTTTTTTTTTTTTTTTTTTTGTCAATTGTAATAAAGATTTCATTTAATATTGTGATCAAGTAATCAACTAGAGCTGGTTGTAACATTATATATGTTATATTTTTGGAATGGTACGTCATATTCATTCTCTTTCATAGTTTAAATTTTGAGAGTTTCTTTTTGCATTTTTTAAAATTTAACTTCCATGTTTGGCTTTTATTGGTCTCCAATCTAGGATATGCTAGCCTCTGTCATTGGATTGAGAAGATTTTTCATGTGCCAACTAATTTTGGAAAGTTAATTAGTTTTTTTTTTATTAGCAAATACTCTAAATTTTTCTTACACTAATAAAAATTATCTACTTTTTAAAATCTCATTGTTCAAGAACAAAATTTAAATCATTTGTTTAAATTGTTAAATCATTTAAATTGTTAAATCGTTTAAACTTTTCAAGTTCGAAGTATTTGGACTTTGTTTAAATTTTTTCAAGTTTGAAGTGTTTAGACTTCGGTTAAATTTTTCATGTTCGAAGTGCATTTAAGGGCTTCGTTTAAATTTTTTTTGACTTCAATTGTTGAAGTTGAGAGTTTTTTCAAAATTTTCAACTATTACAGTTGTTTCACCTTTTTTGAGTTCAGAAATGAACTGGAGGGAATTCAAATTCCTTAATTTTTTTTTTTTTTTTTTTTTTTTTTTTTTTTTTTTTTTTTTTTAGGCAATCCTAACTTTTTTTAGCTAACGAGGCCATAAACGATGTGCCATAATAATGTTGTGATGGAGTCTACTGTGGATTATCAACTGTAAAGCCAAGCCTTGTATCTCAAGTAACAAATAAATTATTTAGTTATATTTTACTTTTGACCTTTTGTTTTCCATTAAGAGATCGACATGAATTTTGCTCATTTACATTTTCAACTTCCAAAATGGAGTTAGATTCCAGCAAATGCTTTTACTGTGCTATCTGCTTCTTTTAAGTTAATTGTTCACGTATATAAACCTTCTAAAGGTTATATTATGTACATTATATTTTAATGTTTTTTTTTTTTGGAGGTGTGGCTTATACACCCAAAAATACGGTATATGTATTAATCAAGCTTTCTTGGCTATTAAGTCTGGCTAAATCTAAAATAAAACTTCCTTATTTTATGATTTTTATATGAATTAGAAGGGTACCTTTATAAAGCAAATTTTATTGAATAATTCAAGATAAATATATATTATCTTTATTATGAATATTTAATTATTCATTATTAATTATTTATTTTATAATTTTTAATACTTTCATCATTTATAAAATTGTCTTACTTTTTATTATTTTAGTTTATTACTTCACTTAAATATTTTACTATTTTGTAGGCACTCATTATAATGGTGGTTGCATTATTACATTGAAGTTACTCTTTAAAAATGTAAACAAAAAAATGATCAGTAGCCTGGAAATATTCAAAAATCTGCAAAATCTCTGTTCCCAAGCTGAAAAGATTTGAAGGAATCTACTGTATCATCTATTAAAACAAAAATTTCTTTTTTAGTGCAGGATTTCAAAATGTTGATAATGGAAACCATCCCTGATGATATGATGAAATAAATTATGAGGCCTTGTTAGCAATTGATAATGGCATTCTTGTAGCTGCAAAGATTTTAAAATTGTAATTTACCAAAAAGCTTTAGGAAAAATATAAAATAATAATGATGATTAGGAAGAAAATGAAAACAAATCTATTGAAAAACCTCTTACAAATGTATAAATGATGAATGCATTAAATATTTTGAAATGAAGTGAATGCAGCATTAGTTAAGAATTTTTTTTAAAGATATATGAGTACAAACAATTTGAATTTAATATTTCCTACTGAGCGAAAAACAATGCAATTTACAAACAATTCATTAATAGCCTTCTCAGGGAGAATTGTAAACAAACAAAAATTACCAAATTTTTTTAATAAATGTTTTCTCTTTTAAAAAAAAGTAATTACATCATCGTAGTTATTTTCTCAGTAATATCAGGTATCATTATCTTTTAAAATAACTTATCGTTATCAGTTTGATATTTTTATTACAACTCATGGTTCTAAGGTAATCACATTAAGTGACATTTACTGTACTTTAGATTTAGCAATTTATAAAGTTCCTCTATCATTCTTTTTATAACAATACTTCTTTTTAATGTGAAGTATGGATTCTAAATGTATAACTTTAAACTTTTAAGTAGTATATCGAATGTGTAAAGCTACACTTATCACTAATCCAAAATTCAAATGTTGTATGAAATAGAAAACAATTTCATAAAACGATGTCATTTCAACAGTTGAAATTACAGACAAATTACACAGCCATAAAAAAATTTATACAAAATAAATCCACATAAAAATAAATAAAACTTAAATTAAAAATAAAAATCTGTGAATAAATTTTTTACCTGAAACCGACGAATCCATTTCAGAAGTTACATTGAATGATATAACAGATCTTCTATCTTGAATATGAAATTGGACATCTGCTAATGATATAGCCTGTAGATGGCATGTTCCATTTGATATAAATGCAGTCTGCCTAAATAATTACATTATGTTTATAGTTATATATTTTAGCAATAAAAAAATAACATTTTTTAAACTACTAGATTAATCTCTCTTTGCATAAACAGTTTTATAAATGTGACATCAAAATATTTTAAATGTTCATAAAGCATTGAAACAACTACATTTATAAGTGTCTTACAAAATCCTATTTCTGTCATTAATTTAATACAATTACGAAGCTGATTTAAAATGGCAGCTATCCAAAAATAATAAAAATTTTGCTTAGTTATTTAATTAAATTTTGCTTAGCATTTATTAAGTTATCATAATTTAAGGAAGAAACAACGCAACATTTGATTTAGGCGTTAGTTAAAATATCTGAAATGCAGCATTTACACCAGGGTGACATTTACAAAAGTTTTGAGTAAAATATCCAGTATTTCAGAAAAAGAAAAAAAATCACTTTTTTTCTTTCTTTATTTTTCCTGTGATCACGATGTTGTCGATTGTAAATCAATACATGCAATACATCATGAATCATCCTTTTCCAAGAAATATGGTGAATGGAGATAAGCAGGGAAGGGCAATAGAAGCTTGCTTTTATTACACTGAGATGTAGAAACATAATATTGGAAAGCAAGTTTTTCTGAATTTTGCAGTTGAAATTTCTCTTTTATTGGTACATTTTAGTTCAGTTACAAATCATAAATATATCCATCGAAAGGAAATACTTTGTTACTGCCATTGATTATTTCAACTTTTATTATAATGATTTTTCATTGGAAGAGGATAGTAAAATTCATTTTCTTAGGAAGACCTGATCAAACAGATATTTATTAAATAATAATTTAGAAAGATGCAAAGAAACAATTTTAAATTTTCTGTTATAAATCGATCCCTCCTTAGCGTAGAATTTTGAAACCCCTATTCTTACAATGATACAGTAAAAAGTATGAAACAAAATGAATGCAATATATTAACACAATATTTTATCAAACTTTCTACATTATTTGTGTTTGCATGGCTGAAATCACCTACATCATTAAAATATCTTTTATTTTTGAAATGTTAATATTATTTTTAGATTATACTTTATCAATTCAGTATTGGCAAAGGAGGCTATTCTGCTGGAAACCAAAAATTGAGGGGCGCCAAATTTGTTCAGCCATTTTTTGTTCATTAAAGATTCACTAATTTTTTATTTCTTTGACCAAAGTTATTAAATGCTTCACTTAAATATTGCTTAGCTAATTAATAATGCTGTTATTAACAAAATGTATTCAAGTAATAGATGTATCTTAAAATGCTGAAAAACAGCACTTGCCCTCACCCCTCCCACATTGCCTTTATAAATCATTGACAAAAGTGAAAAAGAGGCTTATAAATGGAATTTTTTGTAAAATTTTTTGAATACTTTTATTAACATTAATGTCTATTACACAATTTGATAAACATTAATGCACATTTTGTAAATATTTAAAATAAAAAAAATGTTCAAAGAAAGCTTTAAAAGCTTTTCAATAAACAAAAACAAGAGACAAATTACTCAAATTTCATTTTTACTTTCCTTTATCTTCAATAGAAGAAAGTATTGCAATCGAAATTTTTTTCGACTCCCTGTTTTCAATGGATTTACATGTTTTAGGGGTCAGAGGGGAAATGTCTGTCTGTTCATGTGTGTGTGTGACCGTATGAAGCCATTCTACCATCAAAAAGCACATGGAGATATGCATAGATTGGTACCAAATTTTTGTGAATGTTTTTGGCTGTAGAAAGCAGGTTCTTCTTCAATTTTAAAATAATCTGCCGGAAGGAGGTGCTGCAATAGAGATTTTTGTGCCATTTTATATATTGTATCATCTAAAAGTGTATGAAATTATGCATAGAATTGAACTAAATTTTTTGTGTAAGTGTTTGACTAGGGTTAGTTGGTTCTCCCTTAATTTGAAAAAAAAAAATGCCAGAAGGGGCACTGCAATAGCGATTTTTGTGCCATTTTCAATATTTTACCATCAAAAAGTGTAAGAAGTTATGCATGGAATTGAACTAAATTTATTGTAATGATTATGTTTGGTCATGAAAAGCAGATCCTCCCTGAATTTGAAATAAACCTTCCAGAAGGGAGCTCTGTAAAAGCAATATCAGTGCTATTTTCAATACTTTACCACTGAAAAATGTAAGAAGTTATGCAGAGAATTGAACCAAATTTTTTGTGCAAGTGTTTGGCTATGATTAGGCAGTCTGCCCTAAATTTGAAAAAAATCTACCATAAGAGGGTACTGCAACAGCGGTTTTTATGCCATTTTAAATATTGTACCAAAGAAATTTTTTCATCTAATATTTTATGTGAAATTCTTGCTAGAGTGCTATTAAATTTTCAGCAAAGAAAACTTTTAAATTTTAGTTGTGAGAGACTATCAACTGGCACCTAGATTCTTGCACCCCTGTGTGCAATGAGTACAGGGGTGCAGTGTTTAAAAAACAGACAGGGGGTGATGGCTTGACTGATATAAATTGTCTGTTATTTTGTTTGTTTGCAAATGCATTTTTATTTTGATTTCATTGCAATTTTCTTGCAAATTTAACCCTTTTTTTGCTTCATATCTGTCAAAAGAAATTTTTTAATTTATAGAAGAAATTTGAAGAAAAGTGATATGTACACAATTTTGGATTACAAGAAACACTCTCAGCACAATATTGAGATTGGGAAATTTTTTTGAAAATACTTAAAAAGAAAAGAGTTACATCATCAATTAAATGCATACACACAGAGAAATAAGCAGATGTGGAAAAAATATTATTTTCAGTAGGGATGAATCAGATATTGATTTTGATGAATATCGGATGTTGGATATCCAAAGCTCCTTAGCCTACCTGATATTAATATTGACATAGAAATTTATGTTCTTTATATAATGCCACCTCAAAACAATGAATTACAAACATGCTTAATACATCATTGAAACATTTCAAATATATCGAAATCTAACTTACAAAAACTATATCTATAAATTTTTAGGGCATGAAATTCTAATTTTTCTGATAGACTAATAAGACTAATAAGAATGATGTAAACCTGCAAATATCATGAGCAAATATCATGAAATTTGTCAGAATATGACATAGAAAACCTGCAAATATTTTTTATTAATTGCGGAAAAACAATCATTAATTTCATCAGTATCTTGCAAAAACAAACAGGAAAATTTACTGATTGCTGATTGGCCTTCCAAAAGAAAAAAAAAATGTTAATACCAAAAAAATTCTCACATTTCACAGATTTTTTTTTTTTTTTTTTAAATTTGTAGACCAGTCATAAAGGAAAAAAATTGAAGTTTGCAGGTTATCGGTTGCTAGAAATAATTTTTCAACAAACGTATAACATCACGAGTCATAAGTGACTGTTGTCTCATGATGACATTTTGCAAACTATTACACACTGAAAATCTGCTCAAAACATAACTGACAATACTATCTTAAAGATCTTTTACCATTTTCCAAAATGGGTAAATGCTTTTTGATTTCATAGTTGATGAATAACAGTTCTTGCTAATTTCCTACACCTAAGAATAAAAATACACAGTCCAGTCATATTAATGTGACTACCTTGAGAGTTTAGTCATTTTGTTAAATATCTAGACACGTACATGAGGAATCGCCCTGAAACTCCAGGTTTGTAAACAAAATAATACAGGTCATATGTTTCCGCGAAGATTTTTTTCCAAAATCCCATAGGGGACCATCAGCAAATTGAAAAAGAATGAATATCTTTTAGATAACAGTGTCAAAAGTAATGTAACAAAAGCGTTCAAACTCTGGATTACATTTAAGTGGCTTATTGTAATAAACTGTGTTCATTTTTATAAAGATAGCATGTATACACAGAGAATTTAAGGTTTTTATATAAACAGTCCCAAATTTTGCGAAGTCTTTTCCTTATAATTTGCAGAATTCTTAATAAAAAAAAAGTTCTTTTCAGAAAACATGACAAACAATATTGTACACAATGCCCTGTAATCAGAATTAAAACTTAATAAAAATTGCATGAATAAATGAGAAAGTTTATTAAATAATATTTCATTGTGCATGTGTGAAAGAAATAAAAATGTAATTTGCATAATGTGCTAGCTAAATGCGAGGAGCAACTTTTGTGAAAGTATCAAAAACATAGATTGAAAAATCTAAAAATTATCTTCAATAGAATAAGCTCAAAATCCATAGTTCCCCTAAAGAAACAAAAGAATGAGGGGCTGTATCCATATATCCATTGATTAGTGTCAATACAGCATACATGATATTGTACTTATTACTATATTTGGATACAGCCCTTCATCTTTTTGTTTCATTTTGGGATCAATGGATTTTGAGCTTATTCCATCAACGATAATTATTAGTATTTTCAAGCTATATTTTTGAGGCTTTCACAAAAATTGCTTTATACATTTACCTAACACAATATGCAAATGAAATTTTGACAGCATCCACGCATGCACAATGAAAAATTATTTAGCAAACCTTCGCATTATTCATACAATTTTTATTATTTTTTAATTCTGATTACAAGGCTTTGTGTACAATAATATTTGTGATTTTTTTTAAACAAACTTTTTTTATATTAAGAATTCTGCAAATTATAAGCAAAAAACTTGGCAAAATTTGGGACTGTTTTTCTGAAACCCTTAATTTCTCTAGAAGTATACATGGTATCTTCATAAAAATAAACACAACTTATTATACTTATACATTTGAGCATAATCTACAGTTTGAACGCTTTTTCTACATTAGTTTTGACAGGGTTATCCAAAAGATATTTGTTCTTTTTCAGTTTGTTGATGGTCCCCTGTGAAATTTCTGAAAAAAATTATTCGTGAACTATATGACCTTTACTATTTTGTTTACACTCATGGAGTTTCAGAATAATTTTGCATGTATTTTTCCAGATATTTAACGAAACCTCAAAAATCGCAAGGTGGTCACATTAATATGACTGTACTGTGTATCTTCAAAAATATGTCAGAAAGTAGAATTTTGTATTTTTAAAACAGCCTTAACATTCTTTCCTTTCTTCCAGCAAGCGAATTAGTTGTTCTTAAAAGATGAGAAATCTGCTTGTTTTCCCAATTTCACAGAAGAAAATTGTATAAACAAACAAATTACTTTATTTTTCAATGTTTGTCACCTATTTTTTGCAGCTAATGAATGTCATTACTACTATTTAATAATCATACAAGATTTTATACAGTTACAAAATCATTTTCATCCCTGCTTTCTAAAATATTTCAGATATTCTAGCAAGGAAGATCTCCATACGGGCATACTCCAAAAAATCTGAAAAAATTACAAAATGTTCTTCTCATGAGGATATATAAGTTTATAAAAAAAATTTTGGCAGAACCTCCATACAGCGTCCATAAAAAAATAATGAAATTTTTTTTTATTTGGTGATTTATCATCACTTGGTGATAGAATGCAGTTTGAAAAAATACTTTTTTACATCAAATATGCTTTAAGGACAAAAAAGTTTCATGTTGAATTTGTTTAGGTAAATATAATTTAAATAACTTTAATTTTGCCAATTTTAGTTTATTTTAAGTATAATTTTGTTATATCGATATTTATATGTATTTATATTCAAATATAACCATAAAAATTTGCGATTTAAAATGAAATTCATAATTTAAATTCATTAAAATTGTTTCAAGCTCAAAGTCCAATTGAGCATTGTTAAGCCAATTTCGTTGCTATGGAAACATCTGGCTTTTAATTTTGAATGCACTTAAATGTATAAAAGTAATTTTTTTCAATGTGAATTTTTTGTATATGAAGATATTTTTCAAGTGACATAAATTACAAACTATAGCAACAAAAAAATATATATGCAATACAAGATATGTATAGACATATGTATATAATATATTAAACTTTTTCATTGTTTATGCTTAAATTCATTAAATACTATTTACACGCATTCTAAAAATCTTGCAGTTTTCAGTTGGATTAAATCGTTTGCATTTGGTGAGGAAAAGTGCTGCTTGCCAAATCACGTGACATTCATGCCAAATATTCAAAAGTTTTTTATTATTTACATAATTTCTATTGTGGTTCCGCCACTAATTTTGACTGATCCTTTATTACATACATAAGTAGTTTAATTAGCATTTTTTTTTTTTCAAAAGTTTCTGAGTATGCCCAGTATAGAGACCTTCCTTGTAGGTCTAAAATTGATAATTTTTTGCTAAATGCAAGATAAGAATTGAATGAACTCACAAAACAAAGGATTTAGTGTTTTTCAATTTACCCAACTACAATGCTGCCTAATTTTACTTTAAGTAGATTACACCTCTTTTATTACAAACCCAAAGAATGTTAAGTTTTTAGTAAAATTGATATCTCATATAAATTTTCTAATTTATTGTTCAGTTTTCTGTCTGGTTAGTCTGAAAGAAAAAATCATTTTTCAATATTTCTTTTCAAAAATGATTTTAAAAAAATCACTTCTGCAAATCTTGATAGCATAGTCAGGAGAAAAAAAGAAAGTAATGTGAAAGAAATACAGATTGATACTTTATATTGCTGCACTTATTATTGCTGTTAAATTTCAAATATATAAAATCAGGTTTTCTTAAAAGCTAAAAAATTTTACTTTTACTAACTGATAACAACTTTTCATTTTCACTATTAATCATATTTCAACTAATCACATGGTGGCAACTAATCACATGGAGGCTTTGCTGTTTAATAATAAAGATTAAATTAAATAAAGGCATTTCAATTATTCTGGAATTTAAAATGTAATTAGATGCTATCAATTAGATTCTTAATGTTCTTATCTCAACATACATTCAATAGTATTTAATTTCATCAGATAGCCACAACAAACTCTCTCTCTCTCTCTTTTTTTTCTGCCTTTACAGAAATTACAAAATATAAGAAAGCAAACAAAAAAAATTAATTAATAAAATTAATCACTAAAACATCAACATGCCATTGAAATACATATACAATTCCAGCAAGCATATCACTAAGTGTTTGTTTATTTAAAAGAATTCTTCCTTAAAAGCCGTCTTTTTGACCAAGTTGTTTGCATGTCTGATTTAATGAGAAAAAAAAACTAAATCGCCTCTAAACCAGTTCATAGGTCCTGAAAAGCGTTGGGAATAAAATGGCTGTATAAAGGTGCATTAAAAAAAGGATTCAAGTGTAGTTCTGAACAGTGCTAAAAATTCAAGATCCCAAAAACATCCCTAGAAATAGAAATATTTTACAAGAATGTATATGTGTTTGTCACAAAATTTAGATAATTTCATGTAACTGATGTCTGGCTCACTGAATTCTGAAAAGACATAAATTTATTCATAAAAGAATATGTGGAGAAGTGGTATCTGTTTCAGAAGAAATATTTGAATAACAAAAACTCTCAAATTTTACTGAAAAGATACACATGTATGAAATAAACATGTATGAAACTGCATTATTTTTTGTATGAATTCTAATAAACCTTAAAGATTAAAAAATATCTCATGATGGGAAAAAGGAGCAAGTATTGACTTTATTTAGCATTATGTTATAATGTCAACAGATCTGAAAAATTAAAGCTTCTTTTTAAATATAAGAAATAATCCCTGGTTTATGCCAAAAAATGTAATGAAACTTTGCCTATAATATACAGGCATAAATGCAAAGCTTACATGACTAAATGTTGATTCCATAAACAGATTATAGATTGCAACAATGAGCTGCAAAATACAAAAAAAAAAAAAAAAAAAAAAAAAAAAAAAAAAAAAAAAAAAATTCTGCTTATTTTAGACAACATCTCTTTATAGTCCAAGAGATAACAGCATAAAACCCTATGTCTTTAAGCACAAGAAAAAATCCTTTATTTTATGGAAGAGTAATAATAGGATAATCTAATCATCCATGACTGCCAGAAGCAAAGTGGTGCATAAGCTAAAAATTTATACAACTAGTGGTTGACTTGCAGGCTTAGCATTATGTTTTCCTGCACCCAGTTTTACATGTTTTCATACTTTTGATTGTAGGACAAACGCAATGCTAAACTTATGAGCCAACCATTAGTGGTATCAATCTTTGGCTTATGCACCACTTCACTTCTGGAAGATATGGATCATTAGATTCCTCTATTACTACTCTTCCATAAAATTAAGGATTTTTTCTTGTGCTCGATGACATAGGGTTTTGTGCTGTGGGCTCTTGGACTATTACATGTGAGTTCAATTCATCTCACATGTATCAATCAAATTATGTTTTACTTTACATATACACACAATGAGTGGTAATCATAATAAAATTCCAATTAAGGAAATGATTTTATATGTTTTAAGGTTCTCTGAGTCCCTATTTTGTTTTGCTTTTTGATTGAGTGTACATAATAATGCAAATTATTTACGATTCGATTATTTAAGATCTAATGCAAAACAAGAGAGTTCAAAAATAAATTAAAAAGAAAAAATCTCTTATGCTATGTTTGGATATTTAAACAATATTTAAGGGAAATTACCTGTGTTTTTTCCAATAATGAAATGCAAGTAAACAAACAGCTTCAACTACAACACATCCCATAAAACATAAGATGATAGGTGCAGCAGTAAGTCCTTCCCTATATTCTTCAGTGGGCTCACCTACATAAAAACAGCAAATTACATGTAAATGCATTACATCAAAGTAAAAAAAAAAAAAAAAAATACAACCTACTTTAATTTATTTGAAAGTTAATAGAAATGCTAAATCATTTTTATAACTCAGAAATAATTTTATGAATAACCCTTGTATCTCAGAAAAACAAAAAGTTTTAAACTAAAAATAGTTATAACATTGTTAGCTATGATTATAAAAGTGCAAAACTTGTTTTCTCTTTTAAATGTTTATTGAATTGTTTTTATGTATGAAACATTTGTAAAAATTTAATAATAACAGTAAATGATTTTATCTCAACATAGTATCAGAAATTTTTGTATACAATATGCCTGTAATAAATCATTTTGTAAACTTCCTACAAGTTTTACAAATTATGAATAATGAAATGGAATTTCATAACAGAATCAGAGATAGGGACAATTCACAGGCAACAAGAATGAATTACAATTATTAAATGATTGCTTTAAATTAAAACGTAAACTAATTATTATTGTATCAATGTTTTAAATATTAACAACCAACAAAACTTGAATAAGTATCCATAGAATTTTATTTTAAATATATTCAAAATTATTAAATTACTTTTTCATTTTAATTTTCATTGAAATATTGATTTGTGATTGACTCAAAATTCAGTTTCACTTTCATCAAGTTTTGTTGAAAAAACAGCAAAACATTTGGTGCATACCAAAACTACAGGTGAATCTTATTGGGAAATACCTGTAAAAGAAACCATACACAGAAGCCATATATATGTATATATATATTTTTTTTTATCAAGTAACTTAATTAGCTCTTATACATTTATCCTAAAAATATTTGTACACTATTAATGTATCACAATAAAAGTATTTTGTTTTGTAGGTGGTAAATGAATAAGACACCAATTATTCATTTACCAGGCTACACAAAAGAATTCGACTGCACAATGGTATAGGGGTGAATGTTGGCTTAAGTTTAAATATATAAGATCTCAGTTAAGTTTATTATTATAAAAGCATTTTCATGTTTTTCCCGGTTTCTCTGCTAAACCAATAGCACTTAATGTTTTTTAAAGAAACAGTAAAGTTTCAATGAATAGTTTAAAATTTTGAAAATGTTTGAAGTTTATTTGAATATGCATTTAAAGTATCAATAATTGTTTTTGAATGTTAATTACTTACTTAAAAGAGGCTGGACTTCTTTTGAAGTAATACAAAGTATGTACTTTGACTAGGCCTGTCTTGCTACATGGCAACTTGCTACATTGACATTGTAGATATGGTTGGTTGGCTTCAGGGTTGGATGAGTGAATGGCATGAAAACCTTTTCATGTCAGTTAACCTGCAATTAATTGGTTTTGCAGCTTTTCTCTAACCAATTAAATTTGTATATTAATCTTTAGCTGTGTACTTTAACCTTATTTCTTTTTGTATTTAAGCTTGGTGATTTTGCTTCAAGGTAGGAAGTGAAGGTGATTGGTACTGCTCTGACTTGCAGTTGGAACCTGGTGTTTATGAGTGCATACTGTCTGGAACAGCCATGATTTTCATTATATAACATCCAATCATGTTGTCAGCTATGCCATGGAGAATTTGGTTCCAGAATATTACTGTTTTTACTAATCAATGTTTTTTGAAGTTACTTTACCTTGTTATGGAAGAATAAATTTGTTGCAATTTACAACTTTTGTTTTAAATTATGGCCTCATACATCCAGTGTACATCGGAATGATGAATTTAATTTTAGAAGAGTGATCCACAGGCACAACAAAATCCTACAGCAACCCAACAGAGAACATTACTTGTGGCATATCTTAATTATGTTAAACTATTTCACATGTAATAAAATTAATATATGTTGCTTAGTTTAATACTTAACAAGTTACTTTCTGTGTAATAGAAAGAAAATGCGCTTCCATATTGAAGAGTTAGATATAATATTTTGACTTATTAAATGGTACAGTTTTATAACATTATTCTGAATGTGTTGGAAAGTGTTTCAATATGCTTGATGTATGATTTTTTCCTTCTTGTATGAGATAAAATTATATTATTAGCATCCACTAAAGCACTTGACTTTTATGATTCAGTCTTTAACAACATGTAATGTCACTATCTCAGAATAATACACTAATTCAACAAAAAACAATGTCATCATTTAAGAAACTTGCCAAAACAAATCGATTATCTAATGATTCATATGTTTTCATTTGTTTCTTTATAATAGCTCCATGTTTTATCAGAAATCAATCATTTACATTTTCTTCAAAATTTGGAAAATCTTATTTCATATGGATTAATAAAATTTTATACTTTCAGATTTCAGATATGAATTAAGTAAATGTTGAGAACATAAGTCACACAATATTCTCTAAAATATATTTTTGTAAAAAAAAAAAATTATGTGTTGCTTGTAAAATAAGTTTAAAATAAACTAAAAATCATTTAATCAATTTGCAAAAAGAAATTAAACTAAAATGTACAGTTTTTTATAGTTGACGATATGCTTAATGCAGCAGGTATTTTATTTTATTTATTTATTTATTTATTTATTTATTTTATTTATTTATTTATTTTTTTTTTTTTTTTTGAGTTTCTATGAGAAAATGGCAATAAAATTATAGAGTATTCCCTTTTTTTTTTTTACTCCTCACAGAAATGGAGCACTCGAGTTGTTTCCATTAGAGAAATAGAATTAAAAACTACAAAAAATTAATAGCTCAAATAAATTGAGATATAGTTTTCAAACAAACTGCATTTAAAAGTACACTTTTTTCTCTATAAAAAGGTGAAAAGATTGAAAATGTGCAATGTGTAGAAGTTTTAAAATGTGCAAACCGAAATTTCATAAGAAAGAGTTGGCATTCATAAAAGGATGTCAGCATTACACACAGACATGTTTGCTATTTATAATATAGACAGACCACTACATAAGGTTCAACATAGAAACAGTATTTTATGAAATAATGTAGTCTTTTATTCATCTTTCAATCAAGCTTTCTCAAAAATCACTCACAGTAACTATGCAACATTACCTGTCACCAGTGGTGCAGCCAAGGGGGTGATTTTAGGGTTAAAACCCCTTCCAGAGCTGAGAAAGATCGCTATAATTGCTGCTTATATGAATGAAATCCAAACTTAATATTTAAATGTTTTGGCACATTTCGGAATCCGCCACTTTATTGAATCAGATTTCATTTAATAAAGTGATTAAATTAAATGGCGAAAATTCTACTTAAAATTTTGAAAGTGCATTTTACATGAATCAGTTAAGTAAAACTTGGTCATTTGAACTAAATTACTTTTCTTAGATGCTTCATGCTAAAAAAAAATGATTTCCGGCCACACAGATGCTCTTTGAGTTTAAGTATTATACAGTAAATATTCTAATTAGTACTGATTCTATTAACCGACGATTCAAATAACCTTTATCAGAAACTCAAAACCCCCCTTAGAACCGAATTCTGGCTGCACCACTGCCTGTCACAGTAGTTATCTTGACATTAGACAAAATCCATCATAAGCTATCACATGGGTGCAAGTTTGAAATTTTGCCAAGACTGAAAATATTTTGACACCCCACCCCTCCCACTGAGTGAGAACATAAGCATGTAACTCATGTTTTTTTCCATGACCATATGATGAAATTAGATTCTTACCCCGATCTTTCGACAAAATTTTCGACTTTTCTACAATATTTTGCCGAAATTTGTGATTTTTCTATGATTTTAAACCAAAACTTGCGATTTTCCGATGAAATCCAAGTATTTTATACAATCTTTTGACGAAATTCGCGTCTTTTTCGCGATCCTTCGACAAAAATCGCGTTTTCTCTGCTATTATTTGATGAAAATCGTGGGTTTTTTGCGATCATTTCACGGAAATCGTGTTTTTTTCTCGATCTTTTGGCAAAATTCATGTCTTTTCCATGATCCTTCAATTAAATTCTACAATCACATCCTTATTGCGATCCTTTGACAAAAAGTGTACTTATTTTGTATTCTTTGACTGGAAATAGCATTTTTTGTGATTATTCGACGGAAATAGCGTCTTTTTAGCGATCCTTCAACAGAAATCGCGTCTTTTCACGATGCTTTGGCAAAATTCGCATCTTTTTCACGAACATTCAACAAAATGCGCATCTTTTTCACGATCCTTTGACAAAAATCGTGTTTTTCCTGCAATAATTTGATGAAAATCGTGGAATTTTTTGCGATCATTTGACGGAAATCTCCTCTTTTTCTCGATCTTTTGACAAAATTCGTGACTTTTCCACGATCCTTTGATTAAATTCACGCGATTTTGCGATCCTTTGACAAAAATTGCATCTATTTAGTATTCTTTGACCGGAAATAGCATCTTTTTTGCGATTCTTCAACGGAAATAGCGTCTTTTTCGCGATCCTTTAACAGAAATCGCATCTTTTCACGGTATTTTGGCAAAATTCGCATCTTTTTCACGATCCTTTGACAAAAATCGCGTTTTTCCTGCAATCATTTGATGAAAATCGTGGAATTTTTTGCGATCATTTGACGGAAATCTCCTCTTTTTCTCGATCCTTTGACAAAATTCGCGACTTTTCCATGATCCTTTGACAAACTTCACGTCTTTTCCAAGATCCTTTGATTAAATTCACGCGATTTTGCACTTTTTGCGATCCTTTGACAAAAATTGCATCTATTTAGTATTCTTTAACCGGAAATAGCATCTTTTTCGCAATTCTTCGACAGAAATAGCATCTTTTTCACGATTCTTCGACAGGAATTGTGTTTTTTCTGCAACTTTTTGACAGAAAACTCATCTTTTTTGCGATCCTTTGACAGAGACCGCGTCTATTTTGCATTCTCTGACCAAGATGACGACTTTTAACAGGAATTGAGTTTTCTTCACAAGCTTTTGATAAAAATCGTGGCTTTTTTGTTGACCATTTGATGAAAAGCGTGTCACTATCTGCTTCTGTCCTCTGAGATTTTTCCATCTCGTTTCCGTCCTCGGGAATTTTTAAGAGACGGAACTCCGTCTCAGGATGGAAAAACTTGCACCCATGAGCTATCAATGAGAGACACACTTCAGTATTAGCCATTTCAACAGCAACTGCTGTAGGTGAAAGATAAGGTATACTTAAGAAGAATCAATGGGAGAAAGGGGGATTCCCAATTCAAGGTGTAATGCACAAATCATGAAAACTATTGCTATACAAACAGAAATAACTATTTTAACTATAGGTGGAAGATGGACACAACATGCTAGACTAGTGAAGATCACCACCCTACTTAAAAGAAAGGTCTCCCTAAAGTGCATTTTCAAAAGACTATAAAAATAATATTGAGGAGTCTATATACACAAGAAAAGATCAATCAAATGTGTAGTGATGGAACCTCAATTTATTTTTCTAAATATAGTGAAAATTTATAACTTTTACTGTTAAAGCTAATGCTCCATATAATTTGGTAAATATTATGTTGTTGATATTTATAGCGGAAAACATTGAAATGCTTACGATTACTACAATTTCAACTTTGACACAGCTTTTAAATTGAGTAAATTTTGAAATTTTAATGTTTTTCATTTAAAATATAAGTGATATTATAGTTTTGTAAGTTGTTGCAAAAAATAGCTGCTGGATAAAAAAAAAAAACATAAAAATAACAGCTGGAGATTTTTTTAAATGTTATTTAAAGGTGCCAAATATAGCTTCACTCCGAGGAACGAATCCTCGGAATCATTTCAAAAAAGACTGACTGCTCTAAATCGTTCCAAACTGACATAAATCATGCACTTTTTTTATTCTTTGCAACAGGGTAAGGTACCAACTCTGAAAAGGAACGATTCCTCGGACTCTATCTGAAATGAAATGACTCCGGAAAAGTTCGATTCCTTGAACTCATTCCGAAATGAAACGACTCTGTAAAAGGAACAATTCCTCGAAATCGTTTCAAAAAAGAACGACTGCTCTGAATCGTTCCGAAATGATATAAATCACGCACTTTTTTTTGTTCTTTGCAACAGGGTCGGTAGATTATTTTTTCGTAAAATAAACTAAAAATGATCTTAAATTCAGAATTGTCGAGATTGGAAGGGTTTCAGATTTTGGATTTTGTACTCTACAAACAAAATGGCTATTATACATCTATCAGTGCAATACTTGGCGAAAGTTGGGACAGTTCTTCCAAATCCAGAAATAACTGTATTTAAGCAGTAAAACAAAGGTCTTTACAAACATGAGAAAACTCTCTAGATTTCAAGGCATAGCGAAAAAAATTTACAAATTTCGATGTTTTTTTCAAATTTTTTAAGGTTTAAAAATTGTAGAAAAAATATCATGATTTCCAATTTAAAAAAAAAATTCTTTGTATAACCCGCACTGTGTATAAGCCGCAACGGCTTTTTGGGAGGTTTCTTTCTTGTATGAGCTGCAGACTATGCACCTGAAAATATGGTAATTTAATCTATTAATTTTATAAGGGATATTTGGAAAGTAAGATTTATGAGATCAAACCAAATGACCTTGAGGTGTTCAAAGACAATATGCAATACAGTAGACTCCCTCAAATTCACACAGCTTAGGACCAGATGTTGAGTGGATTTTAGAATTTTGTGGATTTCTGGTCATTGCTTTGATTACATTTTTAAAACAGTAATTTCAATGCAATTAATAATGCAATCAAGATTATAATGAATGCTTACAATGTTGTAAAATATTAAAATAAATAATAAACTAAAATAATAAGAATTTAGATCATTTTTAAAATGTTTAATGTATTACAGAAAAGGTCAAATTAATAATCAATAATGTATGATTAAATATTCATTATAAAGATTAAATGTATTTTTCTTAAATTATTCAATGAAACTTGTCTCATAAAGTTACATTACTAATTTACATCAAATCATAAAATAAGGAAGTTTTATTTCAGGTTTAGCCAGAGTTAAAGACTGAAAAAGTTTGATTAATGCATAAATATATTTGGTAAGAAGATTGTGATTACCAGTGATATCTTGAAATTTTTCAGAAATAAATTTATTCCTACTTCATGAAAAAACATGAATTCAGTAATATTAACAAAAATTACAAATTAAAAAATGTATGGAATTGATATAAAACTAAAAAAGTCAAATTTTGTCCCTATATCTAAATTGAATGTTTCATTGTTTACATCCATAAAATATGTGTGGATTTTAGAGAATTGCAGACTTTAGGGAGTCTGTTGTATTTCCATTTCAATAAAATCAGAAATATTAGAGAAAAAATTCTCAACACCTTTACCATCAGTTAACACACTGTCAAGTGTAAGGGGGTGGTCAATTTGAAAATTTTATAGTATAAAATGCTTTGAAGGGGGTTCAATGAGAAGCTAAGGGATTCACTTTAAACAGACTCCACAATAGTTATTCTTGGGTTACACTAAATGCAGTTATTTTCATTGAATTTCTAGAGACTAATTAATATGAATAAAGTAATCAGAGTAATGAAGAAGTAAATTTTTCTCATAGTTGAGAAAAAAGGGTTGGCAACAATTGGAATAAGAAATTGTATATGCTTAATTTTAGGTGAATGCACTAAATTTTTAATAAAATAGCTTAATATAAAAATGATTTTTTAGTATAGCATTTTACATGGCAATGCCAAGAAACTCATTGAGATATCATGGTGTATGTTGACTTTAAATCAACTTTAGTAATCAGGCTAATCAGAAATAGAAAACTGTAGCCAAATATTTAAAAAAAAAAAGTTAGCAAGTCATAGCTAATTACTGAAAAAATCATATTTAATGCATTAATGTATCGCTTTTCAACCAGGGTTGGGTTTCTTCCAGAACAGTGGAAGAAACTGAAAAAAACCGAAAGAAAA
The DNA here is from genome assembly GCA_964019185.1 of Maratus speculifer. Classification (NCBI taxonomy): domain Eukaryota; kingdom Metazoa; phylum Arthropoda; class Arachnida; order Araneae; family Salticidae; genus Maratus; species Maratus speculifer. Next base: position 231,646,704 of record OZ025299.1, on the reverse strand, counting down.
GGAAAAAAATGGAAGAAACCGCCAGAAACCAAAACAAATGCCCAAAGTAAAAGTATATTAACTATGTAAAAAAGATTAAAGTATAATTACATGAAATCTAAATTGAAAAATTTAATTATTATTAAAAATATTTTTTTTGCAAAGGTAAGTTATTTTTTTAATAACAAACTTCAGGTTCAGCAGACATTTTTAGGTGATGGATTTTTACTACTCTAGAGGTAGAGGGATGGGATTTTTTTACTAATTGCTCCATTTATATATAAAAAAAAGAAACTACATACAAATTCTTTATTTTTCATATAAAAAAATATTATTTTCATATCAAAGTACATTATTTTAAACTGTGCAACACAGTAAATAAATAAAATTGTAATTTTTTATATTTTTCATCTAGCATGAATATCTCAATGCTTATTTTAAAAGATTAGTGTTCTAAAAATATCTATGGGTATGTCAAAATGCTTTTAAACTATCCTGAAATGTAGGAGTTGAAAACAAAATCTTCATTTTTTGCAGCATCCTACTGCTAAAAAACTTTTTTGCTATACTATGTTGCATTATACTAAAAAAACTGAGGATTTTAATGATTTTTTTTTAAATACCGAGGATAGACTGGAACAGGTTTTTAAGGCCAAAACCAAATTTTTAGGAGACCTTTCTATTTTTTGGCCGAAAAAGATAACATCCAAATTTTTTTTTAAATAATTAAATTATATGCTTTAAAGTAATTAATGCATACATAATTGTAAATTATTTATATGTATAGTATAAGTATTTATTAATTATGTACAGCTGTTAATAATCCAAAAACTTTATTTTCATATGCAATAATACATAATTGATTCATGACACAGAAAGATTTTCTAATTATATGAATTTAATTTAATTAAAATATATTTTAGTTTTAGGTATACACACCTTGATTTTTCTTCTATAATGATTTTTGTAAATGATAATTTGTTATTCTAGATCTTTCTCAGCAAATATTTGAAACACTAATGCAGTTTAAGTTAAAAAATTTTATGAGATGATTGATAATTCCTGACTGATAACTATAAACAATGAAGTTCATTGTGATACATTCATTTGAGCCAATACAATTCAAATCAATGACTAATGTTGAAAATTTCCGATGCAAGATTTTTAGAATACTGAATGTTTCAATCTGGTTGAATTTTCGCTTACATTTTTGGCAAACACTGATTCTGAGCCAAAAATGAAACCGTATTTTTGGTTGATCTCTATTTAATACGGTAATCATTATACATTACTTACATTAATAAAATTGATGTGAATTAAAAGCTTTTATTTAAAGAGGTTTCATTCTACCATTAGTAAAGAATATCTACTACTTGGTACTAATTTCAGAAATTTAAATAATTAAAAAAATATGTTGGTTGAATTGAATTGGATAGCGTTTAATTGATTTTGTGTATTTTGGATAAAATTTCTTTTCATTTAGCCAATGTTTGAAGATCTCTAGATAAGTGTTGTGTGTAATTTTGGCTAAAAAAACTGATATAATTATTAATTTAGCATATATACTTAATTAAATTTGTTTTAGTCCAGTGAAATTAATTTATATAAGATTATGGGTAGAAGATATTTATTATATCTTACAAAATTGAAAAAAAATGGTAAATTCTTAAAGAAAAACAGTTTCTTCCACTTGGAAGAAATCTATTTCTTCCGGACGGTTTTTTCCATGGTTTTTTCCACTACAGAAGAAACTTGCCAACCCTGTTTTCAACATACTTTAAAATTAAAATGAAAGGCATCTCTTCAGAATCGATAAAATAAGTACCAAGCTTGCTTGACAACTATACACTGGGACACATTAGGCTGACTAATTTATTGGGACATATGCTGTACAACATATCAAGACATATGATCAAGAAAACAAGATACTGTCGATAATGATCCTTTATAGATTATAATACTGCAGATTTCGCTAAGTTCTCCCCCCCCCCTCCCCCCCACTAAAATAACCAAATTTTTTGCAACTGCTTAGAGATCATTTATTCATTTAAATTCAATTAACAACTACAGATATAATTAAAAATAAGAACATTCTAAATGTCTTGCCCAATCAAAAAAATAAATAAAACTGATTAAACTCATGAAAATGTTATGAAATAAACCTTTTCAAATCAAGTTAACTTTGAATTTTAAGATATTATATTCAATGAATTTTGAAAACTTCAAAATATAAACAACAAAATGTATGTCGCATTAAAAATAACTTTATTTTATTAGAATTATTATTATTATTAATTGAAGCCCATACTTCTAAAACAGTTTAAAAATTACCTGTTGTCCATTAGGCCAATTAGTACATACTGAAAAGGTATTAACATTTCTCATATACATTTGAATTCTCAATTTAGTTCTTGTTGTGATGATAAAGATCTTTTAGGACATTTCTTTGAATGAAATCTATTGTATCTCCTAATTCTAGGGTTCTGCAACAAAAACTCAAGTAATGCAAATAAGAGAGTTGACTATACTGACAAACAAAAACATAAAGTAAAATGAGCAAAAAATGGGAGCATCAGCGAGAACCCTGAAAACATTATCAGTAAAAGGCTCCTTAAGCATTGAGCTATGTTATTAAACAAAGTATTTGAATAATGACAGATAAGCAAAAAGACGAAATTCAGTTTATAAAATATGAAACACATTATTAGAGTACATATATATATTGTTAAGAATTATATTAATTGTCTACCACTTATGGTACACTACATGCTACTTAATATTGCAAATTACTTGTATATCACAAATGATACATACCGATATAAATGTGCTGTTAAAGAAAAGAGCTACAATTAAACTAATAAAAAGCTGGTGAAACTTCCAAATATAGATAAAAAAAGAAATTAATACATACCATATACACATTTTCCGGTTCTATTAGTCAAGTCTAAATGATAATTTTGTTTACAAGCACACTGGGAAAATTCATTAATAGTTAAGCAGTGGCTATTGGGATCCTTTTGAATACAAAATTTATCATCTTTACATTCTACACTCAAATGAGCAACTGAAAAGTAACAAAATGTAAATTTTAAGACTGTGTACATTAAAATCTAGACAACATAAACAAAAAAGTACAAAACTAAGTAATTATTAAAGATTTTCTAATAAATAATAAGCACTTAACTAATCAGGTAATAATTTTCAGCACTGTTGGATAGACAATCAGAAAATGTACAAAACTTTATATTAAAACAGAAATATATAATCTACTTAAATTCAGCGATAAATATTAGGGTTATGCCTAGATATCTTACTTGGATATCAATAAAAAATACATAAAATATAAAATAAATGTATTCCTCATAATATTGGATACTTTGAAAAGAAAAATACAGGTGTAATATAACTGGAAATATTTAAAATAGATAGCTTACAAGAAAATATTTGATATATATCTTGAAAACATACTAGTTTATATACTTAGTACAAATTTCTTGATAAAATTAATCAACATACACATAAAGTTTCTTTAAATATGCAATTAAATATTATTGGTACTTACGTATTAACATCACCGCAGCAGAAGTTGCTCGAATGTGCCAATAAAGAGCAATCTTGTTGTTCATACGCACATGCAGTTATCTTTTGGGTTCCTTGTTGTCTTGATGTTTGCTGATTTTTGATGCCATTTTTCAGTGCTTTTTTTGGTTCATTTTTTTATGCAAGTGCGAACAACAAGATTGCTCTTTATTGGCGCAACATCTACTGCAGTGGCGTTAAAATGTAAGTGCCCTATTATTAATTAAAAAGGAAAAGACAGCAATCTTAACAAGATAAATTATATAATGTGAAGTTACCATATTTTTAATTTTTTTTTTCATACAAAATAATAAATATTTATAGCCTTGTTTAAGATCTATTTTATTGAAAGTATTTAAATGCACACAGCATTATAAATTATTGACAGGCAGAGATTGTATCATTCAACAAATTGGTCTGATTGCTTTGGTAATCTTTTACATATTATTAGCCAATATTAATCATTACAAAAATTCTAAATTTCATTGAATTAAATTGAGAAAACAAATTCTATACTTTTATATTTTCGCAAATCAATAGACAAAAAATTGTTTTAAAAAACCAGCATAAGCAACCAATTTATCAACTAAATTATAGTGTTTGCTTTTCAGCTTTCTTTTAAAAAAGTATTCAAATTTTGATCATATTCAATTGAAGCTCAGAAATCATTTAGGGAATGAATAATGTGCTAAATTACTTGTATATTATTGTATTGTTTAAAGCACTGATCTGAATTTATAAAATATTTTATATCTACAGAAAACAAGATTTTCAGTTAGCCAGGTGCCATTGTTATATACACACACATATATGTACAAAGACATGTGTATACATTTACATAATACAAATATATGTGTGTATATGTATATACATATATAACACTTGTGCCTGACTAACCGAACAGTACTGTATTTTCATAAGTATAATTTTTAATTCAGTAAAATCTTTAAATTACAAAAAGCGATATTTTCTTGGTTGCATTTGTGATAATTTTAAATTTTTATAAACAGTATGGAACCACTTATGCAAAATCATATTATCAATGATTGACTTTAAACATTTTCCAGAAAAAAAAAAAAAGGTCGTACAATGCCAATTTGATATATACATTGCTTGATACACTACCAAAAATTACAGATGCCAAAAGTTTAATAACCGTCAGGTTGCAATCTGAAATTTTGATCAACAATGGTATAAATGCTTCCATGTGCAATAATTTCCAGCACATATCTCTATAAAATTTTCTTCTTTCCTTCAGTCTTTGGATTTATCATTAATGAAATTAGAGACACCAAAACTTAAAATTTTATAACTATATTCTTTTTTAAACCAATTAAAAATTTTAACTATATCCAGTTTTTTCACATCTTAGCTGCTTTTCTTTTTCTAAAGAACATCCTTAAATATATTAATATTTAAAACAATATATTTAATAATTACTTTTAAGTACATTATTAAAGGATCTCCAAACACACTACCTCAATTTTAAATTGTACATAAGTTTAAGTAAGAATTGTTAAGGTTAAGTTCTACCTGTGTGCATATAAAGATATTATATAAATAAATGTATTTTTCTGGCTGCATTTCTGAGAACTGTGCATTTATTTACAAGCACTTGAAAAATGCAAAATATATATTCTTCAGTTCATGAGTGAATTCAAACACACAAACTACTCACAGGAAATTTTATTGGAAAAGGGCTATTTCAAAAAATATTTCATTGATTAGGATGGAGAGAATGAGCATTAATATTATAGCAGTTCATTAACATTTAATGTAAAAAAGATAAAAATATTAGTACATAATAAAAGTAAAGGTTTTTTTATGTTTTATTGGAAATTACATAATCTCTTTTTGATATGCCTAAATATAAAAAAGGATAAAATATAAATTCTTATTTTTAACTATTTGGAAAAGGGTTGTTGTTTTCAGTTGAGAATAGACCTTGTGATATCTACATTTAAATTTTTTTTTTTTTTACTATTTATAGACCTTGTGATGCCCCCAATTAAGTTTTTTTTTTTTTTTTTTTTTTTTTTTTTTTTTTTTTTTACATTTTTATTGAAATTCTTTACTTTTTAATTTAAATAGGTAAACAAGATGCATAAAAGCATTTTTAATAAAGAACAAAGTAACAAAATGGGTAGATGCAAATTATCAGATATGGAAAATACCAAATCCAAAGAAAGACGTCACATGAAAAATTGTCTTAGAATGCAAAAATTGAGGTCTTTAAATGATTATGGAGCCCTTGAAAAGCAATAACAAAATGAGCAACAGTCATGAGGAAAGAAACAATCAAATATTGAGCTGATTGAATATAAAAGACCATGTCCTGAGGAGTGCCAATCCACTAGCCATGGTGTTACAATCAGTCGATTCCAGCCAGGAAAAATTGTGTCAACTACTGTTTTTAATAAAGACAAAAAATGTATGATCTATTACTCTTTATTCACCACAACCTAAAAAGAAAATGAAAAATCAATGTACATTGGACTCTCGTTAATTCAAAATTGAATAATTCGAATCTTTGCTTAATTCGAACTAAATATGAAGTCCGAAATTTTCAACAGCAGAATAACGTTAAAAATTTTCATTAATTCAAACTCATTTTCTCTCGGCTTTGTTTAATTCAAACTAATGAGAATTCTAATTTTTCATTTTTCTTTTCTTTATTATGGATATTAGATCATCTGAATAACTTTCTTTCTTTGATTTTTGTGAAAATTGTTCCGAACGAGTATACATATAATCTCATGCATTTGATATCCACTTTCTTAATGCCCTGTTTGTCCATTAGTGACGTTTTAAATTTTTCTTCCATTGTGCTTGTTTCTAACCTTTTAATTAGTTTATGTATTTATGCATTCTAATTTAATATTAACTCATATTCTAATGATAACAGACAAAATAAATTTAAAAAAAACTATAACATTAATTTCTTTGTAATAGTACCATATTAAGCATGTTTTCATTTCATACTTTCTATAATTCGAACTTCGGATAATTTGAACATTTCTTGTGGTCCTGACGAGTTTGAATTAACGAGAGCTGACTGTATGTCAAAAAAAGAATGTTAAAAAAAAAAAAATCAACAAATGTATTTTTTTTAAAAATAAAGTATTAGCTGACCAATTGCATTGGATAAACTCAAATCTGAATCTTGTAAACTTGAATCAGGTAAAATTTTGTCACCTGAATCTAATATGTCAAAGTAATTAAAATGTGGTAGAATTTCATTTTTCAAATTGTTGCTGTAATTTGTTAGACTACTTTTAACAAATTTAACACAGTACTTTTTATTATTATTATTAAAATAAATTTTCTAAAATAAAAAATAATAAGTTTAAGAAGACCTATATTTAACAATGATGATAATGAGTTTTCACTTTAGCTGAAATATATACATACATTACATATGTACCTACAGGTGAAACTATACTACCTATTAGCAATTCAAATTTAGTAAAAATTATCTTATTACAGTAGACACCTTCAAATCCACATAGCTTGGGACCAGAGATTGTCCAAATTTTAGAATTTTGTGGATTTCTGGTCATTGTTTTGTTTATATTTATTAAATGTAATAAAGCAATCAAAATTACAGGGATAAGACTGACAAAAAAGTAAAAAATCTGAAAATTGTGCGACATTTGAGAAATAATACTTATGAATTTCAAAAGGAATAAATATTATAATTGCTATTAAAATTTATATATTACATACAATTTAGCCTTAAGCAAATTAAAAAGAAACTGTTAGAAAGAATTAGGCAGAAATCATTTAATTATTGCAGTAAAAAGTCAATTTTACCAAGATACAGAACATTAATAAAACCACCGACATGGATATTTTTTAATTGTATTTTAAAAATAGTAGATACTTTTCTTGAAATAGCAACTCAAAATAATTGCAACCACATTGAGTATATCATCAAACAAAGTTCCTCTTTTTTTTTTTTTTTTTTTTTTTTTTTTTTTTCTAACAAAAATAAGTTTTTAAGGAATTGATCATAATTTATTGTTAAAGTTGCAAGCAAGCCAACCACTAAGAATGAAGGTTTAAAGAAAACGAAAGAATAAAAATGTTTTAAGTGTTATTTAAAAGACAAACTAGCAATACTATGGAAAAGATTAAAAATTCAGAACATTAAAAGGAATTCAGAAAAAATGGACTATTATATCAAAATACAAAAACAAAAGTAAAAATCTATGTAAAAAATATAAAATTTTCCCAAAAATTTTATTGGTGAAATGTCTTTAAAATTGAAGAAAAGTCTGAAATTCAGACTAAAATCTGAAGAATCTCACCTCTGAAATTATAATGAATGGTTGTAATATTGTAAAACATTAAAATAATTGAATAATGTAGTAAACTAAAATGATAAAACATGAGATAAATTTTAAAATGATTAAATTATTAAAAGTAAAGGTCAAATAAATAATTAAAAATGTATGATTAAATAAGCATAATAAAGATGAGATACATTTTACTTGAATTATTAAATAAAACTGTCTTCAAAAAGGTAATTTATTAATTCACATCAAATTCAAAATGTAAGAAAGACTTATTTCATGTTTGGCCAGTCTTAATAACCAAAAAAGCTTGATTAATGCATAAATATATTTGGTAAAAAGTTTGTGGCGATCAGTGATATTAGCAATATTTTTATATATTTTCCACAAATAAATTTATACTTCTTTCATAAAAAACCAAGAATTTAGTCACATTATTAAGAATTACATGTTAAAATACATACAGAATGAAATAAAAGTTTTAAAAAAAAATTAAAATTTTGCCCCTACATCCGAACTGAAACTTTCATTGTTCGCATCCATGACGATGTGTGGATTTAAGGCGTTTGCAAATTTTACAGTTGCAGATTTAAGGGAATCTACTGTACTAGCATCAAGGTGTTGGAAGTATTACCAAAAATATATCAAGTTGTTAATTCTTTTAAACATACAAATAATAAAGTATCATTTTTATATTTATGTTTAACTGTAACATTTTAAAAAGGTGAATGAAAGGTTTTGTATTCTGTCATCAAATAGTCGATATCCCACCAAATCACTATTTATTCTCAATAGTTTCTTTTACATTCTAAGTATCTGAAGGTTCAAAAGACAAGACTCTCACTGTTTTAACTCTCGGAAGGTTTTCTACTTTAAAATGGCAATCTTCTCCTTATTTAATTGAAAATTTATATCATCAAATAAGATAAATAATTTATGAACTGAGCAGATCGAATCCTGAAAATATATGTTGGCAGGAAATCTTGCAAAGCAGAACAAACGGGGTTAAACTCAAAATTTAGAATAATAATAAAAAAAAATTTAATGTAATGTACTTAAGTAAACAAATATATATATATGTTACGTGTGAGTACCTTTAATTATTGTTGTCTTTATTTAGTAACTTAGCAATGTGAAAAAGCTAAATTATAGTGTAGATTAGTGCATGCACAAACAGATGCATAAAATAATACTTTTAATGACAAAAAAAAAAAAAAAAAAAAAACAGACGCACACAGGCAACAAACACAACAGGCAATAAGGTAAATAAATAAATTTAGCAATAACAAAAATTGAAAAAAACCTTGCCAGAACATTAAAAAAACATTTCTTTAAATCTGTGACTTTTAAAAATTATATTATTATTTTTTGGAATTTCTTTTCACACTCTATTTTCAATCTTCCTTACTTCTTTACGATATTTCTGTTTCATTAGTGAAATTAAATCAGTTAAAAAATAATTATATGGAACAGACTTAATAAAATAGCTTCAGAACAAAACATGGTATTTTTTTTTTCAATCAAATAAATATATTAAATATATACACATAAAAGTCCTTCTTTTCCTTTTCTATTTTTTAAAGAAATTATGGTAACTTTTTTTAGAAAAGTATGGTCAAAGAACCCAATTCATTTTATTTTATTTTTTTATTATTATTTCTTTAAAAAATATATATTTTTTAAAAACTGAAACAGAAAGTTTGATTCTTCTCATAGTTCACCTTTTTATACTACGTACATTTTAAAGATATTAGCTGATCTAACATTTTCCTTAAACGAATGCTCTCAAGCATTACTCTTTAGATTGTAAACAAAAATTTCTGAGTTAGAAAGACTTTAGAAAGAGAAAATAACCCAAACTATTTAAACGAATCAAATTTCGCATTAAGCAAATCTGCTTTACTCACGTGCAGGTATCTTCCAAATGATTGGTTCTGACATAGAAGCATAAACTTTGCGCAGTATTCCAGGCCTACGGCAAACAGTTTCGATCTCGAAAATTCCCATGGATGTTGCAGGCAAGCTAAGTACTGTTGTCATGGACACCGATGTATATTTCGATATCGAAACAGTGGATAATGTTCAAATCATGAGGATAGAATAGTAGGAGGCGAACAGAGACAATGGGCTTTCCCGACAGAATTTAGCCCTGAAATTAATACTTGGTTTGTGGCGCTAGTGCACTCGTTCTGCGGATCATATGACCAGTAGTCTGCTTTCTTTGGCCAAGGAACGTTTGGAAGTTTCGATTTCGAAACAGACGCAGGGCCGTAGCTAAGGGGGCGCTATGGACGGCTCAGCCCCCCCCCCCCTAAAATATTTTGAGCCCCCCCTGGAAAAAGTTCCAAGGTCACTAAATGTTCCAAAAATTCAAATGAAATTCTGTTAAAAAATCTAATTTAGTTTTGAGAGCCTTTCACAGTTTTGCAGAGTTACTAAATTGTATCTAAAATACGTGTTTCAACACTCCTTTATCCTATTGGTACATATGAAGCTAACAGGATGTTTAATTTTGCACCAGTTATACATTTAAAATTTTCATCATCCTATACTTTTCTTAGCATAAAATGAAGTTATTACAACAGTTAACAGTTTAATGAGAAACATAGTACCTACAAAGTGAATATGCACTAATTTATCTTTCTGCATTAGAGAGAGAACAAAAAAATATGAGCCCCCCCCCTACATTCTCTTGAGCCCCCCTATCGTACACTTCTAGCTACGGCCCTGAACAGACGCCATATTTACCTCTCTTCCTTCATGAACCGCTGGAATGGCAGCCATACTAGAATGGACTTTAGGGTCAAAAGTGGAAGCATCGTCTTTGTACTCCTTCTACTATTCTACCTTCATGGTTCAAACAGTTTACTCTGGATTTAAATGGGCAATAGAGGGCGTTAAACACTTTAAAGAAAAGTTAAATGCTGTCGGATACTAATGATAATAAACGCTGTTTAGTATTTCTGCATATGCATATTAAAAGGAATAAAAAATACTATAAAAGTGGAGATTGTGTATTGACCAATCATTAGCAAGAGCCAATTATAAGATGGATACGACAGCTAATTTAATTTAATAAAAAGTGAGTGAAAAATGTTCAGATCAGAATTCGAACTGCGACCAAACGACACACAAGACCAGTTAATAACTTTTTAAACGTCACACGGAATAAATCGTTTGTATACGGTGATTGGCGCAAAACGATGGGCGCAATGTTTCATACTAATCCTTCTATAGTAAAAAAAAACTAGCCTTAAAAGGAATGACTCCTGGAATGATGCTGATGTGTAAGATTTCCGGAACTAACGAATCCGGGTAAACCACTCCTTCCATGAGTCGAATAGACCAATCAGGAAAGGGTTCAGTCTATGCATCGCGAAGCGTTTCCAACCGGGATTGTAAAGCAATATCGCACCAGAGTTTTACATGCTTGCCCGATTAATCGAGTATTACAGAAATAGTACATTTATGTGCTTGCCCGCTTAATAGATTATCACCGAAATACGACATTTATATGCTTGCCCGCTTAATCGAATATTACCAAAATACGACATTTATATGCCTGCCCGCTTAATCGAATATTACCGAAATACGACATTTATATGCTTGCCCGCTTAATAGAATATTACCGAAATACTACATTTATATGCTTGCCCGCTTAATAGAATATTACCGAAATACGACATTTATATGCTTGCCCGCTTAATAGAATATTACCGAAATACGGCATTTATATGCTTGCGTGCTTAATAGAATATTACCGAAATACGGCATTTATATGCTTGCGTGCTTAATAGAATATTACCGAAATACGACATTTATATGCTTGCCCGATTAGTAGAATATTACCGAAATACGACATTTGTATGCTTGCCCGCTTAATCGAATATTACCGAAATACGACATTTGTATGCTTTCCCGCTTAATCGAATATTACCGAAATACGACATTTATATGCTTGCCCGCTTAATAGAATATTACCGAAATACGACATTTATATGCTTGCCCGCTTAATCGAGTATTACAGAAATACTACATTTATGTGCTTGCCCGCTTAATCGAGTATTACAGAAATACTACATTTATGTGCTTGCCCGCTTAATCGAATATTGCGGAAATACTTCATTTATATGCTTGCCCGCTTAATATAATGTTACCGAAATACGACATTTATATGCTTGCCCGCTTAATAGAATATTACCGAAATACGACATTTATATGCTTGCCCGCTTAATCGAATATTACCGAAATACGACATTTATATGCCTGCCCGCTTAATAGAATATTACCGAAATACGACATTTATATGCTTGCCCGTTTAATAGAATATTACCGAAATACGGCATTTATATGCTTGCGTGCTTAATAGAATATTACCGAAATACGACATTTGTATGCTTGCCCGCTTAATCGAATATTACCGAAATACGACATTTATATGTTTGCCCGCTTAATCGAATATTACCGAAATACGACATTTATATGCTTGCCCGCTTAATAGAATATTACCGAAATACGACATTTATATGCTTGCCCGCTTAATCGAGTATAACAGAAATACTACATTTATGTGCTTGCCCGCTTAATCGAATATTACAGAAATACTACATTTATGTGCTTGCCCGCTTAATCGAATATTGCGGAAATACTTCATTTATATGCTTGCCCGCTTAATATAATATTACCGAAATACGACATTTATATGCTTGCCCGCTTAATAGAATATTACCGAAATACGACATTTATATGCTTGCCCGCTTAATCGAATATTACCGAAATACGACATTTATATGCCTGCCCGCTTAATCGAATATTACCGAAATACGACATTTATGTGCTTGCCCGCTTAATCGAATATTACCGAAATATGACATTTATATGCCTGCCCGCTTAATAGAATATTACCGAAATACGACATTTATATGCTTGCCCGCTTAATAGAATATTACCGAAATACGACATTTATATGCTTGCCCGCTTAATAGAATATTACCGAAATACGGCATTTATATGCTTGCGTGCTTAATAGAATATTACCGAAATACGGCATTTATATGATTGCCCGCTTAAAAGAATATTACCGAAATACGACATTTATATGCTTGCCCGCTTAATCGAATATTACCGAAATACGACATTTATATGCTTGTCCGCTTAATATAATATTACCGAAATACGACATTTATATGCTTGCCCGCTTAATAGAATATTACCGAAATACGACATTTATATGCTTGCCCGCTTAATAGAATATTACCGAAATACGACATTTATATGCTTGCCCGCTTAATAGAATATTACCGAAATACGACATTTATATGCTTGCCCGCTTAATAGAATATTACCGAAATACGACATTTATATGCTTGCCCTTGTTGCAAATTCCCCTCGGACTAAAAGATTAGTCCGGTAGCGTATGAGAAGAAATTTACCCACTGAATCAATTTAAGGGATTAAATAATATTTATTTACACAAAGTCTTATTTAAATAATAAAATTATTCAGTATCGCATTTATTTTAGGGGTGAGTTCTGAGTCTTGTGCGAGTGTTCCCGGAACACAGAAAATTATCAATTGTAGTCTTACGGTTTTTAGATTGTCCAATTCCCGTGTCATATACACAAAGGTCACCGTGGACCTAGACGAATTTGCTTCCTTCCCTCCTCCTTGTACGAGGAAAATCTTTCTCCAGAATCTCACTGGACTGCCTGTCTGATCCCAGGCTTTTTCACAACGCACAACCGAAGGTCTCTCCTCTGGTGTCCTCACTTGAAAAGCAACCTGAATAGGGAGGGACCCTCTAGAACCTATTAGAGCTCTTCCACATGATGTCAGTCTTAACGTCTTCTATAATTGGTCACCTCAAAAAGCTGATGTCACGTAGGAACTACCGTGAGAAAAACTAACACCTGTTGGGTTTCAACATAAAAGCATTCGGCGGCACCTTTACACAAATTCTGAGAAAATATTTGCTATCTAAACCAAAGTGCTCTCTTGTCAACGAAAAAAACTTCAACTTGTGCGGCCCAATATTTCTAAGAAACAGCACAATGACAAGCTCCCACGTAGGCAATTCAATCTGTAAAGTTCAATTCTTTACACCCTCTTAATAGAATATTACCGAAATACGGCATTTATATGCTTGCCTGCTTAATAGAATATTACCGAAATACGACATTTATATGCTTGCCCGCTTAATAGAATATTACCGAAATACGACATTTATATGATTGCCCGCTTAATAGAATATTACCGAAATACGACATTTATATGATTGCCCACGTAATAGAATATTACCGAAGTACGACATTTATATGATTGACCGCTTAATAGAATATTACCGAAATACGACATTTATATGATTGCCCGCTTAATCAAATATTACCGAAATACGGCATTTATATGCTTGCCCGCTTAATAGAATATCACCGAAATACAGCATTTATATGCCTGCCCCCTTAATAGAATATTACCGAAATACGACATTCATATGCCTGCCCGCTTAATAGAATATCACCGAAATACGGCATTTATATGCTTGCCCGCTTAATCGAATATTACCGAAATACGGCATTTATATGCCTGCACGCTTAATCGAATATTACAGAAATACAACATTTATATTCTTGCCCGCTTAATAGAATATTACCGAAATACGGCATTTATATGCTTGCCCGCTTAATAGAATATCACCGAAATACGGCATTTATATACCTGCCCTCTTAATAAAATATCACCGAAATACGGCATTTATATGCCTGCCCGCTTAATAGAATATCACCGAAATACGACATTTATATGCCTGCCCGCTTAATCGAATATCACCGAAATACGACATTCATATGCTTGCCCGCTTAATCGAATATCACCGAAATACGGCATTTATATGCCTGCCCGCTTAATCGAATATCACCGAAATACGGCATTTATATACCTGCCCTCTTAATAAAATATCACCGAAATACGGCATTTATATGCCTGCCCGCTTAATAGAATATCACCGAAATACGACATTTATATGCCTGCCCGCTTAATCGAATATCACCGAAATACGACATTCATATGCTTGCCCGCTTAATCGAATATCACCGAAATACGGCATTTATATGCCTGCCCGTTTAATAGAATTTTACCGAAATACGACATTTATATGGTTGCCCGCTTAATAGAATATCACCGAAATACGACATTTATATGCTTGCCCGCTTAATATAATATTACCGAAATACTACATTTATATGCTTGCCCGCTTAATCGAATATTACCTAAATATGACATTTATATGCTTGCCCGCTTAATCGAATATTATTAAAATGTTATATTTATATGCACCCGTTTACTCGAATATTACTAAAACGTTACACTTATATGCTTACACGTTTAATCGAATACTACTGAAATACGAATGCACTCGTTTATTCTCCTTCTATAGTAAGAAAAAAAAAACTATACTTAAACAAATCTCAAGAAATAACTCGTGGAATGATGCTGATGTGTAAGGTTTCCGGAAATAACGCGTCCGGGTGGACCACACCTTCCATGAGTCGAATAGACCAATCAAGAAACATTCCAAAATGAGTGCATGGAAAATAAGGTATCGCGAAGCGATTCCATGGGGTATTGGCGAGCGCAGCAAGCAGGGGTAGCCTAAAATTTGGAATCGAGAAACCTACAACTTGGCTGCGAAGCCTAAAACTTGGAATCGCGGGTGGTTGGCGAGCGTAGCGAGCAGGGAGACTGAGCCCCCCTAGTCAGTGTATAAAGAAGTTCCAATGTGAACTTATACAAGGAAGGTTTCCATACGGGCAGACTCAGAAAATTCGGAAATATTTACAGAGTGGATACAGATGTTTATAAAAAAATTTCGGCGGAATCTTCTTAAAACGTTCGTAAAAAAATAATGAATGTTTCGTTTATTTGGCAGTTTATCACCGGTTAGCGATGAAAAAAAAAAATTCAAAAAATACTTATTTATGTCAAATACTTTTTAAGGTAAAAATTTTAAATGTTGGACTTGTATTTTAATTTTTTTTAATAACTTTCGTTTTGTCTATTTTAGTTTGTTTTAACTGTAAATTTCCAATATGTATAAACTGAAAGTTAACTATGAAATATTATGAATTAAAAAAAAATAATTAAAATCGTTTTCAGTCTCAAAATTAAATCCAAATCAACACTGTCGATTCAACTTTGTTGCTATGGAAACGAAAACTTCTCCGATATTGAAATGTATTATTGTATCATTCTTCATCTGGTCTTTATTTTGGAATACGTTTGAATATATGAAAACATTTTAATACAGGAAATTATTTTTACAGCGATAAAATTAAATAATTGCAGCAACAGGCAACATAAATATGTAATACAGAAAGAAAATATGTGTATTAAACTCCTTAACCCTTTCCGGCACACTCTACGAGGTCTGGGATACCTAATTTTAATTCAAAACTCGTAAACGGCACCAGTAATATTTTAGTAAAATTTTGCTTTTAGTATAAAAGCTTAAATTAAGGGATTCAAAATATTAAAAAAATTCGTTTGTGAATTCCGGTGTCAGTCGATAATTTCTCATTTTAGTACAGATTTTGCCCGTGCCGGAAAGGGTTAATTGTTTATATTTAAATTGATAAATACCATTTATACGCATTTTAAAATCTATTGATAAAGAATTTTCCGTTACATAAAAATTGTTTGCTTTTGGCGAGGAAAAGTGGTGCTCGCCAAAACGAGTAACGCTATCGTCTTTTTACGCCACATATTCGAAACTATTTTATTTTTTTACAGATTTTCTACTGTGATTCCGCCGCTAATTTTGACTGATACTTTATTGCATACATAAGTAGTTTAATTAGTTTTTTTCCATAAAATTCTGAGTATGCTCAGTATGCAGACCTCCCTTGTTAGTATTCCAAAGCTCAAATGGGAAATTGAATGGTTCTTTTTTTATTAATTATGTCATTTATTTTACTTGTATAAATCTTAAAACCACGCTTTTCAAAGGTTCTTTAAATAGTCTGATAGGAGTATTTCTCTTCATAAGCTTAAGACTTCTGTCCCTGTCCGCGAAGATACTCGCGAGCTAATGCTATTCCTATGGGGAGGCATTTTTTTAATAACTCTTTCGAATTTTGATATTTTTTAATTTGTTTTTCTTTTTTTGCATTGGATAGCTGGAGGTTCCTTTCAAGATCCCTCCTTGATTATTTTTTCAATTTTGGTCGCAAGTATTTTTTACAAAGTTACTTTCACTTTCTGAACCGGTTTTGAAAGTGAAAGTAACTTTATAAAAAAAATCTGCGACCAAAATCGAAAAAGTATTCAAGGAGCGATCTTAAAATAACTTCATAAAAAATACTTGCGACCAAAATCGAAAAAGTAATCAAGGAGCGATCTTGAGAGGGACCTCAGCTATCCAATGAAAAAAAAATTTAAAAATGTCAAAATGCGAAAGAGTTATTAGAAAAATGCCAGTATTAGCTTGTGAGTGTCTTCACGGGCAGGGACAGGAGCTTTACTTGTGTACAAAATTAAGATAATTTTCAGATGTGGCTTATTATTATGTGGCATTTATTTGAAATCTTCCCAACAGACGTGAGTTAATTACTCACGTTTGTTGGGAAGATTTCAAATAAATTTGGTACGAACGTAGATTGATATAATACAAATAAAATAGCCATTGAACATTTATAATGCGCAAGCATGATCATACGTAAGACTCATCAGCGTCAGAAGGTATGAAACAAAGCTTACAATATTGAACCAAAAAATGGTTTAATAGGGACTATGGTCGCTCGTACAGCTCTCAAAACGTGAATTCAGACTGAAAATTTGGCAGTTTTTGAGTCCTTTTGGAAGTCAATCTCACTCCTCCAGCAACGTTCTTTTCAGACCTTATTTGGTTCTGGGAGGTGGAAAGTGAGTCGCATACGTTCTTTTGCACGCGGTTTCATGAGCGCCATAAAGTTAATCATTTAAGTTAGAAAATAATAAATAACACATACGAAATATCAAATAATGCCAGCTCTGAAAGTAAAATATTAAAAAAATTATTAGAAATAAAAACAAATAAAAATAAAATTACATTATTAAGAAGAAATTAAGTTAAGTGAAATCTGCAACAGCAACATCCATAGCTGCGAACAACGCAGACGATCGCACGAGCAGAGCTTAGACTGACTCGACTCTCAGCAAAACATTCATTCACTCTTTTGAGGTTGCCATAAAAACTCTATCTCGCCCAGCGGCGATGAAAGTTTATGAGATGCGGCTACTTAACGCCACCTTGGCATAGCGGTCCGCTGCACACTCCTTCCACAGTCTCAGTGAAAATGGAAGTAAAGCCGGGGGGTGGCCGAACAAGTCGTCCAATACGGGTTGCTGGCACGGATTGTTCGTTGCGAAAGCTTTTTAAAATTGGTACTGATTGTTCACTGCACAATGGTTTTACAATTGACACAGTCTGCTTGTTGCTAGGTTTCTCATTTGAAATTAGTACAGATTGCTCTGTGCATGGTTACTCAAAAACTTGGCTATCCATGAGAGCCGGCTTAGATCTATCGATAGATATAGTCTGTTTACTGCCTCTCATGTTGAGATAGCTGTTTTTAGAATCTCTGCGTATGACTCTGACTGGTCCATTATGTGGAGGTTGTAGTGGTTGCGTACACCATCATGTCGAACAAACACATGGGAACAGACTGTCAAGTGTGGGTGCACAAAAACTGCTTTCTGTCGATGGCAGGAAGTGGGAACTGGTTGTACTGTAGCAAAATGAGATTTTAAATTCTCTACAAACTGCTTGGATGAGGCATCTGCTGGTCTCGGGTCAAAAATTATTCTGGTAGTCTAAGATACTTTCCATAGACGAGCTCAGCAGTTGTTGCTCCGACATCCTCTTTAAAAACTGACCGAAAACCCAACAGCAATGTGGGTAAGGCTGCAGACCATTGATCGGTGTTGTAAGCTTTCAGTGCTGCTTTCAAAGGGCGGGGGAACACCTCCATCAATCCATTTTCCTGCGGATGGTATGGGGAAGTGCGACTTCGTTTGATGCCCATCAGCTGTACGAGAGCATTAAATAAAGCACTCTCGAATTGTGAACCTTGGTCAATAGTAATACGAGTTGGACAGCCAAACCGAGCAATCCACTGGGTTAAAAATTGTGCTACTGTCTGTACAGTTATGTCTGGGATTGGAATAGCTTCTGGCCATCGCATGTACCTGTCTATCATTGTTAGACAATAATAGTTTCCCTGAATGGGAGGAAGACGGTCGACAAGGTCGAGATGTACATGATCGAATCTCTGTGAATTTTCCTACAGGAGATTTTGTATGGCGAATTACTTTAGACTTTTGACATGGAGTGTAATACTTAACTCACCTGGTACAATCCTTTCTCATAGAAGGTCAAATGAATTTACACCGAATTAATTTTGAAGAGCTACGAATACTGGTTTCGAAATGGTTGAGGGATGTAGGTCGAACTGTTTCCGTTGACAGATCACTATAAATATGAATGTCACAATCAGGTAAAGGGATTTTTTTAAAATTGTAACAGGGTTCGCACACTCCTTATATTTTTTAAGGACTTTGACACCACTATTAAAAAAAGAAAATTTACATTTAATTTTTAAAACACATAATTCGCAACCACCCCATTTATTCAAAGATTTTACAATAATTTGCTGCAGTGAAATATTTTGAAAATATTCTTAAATTTTAGTGGTAAAATTGTGCGAACCCTGTGTAAGGTCTCCGAAATATCAATTAGACTTTTTA
The DNA here is from genome assembly GCA_964019185.1 of Maratus speculifer. Taxonomy (NCBI): domain Eukaryota; kingdom Metazoa; phylum Arthropoda; class Arachnida; order Araneae; family Salticidae; genus Maratus; species Maratus speculifer. Next base: position 231,627,073 of record OZ025299.1, on the reverse strand, counting down.
GTTCTGAGACTTTTTGCTGCACCTGCGCAATTTCTGGGTAATGTATGGAGTTTGGCATGGTTATAGCATTTATGCGTGAAAGTGCATCTGCGCCTAATCCTTTTATGTGATGAATATCAGTAGTGAATTGAGAAATGAAAGCCAATTGTCGAATCTATCTTGGAGAACATTTATCTGAGTGCTGATGGGAAGCGAAAGTCAGCGGCTTGTGATTAGTATACATGGAAAATTTTCTCGCTTTATGAATATGCCTAAAATGTTTTATGGCAGCGTATGCAGCTAAGAATTCCTTATTATATGCACTGTAATTTTTTTCTGTTTGGGAAAGTTTGCGAGAGAAAAATGCGAGAAGTTGCAATTCCCTATCCACTATCTGTGGTAATGATTCTCCTATAGCAAAATCTGATGCATCGACTTGTAAAACTAACTCAGCATCAGGTTTTGGATGTGCTAATAGAACCGCATTTGCAATTAACTGTTTACAATAGTTAAATTCTTACTCTGCTTTATCAGATTAATCAAGCTTTGTCTTATGATTTTTCTTTGCCCCTTTTAAACAGGACGTTAAAAACACTTGATGGTTTGCTATGTTTGGCAAAAATCTACGAAAAAAAATTAAAAATCTCTAAAATCGCTGAAGATCTTTAATGGTTTTCGGCTGAGAATAATTTAGAACAGGCTCAACTTTATCAGATAAAGGTTTAGTGCCATTGCTAGTGATTAAGTAGCCTAAGAAGGAAATTCCTGGTGCACCAAATGTACATTTTGAAACATTTATGGTTAATCCGTATAGATTTAGTCTTTCTAAAATGGCTCGTAAATGAGCTTTGTGTTCCTCCTCGCTAGCACTAAATATTAAAATGTCATTTAAATAGATATAACAGAGTGGGAAATCATCCAGAATTTCATGCATGAATCGTTGAAAAGTTTGTGCAGCTCCGCATAGCCCATAATTTAAATATGTAAATTCATATAAACCAAATGGAGTGCAAACTACTGTTTTTTGTACATGCTCCGGGTGCACAGGAATGTAAAAATAGGCGCGAGCAATACCCAGTTTTGAGAAAATGTTTTTTCCAAGCAAAGTATTAGAAAAATCCTGGATGTGAGGTATAAGATACCAATCCGGTACTGTACGAGAATTTAATCTCCTGTAGGTCCCTACGGGGCGGATGTTACCTGAGCTTTTCGATATTACATGAAGAGGAGACGACCTGAGGCATTTAGATGAACGGCAAATGCCTTGGTCTATCATGAATCAAAATTATTTTTTACGGCCTCATACAGTTTTTAATTGAGTCTTCTTGGCTTTTACTATGTATAAGCGGGCCAGTTATCTCGATATGGTGCACTGTATTATGTTTAACAGAATTAATGCCAGGTGTCAATTTAGTTAATTCTTTAATTTCTGATTTCGATGATATATGGAATCACCAGAAATTAGCTTGACGGAAAAATGATGAGCAGAATTTGGAACTATCCACACTGAGTTAACTTAGTTAGGGGAGACCGGGGCACGTTGGCCCAGTTTTTTTATGTTATTTTTATCAATACATATTTTTTTTTCAGATGTAGCATTTTTTACAATACCTAGTACATTTAACTAGTGAAGAAAACGCTTATTTTTAGTTAATATGAAATTTTAAGAACTTTATGATTTTAATTATGGTGTGATGTCATGTGGACCAACCTACCCCGTGCACAGGGTAGGTTGGCCCATTGAGTGGGGCACGTTGGTCTGCAATGCTCTTTTTTATGTTTATTTAGAAGTTAAATAAAATTCATGATAGTGAATAGGAACTTTAATGCATGTATATAAAAAAATTATTTGCAAATTGAGTTTACAAATCAGTGGGATCATTGCAATGAATGCATTCAAAGTATAATCCATTAACCTCTTTTGGAACACATTTCACAAGAGCCCAACGTTTGCCACTCACGCACTGGATCCATTCTTCCCCAGGCGTACTTTGATTAAACTCCTTCAAGGACGATATTGTCTTCGTCTTCCACATTGTCACTTTCTTTAATAGATTTCTTCTCCCTTTTTTGATGGTTCAGACCACTACATCCAAGCTGTGAGGGATCAAAAGAAAACAAAATCTTTTTCACAGATTGCTTTCCTTTGCGTTTTTTGGTCTGATTTCTTCTTTTTAATATCATTTTTAATTTTGGCACTATTTCTTTCTTCTGTTGCCTTTTGTTGTTGTTCAAGAACCAATTTGACAGGGGTGTCTATGAAGACTGCAGAAGTTCTCTTCATTCTATTCGAAGCATTTTTCTTCCTTGGCTCTGCCTTTTCGAATGGTCTAATGTCCTCAGGTGTTGGAGTTGTCTTGCATAAAGCAGGAGAAGATGCGGTAGTCACTCCTATAGAAATAGGCCTACCCATAACTACCTGGGTTTCATTAGAAGTTTCACCAATTGCTTTGTCGTGCGTGCTTGAAGGCTCTGGTCTATCACAGTCATACGAAGGACTGAAATCAGAGTGCGTAAAAACAATCCTATTGAAAGGGCATATTCCAGTTATCTGAAAACCTGATGTTATATTAACTGGATTTATTGCATTGGGAAGAGCAGTTTTCACAATTCCCGGAATATCGTAGATGGTCATAGGGCGTCTATTAGTTGTCACCCAACCATCACAGGCTGAATTAACATAATTTTTGAATGGGCCATAAACTGTGCGGTCCAATGGCTGTAGCTTATGGATACAAAGAGCCGGGAAAGACTGGGCCAATGTGCCCCAACGTAAGTGGGCCAACTTTCCCCCTCGCTATGTTTGAAATACTTTTGCTATTCTACACATATCTTAACAACATTTAACATTTATTGTTACATCAAAAGAATCGCTATTAATTGAACTTTCAAAATATTACTCACTTTTGTTCTTGTGAAGTATCTCTTGAGAGCATTAACATTTTCTGCATACTAACGATAATTTGCTTCGAAATCGACGAAAGTGAAAAATCAACATTGTTCTTAGTTTGTTTTTGTTAAGAGAACTGAAACTCGTGGAAGGGTTGGGGAACAGGTTTTCTAATATGTTTCTGGACTTGTGGCGACATCTGGTAACTAGTTTGAAAATCAAAGCAAATTGGCCAACCTACCCCTATGGCCAACGTGTCCCGGTCTCCTCTATACTGTCTATAATTTTCCGTCTTTTAAGATCAATTAAGATGCCAAAATGTTCTAAAAGAATAAGCCCGTATTATTGGGACAAGAACATTATCAATTAAAAATTTCCAGGTGAAATTTCGCCGAAGACCTAAATCCACAATCATAAGTTTGGAACCATATGCGTAAATTTTTGAATTGTTGGTTGCAAATAATTGTAGTGAATCGGCCCGTAAGACATGGTGACGTCACTGCAACGTCGTTATGAAGTCACAATGTGACTTTGTGACCATCGATTGTCGATGTGACGTCACGTGACGTCGATGTGAAGTCACAGTGACTAAAATGTGAAGTCGTTATGGCCGTTTCAGAGCTTTTTTGTGAAGTCACATTGCGATCACTTTGTGACGTCACAATGTGACCAATTTGTGAAAAGTGTGTCATTTGTGACTACTTTGACATTAACATTATGACGATTTTCTAAAAATTTTTAAGAAAGTCACATCTCAGTCACAATGTGATGTCACTGAGTGGTGGCATTTTGGTCACAGATGTGATGTGACCAAAGTGACTCACAGTGACGTCATTGCGACGTCACTGTGACCATGCATGCTATGAGGGCGGGTTTTAGATTTTTTATATTATTTGTAAGCGGTATACATGAGACATCCGATCCTAAATCAATTAGGAATTTTGAGTGATATTTTTGTCATAAACGTGTAAGCGACATGATCTTGGGATTGTGTTTCGATATATTTTGATCGACAGCTGCTACTGAGAATTTTCGTGATCAGTAGTATTAATATAGGTACAGGGTGAGCGACATTTTCGTGGATTTTTTTAAAACCGTGCATGGTAAAAACAATAATCGGCATTACGATCACGGGAGCGTCCGTGTGAAAAACTGCGGTGTTTAAAACCATTACGGTGCCCTGGATCTCTGCTCCTATCGCGAGAAAGGGGCTCAACTTGTTTGCTCAATGTAGCAATTTCATTTCGAAGGGCAGAAGACTTCATCTAACAGAGAAACACTCTGGGTAACACGTTTGTCTGCAGAAACTGCAGCAGCTGAACAATAGCGAAGATTCCGTTGTCTGTTGATCTACGGACTTCAGAAATTTTGTCGGCCATTTTGGCGAAATTGTTTAAAGATTCAAAGCTAACCGATAAAACTATATGCATTGCAGATGCTATAATGCTATATCTCTGAAGCTATAAAGTTTTGAGAAAAATCATCAGTAATGCATTTACCGCCTAACTCTCTTATCTTTCGTAGTAATTGATTGGTTTATCATCGCCCAGATGCATTTCTGAAATAAGCCATCTGATCATTTTCAGAAGCAGAAATTCCGTTATTAGCCTAGTTTTTAAGACATCATATTTATTTGTTTCCGGAGGAGCTAATAAAATATCAGAAACCGAAGATAAAGTTTCTGAGTCTATGGGAGAAATGCGATGGTTATAGAATATTTAATACGTGAAATATCACTTGCTAACCAAGCGTATAACCAACATGGTGAAAAACGTCCAAGCCGGTGATCGAACCCAGAATCCTTGGAATAGCGCTCCAAATACTCTATCATTTAAGCTGCGTGGACGATGCTCAGTTTGGCATTTTTCATTGTAATATGTTGGTATGTCTGCACTACAACACAAGATAGAATTGTCTTCACGAGCACACAATCCTGTGGCGTAACATATGACACAAACAAACCCAGCATCGGTAAGCACATATTAAAATTTTCAGCTGTGAAACTACGTTTGAAAATTATTGAACATTTAATACGTGAATTATCACTTGGTAACCAAGCGTAGAACCAACATGGTGAAAAATGTCCAAGCCGGTGATCGGACCAAGAGCCCTTGGAATAGCGCTCGAAGTGCTCTACCATTTAAGCTACGAGGACGATGCCCATCTTGGCATTTTTCATTGTAATATGCTGGTATGTCTGCACTACAGCACAAGATAGAATAGTCTTCATGAGCACACAATCCTGTAGCGTAACATGAGACACAAATAAACCCAGCATCGGTGAGCACATATTTAAATTTTCAGCTTTGAAATTACGCTTGAAAATTATTGAATATTTAATACATGAATTATCACTTGCTAACCAAGCGTAGAACCAACATGGCGAATAATGGACATTTTTTGTCATGTTGGCTCTCAATTTGGCGACCCCTATTTAATCATTTTACGTCTCAGCTCCATTGCGTAATTGTCTTAGATATCAAGTGTGCCATCACTAGAAGTAATTACAAAAACTTTTCCTTTGTTAATTATTTGGATATAGAGGATATTCTAGAGATTCAAGAGATATGAAGGTAACAGGATATTACTTTGCATAACTTACTAGAAAAAACATTCATATATACACACAAGTAAATAAAATCGCAAATTTTATTTATTGTCAAAATATGTGAGATAATTTTCGATAAAATATGTCTCTCAACTTGGCGCCTGTTGTTAGCTGCTGCCCCTTCCATCTCCTAGCTACACCCCCGTGTAATGTTTGTTGTGGGTGAAAGATAGAAATTCAAAGACAGGTGAGATAAAATGTCTATTATATGAAGATGTTTATCATCATGTATTGTGGCTTTACTTTAGCCATCCCTATCCATCGACACACATACTACCGATACTATGTCAAAAAGAAAAAAAAAGGTCAAAATCCTTTGTTATACTATTTTGTTATTGGATCGATTCTATGCCCACTGATCTAGAGGTTCTTGCTCGATTTCTTTCAATTTTGATGAAACTGATATATTAGGGGAGAGTTGTACAAAATCGAGTAGGTGGGTAAAACCGGATTGCGCAGATTCCTTCTTGATTTAAATTCTTATCTATCGGCCAAAATTAGGAATTCTTTGCTGTAAGACATTACGATATTTATCGCTGAATGGAATACTACTGTGTGCCATTATTTATTGTGTGAAGGATTGCATTTGAATTTCTCTTAAAAACTGTTTTGTTTGATTCCAGGTTTTACGCATATATTAACTATTTGTCAGCATTAAATACTGGTTAGGACTATATCTAATTCTTTGCTTTCGTGCAATTATTTTAAGAACTTTTTTTTACTATAGGATTGAGAGTAGTGACGCCCTGTTTTAAGTTTACAGGCTATCAAAGCCTGAGAGTTTATGTGACCGTCTCTTCTGTAAGTAAGCATGTACGTACGTAACGCAATAACTCATGCTAAAAATATCCGATTTATTTGAAATTTTGAATATTGACATATTATGATAAGACGCTTCCCTGATTAGTTTTGAGAGTTCATTCGATAAGTATAAAAAGGGGAACGAGGGCTAATGTCCCCCCAATTAATTTATATAAAATGGGTTTTTCATGCAGAATTATCAGATTTCATTCAAATCTTAGATATAGGATCATTTTGATGAGGCACCTCCGTGATTTGTATCGGGTGTTCATTGGATAAGTATTAAGAAAGGGAACGGGGGTTAATGCCCCGCTCCCTTAATTTATGTAAATGGGTTTTTCATGCTGAATTATCAGATTTTGTTCAAATCTTAGATATAGGATCATTCTGATGAGGCGTCTCCGTGATTAGTATTGGTGTTCATTGCATAAGTATTAACCTCTTCAGACCTGAGCATAAAATAATTTTAAAAATATATATTTATTGCTTTTGCGTAATCAAAATGACACCATAGATGATAGATAGAGTCATTTTTATGAAATCAGTACTTTAGGGGAGTGGTAATTTAGGTTTACAAATATGGATATAAAAATACTAATCCCCTTATAGCATCCGTTTAACTATCAGTAATATAAATTTACGCAATAACAAAATTAAGGTCTTTAAACAAGTAATTGATCAGCAAATCCTCAAAATTTTTTATTGTAAAGCATTTAAGTTAAATAATCCTGAATATTTCTTTCTTTCTTGGCCACGATGTCTTGAAAATGTTTTCGAAACTCGAATAAAAATAATATTTATTTTATGAAGCAATATTCATCAGTGCTGACATTTATTAATTTTGTTTTAAAGAATAAAACATTCAGCTGTATAGAAGTAAAGTAAAAATTCAAAAAATTCGAACAGTTTAGTTTTTATGAGGAAAAGAATGGAGGTACACATTTGTGTACCTCAGGTCTGAAGAGGTTAAGAAGAGGAACGGGGACTATTGCCCCTCCCTTAATTTATGTAAATGGGTTTTTATCAGATTTCTTTCAAATCTTAGGTATAGGATCATTCTGATGTGGTGCTTCCGTGATTAGAACTGGGCGTTCGTTGAATAAGTTTAAAGAGAGAGAATGGAAGTAACCCCCCCCCCTCTTAATTTAGGTTAATGGGTTTTTCATGGAAAATTTACCGATTTGCTTCAAATTTTGGATATAGGTTCATTCTGAAAAGGCGCTTTCCTGATTTATTTTTGGAATTCATTGGATAAGTATAAAATGGGGATAGGGGTAATTACCCCTCACAATTTAGGTAAATGGTTTTCATGCAGAATTAACCGATTTGTTTCAATTTTTGGATACAAGTTCATAGTGCTAGGAAGCTTCCCTCATTAGTTTTAAAGTTATTTTGTTAAGTATAAAGGGGGACACGGGCGATTACCCCCCTTAAGTTAGCTAAATAGAGTTTTATATAGAGTTATCAAATTTTCTTTAAATTTTCTATGTGGGTTCTTTCTGATAAGTTGATGTTCTGAACAGTTTTGCAGGTTTAACTGTTAAGTATAAAGGCGGGAACGGGGGACAATGCTTCTAAAATTACACAAATGGTGTTTTATGCAAAATTATTCGATTTGTTTCGAATTTTAGACACAGGTCCATTATATGATGAGGTGTATACCTGGTTACTTTTGGGAGTTCAATGATTATTAAGTATAAAGAGAGGAAATGGGGGTATTTCCTCCCTTAATTTGCTTTTCGAAGGGCATTGCTATATAAGGCTGTAATATATAATTAGTGTGCATAGCCTGTGAGCTCTATGCCATCAGTTTAATTGGGCAGTATTCTTTTTATGAAATCTGTGTCGTGTTGGGGTAAAATCGGGTACGTAAGAATGGGTCAATACTGGGTATACCCGGTTTTGTCCTACATTCAAGAAATGACTTTTTAGCATAGTTAGTAATTTGGCATTGAGCTTTAAATTGCAATTTAATGCTATTAAGTACTGTTAACCCCGTAAAATATCATTAATGGCGCCTCTAAACTCATACTAAAAACAAGAGGTGGAAAAGTGGTTACTTTCCAATCCTGCGCGATTTATAGCAATTTACTAAATTGGAAAAATATGCAAATCTGTATTTTTTTAGAGCATTAGTTGCAAATACTCCAATCAGTTGTTTTGAGAAAACAAAGATTTTTTCTATCTACAACAACGATGCTTTGTCAAACCATTCATTTGCTCCTTTTGAAATGACAGAAAAACACATAAAAGCCAGGAACAACACACTTGGGTTTACGAAGCAATTGGTTGGCATAGATGCATCAATAAAAATTTCTGAAACATTAGAGGATAATGAAGCCCGTCCTTCCATACCTAAAATTGCTGACATCATACACACAGCAGTTGACAACATCGAGCTTCATCTATCCAGATCTCAGATTGTACAGTCAGAAATCTGTACTTCCAATTTCCTCTAAAATGTCATCAACCTCTCCCCAGGAAGGCTTTAGTACTGATAAAGAGCCAGTAAAAGAAGAGGAAATCTGTTATTTTAACAATTTCGGTCTATAAAATAGAGCTGCAAACAGATATTAAGGAAAAAGAAGCCAAACAGTACGCAAAACGGAAAAGGAAGATTCTTAAAAAGTCAAAAGAAATTAAGAACAACAGGAAATGAAATAAAATAAATTGATGAGACATCTTCAGAAGATGAAGAAGATAATGATATCTGAATGTTTTGCAATCAACATTATTCCAATTTTAAATCCAAAGGAAGTTGGATATAATTTTTGAAATGTCACGGATGGGCACACGAAGCATGTGGTAGAAGAATTCTGGATGTAGTATGAAGAAGTATCATATCAATCGTTTTATTGTTTCTATTGTATTTCTTATTTCTAGTACTTGATGGAGATTATTTACAATTTACAACTAGATTCAAAAGATGGTATTAAGTCTCAGCGGCGTATATCAATTTTATGACATTGAAATCGTTTAACATTATTAAAATATGTAGCAAACAATTGCCTCCTTTATTATTGTGTAATGGAATTCTTTTGAGTGGCCCTGTAAATGAATAATAACTATTATTTTGACTGCATTTTATACAGAATGCGTATTTTAGTGCACTTTGCGAATCCATGTAAATTTGAATAAGTTTGACAGGATGTAACACCCTTAAAATTCATTTGAAACGATTTTTTCCCATTGGCCGTAATGTATCGGAAAACTTTTGACTATTCCTGTAAATAAACTAATCATAGTAGAAACTTCATTTTCAATAGTGTTCGTGCTATGATAAACATCAATAACGCATAAAAATTTCATAGCAATCAGAGAATATTTACGGGAATTAGAGCGCGAACAGACGGCCAGACAAACCGAATGCATAAGCACTTTTCAACTTTGCTGGAAAGTGTTAAAAATACGTACACTAACTCCTGCTAAGGTAAAAATTGTCTAAAACGGAATGTATTTCTTATCTCGTGTTTTGCTTTTATTACTTTATTTTATGTTCAATAGAAGAAAGTATTGTAATCGAAATTTCTTTCGACTTCCGGTTTTCGACGTATTTACACGTTTTGGGGGTCAGACATTCCAAAAAGCACGTTTTTACAAAATGTCTGTTTGTCCTTGTGTGCGTCTCTTTATGTGTCTGTGAGTCCGTAAGTCGCCATTATACAATCAAAAAGTATATGAAGATATGCATAGAATTGAACCAAATTTTTTGTGAACGTTTTGGGCTGTGGAAAGTAGGTCCTCCTTCTATTTTGAAATATTTCGCCGGAAGGAGGCGCCGCAATAGCAATTTTTGTGCTATTTTCAATATTGTACCACCTAAAAATGTAAGAAGTTATGCATTGAATAGAACCAATTTTTTTGTGTAATTGTCTATGGCTAGCTGGCTCCCACTGAATTTGGAATAAATACGCCGAAAGGGGGCAGTACAATAGCGATTTTTTTGCTATTTTCAATATTTTAGCACCGAAAAGTGTATGAAGTTATGCATAAAACTGAATCAAATTTTTTATGTAAGTATTTGGCTATGGCTGATAAGTCTACTCTGGATTTGAAAAAAAAAAAAAAAAAAAAAAAAACGCTGGAAAGGGGCGCTGTAATAGCGATGTCTGTACCATTTTCATTATTTTACAATGAAAAAGTGTATGAAGTTATACATAGAATTGAACTAAATTTATTGCATATGATTATTTTGGGACATGACAAACAGGTCTTCCCTGAATTTGAAACAAATCTTCCGGAAGGGGGCTTTGTAAAAGTGATATCAGTGCTATTTTCATTATTATGTCATCGAAAAGTGTATAAACTAATGTACAGAACTGAAACAAATTTCTTGTATACGTTTTTGGCTGTGGCCAGCGGATCATCCTTGAATTTGGAAATATTCCGTGTGATAGGAGCATTGTGATGGCGTAGCACTTTTTGTATCATTTTTTCGATTCTTCGTCGTTCTGATTTCTGTCGACTCGTGCAGAGATGGGAACTCGCGTCCTGCTAATCTGGCTATTTGCAAAGAGTTGATGATAATAGAATAAAATTAAATTAAGGTGTTCTGGTGTAATAACGCCAGGCGGGGTAATAACGCCAAGTGTTAATATTATGTATAATTATGAAATAATCCGGTAAATGACACCCATGTTCTCTGCGCAGAAGGGTTTTGAGTCATATAAAACACAAAAAACAGCTTAAAGTTAATTTGTATCATTTGTAGGTTTTATTGCTTTTACAAGCAACTAAAATTAACGCTTGATCTAAAATTTGCGAGATAAGTTTTGTGATGTGAAGACTATATTTTTTTTCCGGAAATACTTTATTTATTACATAAATTTGTAGTGCATTTCATGTACTTTCGAAATATCGTCGAAGATTTTGGATATCTTTGCGAGATAATTTGTAGTTTAAAATGCACTGCTCAATAAGTATACAGGGGTAATAACGCCAATCCTTGTCGTTATTACCCCGGTTGATTCCCAACAGTGGCCGAACTACATCCGAAGGGAGTTTGTTTATTAATATGGGACAGCATTATTATCATTGTTGAAATGGTAAGATTAAGGGGGAGGGGTCCAATACTCAAAACTAATTTCTCTATTTTTTTATAATACTAATGTAAAAAAAAAAAAAAAAAATTAACTCTTATAAATCAAACTTTATCAAAATGTTTTCGATATTCTAATTCGAACATCTTCAAAATCGGGTTTCTATTATATTTCCACTGGATTGTTCAGTTGAGTTCTAGATTTTAACTGCTCTCTTAACTTTAACTTCTCCGCTTTCGGTTTTTCAAAATTTTACAAATTTAACCTTTAACCGATGTGAGGTTTTTCAAAATTTTACAAATTTAACCTTTAACCGATGTGACAGAATTTGTAACGTAACTGATGTGAAGCGGTTTGTGAGACCGCGAGATTGAAAGATGAATAAAAGGCGGGAATAACTCATAATGATTGTGTTTTTGTACTAAACTTTTTATACAAGACTATTATACTTAATATTCACCTATTTAAAAGTCTCTGGTGATAGTACTAAAGTTCCAAATGAAACAAAATTTCGGTAAGGTCAATGTTTGTAGTTAAACTGAAAATTACAAGTTAATCTATAAAAAATAAAAGAAAAACAGTGGTCTGTGAGACCGGTAACATTAGATAAAGGTTAAAAGGCGATCAATGGTTAAAAGCCATAGAATACTATTCCTGCCCTAAACTTTTTCTACAGAATTTATTCTAATTAAATTTAATTTATTCAAATATTTCTAACAATAGTATGAGGACTCCAAACGAAAGAGAATTGTAGTTGTAGCTATAGTTAAACTGGAAAATCCAAATTAAACTCTGAAATTTGGGGGGGGGGAGGGGGGCAGCGTTCAGCAGGGGCGCAGCCAAGGGGGTGGTTTTAGGGTTAAAACCCCTCCCAGAGCTGAGAAAGATTGCTATAATTGCTGCTTATATGAATGAAATCCAAACTTAACATTTAAATGTTTTGGCGCATTTCGGAATCCGCCACTTTATTGAATCAGATTTCATTTAATAAAGTGATTCAATTAAATGGCGAAAATTCTACTTAAAATTGTGAAAGTGCATGTTACATGAATTAGTTAAGTAAAAATTGGTTATTTGAACTAAATTACTTTTCTTAGATGCTTTATGCTTAAAAAAATGATGATTTCCGGCCACACAGACACTCCTTGAGTTTAAGTATTATACAGTAAATATTCTAAATAGTATTGATTCTATTAACCGGCGATTCAAATAAACAGCAATCACCTTTATCAGAAACTCAAAACCCCCCTTAGAACCGAATTCTGGCTGCGCCACTGGCGTTCAGTGAGATTGCTAACAGCAGTTAAAGGTTAATTTTGTTGTTAATATAGAGATAATGATATATGATCACATGAATCATGTATAAAATTTAATAAGAGATCTCATTAGGATAATATTTTTTATCAAAAATCTTATTCGATTAATTAAAATTTTATTAAAGCATGTTTTGTATAACGCCGACAATTTAACTTTTGGTTTGGAGAATCTGCATTAGTGTGGAGTTATGGGTTAAAAACTATTTACAAGACTACTATAATAGTATTAACAAAAATATTTATTACATATAATTCTAGTTATTATAAAATTTCACTTGATTAAAATATTACATTATAAATGTTTAAAACCATGCAGTGTTTCTTATAATTATATTTAAGCAGGACTTTTTAAGCAAAGAGAGGCACAAAGTGTTATATTCTGTTGAAGCTCCCGCTCACTTCTTTTTCTTTCACTTTCACAAAAAAATTGAATGTTTTCTATCGCATAGAATGCATATATGGGAATATAAATGCTAAATATAAAACACAGATAAAACCGTGCAATGTTTCTAATAATTCTATTTAAACTGTCCTTTTTAAGCAAAAAGTAGCTTAGAATCTGATATTCTTTTGCCTACTCCCCCCCCCCCATCACACCTTTCTTTTTCTTACACTTTCACAAAAAATTGAACATTTTCAATAGCTTAAATTGCAATTTGTAAATTTCTAGAGATGTAGACTTTGTATTCTTAGGATTGGGCAATCTACACGGCAGTATTCCATTTTATTTTATAGTTTTGTTTGCATGGCGTTATTACCCATATAGCTGAGCAATAACGCCAAATAGCATTGGTCAAGAAATCACGCGATTGCATTTTATGAATACATATCTGTTAAATTATTTTTTTTATATAGATAGTCAATGAGTTTCTGTATCAAATCCTATATTTGTTTGAAAAATACAATGTAAAACTAAGCCGGAAAATTGGTAGAACCTTAACGTGGCGTTATTACCCCAGGGTACCTTATTAATTTTAATAAATATTATGATCCTCATTAACTCGGGTTTTTTTTCGATTAATTGGATGAAACAGAAATTTAAAATGAAAATCAAAGCTGGTATAGTTTTGAACTAATAATATTAAAGTGTTAAACATGTGTAACTACTTTTGAAATATTAAATGTACGTATGAGATAGAAGAAAGTTTTGGAATTGGAACATCCAACTAGTTATACTTTGTTCTCACAAGTTAAAGTTAACATCTTCATATCTTGTAACTAATTTATATTTTTAAAAAGTTTGACAAAACCAAAATCTAGGGGGGAGAGAAGGTGAAGCCCCCCCCCCATATGGGTACCTTAAATAGACCAGATATTTCCAACAAATTAGGTTTCTTGTAACACGAGCAATAACTTGACTATCTTAGTGATTTGATCATTTTCTGCGAAATAGTGAACTTTACGGAAGGATCTCTGTTGACCCAACTATACTAATTCTGACGCTTAGAGTTTGAAAATGCTCATTTTAGACCTACACTATATGCCATTAATCACCTGACACTTTCAGTTTTGTACATTTTGTCAAATATTTAAAGATATATTTGTCGGATTCTTCTGAAACTTCAGGATTATATGCAAAATAAAAAAAATAAAATTGTAAAGAAAAATAAATTAATAAAATAATAATAATGATATTTAGGATAATCCTATAAAAATAAAATGTAATAAATGAACTTCTACTGGCGCACACAAATATGTAGATATTGTACAATATGTTCTGTTCATTTGTGTAAGAATAGCACGTATATTCATTTAGACATAGCGTTTTTTTTTTTTTTCAGTTCAAAAAATTCTTGCGCATTTGTGCTTATATTATGCAGGTTTTTCAACTAAATTTAACACCAGTTTCAGAAAATTTGAAAAAATGCTGTAGGAAAAATATAGTGCATTTGGAATACAAATATATTAAATACTTGATTAAATAAGAGCAACTGTATGAAATATCTTTTGTCTGACATTTTTTAAATGATTTAATAGTCAACCTTATAGGACAGCCTACATAAAAAAAAGCCACTCAAATATTGTGGAAATTCAGAAAGATATCGATGATAGAGTGAGCTGATTTTTATTTGTTCTCTAAAAGCATTTTAAAGATAAGGGATTCTCTACCAATTGTCATTTTTTTATTAACTGAATTTCAGCAAATGAATTAGTATTTAAAGAAATGTCAATGTTTTGAAATAAATACTTCGAATCTGACACTTCTATTTTTCTTGTATAGGCTAATTCTGGTAGCTTTTGAAGAACTTAAGATTGAATAAAAACTGAAAATTAAAAAAATAAAAATATAAAATGACAGTTTATAGATGCTCACTTATTATTTAACTGTTAATAGAGAGCAATTAAAATGAACACCCTCTATTGCCGATATCATTCTGAATGTTTACGATATTTGAATGGATATTTTAGAGGAGCTGCTTTATAGCATTGACTATTAAATCATGATAAAATTTTTGCCACCGACCGCGTATGCGCAGATAAAAAGTATTTCACACAACTGCTCTTATTTTATCAAATATTTAATATATTTATATTCCAATTGCACTATATTGTTTCTACTACATTTTGCCAAATATTCTCAAACTGGCGTTGCATTTGTTTGAAAACCCTGTATGATACAAGCAAAAAACATGCAAGATATTTTTTATTTAAAAAAATCACTATATCTCATTGAATACAAGTGCTATTCTTAAACAAATAATTACACGGGTTGAACAATGTGCACTTTTTTGTATGCAGCAGTTATGGATCATTTCGTGCATATATTTTTACAGGGTGATTGCAAATATTAATTTTCTTTAATTTTATTATTGGCTTTGCATTTTACCTCCTTATCAAATTAGCATTGATAAATATGATGTCAAATGTATCCTTTATAATCCTATAGTTCCAGAAAAATTCGACAGGTATGTTTTAAAATGTTAGACTAAATGTCAAAATTGAAAATGTGATGTGATTAAAAACCATGTAGTGTGTATACGATATCAATGCCATTAAAATTGCAGGGAATCAAGCAGGAACAGTATCCAAATTTACACAATTTGTCATGGAGTGACTATTTTTCGGTAAAATAAAAATTAACTAATATAAAAAAAGAAATTGCGCCAAGAGAAATAATTAGTCAGCGCAATGAAATTGTTAAATTTGTATTTAGAAAAAAAGTGAGACCTTTAAAAGGTTAATATAATAATTGTTGCTATGTAAAGTTTAAAAAATTGTATATAAATTGTATTAAAATGTAATAGATTTTTAAAATTATAAACTTTTTCATGGTTCAGTTCCGCAGGAAAAAAATATATTCGGATCAATTCAATAACTGAAACAACAATAACAAAAAAAAAAAAAAAAAAAAAAAAAAAAAAACAATTAAAATTCGATTTCGGTTTTCGTTCCACAGGAAATAATTTTTTTTCTCGCTCTGTTTCTGGTTTGAATATATACACACATATAATTTTGAGGACAAATTGATGTGTATTAAATGTTGCACTTCGAAATTCAATATAGTTAAGAAATGATTCTCTGAAACAACTTCCTTTAGTATATTTATCGGCAAATTGTTAAGTATCCGCTACATTGATCCAAATGGTAATTCTGTCTAGATAAAGTGTTAACTTCCTTTTACTTTTTTCGCCTTGAAAATCCCTAGCCGTTTTCATAAGAAATACTCTGTTGTATATTTAGCGTAGACGTATAAAAGAACACTCTCAAATGCAGTACATAAGGTTTCATTTTAGAGCTGGTCAAATAATTACAAAAAAGTTTCCGTAGTTTCTCATTTGTTTTACTTGATATTTATTTTTACTTAGAATTTCCTGTTTGTTAAATAATTTTGTGGCAGCGAAATATTTTACATAGCATTCAAAATGATTGCCAATAAAGGTAAGAATTTTTTTAAACTGTTATATAAAAATTTTTGGGATGCATATGTTTCCATGGATACGTATGTATGGAATTTGTAAAGCGTCAACGACTTAAGATTAATCAATTTCCTTTTTACTTTTAATAGATGGAGGGAAAAATAAGATCTCAATAATTATACGTTTTGTATAAACTTCAAAGAGATAATTTGAAGAAATTTTTAGGGTTTCGTTCATTTGACGAAACTCTATTCGTCTCATTCCTCTGTCTGTCTGTCACAGAGTTCATTCTCGGAAACTGTGTAAGTTAGAGACTTGAAATTTTACATACTTATAGGTGAATACCTCCAATCGCATGACAAATCATAAAATTTTGAAAAAGTTTTATATTTATTAAATGAATTAATTTAACGGCATCTGATAGTTTCTGCGATTTAGCTTTTAAAACCGAACCATAATTTCAGGCTTTTTCACGTAGCTTAGATGGTACTGTGGTATGCCTGCTATTCAAAAGGTTTCTGGTTTGAAGCACAGTGATGGAGTTTGAAAATTTTCCCATGAATACACTATATAGCCAATGAAGACCAGTCACTTGCGATTTCAGAACATTTAGTAAATACCTAGGAAAATACACGAGGAAATATTTTGAAACTTCGGGAGTATAAACAGCGTAGTAGATGTCATATAGCTCCGCGAAGATTTTTTTTTCCGAAACCCTATAGGGTATCATTGAAAAACTGGAGAAAAACGAATGTCTTTACGATAGCCCTGTAAAACTAATGTTGCAAAAGCGTTGAAATTTTATAATATGATTAGATGGCTTCTTGTAATGAAATGTGTTCATTTCTGAAGCTAACATGTATACACATGAAGGAATTAAGGTTTTTCTAAAAGCAAGGCCAAATTCCATCAAGTGTTTTGCAGAGTTCTTAATATAATATAATGTTCTTTTGTGGAATCATGCAAGCAATATTATACACGATACTATGCAATCTAAATTAAAAAAAATCAGGGTGTCCACTCTCAACGGTGGGCAATGGCTAATTTCTAAACCGTTAGTCATAGACATATAGTTCCAATTGCAAAAATGCTTTAAAAAAGGTAAAGAATTGTTTTTCAAGCGATTTAGGTCAAAAAAAACTTTTTATTGAAAAATTACGAAAATTAACTTTTTATACGGTCCCCCGGTCCTATAAGTGATATTTAGTAAATTTTCCCGCTACTCTAACAAGTAAGAGAAAAAAGGTCCCATTCATCTAACATTAAAATTGACCGATTTATGAAACTTTAAATTTCATGACTTAAACCACTTTTCTGTAGCTGAATACGGATGAATTGGACAGAGCTTTAAGGGAACGTACACTAAGTGCTTAAACTATTATAAAGGGCGTCTATTTCCAACGCTGTCTGATAGATAATTCCTAAACCATTTGCCACAGACATATTGTTCCAATTACAAAAATGTTTTAAATGAGATAAATAAATATTTTTAAAGCAATTTAACTAAAGGTGCTACCACCGTATAAGTTTTACGGTAGTGTTTATTTTTATTAATTAACTTCTAGATTGGTTAAAATAGTTGAAGACGTGAGTTTTAAAATTCTCTTTATCGAGAAAATCAAATTTTGGGAAATCGCGATTTTTTTTAAAAGGTGCGTTATTTTGATAAGCTTTTATTTTGCTTAAAACGTTCGTACGTATGTTTCCCTAGCTCAAAATATCTATTCAGATGTTAACTCACTTCCAAATATCCGATCGAGGTACACTTTGCACATTTATTTATATCCAATGACAATGTAAAATTAATACAATTTTAGGTGCGTACCATTTATTTATTTTGCAGGACTACACCAAATTCTGTTAGATTAAGTAATCTAATAGAATTTTAAATATGTGTAGCGATTTGTGACTGTTGCTTTTCATAATTTAAATTAACAAACTTTCTGGGATTTTTTTACCTATATTTTTAGTAGAAATTTTGCTTTATTATGCAATCATCAACATAAATTTAAAAATATTATTGTAAAAATTATTTTACTCTCAATGTTTAATGTTAAATTTTATATCTTGCTTTTATTTTTATTTCCAGTAAATTTGTGACTGACCCCTAATTTGCAGCACAAAAGATGCTTCAATTTTAAACAGCTATTACTTGGTCAGTTTTAGTCGCAGAGGAATGGGACTTTTTTTGTATTACTTGTTAGGGTAGTGGTAAAAGTTACTAAATATCCCTTATAGGACCGGGGGACCGTATAAAAATTTAATTTTCATAAATTTTTACTAAATTTTTTTTTGACCTAAATCGCTTGAAAAACAATTCTTTACCTTTTTTAAAGCATTTTTGCAATTGGAACTATATGTCTATGACTAACGGTTTAGAAATTAGCCATTGACCACCGTTGAGAGTGGACATCCTGTATATACACTGCTCAAAACAATTAAAGGATATTTGAAGTTTTATATAAAATAAAGATATAAACGAAATTTTTTTTTGCCGAAAATAGAAGACGAGAATCACAAATGCAAATTTTTCTGGTTTTCAAACTGTGGAGTATGCAAATTTTGAGTTAGACGTCAAAAACATCGCTTCAGCGGCAGCGAATGAAATTTGACTTTCAACTGGATAAAAGAGAATGAAGACAAGGATGATCGGCATTCAGTGATTGCTTTGTTTCGATGAGTACGATGTCTCAGCGAAGTCATTTGACAGATTCAGAAGCTTGGAGAATCGTTGGTAGGTTAGAACCCGTAAGACATGGTGACGTCACTGCAACGTCATTGTGAAGTCTCATTGTGACTTTCCCGTAAGACATGGTGACGTCACGGTGACGTCGTTGTGAAGTCACATTGTGACTTTGTGACCGTCGATGTGACGTCACGTGACGTCGATGTGAAGTCACTGTGACTAAAATGTGAAGTCGTTATGGCCGTTTTAGAGCTTGTTTGTGACGTCACATTGTGACCACATTGTGACGTCGCAATGTGACCAATTTGTGAAAAGTGTGTCATTTGTGACGATTTTGTCATTAACATTGTGACGTAATTGTGACGAAAGTGACAATGCTTTCAAGTCACATTGTGACCAAATTGTGAAATACAGGGTGAGTCCAAAATCATGGAACAAACTTTGAGGGGGCGGTAGGACTCACTATAGCAAATAATGATGGCACAGAAATATATGACCGGAAGTGACCCGTCAAGACGCTACACTAGTCACCAAAAAAGACCCGGATGGTAATGTTATGTCTATGGGGGGGGGGGGTGTTGTTTTCAAATATCTTGCTCAAATTTCAATATTTTACATGATATTTTTTCCATAGGATAACTGAGGACGATCCACAACTAGGCTAATTTTTACTTTTTCGATTTTGGTTATATTTTTTTTATATTACAATAGTTTCAGTTTTAGAACCGGTTTAAACTGGTTCTGAATTATTGTGGGCTCTTAATCTGTAACCAAAATCAAAAAAGTAAAAACCAGCCCAGTTGCAGGTCGTCCTCAGCTATCCTATGGAAAAAAAATATGCGAAAATATTAAAATTTTAGCGAGATATTTGAAAATAGCGCTCCCATACACTTAACATTATAATCCGTGTCTTTTACAGTGACTAGTGTGGCGTTTTAACGCGTCACTTCCAGTCATACATTTCTATGCCATAATTATTTATTATAGTGAGCTCTACCACCTCCCTTAAAGTTTGTCCCATTATTTTAGACTCACGATGCAGATCGTTTGTGACAAAACTTTCGTTAACACTGTGATGATTCTGTGACGATTTAACTTTTCTTAACGATTCTCTAACAATTTAAAAGAAACAGGATCTGCTGAAGCTATAACTCCACGCCATGTTCTGTTAAAATAGGGTTTGAGTCCTAAAATCATATATTGACAATTTATGAACAAATACTGTATAATATATAAAATAGTTACCTGCAGTAAGGAGACTTTCTTCTAAATTAAAGTTAAAAATTCGATTTACCTCACATGCCTTACAACTCTGGTGTTGTTTTTAAAATTTGAAAAATATTGCCTTTCAAAAATATTTATATATTTTCCCCACATGCTGAAAATTGCATAGCTTCAATTTTATTTATAACTGACACACATTTTGTAATATGCTGTTCAAACTGTTTAATCTTTTTGAACTTTTTTTAAAAAAAACTTTTACTCGCTTTAATATCCACAAATTTCAGCACATATCTAAAACTGTACAGCTTGCCAATATTTCTGACCAATAATCCTGATGTCTATAAATATATAGGGTGGATGCTCCAGTGTTGGCCACATTAAGAGAAAAGTTGAAATGGAAATTTTATAGTTTTAGACTGAATAAAGCATATTAAATCGCAATAACAGTATTCTTTAGTAAATTTAGTTGTCTTTCTGTTAATTATAATAACTTTCTATCAAATATTTTAGATTGTGAGTAATAACTCGTTAAGTAATTTCTTTCAATTTGCACCAGTTTTGGCCACCCCTGCACCAGTTTTGGCCGCCCTAATATCCTGTAATTTTGCAAACATTTTAACTGATAATAAGTAAAAATAAAGCATTTTTGTGCAAAATCTGTTTTACCACACAGATATTTGTTTGCTGTATAAAAAAGATTTGCATTTTTTTAAATGAAATCATAAAAACATCGAATAAAATATACTTAAGCTGATTTTAACTGAACATTTAAATTTAAAAACAAAAAATATATTTAATTCATAAAAAAGACTTATAGGACATAAAAAGCTTATTTTAACATTTTGCATATTTTCATTTATATATATCATATGTTATACTATACCAATATTTACAGTTATATGACTAGAATCTTGAAATTATTCCATTTTTACATGAAATAGTATTTTGACAATCTCTAAAATCCATTTTTTTCAACTGATTTTAAACTTTAATTCCTCGTACTTAGCTGCCTGTCAGCCTAATCATTTGGAGTTAGTTTTCTTCAAACCTTAGATTTCCTTGTGTAAATATTGGCTAGGATCTTAGAAAGACTTTCACAGAGGGCATCGCCCTTCTTTTTTGGCCCATATCTCTCATATAGATAATTGGCCATCATAAATAGCACAACTCTATTACTTGAGATTCAAAAATAGTAAAAACTGGTCTCCATTCTGTAAACTTGTGTTGCAAGGTAGAACGAGATACTACAAAACTTAACCATCTTGAAAAGCTGACAATGAATTTTGAAAAGCCATAATTTTACTTCCTATCTTATAACAGTGTTTAATCTAGACCATTTTTAAGAGTACAGAATTGTCTTTTTTAAATTTGTTAAAATGAATCCTATTTATAGTATAAAGATTTTCACATTATTTGTTATTTCTAAATTCATGTGCTTGAAATTTTGCAAAAGTTATGCAACTTCCTCATTTTGTTTTGAAAAAATACAAGAAACCACTAAATCATGCTGTAATTTTATTGAACTTTTAAATTTATAAGTCATAAAACATTTCTAAATATATTGCTGAAATTTTCACTATAATTAGTCTTGTGGCCAAAAGTGGAGCATATTGTTGTGCCATTTTTGGCCACACAATGGCCATAACTGGTACACATAGCAAATTTAAAGCACGTACTAGCACGTAAAGCAAGTAGTTTTGGCCACCCCTACTTTAAGCTGTAAAAATAATTAATTTAAATATGAAATTGCAACAGAGAGAAAGCCTACTTCATAAAGCTTCATAGCAATCTGTTTCAGAACAAATAAAGTTCGATAAATCCCTAATATTGAAAGATTGTGAAAACTTGTTACCTAAGCAAAAACCTTAATATATGTGAGTGCACACTATAGTTTTACACTTTTTTTTTTTTTTTTTTTTTTTTTTGCAAGTCATTTTTTATCAAAAAATAAACAAATGGGATTGAAAATAATAAAAGAGTGTTAGATTAAGGAGTAAGAATGCATATAATTTGTTAAAATCAATTTACAGCCTAAATAGAGGGTAAATCATTCCAATGTGGCCAAAACTTGTGCAGTTGCCAAAACTGGAGCATCTACCCTATATCTTTTAATTATCTTTTGTTGTAATTTTCCAACTGATTGAAAAAGTGTCCAGGTCAGGATTCGAACTAAGCAGTCTTTCGCGCAAATTGTCAATACTTTGTCGACTGAACTATCCTGGAAGAATCTGACGCACACAATTCACACAGTGAATACGAACGCATACTTATCATTATTATATATAACCCTATGTAATAATACTTTAATTTTTTTTCAAACTACTCGTATGATAAATGCATACTATTCGTATGAGTATATAATGATATTTCTCCGGGTGAATTGTGCGTGCTAAGTTGCTCTGTTGGAAGAGCATTGGCAGCATACATCGAGGGTCTCTAGTTCGAATCCTAATCTAAATATTTTTTTACTCATTTTGGAAAATTAATATTCGTTTGATTAATTTACCAATTAAAATCATTCTGTTAAATATAATATAGAATTATCTTTTGATAAAACTACGTGAAGTTTATGCGCAATATTTGTAATATACAGATTTTATTTAAAAATCGAGTACTAATGAAGATGAGGCAATTAGTTCTAGTATTACGCTTAGTTATTTCCTTACTATAGTGGCCTGTGCGCATGTATGATTACACCAAGGTTTAAATTCGTAGTTAAACTCATATATATATATTGTATATTTCATATAGTGTAGATGTGCCGGTAAAGGTCATCCTTATGGAATTTATTTTTAAAAAGTTTCCTTATTAATAGTTATAATTATTAGATTTCATTTTTTTTCGTATTAGATGAATCTATTAATAGTATTTAAGTATTCTCAGTCTCACTTCCCAATATTAGACAAAATTTTATTGAAAATAATAGAAATACATCAAACACTAAAAATTTCAGTAATGTACATCCCACAAAAAAGTACATGTAATTGTTTTTATGACTATTTAGAACCAGGATTTAATGAACACATACTAATGGAACAAAATTGTTATTTTCAGCACCATTTAACAATTAAGATATCAAAAATTAATAAAATAATGCGATAATTACTCATTTTTTAAAATCAATAATTGTTATTATCACAAAATCAATATCTTAATTATTTTAGATACATGGTTTAAAATAATAAATGTCATGGAATTACAGTTATCAAATTTTTGGGATTATGAGAAATTCAGAAAGGTAATAAAAAAGTTTTAAAAAATTTGTTTTTGCAATATTAGAGCATAAATTAATATATTTATCACTATTTTCAACAGTTAAACAACCCCAAACTCCTTTATATATTAATTATAACGTTAACTTTTGATTATGCATACATTTTTAAATTTATTAATATTTGATTTTAACCATGTAATTAAAAAAATGTGATTAAAGTGCATTTTAAAAATAATGTTATTAACTATTTTCAAATCGTTGACATGCTGTTCCGTATTTCAACAAAATAAATGTTAAATTTATTGAATTTACTAAGGTAAGTGGATTCAAAAAAGTTAAATTAATATGATACTTATTCCTTTTATAACATGTTTTTTACGAAATTCACAGAAATCATTATAAAAAAAGCAGGAAAAATAACATTTTCTTACCTCTTTCTTAACGGCATTATCCTCTAATTCAAGTTTCATAATCCAAATAGCGAAGATAATTTCGAAGTCGGAATGTCCGAATGAAGTACATTGACATTGGCGCGCTCATATTAACGAAACGCCACTGACAATGTATTTTTTCGGACCGGCATTTTATATAAAATGTCAACTGATCGCATTTCTGCATAACTTTTTAAAAATTTTCAACTTACGTACTAAATATACACGCATAACATCATAACAAAGTTACTAGAGCAGCTAGCCTAATATTCTAAAGAATAAATACACTAGTGTCAACTATTCTGGTTGTTGCCAAACGATATTTTTTAAGCAGGTGATTTTTTGTTATTATTGGTTGTTTGAGCTTCGAAGATTTATAAGTTGAATGCGCATGCGCATTAGTTTTATGAGGGTATCCCTAATTAAAATTTTGAGTTAAATTTTTTTTTCACGCATTTCTATTTTACTTTCAATTAGTTTCAAAATACAGTGGAACTTTCATTTAACGAAGCGCATATTTAATGAAATTATCTACTTTTTTAATTTTCTGTTGAACCTTCTTTTAGAACGCAATTAACATTTAAATTAATATTCATATTAAAAAAAAATTCTTCTTAGCAAAATTTGTTGCACTTCCGTGCGTGCACAATATTCAAAAGGATAGATTGCTGTTAAGATTGATTGGTGAATATATTTCAGCGGATTGTACGAATTGAAATTATGTATTTATTTTATCTTTTAAATAAAAAGGAAAAAATGCGAAAATTTTTCGATATGCTAAGAAAGGGATTCTAGTTCCGCGAAAATATTATAGGTCCATTCTCTGAATACTTAAAAAAGATGCGAAAGTTTTTATGAGTGTATCTTTCATAAGAGATCGCACACAAAGTAATATTCGAATTTTTTTTTTAATTTTTCGATTTGAAATACAAGAGAAAACGAGAATTAGAACGCTGCGATTCAGTTTTTGTTTCCCTTCCTTTATTACGCGGTTTTTTAGATATTATACTAATGAATTTTTTTATGTGGCTATATTGCATAACAAAAAGTACTATCCAAATTAAAACACAGTTTTATAATATTTCCATTTTTATTTGTAGTTTACTATACAAATTTCATGAATTTTCGTGGATTTCTATTCAACGATATTTTTTTCATAACGAAGCATTTAAGAGCCCACAATAGTCACAGAAAAATTACTCAAAAAGACCCGGATGACCATGTAAAGTCTATGAGAGCGTTCTTTTCTAATATCTCGCTCAAATTTTAATACTTTTGCATGATTTTTTTGCACAAGATAGCTGAGGACGATCCACAACCGGGCTAGTTTTTACTTTTTCAATTTTTGTTTCAGATTTTCTTTAAAAAATTACTTTAACTTTCGAAACCGGTTTAAACCGGTTCTGAAACTGAAACTATCGTAATATAAAAAATATATAACCAAAATCGAAAAAGTAAAAACTAGCCCGGTTGTGGATCGCCCTCAGCTAGCTTGTGCAAAAAAAATCATGCAAAAGTATTAAAATTTGAGCGAGATATTAGAAAAGAACGCTCCCATAGACTTTACATGGTCATCCGGGTCTTTTTGTGTACTTTTTCTGTGACTATTGTGGGCTCTTAAGTGTAACGAGAAATTTCCTTAAATGGAAGTTTCACTGATAGGTTCATTGCTGGGTGCTTAGTTTCATATGATGGGAGGTTTATCTCATATATGTGATATGACGTACATGTTACATGCAGTGCATGTAATGTGTGACATAAGAGCGATTGCACAATATTCTTCTGCAATGCCAGAAAACACGTTTTTTTACCAGTAAATAACATGGTTTGGAGAATTTTTGTAATTTTCTAAAGTTTTCTAAGAAAGTCACATCTGAGTCACAATGTAAGGTCACTGAGAGGTGGCATTTTGGTCACAGATGTGACGTCACATTTCAGTCACAATGTGACGTCACTGAGGGGTGGCATTTTGGTCACAGATGTGACGTCACATTTCAGTCACAATGTGACGTCACTGAGGAGTGGCATTTTGGTCACAGATGTGACGTGACCACAGTGACTCACAGTGACGTCACTGTGACGTCACTGTGAACATGCATGCTATGTGGGTTTGTGACCATCGATTGTCGATGTGACGTCACGTGACGTCGATGTGAAGTCACAGTGACTAAAATGTGAAGTCGTTATGGCCGTTTTAGAGCTTTTTTGTGACGTCACATTGTGACCACTTTGCGACGTCACAATGTGACCAATTTGTGAAAAGTGTGTCATTTGTGACTACTTTGACATTAACATTGTGACGAACTGTGAAAATTTTTTTAGAAAGTCACATCTCAGTCATATTGTGACGTCACTGAGTGGTGGCATTTTCGTCACAGATGTGATGTGACCAAAGTGACTCACAGTGACGTCATTGTGACGTCACTGTGAACATGCATGCTATGAGGGAAGGGGGCCAAGCTCAAGCCGAAGTAGCGCAAGCCATTGGAGTGTCACAAAGTGTAATTTTCAGGATCTGGAACCGTTTTTTGGAGAGCGGATGTGCAGGCCGAAGACCAGGGCAAGGTCGTAGACGGGCAACAACGCCCAATGAAAATCGGTATTTAGCGTTAACAGCTCGGAGACACCGAAACATGAACGCTACTCTTCTCCAACAACACCTTCGCTCGGCTACAGGCACCACGATTTCAACTCAGACTGTCCGAAACCGGCTCCATGCTGTAGGTCTGTATGCTCGCCGACCGATGGTATGTGTTAGATTAGCATCAAGGCATCGTCGCGACCGCAGGGAGTGGGCAACCGAGCATGTCAACTGGAGGAGAAATGAATGGAGCAATATTCTGTTTTCTGACGAGTCCCGTTTTTCTGGGCATCCGGATAATAGGCGTATTTTCATCTGGAGGGACCGTGGCAGTAGGAATAATCCTGCGTTCGTGCACGAAAGTGTCAGATTTGGCGGTGGAGGAGTGTTGGTGTATGGTGGCATCTCCATTGACGGGCGCACTGACCCCTACATCATTCGAGATGGAGCTCTGACTGGTCGCCGATATAGGGATGAGATCCTCAGACCTATTGTAGTCCCTTACGCTGCAGCAATCGGATATAACTTTATTTTAATGGACGATAACTGCAGGCCACATCGTGCAAACCTGGTGGAGGATTTCCTTTTCGAGGAAGGAATCGTTCGAATGGAATGGCTAGCGTGTTCTCCAGACATGAATCCAATCGAGCACGTTTGGGACGCTCTAGGAAGACGAATTTCTGGCCGCCAACAACCCCCACAAACTCTCCAAGAACTGGAAAGGGCTCTTCTGGAATAGTGGGGCAGAATACCCGAAATCGTCATTAATAGCCTCATTGAGTCCATGCCTCAAAGGTGTTCAACGTTGCTGGCCGCCCGTGGAAACCATACCCCCTACTGAAAATGATTTTCTTTTAAGAAAACATCTTTTCTTATTCCCTTTTTCTCATATGCACAAATTGTGTTTTTTTCCTTTTGTACACAAATGCGCAATAAAATGCATTTTTTTCTTCCAAACATGTGAAATTTATTCTCATATAACCTACTATGTCTGTCGACCATGTATCAATCAGCTAAAAAGTTTCCCAGATACAAAATCCACCTAAAACTGCAATATCCTCTAATTGTTTTGAGCAGTGTACATTGCATGAAAAATGAGCAGGTTCATTTAATAATGTTTCACTGCGCATGCGCGAATGCAATCAAAATATGATGTGCATAATGTATTAGCTAAATGTTTGGAGTAACATTTGTGAAAATCACAAAATCATAGCTTGAAAATTCTGAAAGTGATCCTCGATAGCAAAAGTTTCGAATTCGTTGTTCCCAAAGGGAAGCAAAACTATGAGGGGCTGTATCTAAATATAATATATGTTACACACTATTGCATGCACACAATATTGCACGTATTACTACATTTGGATACAGCCCCTCATATTTTTGCTGTCTTTTATGAACAACGGATTTCGAGCTTATTCTATGGAAGATCTCTTTCAAAATTTTCAAGCTATGTGTTTGAGATATTTACATTTGCGAGACACGTTTACACATATTTACATTTTGAGATATTGCATTTTGATTGCATTCGCGCATGTTCAGTGGCACAATATTTGCGAAACTGTTCGTTTTTCATCCAATATTTATTTCTTTATAATTCTGATTGGAAGGTAATTGTGTACCATGTTGTTTGGCATGATTCTTAAAATGAACATTCCTTCATATTAAGATCATTGCAAATTATATGCAAGACACTTAGCGAAATGTGACCTTGGTTTTATAATAATCTTAATTTCTCTAAAAATATACGGGCTAGCCTAAAAAAATGAACATAGTTTATTACAAAAAGCTTCCAAATTGCGACCTTTTTTTTTTTTTTTTTTTTCTTTTTTTTTTTTCTTTTTTTTTTTTACAGGGTTATCCAAAAGATATTTATTTTTTTTCAACTTGTCAACGGTCCCCTCTGAAGTTTGGGAAAACTCCTCACGTAAATATATGACGACTACTATGCTGTTTACACGCTTGAAATTTCAGGATAATTCCTCATGCATTTTTAAAGATATTTAACAAAACGTGTAAAATCCAAAGTGATTGGTCATCATTGATCATATAGTGTAGATTTTATTATTTAACTAGTTGATAGTTCCTGTGAAATAACCTTACATTTGTATGATTTAATATTTTCAAACTTGATTATGTTTGAATTTATATTTTACGTGAAAAAAATCACTAAAAAGTTATTCTTTTTTAGTGGTAAAACACTCATAAGAAGACTTTTTCATTTGAGTGACTTTATTTTATCTTTGGATACAAAATGTTATTTATCACAAAAATATAATAAATTTCAAAACTGATACTTATCAAAATGCCTAAAAGTTTTAAATATGTTACATTAAATGCATATTTCCTGACTCTGTAAAAAAGAAAAAAAAAACTTACATCTAGTGGTAAAGGACTTCGAAATGACTACAACAAGAACAAAAGGGGGCAATTTAACTCTAAACCCTAGATTCCCACCCTTGGAATTCCATTGCTTATTACTACAAACACGTCAAATCAATGTATACTCCTAAAAGGTTACTATTTTTACAGGTATATTCAAAGGAATTCAGAGAAATAATCGAATATTATTGTATAAAAACTTGAATATTTTCGAAACGACGTGTGTAGGATGAGCACTTGTTACCACCTACACGTCAGAACGACGTGTTATGTGATCATTGCCACACTACACGGTGTTGCTCTGACCGTCTTCAAATCAGCTCTTACCGTGATTGAGGTGTTAAAAACTAATAAAAAGAATATTGCCCAGTTAAACTGATGGCATTGAGCTCACAGGCTACGCATACTAATTGTACATTACAGTCTTGTATTTTCGTTAATTCCGTTCGAAAAAAAAATTAAGAAAGGGAAACAGCTCTCCCGTTTCTCCTTTTTTATACTTAATCATTGAACTTCCTAAACTATCAAGTACATGCTTTATCATATTAAAAAATCTATATCCAAAATTCAGAGCAAATCGGATAATTCTTAAAAAAAACCCATTTAGCATTTATATAATTTAAGAGGAGTTATTCCCCTCTTTTATACTTAACCATTAAACTTCCAAAATTATTCAGAGATTTCAACGAATCTGACAATTCTGATTGAAAAATCCATTTGTGCAAGTTAAGGGGAGGGGCATGAGCCCCCCGTTCCCCCTGTTTATACTTATTCAATGAACACCTAATAACAGCCACGGTATCGCCTCATCCGAATGATCCTATATCTAAATTTTGAACGAAAACTGTTAATTCTACATGAAAATCCCGTATATATCAATTGAGGGGGGGGGGCATGAGCCCCCCGTTCCCCCTATTTATACTTATTCAATGAACACATAATAACAGTCACGGAATCGCCTCATTAGAATGATCCTATATCTAAATTTTGGACAAAAACTGTTAATTCTGCATGAAAAACCCTTTATATCAATTAAGGGGAGGGGCATGAGCCCCCCGTTCCACCTGTTTATACTTATTCAATGAACACATAATAACAGTCACGGAATCGCCTCATCAGAATTATCCTATATCTAAATTTTGGACAAAAACTGTTAATTCTGCATGAAAAACCCTTTATATCAATTAAGGGGAGGGGCATGAGCCCCCCGTTCCCCCTGTTTATACTTATTTAATGAACACATAATAACAGTCACGGAATCGCCTCATCAGAATTATCCTATATTTAAATTTTGGACAAAAACTGTTAATTCTGCATGAAAAACCCGTTTATATCAATTAAGGGGAGGGGCATGAGCCCCCCTTTCCCCCTGTTTATACTTATTCAATTAACACATAATAACAGTCACGAACTGATCCTATATCTAAATTTTGGACAAAAACTGTTAATTCTGCATGAAAAACCCATTTATACCCATTAAGGAGAGGGGCATGAGCCCCCCGTTCCCCCTCTTATACATATCGAATGAACTCCAAAAACTAATCAGGGAAGCGGCTTATCAGTATATACCTATATACGAAATTTCAAGTGGATCCGATATTTTTATCATGAGTTATCGCGTTACGCACGAACATACAGAACGGACGGGCACATAAGCTCTCAGGCTATGATAGCCTGTGAGCTAATAAAAAAAATATTGCCCAGTTAAACTGATGGCATTGAGCTCACAGGCTACGCATACTAATTGTACATTACAGCCATGTATTTTCGTTAATTCCGTTCGAAAAAAAAATTAAGAAGGGGAAACAGCTCTCCCCTTTCTCCTTTTTTATACTTAATCATTGAACTTCCAAAACTATCAATTACATGCTTTATCATATTAAAAAACCTATATCCAAAATTCAGAGCAAATCGGATAACTCTTAATAAAAACCCATTTAGCAGTTATATAATTTAAGAGGAGTTATTTCCCTCTTTTATACTTAACCATTAAACTTCCAAAACTATTCAGAGATTTGAACGAAATCTGACAATTCTGTTTGAAAAATCCATTTATGCAAGTTAAGGGGAAGGGCATTAGAACCCCCGTTCCCCCTGTTTATACTTATTCAATGAACACCTAATAACAGCCACGGACTCGCCTCATCAGAATGATCCTACATATAAATTTTGAACGAAAACTGTTAATTCTGCACGAAAATCCCGTTTATATCAATTAAGGGGAGGGGTAAGAG
Source organism: Maratus speculifer (assembly GCA_964019185.1). NCBI lineage: Eukaryota > Metazoa > Arthropoda > Arachnida > Araneae > Salticidae > Maratus > Maratus speculifer. The sequence goes on along the minus strand of OZ025299.1, from coordinate 231,595,834 downwards.
CCCCCTGTTCCCCCTGTTTATACTTATTCAATGAACACCTAATAACAGCCACGGTATCGCCTCATCCGAATGATCCTATATCTAAATTTTGAACGAAAACTGTTAATTCTGCATGAAAATCCCGTTTATATCAATTAAGGAGGGGCATGAGCCCCCCGTTCCCTCTGTTTATACTTATTCAATGAACACATAATAACAGTCATGGAATCGCCTCATTAGAATGATCCTATATCTAAATTTTGGACAAAAACTATTAATTTTGCATGAAAAACCAGTTTATATCAATTAAGGGGAGGGGCATGAGCCCCCCGTTCCCCCCGTTTATACTTATTCAATGAACACCTAATAACAGCCACGGTATCGCCTCATCCGAATGATCCTATATCTAAATTTTGAACGAAAACTGTTAATTCTGCATGAAAATCCCGTTTATATCAATTAAGGAGGGGCATGAGCCCCCCGTTCCCTCTGTTTATACTTATTCAATGAACACATAATAACAGTCATGGAATCGCCTCATTAGAATGATCCTATATCTAAATTTTGGACAAAAACTATTAATTTTGCATGAAAAACCAGTTTATATCAATTAAGGGGAGGGGCATGAGCCCCCCGTTCCCCCCGTTTATACTTATTCAATGAACACCTAATAACAGCCACGGTATCGCCTCATCCGAATGATCCTATATCTAAATTTTGAACGGAAACTGTTAATTCTGCATGAAAATCCCGTTTACATCAATTACGTGGGGGGGGGCATGAGCCCCCCGTTCCCCCTGTTTATACTTATTCAATGAACACATAATAACAGTCACGGAATCGCCTCATCAGAATGATCCTATATCTAAATTTTGGACAAAAACTGTTAATTCTGCATGAAAAACCCATTTATATCCATTAAGGGGAGGGGCATGAGCCCCCCGTTCCCCCTGTTTATACTTATTCAATGAACACATAATAACAGTCACGGAATCACCTCATCAGAATGATCCTATATCTAAATTTTGTACAAAAACTTAATTCTGCATGAAAAACCCATTTATATCCATTAAGGGGAGGGGCATGAGCCCCCCGTTCCCCCTCTTATACATATCGAATGAACTCCAAAAACTAATCAGGGAAGCGCCTTATCAGGATATACCTATATACAAAATTTCAAGTGGATCCGATATTTTTATCATGAGTTATCGCGTTACGCACGAACATACGAACGTACATACAGAACGGACGGGCACATAAGCTCTCAGGCTATGATAGCCTGTGAGCTAAAAACTAAACTAAAATAAAATAATAAAGAATACTGCCCAGTTAAACTCATGGCATTGAGCTCACAGGCTACAAATACTAATTGTACATTAAAGCCTTATATTTTCAAGGGTTAATTCCGTTCGAAAAAAAAATTAAGAAGGGGAAACAGCTCTCCCCTTTCCTCTTTTTTTATACTTAATCATTGAACCTCCTATACTATCAAAGACATGCTTTATCATATAAAAAATCTATATCCAAAATTCAGAGCAAATTAGATAATTCTTAATAAAAACCCATTTAGCATTTATATAATTTAAAAGGAGTTATCCCCTTCTTTTATACTTAACCATTAAACTTCCAAAACGATTCAGAGATTTGAACGAAATCTGAAAATTCTGCTTGAAAAACCTATTTATATAAATTAAGAGGGGGGGGGGCATTAGAACCCCTGTTGCCCCTATTTATACTTATTCAATGAACACCTAATAGCAGTCACGGAATCGCCTCATCAGAATGATCCTAATCTAAATTTTGAACGAAAACTTAATTCTGCATGAAAATCCCATTTATATCAACTAACGGGGGGGGGGGCATTAGAACCCCTGTTCCCCCTATTTATACTTATTCAATGAACACCTAATAACAGCCACGGAATCGCCTCATCAGAATGATCCTAATCTAAATTTTGAACGAAAACTTAATTCTGCATGAAAATCCCATTTATATCAACTAACGGGGGGGGATTAGAACCCCTGTTCCCCCTATTTATACTTATTCAATGAACACCTAATAACAGTCACGGAATCGCCTCATCAGAATGATCCTAATCTAAATTTTGAAAACTTAATTCTGCATGAAAATCCCATTTATATCAACTAACGGGGGGCATGAGCCCCCCGTTCCCCCTCTTATACATATCGAATGAACTCCAAAAACTAATCAGGGAAGCGCCTTATCAGGATATACCTATATACAAAATTTCAAGTGGATCCGATATTTTTATCATGAGTTATCGCGTTACGCACATACGCACATACATACAGAACGGACGGGCACATAAGCTCTCAGGCTATGATAGCCTGTGAGCTAAAAAGCATGTCGAATTGACGTAGGAGTGATAATCTAGAGTCTTGTAAAAATCACGCACAGAATTTTCATGCTAAGATATTGTCACTGATTTATGAAAAACAGTGTTTTCCTCTGTCATTTTTTTTTTTTTTTCATTTCTTTTTTTTTCTTTATGATGAATGGAATATATGGTCATTAAAAAAAAAAAAAAAAGAAACTTATTATTTTCCTGCTGTCATTTCAGAACCTTTATGAGTTGTAAATATTTCTACAGCGACTGTGCAATTTTTTTTCTGCTAAAATATTGGTATTTAATTGTTAAAATCACTGTTTTATGCGTAAAATTTTTTTTCACATAGAAATTCCGAGTACCGTAATTTCGGGTGTATAAGCCGCGGATCAAACAATTCTTTTTGGACCCAGAAATTTTATTCAGTGATTGAACATAAATATTTACGGCGATCTAAGTAGTAACATTCATTTTTAAAAAAAATCTGGGTCGAAAAAGAATTGTTTGATCCGCGGCTTATACACCCGAAATTACGGTAATTTTTTTTTTAATTTTCAAACTAATTTTTTCATCTTTAAATCCGATTATATACCTGAACCAAAGCGATTCACAATCATTAGCTAAAAGGCTGGTATAAAGCATTAAACTTTCAGGGCTATTATGTAAAATTCACTGTATATTTTAAATCAAAATCTGCATTATGTTAATTTTTTGGCAAAATGCGCGGATAAATGAAAAGAATTCGGAGAATGAGTTTTTTTCACATGGTTAATTTTATTAGTTTTTGAAATTAATTTTGGTTTACAGTGTTGTAAAGAGATTGGAAGCATATGTTTTTTGATATTATCTTTCTTGCGTAAATTTTGATTTTTAGAGCCGATGCATAACTTTGAAATATGCCGGAAAATAGAGGGCGGGCTGGGTATAGTCCGGTCTTTTAAATGTGTCAGAAAAGTCTTTATCGTCCAACTCTTTGAAACTTTTAGAAGCTGAAAACATAACGCTTTCGTAATTTGTGTGAGACAATCGAGAAAAAAAAATTAATAATCGATAGCAATGTAGATCGTAGACATTATTTTCTATCATTCGGCTTATTTTATTAATTTTAAAAAAAAATCGTTGTTCGTTATTTAGGAAGAGAACGCTCCATAGCCAAATATGCATTCCAATACTTTTGAAGAAGCATGTATTTAATCCTCAGGCTTATATATATATATATACCATATAATGGGAAAATTTAATTCGGAAAGAAAATGCATAAGATGTGAAATTTCTCTTTCAGCAATTTATATTAATGGATGTAAACATATTTGAATAGTTGTTTTCATCCCTGCAGTTTACCTAGTAACTTTATTACACGCCAATACATAGTTAAAATTTAATTCAAACTAAAACACTCTTAAAACTACTGAAATAACATTTTCAGAAATTATCATCCATAGATGACCATATATCCCAATTCTTTGAGTGGAGCTGTATATCATTTTATCTTTCGTATACAAACATTTCTTGTAAACTGAATCTCGTTCAGCATAAAAATGCATAACTCATTTTAAAACCACCTTTAAATAATTTACGCTCATACTCAGTAATTTGTACGAACTCTTTTGTATAGCCCTGTATATCAACAATAGCATTTATAAACACCATTTAATATTCATAAATATCATGAAACATAAAAGTGTATAGCATAATTAAAGATACATTTCCTGCCATCATCGCTAACATAAAATACTGCACTTCGCATTACAATTAGAAATCTTTTGTGTATCCCTGTAAATACTATGCACTTCGTATTATACATGAAATATAAATCTCAGCTATGTTTATCAATTTTATTATACATGATATAGTTTAATGTAGTTAAAATACGAGGCAAACCATTCCCCCTTATACCATTTTGTAATGGTATTCGTTTGTGTAGCCTTGTGAATGAATGATAGCTATTCTTTGCACTGCATGTACTACAGAAAGCATATTTCAGTACACTTCGTAAATGTATATCAATTTTATTATGTTTGGAAGGGTGTAACAACTCTAAAATTAATTTGAAACGATTTTTTCCCATTGGACGTAATTTAACAGTCTACTTTTGACTGTCCCTGTAAATAAACGAAACTTGCTAGAAACTTCATTTAAAATAGAATTTATTCTAGGGTAAACATCAATAACTTCCAAAAATTTCAGGGCAATCCGAGTACCGTAATTTCGGGTGTATAAGCCGCGGATCAAACAATTCTTTTTGGACCCAGAAATCTTATTTAGTGATTGAACATAAATATTTACGGCGATCTAAGTACACTGCAAATTCCCAGCACACATTGAGAACACATGTGGAGCACTTTGATTGAAAAAAGTGTTCCAGTTACCTTAATGTGTACTGAAATGTGTTCCGGATGTGTTCCACTATAAAGAAAGTGTTCCGACAGTATCCTGAAAGTGTTCCGAAAGTGATCTGCCCAGAATATTTGTTAAATCTAAACTTGGGAACACATTTAAGAGCAGATTGGGAACACATATGGGCACACTTGTGAAATCATGGCTTTCTTTGTTACAACGATGACGACCATAAGGAGTCTTGATCGCAATCAATGTGGATTTCAAAATCAATTTGGTAAGTTAATTTTTTTTATTTACTTACTTATTTTTTGCATGCATGTATATAGTGATTATTTCTTTTGAGGCTTTCATAAATTCATAAAAACCTAGAGAACAAGAATAATAGGTGCATTGTGTGTGTGTGGGGGGGGGGGGGAGGAGGGGGTGTAACATTAACATGGAAAAGAATTTTGTGTTTAATTAATTCAATTTCATATTCAATTCCACTTTCAAATACTGATCGTAATGACGTACAGTGCTATCAGGAATTGGTGAATTAAGGAGGAAAGGGTTGTCATGTAATTCCCCCCTCCCCCTTTCACAGGGCCGTGCAGAGAGACCACGTGTCCTGGTAGCAATCCAAATGCAAGCCCTCTTTTCTCTCACATCATAAACATAAATTTGCTAAGTCGAAATTTAATAAGTAAAATTACCGTCTTAGACAGGTTCTTTCCGTCTTAGGAGGTATAAATGCATAATATCCTTTTTGGTTTTCCGTATGAATAAGAATTCTGTTTTACACAGGTAAATTTAAAAAACAGTAACTTCTGACTTTTTAATTTTATTATCTGTTAGATATTTAAATTAAAAAATAATTAACTTAAAAAAGTACGATTACACTCTTTTGCTACTTTATTTTTAAACAAGGATCGAAGCCAGGTGCTCTAGTAGAGATGGTAACAGGTGATCAGGGGAGTGCGAAGAGGAAATTACGCCCAGGGAAAAGTCTGAATTTGGCGCCCCCCTCCGGAACTTTTTCTTGTAACAGGCAAAAAATGACGTTGTGAGCATAAATTTTTGCGCCCCGTATATTTCCGGCGCTATTCAGGGGCAACCGCCCCCCGGCGCTGCAGGTAATTTGTACCATTTGTCAGAGTTGATTTCAGGAAAACGTCCGAGGGGGGAGAATCCTCCCCCCTCCAGAGCAATGAGATGTCTCCCCGGAAGATTTGTGATTTTGTGTTTTCAATGGCAAAAAAATGCACGCCCACCCCCGTAACTCTACAATGTCCCCCCCTCCCGAGCAACAGAAATCCTTCTTGGTAAAAGTGTCTAAATTCAACACTGTCATCTACCCTCCCCCCCCCTCCCATTTTCTACGGACTGCTCCCCAACTTCTTCAGATTTGGATATTTTTAGTGAATAATTAAAAAATGAATAAAAGTGAGATGAAAAGATAAGAGTTACATATTTTGAGCTCCGCCCCCCCCCTCTCGACTACATGTCCATCTTGCTAAAGCTCTCGGCACAGAGCATATAACTGTGTGACTCTTGACATCAGGAGATTTTTCAAGTTAGTTGGAACATTTTATTACAATGAAACGTGTCTTTCCCTCAAATGCAAATGTTCCCTTAACTTAAGAGCCCAAGTATACTTATAAATGGAATAAATATTGATAGCTCTTTGCTGTTTTTTCCCTTACATATTTTGCAATAAAAAAAATAATCCTTTAAGTTTCTTTCGTGTGTGGGTAAGAAAGGGAAGGGGGATACGGAATTTTCTTCTTCATTTTGTTCCAAATGAGAGGAGAAGTATAGCCCCATCCAGTGTTGAATCCAGGAAGTGGCCCGGGGGGGGGGTCATTCCCCACCGGAGCCCCACCTCAAATGCAAATGTTCCGTTAACTTTAGATCCCAAGTATACTTATAAATGGAATAAATATTGATAGCCCTTTGCTGTTTTTTCCCTTACAAAATTTGCAATAAAGAAAATCCTTAATGTTTCTTTCGCGTGTGTGGGTGAGAGAGGGGAGGGGGGGATACGGAATTTTCTTCTTCATTTTGTTTCAAATGAGAGGAGACGTACAACCCCATCCAGTGTTGAATCCAGGAAGTGCCCCGGGGGGACATTCCCCCACCAGAGCCTTAGAAGTCCCTCCCGGAGAAAAGTGTCTGAATTTAACGCTGGCCCCACCTCACCCCTTGAGCAGGTGATGGGTGCAACTCTCCTTCTCTTCTTCCCAGTCACTAATGATGAACGCAGTACTTATATAATTATTATTATTATTATTTTAAAATATTGAATCTAAATTGCATTACTGTATTGACCTAATTCTTATTTGATCTAAAATGCGGTCTGTATCTTGACACAGTACATTCTAAATTAAACAATTAATACAGTATAAAACTTCTCACTTGCAAATAATAAGCTTTCGACGCAAACAATTTGACAAGGCGAGCAGATAATTTTTTCCGAAGTACTGTAGTCGAAAGTTTTTATCAAGTTGGTGTGGCAACATCATCGCGTCGCGCGGGAAGTGGAAGCTGTTTGTTTATGTTTTCATATGGACGCTTACATTCGATCCGGCATTTCTGCACTTTTTTTTATATATATATTTATTAGTATAACCGGAAGATTACACACCGGAAGATGTGCAACAATTTTCTGTGGTACGTATTCTATTGCATTTTGTTTTTGTTAATCAAATTAATTAGTTTTCAGCCTAATTTCTTTTACATAGGCACGTCATCTCCATTTTATTGTGACAAGCGAGATTTGCCAGTAAAGGCAGGTGCCTTAGGCAGGTATTCAGATGTCTCATAAGGAACACTAACTGTTTTAAGATTCCTTAAATCTGAGTGAAAACTAAAATTTGATATTCAGATGGCATCCATATTGTTTATTGAACATCGTTCGATGTAAAAAATAGTAGTTAATTTGCATATTAAATATATCTATATTGTATGTTAATCTGTAATCTTCCGTTTTTATATTAATCAAATGATTTTATAATCTTAGTAACAGTATACAGTAAACTCTCTCAAATCTTACATCTTGAAACCAGTAGTAGTGCATTGTGTAAATGTTTTGTTTACATTTTTTTAAAAATATAATTTGGATGTACTTAAATGTCAAAAAATATAATGAATGCTTAAAATAATTAAGTAAAATATTAATTTTATAATTAATAATTTTTTAATGTTTTCTTTTGCTGTCATTTTTTATTAGAAGTATTTGGAATCATCCATATTAAGGCCCCTGTCTTCGCTCGAGGAAACGCTAGAGAGCTAATGCTATTCCTATGGGGAAGCATTTTTCTAATAACTCTTTCGCATTTTGACATTTTTGAATAATTTTTTTTGCATTGGATAGCTGAGCTGCATGCCGACAGCGCACTTTTTTTACTTTTTCGATTTTGGTTGCAGATATATTTTTTAAAAAGCACTTTCAGTTTTGAAACCGGTTTTCAAAGTGAAACTAACTTTGTAAAAAATATCTGTAACCAAAATCGAAAAAGTAAAAAAGGTGCACTGTCGGCATTCACCTCAGTTATCCAATGCAAAAAAAATTATCCAAAAATGTTAAAATGCGAAAGAGTTATTAGAAAAATGCTTCCCCATAGGAATAGCATTAGCTCGCGAGCATTTCCTCGAGCAAGGACAGGGGCCTTAAGGAGCTGTGCATATATAACTATTGTCACTTTAGGGGGGCGGGGAGGGGGTCTCTCTGGCACTGGCAGATGATATTTCTAGGGGAGGGTGGGTTTGTCTATTGATATCGATATCATTTTTGAACCAACAAAAATTTTCCTTTTTTACTCGTGGCATAGTCTTTGATTCAAAATAGTATGTCCTTTTTTTTAATCTATTTTTATGACAATGCAAAACCGTGATTGAAATTACGAAAATTATAAAGTTGATTAATTCTAAAACATGGAAATCCTCAACATTTCACATTTCTATTTTTCTTTATAAGTGTATGCATTGATAATTGCTGTTCGACAATGCAAAGTGTATTTGAAATGAAACTTGTGTTTACTAATAAATAAAAGAGAAAGAATGTTGTTTGCTTGTTTCATTGATAAAAATTTCTATGTATACCTCCCTTCCGTCTCTCCCCATTCATGAGTGGTAAGTTGTGCAAGAAGACACTATTATTGTTAAATAGATTGTTATAAAAAGCTATTAGTTACAAATTATAAGATTCCTTTAAATAGTAAGTATTTGTTTTAAGTGTTACTTCATATATATTTCATATATAATGTGATTCATATCTTTTGTATAAAGTGCTATTTTATTAACTTCCCTTATATTGAATCAATAATACATTAATAAAAGCAATGTAATTACTTTTATATATCACTCTAAATCCCATAAATAAATTTTAAAAGTAAAAAAAAAAATTGACATTGATAACGATACTATGAGGGGGGGGGGATTTTATATAGTTTATTTAGTTTTCAAAGGGATAAATTCCCTTCCTGTGCAAATTAATTTTATTTCAGATCTGATAAACTCTGCTTTTGGTTCAGGTTGATTTTATGTTGAATGTAGATTGCTGCAAGTTGGGTTCGGGTTAATCTAATTTTTCAAAAGTTAGTTCAGTATATATTATTTCTGTTTAAAAATTAAACCTATAACAATAAACAGATATGTTTGTGTATGTGTTGTTTTTCAAGTTTCGTTTTTTGTCGAAATTGACATTTTTTTGTGATTCTGTGATGAAATTTGTATTTTTTTAGCAGACTTTTGACTAGATTCGCATTTATTCGGCAACCCCCTGACAAAATTCACATCTTTTTTGTGATTCTTCAAAAGAATTTGCATTTTTTTAGCAGCTTTTTTACAAAATTAGTGTTTATTAATGACCCATTGACAAAATTTACATTTTTTTCTGCGATGCATTGTTGAAATTTGCACACTTAACATGATTCTGGCACAATTCGGATTTATTAAGTGATCCTTTGTCGAATTTTGCATTCATTAAGCTATCCAAAGGCAATTCTGTTCTGTATTTTCTGAAAATCATAGATTTTTGGTTCCGGAAAGAAAAAAAAAAGAATCCTCATCAATCCGGAAAGTTATAGACAAAAACATATCACGAATTTCAACAAATCGTTGCCCAGAAAAAATTAATTCCGCAAATCGTTGGCAAAAAATCATAAATATTGTAAGAAGTTTGCAAGGAAAACACAAATTTCGTTAAATAATTGTGAAAAAACTCAAATTTCGTTTGAAGATCGGGAAAAAAACCCCTGAATTTTATAAAACAATTGTGAAAGAAAAACACAAATTTCATCAAAGATTTGCAAAAAAAAAAAAAAAAAAAAGGGCAAACTTCGTCAAATGGCTGCAGAAAAAACACAAAGTCAAAAGTAAATCCCTCCCCCCTCCTCTTTCAAATAATCTGCTGTAACTTTTCAGAAATTTGCTGTAAATTTCAAAAAAGTTTTTACTCAGAATCACCCTTGAAGAACCCTTTGCGTTTTCCTGCAATCCTTTAAAGAAATTAGCGGGTTTTTTTTTTTTTTCGATCTTTTGATAAAATTCACATTTATTTTGAGATTCTTTCATGAAATTTTCACATTTTTTAAGCAGCATTTTGATGAATTTGGGTTCATATGATGCAGGGTTCGCCGAAGTGGGCCCAGCCCGAAAAAACCCGCCCGGGTTTTTTCGGGCGGGCCCACTTGAAAAAACCCGTCAAAAACCCATTTGTGGGTTTTTTCAAATTTTCTTGTGTTTTCACAACTGTATCATTATTTAATCTAAGATATGAGAATGGAAAGATAAATGCCAATTTAAATATATTTCAAACTAACCATATTTAAAAGAATTTCTAAGTATTGATAAAATGACCATAAAATAAATTAATTTGTAAATAAGGAAGATTTTCATGGCTATATATTTTAAAATGCATCCAAGTGCTTTAAATCTTAATGTATACCTAATGATGGCGCTTGAAATGTGATCCCCATTCTGATTGCTTGTATTGCTATAGCTTTTAAGCACATTTATTATCCTGCTACAATGTTCAATGAAAGTTTATACAGTAATTTTCAACACAAAAATGGTGACAGATTATACAAGGTTCCCAGCATCATGGAAAGTCAGGAAAATCTCAAAATATACAGGAAAAGTCAGGGAATTTACAAATAATTTCTAAAAAAGTCATGGAAAACATTTGAGTGAAAAAATGAAAAATGACACAAAATTCATTAAACAGTTGGGGAAAAATAAAAAAAGATTGAAGTATGATTGCAGAAAAAAATTGCTAATTTTGGCAAAAGATTGTGAAAATAAGTATCAAACTTTGCTGTATGCTCGTTTGATCAGAGAATTTTTCTAGATTTGGTTTGGGAAAGTCAGGGAATTTTTTTAGATTTGGTCATAGAAAGTCAAGGAATATGCCAGTCATGTTTTGCTGGGAATCCTGTTATAACAACCAACAACAACAAAAAAAGAGTGAACAAGTTTTAGTACAGTACTTTAATAATTTCATTGTTAAAATTATTACTAATCATTTTTGTAAAAGCAAATTATAATGTTTATTATTGTCATAACCTTTTAACCTTTAACCTCATAAACTTTTTGTAATCAATTATTTTAAATTGTATTTAGTAGTATAAGTACCTTGTTTACAAACATTCTGAACCATATTTCTTTAACATAAATACCTTGATAATATCCAAAAAACCCTAATAAAATCTAATCTAAAATGTATCCAGATACTTTAAAAGATTGCTTACAGACGGCATACAAAACTAAACTAGTAAAAGTGTATTGCCATTTACGATCTAACTTTATAGATATGACTGACATTGACTTTTAGATAATCCAATTTAATACTATTGCAATATAAATGTTGCTTAAATTGTAGTATATATTAGGGATGGGACGAATATTCGGCCACTATTCAGTATTCGGCCTATTCGGCCCTTTTGCCGAATATTCGGTTGGCCGAATATTGAAGGCTTGTTGACCGAATACTTCGGCCGAATACCTATAGCTGAATATTTAGAGATATCTCGCCGAATATTGCTGAAATCTCGCCGAATAGTGAAAGATATCTTGCCAAATAAATTTAGGATTTGAAGAATTTCATTTCTTGCAATTTTTTCCCCCTAATCCAAATTGGTTACTTCATTTATGAAGTCAGTCTCATTCTTACTTGCAAAACATACAGTTATTCAGATTCTAAAAAATATACAGCCTTTCTGTATTTCCTATAAAGGTTGGTGATATTTTAGAAAATGCTGCCCAAGTTGACTATTTAATTGTACAGGAAATGTCTTCATTAGAGGACGATATGTTACAATTCAAGATATAAAAACACATATCGAAAAAAAAAGAAACACTACCTTATTTTAAAACACTCGAATATTTATTAATGTCTGCAAATTCCATGCACATGTAAAAAAGACTCTTATGAAATTCATAACTTATTTTCTATGAAGTCAGAAATGAAAAAAATCATTCACTAGGTGTATTAACGAAGATTCATTTTCAAAATTAAATATCAAATATTACTATCCCAAATACAACGATACATCTGAAAACAGAACTGGTGTCAAACTAGATACACATTAGATGACACAACTTGTTTTATGAAGATGGTTTTATAAATATTTAAACATAAATTCTAAATGCTGAACAAAATAATTTTTTTATTCAATAGTTTTTACTTTTAAATAATTATTTGCATAATTACTGGTTTAAATATGTAACATTATTATGTATATATTTTTAATTCATATTTTCCTTCATTCATTTTGTTATCAATTTCTGCTTATCCTTTTAATGCTTGTTGAATAAGTGGAATCTTGTATGCGCCAATTCAAATGTTAAAGATTTTGTTAACATATGCATTCTACTTTAAGCATAACCTTTTGCTTTAACGTAATTTGTAATTTAAAAATTGACAACTGATTTCCAAACAGTCTCATTCTTACGAATTTGTTTATTATTAGGGTCACAAACTCTTAATGATCAAATTTACTTCACTAAAGGTTACTTCAGAAAATATTTCCTTGTAAATTCTGAGAGAGAGAGGTTAAGAATATTATTAATTTTGGATGCAAGGAAAGATAAAAGTATCATTTGATAGCAAAAGTGACATACATTGTTCATATTTTAATGGAAATATTTTACCATCCTGACTTACTGAAAATCAATTTGATGTACATTAAGATAAAAGAATATAATGCAATTTCATAATTTTTTTGTGTTAAAATAAGTGTTTCAAATTTAAGAATACATTTAAAAGCACATTTAAGAGTAATAATTATTAATGAGTGCCTATTTTTTAAGTTATATATAATCAAAATTTTTTTTCTTTATTGGGAAAAAAAAAGTTAGTATTCGGCCTAAAATTTGGCCGAATATTCGGTATTCGGCTATTCGGCCAAATCACTATTCGTCCCATCCCTAGTATATATATATGCATATATGTGTGAATTCTATTTTTTTTCTTCACAAAAATAAAAATATTCACATAAATGTTACTGCTTTAAACTAATTTCTATTGAAGTAAATGAAAGAAATTGCATAAATTAGTCTAACTTGAGATTTATATAAAGAAATTCAGTTGCACTTGATTTAAAATATCATTCTTCCAGTAATCTAGTTCTATGAGATACAAAATAATCTTTTAAAATATATTTATATTTTCTTTTTACATATTTATTTTTATTGTTAATCCATACTTAATGCAAAATTATACCTTTGTTTCACTGATAAATGAAAAATTTAGGTACTATGCATGTGAAAATTAGAAATGTGGAGAGTTCTCTAAAAAATTTTGATAAAACCCGAAAAAACCCGGGTTTTTTCAAAAAAGCCCGAAAAAACCCGGGTTTTAGACTACTGGGCCCAGTGGGTTGGGCTTTTTCAAAAAAACCCGGGTTTTTTCAAACCCTGATATGATGGGACGTGTGAAGAGAAAACTGCGGTCAAAAATGATACTTTATTTATATGATACTTCTTACCGGCCAAAAATGATGTTGTTAGTAGAAAATCGGTTTCCCTAAATTTCTGCACCCAGGGCTACTGTCCTCTTTCACACGATGCTGGTTGATATGGCGATCGTTTCACAAAAATCACATTTAAAAAAATTAATTATGATTATGGTTTCATGAACAAAAATTGCCTTGATAGCTATTACTATTTTCAAAAGTTTTTCTTCCTTGTTTAAGGATTTTTATTTGGGAAAAGCAAAGGAGAATCAAATTAAAATTTACCATTTTAATCCTTCTCATAGTTAATTTTCTTAAGGGTGTATTCTGATCAAAAATGCCTATTTTCAGATTTATTTTTAAATTCATTTTTACTCTGAAATGCACCAAAATTTCAAAATCTCTTATTTAGAAACTACACAAGGTGCCGTGATTGTTGATTTTTTGATAAATGTAGAAAATGTTGTAAAAAAAGGCTGTCAAGAACAGCGTTTTGGAAAAAATCTTCCGATGTGGGAGATTTTTGAATGAAAAAAGGGGTCATGCTGAGAAAATAATTGCTTATAAATCAAATTCTAATGAATGGAGCGCAAAATGACATCACACGGCACCTTGTACATCACTCCAAAAATTCTCTCAGCAAGTTTCATATTTCTACTTTAAAAAATGAGCCTGAAAATGAATCGGAAAATTTTGAGCTGTTGAAAATCATTTTTTCGAATATACCATTAAGTTATACTTTACAAACAACAAATAAATAATGTAAAAACATTCTATTTTATTTAAATATGATTTTCTTTCTAATTAATTTAAATATATTTATAAATTGATAGTTAAAATTAGAAAATGTGAAAAGTTTAAAAAAATGTGTTTTTAAAAGGTTTTATTAAGTATTGGATTCGGCTGAATACTTTTACATTTGGCCAAACCGAATAATTGGCAGGCCGAATAATTTCATATTCGGCTTAACTGAATAGTTTCATATTTGGCCTAACCGAATATTCGGTAACATGTCCGAATACCGAATAGATATTGAATTTTCGGTGCATCCCTATTTAGAATTAGTTTTTCTCTTTAAATTTACTTTCATTTTTGTCTAATGCAGTGCAATAATAAAGTTTAATTAAATTGTGGCTTAATTAGTGACTTTTGAATTTTTAGTACCCTACATTTTTCACTGGATAAATGTTTTTCAACCTGGTTTCCTACACAATTGTTGCTAATTCCTGTCACTCTTAAGCATTGTCATACATTTTTTTAAACACCCTGTAGATGTCCAATTTTTTTTTTTTTATAAAGAAAAAATGTATGTTTTCTTTCTGATTTTTTTTTTTTTTTTAATGATTTTAGGATATTTTGTTACCTATGGTAGATATCTGTGGTGTCTACTCCAGACCAAAGAAAAACAGGCGAAAAAAAAAACGCTGATAGCATCATTTACGATTAAGGTATAGCTAATTTATTGTTTATTAATTTTAGTTGATGCATTTTATTCTAAGAAAATGCTGCACATTTATTGTCTCTGTTATGAAAAATCTTGCTCATAGGCATGTATTTAAAAGTTTATGCAATTCCAATTACTTTTTTTTACGGGCAACAAGTGGCAGTAATTTCCCTGATGGTAAGATTTCTTGAGGAAAATTTCAAGCTATGTTATCAACTTATAAAATGTGATTGTATATTTATGTACCTCCACTATGGAAAAAAACAGTTCAAAATAAACATTTATTGCAATAATCTATTCAA
Source organism: Maratus speculifer (assembly GCA_964019185.1). NCBI lineage: Eukaryota > Metazoa > Arthropoda > Arachnida > Araneae > Salticidae > Maratus > Maratus speculifer. The sequence continues at coordinate 231,580,489 of OZ025299.1, read as the reverse complement.
TCATAATCAAAAAATGCTTTTTTATGTTAATTTCTTTATAGTACTTTTATAATTACCGTATTTTCAGGTGTATAGTCCGCGGCTTATACAAGAAAAAAACCTTCCAAAAAGCCACTGCGGCTTATACACGGTGCGGGTTATACAAAGATTTTTTTTTTTAATTGGAAATCGTGATTTTTTTTTTCTACAACTTTTAAACCTCAAAAAATTTGAAAAAAATATAAAATTTTTTTAATTTTTTTCGCAATGCCGCAAAATTTAGAGAGTTCTCCCATGTTTGTAAAGGCTTTTTTTTTTACTGCTTAAATACTTATTTCTGGGTTTGGAAGAACTGTCGCAACTATCGCCTAGTATTGCACTGATAGATCTATAATAGCTACCATATATACTAGCGTATAGGTCGTGAAATTTTAGACAAAAAAAGAACATCAAAGTGGGGGGTCGACCTAAGTGCGAGACCCAAAAAAAATAAAATATAAATAAAATATCAGAAAATAATTTGCTAGCGAATCGGTGCTGCAGCACCCCATTGTGTTTGTAGAATACAAAATCCAAAAACCAGAACCCTTCCAACCTCGACGATTCTGAATTTAACATCATTTAAGATTTAGTTTACTTTAAAAAAAAAAATCTACCCTATCCTGTTGCAAAGAACAAAAGAAAGTGCGTGATTTATGTCATTTCGGAACGATTCAGAGCTGTCGATCTTTTCCGAAACGGTTCCAAGAAATCGTTCCTTTACATTTTGAGTCGTTTATATTTTTTATTTTGTATATTTTGAGTCGCTTATGAGTCGTTTAATTTCGGAACGAGTTCAAGGAATTGAACATTTCCGGAGTCGTTTCATTTCAGAAGAGTCCGAGGAATCGTTCCTTTTCAGAGTTGGTGCATTTCGGACCGATTCCGAGGATTCGATCCTTTTGTTAACCAATGACCTAAGATACATATACATTTTGAGTCTGAAATTTTGAATTTATCACAGTTTTTTTTTTTTTTTTTTTTTTTTTTTTTTTTTTTTTTTTTTTTTTAATTTTCAGAAAAATTCAGAAAAAAAAAAAATGTGCGTAAATGCCACATCACTTGAAATTTGATCTTAAAACACGTAAACACCGCAACATTTCTTCTGAAAATTACATTACTGAAAATCTTAATTAATTAGACGAATTACTGTAGGTATTATGCATCATGAAAAGTTTGGTAAATTTGTGTTAAAAATTAAGACTAATGGCTTCTAATTTCGAACCCTGATCGAAATATACGTTTGTAAACGGTGTATAGCCCGCGGTCTATACACCAATGCATCTCTGCGGATTATACATGAACTTTTTTTACTGCACTGGTCAATTTAAGGGTGCGGGTTATACACCCGAATATACAGTATTATATTTTCAAAGATTTTAACACACATAACTTGGTCATTTTAGATTGATTTATGCTCTTAAATTGACAGCAAGAATACAAAACAGAGCGTTTGAGATTGAAAAATCTAGAAAGTGTGTATTTTACATTTTTCTGTGAAATTTAAAGTCTCATAATTGTTTTGAATTTAGAACAAAGGCAGAAATGCAATTAAAAAACCATAAACTTAAACCATCTGTGCTGCATGAAATGACCACTCTTTTAGCCTAAGATGTCTCGAAGCTAATTGCTGCCCTTTTTCAAAACAAACGACCAGTTTTCATTTAACTAATGCATACAATAGATGCTCTCACAATTTTAAATGCAATATTTGCCCTTTAACTGAATCACTTTCTTGAGCAGAATTTTATTCAACAAAATCATAGATTCCAAGTAAGTCAAAAATATTTTTATATTAACTTTGATTTTGATTTATAAAAGCGGCTAATTGGCTTAACTAGTGATTCATTTAAGAGGCTATGTTTTAGCTCTGAGATGTTCTTACCCCCCCCCCCTCCCCTTTTTGCTTTCAAAGTACAACTGAGCAAGGTATATCAAAAAGTGTTAAATCAAGAATCAAATAAGTATTTATCTCAGGAAAAGTCTGTCCAATATGAAGTGTGATGTGAGACTACAATGTGCTGCTATACTAGCCTCACAATGAGCTTTCATACTGTTTATGAGAGTACCAATAAATTAACACCTTCATAAACAGTATGCGAGCTTGTTGTGTGAGGTTCTGAGATAAATGCTTTATCTCTGATTCATTATTTAATACTTTTTATATTAGCCTGTTTGTTGATTTACAATTACAATTTTTTTCCATAGTATTATGTTATATTCTTTCTTCCTTTGTAATGTACTTCTGTGCCAAATTTTGTAGCAACCCAGTGTCAGTAATTCAGCAGTTTTATGTTTATGACCTTAATTTTGAACATGATTATGCATAGTTATATTTTTAGTTTTTTAATGTACAATAAATTTTTAAATCCTTTATTAAAGTTATTTTTTAGATTATATCAGATTTTGTCAAAATTTAAACTAGGGATGCACAACCTGTGGCCCGCTGGCCAAAAGTGGCCCTCGATAGGTTAACGTGTGGCCCGCGAACTTCGTCAATTTAAAACAAGAAGAAAAAATTGCAATTTTTGTGCAAAAGTCGCAGAAAAATATCGTAAATTTCGACAATTTACCGCGGGAAATATAAAATTTCGTCAGTCACTTAAGAATCGCAAATTTCATAGATCGAGCACAGAAAAATGATTAAATTCATTGATCAAATGCAAAAAAACCGCACACTTCGTCCATCAAGTATGAAAAAATAGCGAATTTTGTGGATGAGGCTCGAAAAAAAAGCAAATTTAGCCGATCGGACATGGAAGAATCGCGAGTTTTGTCGATCAGACACAGAAAAATAGCGAATTTTGTCGGTCGGACGTGAAAAATCGCACATTTCATTGATCGGACAGGAAAAAATCGTCAGATTTGTTGATGACGCACGAAAAAATTGCAGATTAAACTCATCAGCTTAGGAAAAAACACGTGTTTTCTCAGTTTATTGCGTGAAAAAAACGCTAATTTCGTTGATTGAGGTCGAAAAAATCGCGAATTTGCGATGATGCGCTGGAAAATTTAATTTCGTTGATTGAGGTCGAAAAAATCGCGAATTTGCGATGATGCGCTGGAAAATTTAATTTCGTTGATCATTGTTATGAAGGAATCGTGAGTTTTGTAAGTTTATCAGGAAAAAAAAATCGTGCGTTTAATCTTGGCGCGTAAACAAAATGCAGATTTCGTCAAATTTACTCTAAAATCGAGAATTTCACTGATTGAACTCGGAAAAAAATGCAGATTTCATCAGTTAAAGGCGAAAAAAACGCAAATTTCGTCGATCGGACATGGAAAAATCGCGAATTTTATCGATCTCACGCGGAAGAAATGCAAATTTCGTCGATCAGGCGAAGAAAAATCACGAATTTCATCGATTGGATCCGCAAAAATCGCAAATTTTGTCGAACAGGTTCGTAAAAATTGCGAAATCTGTCGATAAGATTTGTAAGTAATGAGAAATTCGCTTATTTGGTATGGATGAATTGCGAATTTTATCAATCATGCGAGAAAAAATTACGAAATTCGTCGATCAGCTTCGTAAAAATCGCGAATTTCGGCAATCGGCTTCGTAAAATTCGCGAATTTTGCTGGTCAGGCTCGGAAATAGCATGAATTTTCTCGATCGGCTACAAAAAATGCGAATTTTGACGATCAGGCTCCAAAAAATCGCAAATTTCGTCGATCAGCTTTGTAAAGATCGCGAATTTTGTCAATCGACTGCGAAAAATCGTGAATTTGCAGATCGGTTTTATAAAACATTACTAATTTTCTTGATCAGGCCGGAAAATTTGTCAGTTTTCTTAATAGGCTTGCTAAAAATCGCAAATTTCGTCGATCATGCGAAGAAAAATAGCGAATTTCGCCGATCAGCTTTGTAAAGATCACGAATTTCGTCCACCGACTTTTAAAAAATCGATAATTTCGTCGACCACGTGCAGAAAATTTTAAAATTTCTCCGATCAGCCACGGAAAAATCGCGAATGTTACCCATCATGTGAAGAAAAATTCGCGAAATTCGTCGATCGGCTTTGGCAAAATCGCATATTTGCCGATTGGCTTCGTAAAAATCGCGTATTTTGTCGTTCAGCCGCAGAAAAATCGCTAGTTTTATCGAGCAGGCGAAGAAATATCACGAATTTTGCCGATCAACTTTCTAAAAATTGCAAATTTCGTCAATCGGCTTCGTAAAAATCGCGAATTTCGTCGATCGACTTTGTAAAAATCACGAATTTCGTCGACAGGTTTTATAAAATTTGTACATATTGTCGATTGGTTTCGTAAAAATCGCGAATTTTCTCGATTGGTATCGTAAGAATCATAAATTGTATTCATCAGGTACTGAAAGATCGAATTTTTCTCGATCAGTTTCGTAAAAATGGCGAATTTTGTCGATCACTTTCGTAAAATGCCCAAATTTGGTCGATCATGCATGGATAGCTGCAAATTTTGTTGATCGGGCGTGGAAAAATCGGGAATTTCAGTGATGAAGCACGGAAAAATCTTGTTGATCGGCTCTTTCCCTCTCCTTCGTTCATAAAGTTCACTTTTTTTTAAGCACTTTTAATGAAACAAAATTTTCTCTCCTGAATAAAGTCAAGGAATATTATTACATCTTGTGAATAATCCTTGCTATATCTGTTATGTATACAAACATAAAAACTGCTGATATATACCTACCCAGTGAATTGGATTTTTTGATTGGTTAAGCGAGCCTAAAAGGGTATCCCCAACTTCCTTTGAAAACTTATTATTTTTTATCCAATTAATAAACCACAGATAACCTTCGAAAACGAATTCTCTCCATGTTATTGATGTGGCCCTCGACCGCCCAGACGTATTTGTAAGTGGCCCTTCTTTCGAAAAGGTTGTGCACCCCTAATTTAAACTGTATATACTTATGTTGTTAAGCAAATCTCTGCTACTTTTATTTCTATTTTTGGTCTATACCTTTATAATAATTAATAAGCTTATTGGTGAAAACTAATTTATGTCTATTCCTTAACTACTTTTCCTTATTTTTGAGCAATAATGAATGTTGCATTATAATATATACCGATGTGAGCCATAATTATCGAAACAATATGCTGTCTTCTTAAATATTGTGCTTAGTAAAATACTTCCAATTGCAAAATTTCATTCAAAATAATGTGAAAATTTTGATAAGATAAGTGGTAATTCCATGGGGGGAGGGGGGGGAGGCCTGTTTGAAAAAATACGAAGATTAAATTTTAATATCCCCGCTCCCCCCCCCCCCCCAGGATAAAAATTCCAATTAGGGAAACTTCCCTTATTCAGTCCCGAATTATACACAAAAAATTGTATCTTCATATCTGCAAAACTCAGAGTTATACCCATTTAAATAATTCATCAGGTTTTAAGGGACACAAATTGAAATGCATACAATTCAAGAAATAATGTTGCTTTAACAATTCTAGGAATTTTTCAAAGAGGCAACACTATTCTATACAAAGGGTACATTACATTTATTTTCAAACAGGGAATACTTCAAAAAAAAGGGCACACTTGTACTTTGTTCCACTAAAATATTTTGAACTGCTTTGTTTAGAGTTCCCTAAAATTTGCGATATTTTCCCAGAATCAATTAAATTGCCACAAGACACAAGAGAAATGTTAAAAAGGGTCATTGGGCACATTGGAAATGTTTAAAAGAGCCACCGGACCCATAAAAGAAATTAAAAGGACCACCAGGCACTGCGCCCTGATAAAATGGTTTAGAGTTAACACTATATATAATGTGATCTGCAGTGAGAGTATCAGAGCTCAATGCTTTTGGACACAGGATGTTGTTAGACATGGTTAAGTTTTGGAATAATATAGCAGTTTATATTTTTCAAACACTTACATTTTTTAACAATCCAAATTATATTATATTTGGACGTATCTTTTTTCAGTTATATCACTGCAGCTGATGATGTACCTATCTTATACTTCTTTCTTTAATGCTTTAGTGTTAACTCAAGAAAAAGGGCCGCCGGGTGGGAATTTTCTAAAAAGGGGACACTATTCTGTAAAAAGGGTACACTTGTACCTTGTTCACCCAAAATATTTTGAACTGGTTTGTTTAAAATATCCTAGAATTTGCATTATTTCTCCATGATCAATTCAATTGACGCTGAGCACAAATGAAATTTAAAAAAAGATCACCAGATGCATCAGAAGGATTTAAAAGAGCCACCAGGTACATAAAAGAAATACAAAATGCTGTCAGGTGCTGCACCCTGCTAAAGCAGTTTAAAGTCGACACTATACTTATTATATTTAAGTAAAATTTAAAATTGTCATTAATTTTTTTTTAATATACATTATGTATCTGATTATTATTTTTTTTCTTTAGAAGGATGACAAATTTCAGACAAAAGCTGAAGAATGTGCCAGCCTCTCGATCACCAAGTGCAATAGTATTCATTAAAGACATGCTAATCGCCTATGTTGCTGTCCTGTATTGTTAGCAGTTATTAAGTAAAACCTCAGCAGGTGTAATGGAGTTATGAACTGTACTGTTATCGATCGATTACATTTTGAAACTAAATTATCCTCTGCAATATATGTGAAAGCAATGGGACCATTAGGAGTTCCTGTGTTCGACCAGCATAATTATAAACTTTGAATAAAGCCATAATTGTTTTAGCCCTGCTAAAATGTAATTTTCAAAAGATAAAATGTGAAGCAGTTTGAATGTATCTTATTTAAAGATAATAAAAGTTGTGAACTAATTTGAATAATGGGCTAAAGTTTAAATTTCCGTTGTTGTTATTGTTATACATAAGTAATAATTGAAAAAAAACTTCAATATTTTTATTAAACTTCTGTGAAATTGTATGTTATTTTATTTTTTATGTCATATATCTTTTATTTTTTTTTTTCTTAATTTTTTACATTTTAATCCATGAAGTATGATCTCTAGGAAGTTTTATAATTATATCCAGGGTTTTGAAAGATCATTAAAAAAAAAAAAAAAAAAAAAAAAAAAAAAAAAAAAGAAAAAAAAAAAAAAAAAAAAACCTAATGGATCTAACAAAAAGATTTGTATAGCTGTAACAACATAAAAAAAATTCCTTCAGGTTTCAACTGTGGTACTTGTTGGTAAATAGCAGATCTTGTATGATTAAGTAAGTGCTTATAATTCGACTTAAGAATAAATATTCACATGTATTAGGCAAAAAAATACAAAACCATCTGATAGACCAAAAATTAAACATAGCATAATGGTGAATTAATTGAAATTATATTAGAAGAATAATTTTTATTGCTTGTTACAATCAGCATTAAGAGTAAATTTATTTTGTTTTGATTTTGGGTGTACATTTGCTTACCTCAAATTAAACAGCTATTCAAATTTTACAATTTATGAATTGAGTGAACTCAAAGTCAACATTAATCCAATTAACTCAATGTTCTGCTTACATTGAATTCTTCAATTCACGAAGCTTTTTAAAAGTGAATGACTGTGAACATTTTTATTGTTTTTATGGAAGGGGGGGGGGAGATAATTTTTTCCTCTGTTGCATGACATTTGATCTACGAGTTTGCTGTGTACTATACATTTTTATACAATTTATTTATTTATCTAATATTTGTAATGTAAGTTTTCTCTTTTAAAAGAATAAACCTTGATCTTGATATACAAGCTTGCATTATTCAGCTATGTGTTAGAGAAATATATCCACCATGTGTCAGGTAAGCTAGAAGTTGCAACAGGATATGCAAATCTTTTGGGTGTACATTTGTTTCTTAAAAAAATATGTTATATTGTTGGCATTGTTAAATCTGCATTATTCCCAATTCTCTATCATCTGCACTTTCTTTTCAGATTTAAACAAATGAAAATTGCTCTATGAGGTTTGTAAGAAAAAAATAATAAATTAGCAAATCCATATTTAGTGAATTTTCAAAGAAATGGTTAGTTATTTAAGAATTCTAATGCAGTTCATTATTTAAAAGAACAGTTTTTATATTGAAGCTCGTGATCAGAAACCAATAAATAGATTGTACTAAATGGCATAGTAGAATCTGTGTTTAAGAAATTAAACAATCAATAAAATTATTCTGTGTAAACTCTTTTTTTTTATTTTTTTTTACATTATTAATTCTCTATAAATTATTAATTTCAACAATCGATGTTGTTAATTTTAATGTTTTATTTGTATGCTATATTTTCCTGCGGTATTTTTAACTTTTATTAATAATTATATTGTGTATAATTTTGCTCTAAATTATTAAATTGTTTTCACAATGCAGTTTAAATTTTTGTAATAATTAGATTCAAACAAAAAATTGTAAACAAAATTATGATCTAAAATCCATCAATCTTTTAGCCTCAATTTTGGCAAATTTGACAGAGACAATACAATATATATTCTTTTTCACTGCATACTGACATCAGGCTTTTCCAGTTTAATCTCAAATTAGTTGTCTGAGCATTTAAAATATTTTATTGGAGCATTACAGGAATGCATGCAACATTTTGTCCGTTTAAAAGTAATGCCCACCTCAATAAACAAATTGTCTAAAATGGTTAATGTGTAAATATTTTTGGTCATAAAAAACTTCATTGAAAATATATGTGCACTTGCAGAAACTATGTAGAAAAATTGTATAAAAGAAAATTTTTTAAAATATGTTCGGAAAAGTGTGCTAGAATGTGTACTAGAAAAAGATCAGTATTCCACAAGCATTCTAAAAAGTGTTCCATAAGCATTATAAAAAGTGTTCCAGAAAGTGCGCTGAAAAGTGCTCCAAAAAAGGTGACAAAATGTGTTCCAAAAAGTGTTCTCAAATGTGTTCTAGAAAGTGTGCTGGAAAGAAATAAGCATTCTATATGTGTTCTAAAATGTGTTCTGAAAAGTGCGCTAAAAAGTGTTCTAAAAAAGGAGACAAATATGTGTTCTGAAAAGCATTCTCAAATGTGTTCCTTCAGTATTCTGAGAAGTATTCTAAAAACTGTTCCAAAAAAGTGTTCTAAAAAAGGAGACAAAATAAGTGTTCTAAAAAGTGTTCTGAAAAGTGTTTTAAGATTTGCAGTGTAGTAACATTCATTTTTTAAAAAATTCTGGGTCGAAAAAGAATTGTTTGATCCGCGGCTTATACACCCGAAATTACGGTATATTTACGAGATTTAGAGGGCGGACAAACAAACATTTTTTAACTTTGTTGGAAAGTGTTTAAAAGGAATCCGTTTTCTCCTCGCTTTTTTCTTGTTTTAGACTTGGTTCCGTTAGCCAAGAAAAAAAAAAAAAAATGTTTTCATCGTCCTATTTCTTTAATCCGGGTGAACGCGCGCTTACTCAGGGTATGAATGGTTTTAACTTTGTCACCAATAAAATCAAATTATTTTAGTCTCTTTATTTAGACGGAGAAAATTCTTACAAATTTTATGATAAAATAAGTTGAAGATTACTTAAAAAAAAAATTAGTGGTTGCAAATGTAAAAACCATGCGCACTCCGGGCCTTTTAGGCCCTGCGCGCGTCCTGCCGGGTTAAAATTTAAATTGGTTATAAATATAGCTGGTTTTGAGCTTTCTTTAAAATTTCATGAAAAAAATATGGGTATTTTAATAATGAGAACCTAAGTTTGAAACAAGTGAAATCGTGCCAAAACAAGCCCTAGTTTTAAGCATTTTTGTCGGAATTTTCACACATATTATTTTGGAAGAAATATTTTGAAATAATGTCCGAACGTTCCGGAATTTTTCTTGGGGATTTAAATCTAATCTGCAGAGCTCTGAAAAGATTGTATCTAAATATAGACATTTAGTTACTTTTACCGTAGAAATATGATTGTTTCTGCAAGGTGCAAATTGACCTGAGGTCGCGAATTTTTATTAAAGCTTTAAAATTCGCATTTTTGCGACCGCCAACCCTGAATCAAGCTCGTACTATTCCTAGTACTATTCCTAGTGAATATTTTCTATTTCTAAAGAAAAACTAACTTTAACCGTTCTTCATTTGTTCCGTTGTTTGTTGTGCAATTGGTATTTTGTACTGACGATGCTTTGCGGGTAGCTTGGCGAAACGTTTATTTTTTATTATGTTTAATTTTCTGTAAAATTCTTTTTTAGTTTTAACTGCATTCAAGTCTGTCTTAGTTTAATTTATTTAATCTTTTAAACTCATTTAAGATTAAACTTTTTTTATTTGCTGACCCAGAGTAAGTATTTAGTAGCCCAGAGTAATTATTTGTAATATACTCATATGATATTACAAATTAAAAAAAATCATTCGAGTTTTTAAAATAAAATAATAATAATAATAATAATAATGAATTAGAGCTGTCACGTGATGCGCACATTATTGGACAGAACTTTCACAAATGCTTTGCTTCAAACAAGAAATCTTCTGTAATTATGAAGCTGTATTTTTTTCTTTTACTATGTGCTCAAACACCATACTAATTATTTATTGTATTAATTGTTTGAAAAAAAATGTACAAGTAATTAAATTTTTATTAGATGTCACGTGCAGTACATTCTTGTCATGTGTGGGATAACATACGAATTTCTAATTTTAAGCCAAAAGATAAGTTGCTTACTTATTAAAAATTTAACTTTCATTTTTTAAGAAAGTTTCTCCATTAACATGAAGAAATATGTATAAAATACAAAATATGTATTTTTTAAATTAAATTTTCATGAATAGAAATTATATGAAAAATAATTATTATTTCATTGAAATAATAAAAGCACAATTTTAATGACAAAACAAGTTTTATTGTTTTATTTTAGAAGTTTGAATGCATAGTTCTATATATCTTCATCTTTAATAACAGCCTGTACAGTTTGCAACAATTTTTTCAAAAATATCTTTCGCTATTTCGTCATGTTTGTGTGAAGTTTCATCGCGATATTTGGACCATTTGATGCAACATGTCATCTATCGCTGACCTTTAATTTCTCAACTGTTGGTCGCAGATAAACAGTCACCGCAAAAAAATCTTGACATTTGCGATTTCAGATGTTTTGTTAAATATCTAGAAATATACATGAGGAATGACTCTAAAACTCCAGATATATAAACAAAATAATACTGGTCATAATATTTTCGAGAAGATTTTTTTTCCAAAATCCAATAGGGGACCTTCAACAAATTGAAAAAGAACGAATATCTTTTGATAACTCTGTCAAAACTAATCTAAGAAAAGCATTCAAACTGAAGATTATGATTAAGTGTCTTATGGCAGTAAATTGTGTTCGTATTTATGCGGATAGCATGTATACTCGTAGAAAAATTAAGGTTTTTATAAAAACGGTCCCAAATTTTGCAAAGTTTTTTGCTTATAATTTGCAGAGTTCTTAATAAAAAACAATGTTCTTTTCAGAAAATATGAGAAACAACCTTGTACATAACACCCTGTAATCAAAATTAAAAAATATTAATAATTGTATGAAAAATGAGCAAGTGTACTAAATAAATTTTCACTGCGCATGCGTCAACTTTATAAAAAAAAAAAATTTCATTTGCATATTGTGTTAGCTAAATGTATAGAGCAACTTTTGTTAAAGTTTCAAAATCATAGCTTGAAAATTCTGAAAGTTATTGTCGATAGAATAAGATCAAAATACGATATTCCCAAAATGAAACAAAAAAATGAGGGGCTGTATCCATATTCCATTGATTAGTGTCTACACAGTATTGCACGCACTACACTGGTGTCCAAAATTTAAGCATAATTGGTAATTAAGTAATTATTTTTAAGTAATGAAAGAAATATGAATCGGAATGTTCTGAATCTCCAGGTGTGTAAACAAAATAGTACGCGTCACATATTTTAGCGAAGAGTTTTCCCCGAAATCGAACAGGGGACCGTCAACAAATTGAAAAAGAACGAAGATCTTTTGGATAACCCTGTCAAAACTAATGTAGCAAAAGCGTTCAAACTGCACATTATGATTAATTGGCTTATTGTTATGTACTGTGTTAATTTTTACTAGGATAGCATGTATACTCGTAGAGAAATTAAGGTTTTTATAAAAACAGTCCTAAATTTTTCAAAGTTTTTTGCTTATAGTTTGCAGAGTTCTTATTATAAAATAATGTTCTTTTCTGAAAATATGACAAACATCATTGCACACAATACCCTGTCATCAGAATTTAAAAATAATAAAAATTGTATGAAAAATGAGTATGTTTAGTAAATAATTTTTCATTGCGCATGCGTCAACGATATGTAAATGTCATTTCCATATTGTGTTAGCTAAATGTATAGAGCAACTTCTGTAAAAGTTTCAAAAACATAGCTTGAAAATTCTGAAAATGGGAGCCTATAGAATCAACTCAAAATTCGTTATTCCTAAAGGAAGCAAAAAAATCAGGGGTTTTACCTAAATATAGTTGTACGTGCAATATTGTGTAGGCACTAAACAATGGAATATGGATACAGCCCCTCATCTTTTTGCTTCATTTAGGGAATAAAGGATTTTGATCTCATTCTATCAACGATAATTTTCAGAATTTTTAAGCTATGTTTTTGAGACTTTCACAAAAGTTGCTCTATACATTTAACTAACATAATATGCAAATGAAATTTTAATAGCGTTCACGCATGCGCAGTAAAAAATTATTTAGTAAACCTGCTCATTTGTCATACAATTTTTATTATTTTTTAATTTTGATGACAGGGTATTGTGTACAATGATGTTTGTCATTTTTTCAAAAAAGGACACTACTTTATATTAAGAACTCTGCAAATTATAAGCAAAAAAACTTAGAGCTGTTTTTATAAAAACCTTAATTTCTCTACGAGTGTACATGCTGTCCTTGAAAAATTAACACAGTACATTACAATAAGCCAATTAATCATAATGTGCAGTTTGAACGCTTTTGCTACATTAGTTTTGACAGGGTTATCCAAAAGATCTTCGTTCTTTTTCAATTTGTTGACGGTCCCCTGTTCGATTTCGGGGAAAACTCTTCACGAAAATATGTGACGAGTACTATTTTGTTTACACACCTGGAGTCAGGCCCTGATTATCGCAGGGGCACGCGGGGCACGTGCCCCGGGTCTTCGATTTCAGGGGGCCCCAAACTCACTCTTAGTATTTAATAAAAAATGCAGTTTAAAATAAATTTCTTTTTACCTTTTATTTTTGTTTTCATATTTTTCGCCACTTGTTTGTCTTGTCTGTTAAGTTATCTTATAAAGGTTCTCTACTTCTACTAAAATGACGTTAAAATGTGGTTTCAAATAACGTCAGAATGTGACATTTGGAGGGCTACTGTGATTGGTACCTGAAAGAATTGTGGGTGGGGTTGGAGGTCAACTAGATGATACTGATTGGCGGATGAAACGATCATCCGTTGATTGCATTGAAACTTAATTTTTACTAACAACAAGATGTCTTGTCAACAATGAAAATATCCTTAACATAAACGAACTGTGATGTTTGTAAAATTCAGGATTTAGTATCAACAATGCTTCAGCCAACCCTAAAAAACATAATGCCGAAGAAGAAAAATTATATATCCGTAACTGCGTAGTAACTGTGTGCGTAACTGTCTAGTTTGTTGATTATGACACCACGTTTATCTCGTCTTTTGCGGCTTATCGATCGTTTAAGATTTTGATACTTTTTGATGCATGTCAAGTTTTGTTCATCGATATATAATATACTAAAATAATTAGTTGATTTTAAATTTTACCTACGCGAAAAATTGTTACTGTCTATATTTGCGTTTATTTATAAAAAAAAAATTCTGTGGCGGTAAACCATGCTGTCTGCACGACCGAAACAAAAGTCTGGCTCAAGCAAAAGAAAATTGCAGAAATCTCGAAATGAGGATAAAAAGAAAATGGCTAAATTTATGATAAATTACACAAAAAAAGATGAATCATTCAATGATGGCCATACAAAAGACCCATCCGAAAATGATGATCTAGAAATTAACTCAGCCTCAACATGTGGCTCTTCAGAAGTTTGTGAAATCTCAACCTCAACCAATGATGCTTTGAAAATTGATAAGATTTTAGAAATTAACTCCGTTTCAACATGTGGCCCATCAAAAATTGACGAAGTGTTTACAAATGATGTTTCTGAAATTAACTCAGATTCAACATGTGGCATTTCAGAAAGTGAAGTAAATGAAATTTTTGAAAATAATGCTACATTTGAAGAAAACACAGGGGCAAATAATTCGGTGATTGCTACTGCTGAAGATCCGGACCATTTGATTAGATCGGAAATTATTAAGGATAGTATGGAAACACAAACACGTACTAATTTTTCTATTGAAGTAAAAGTAAGCAACAATTTCTCCTACAATCAGGATCCTGGCACATGGGGTATTGTTAGTGACGATATGATTGAATATTTTATTAATAATCCTCCTGAGAAAAATATAAATATGTTAGCAGAAACATCTAAAAAAATTGGTGGAAAAAACAGGCTTCTGACGGAAAATAATTTTTATCGCCTAAAACAGAATGGCGAAAGGATTGTTAGAGATTGGCTTATTTTGTCACCATCCAACAAGTGTTTATTTTGTTGGATTTGTAAATTATTTGCATCGAATAACAGTAAACTAGCCACTTGTGGATTTAATGACTGGAAACATGTCACAATTAGACTTTCTGAACACGAAAATTCCCTTTCTCATAGGAGTTGCCTTCTAAAAATGGCACAAAGGCTTAAAGTTTCTGGGAGAATAGATTCTGTCATCGTTTTGGAGTTCAAAAATGAAGTGACCTATTGGAGAGAAGTCTTAAGACGAGTAATTGAAACTGTAAAGTTTTTATCAGCAAGGGGCAAGCCTTTCTTTGGCGATGATGAAACTATCGGATCAATTCACAACGGTAATTTTTTAGGTTGCCTTGAACTAATAGCAAAATTTGATTCTTTTCTTTCTGCACACCTGGCAAAGTATGGTAATCCTGGAAGAGGAAATACGAATTATATGTCTTCCACTAGTGTGGATGAGTTTATTCGATTAATGGCCAAAAAAGTATTGGACAATATTGTAGTAGAAGTAAAAAGTGCTAAGTATTTTTCTATAATCGTTGATTCGACTCCTGATGTAACACATTTGGATCAACTTTCTTTTGTATTAAGATATGTTGATAAGGAGCATAGTCCTGTTGAAAGGTACATTAAATTTATACCAATCTATGGACATGGAGCGGAATATCTAACTGAAACCGTTCTTTCTTCCTTAAAAGATTTGGATCTTGATATTAGTTTTTGCAGGGGGCAAAGCTATGACAATGCATCAAATATGGCAGGTAAATATTCTGGGCTGCAAGCCAGAATTAAAAACATTAACCCTCTTGCAGAATTTATACCTTGCAGTGCACATTCCTTAAACCTTGTAGGAGTTCATGCTGTAGAATCGTGCACTACTGTCTTGAAATTTTTTTCTCTTCTCCAAGAACTGTATAACTTTTCTTCAATTTCTACTTATCGCTGGCAGCTTCTGCACGAAAGCTTAACTCACACTATAAAGAGCTGTTCTTCAACAAGATGGTGTGCTAATGCCGAGGCAACGAAAACCCTCAGAAAAAATTATTCTGAAATCCTTAATATTTTGCAAGATCTTAGCAATGATAGAGAACAGAAAGCCAGTACCAGACTTGAGGCTGCCTCTCTACACAAAAAATTGTTAAAAACAGAAACTGTTTTGAATATCATCATTTGGGACACAATTTTACAGCGTATAAACAAAACCAGCAAGCTTCTGCAAGATTCTTCAGCAAACATTGGTCAGTTTAATTCATTATTCCATTCGTTAATTGAATTTGTAAAAAATGTTAGAGAAAACTTTGATTTATATGAAAAAGAAGCTATGAATCTACTACCAGTGCCATTATCATATGAAGCTACAAGAAAAAAATTTACACCTCGAAGTAAATGTCTTGATGATGTAGGTAATTCTGAAGTTCAGTTTGAGCCTCGTGACAAATTCATCAAAATGTGTCATTATGTTTTGTGCGATAGCTTAATAAGTGAACTTTCTATCCGCAAAGAACCATATGATAGATTATCTCAGAAATTTTCTTGTCTAATAAATTTGAAGGATAATCCATCTCTTCATGAAACTGCTAAATCTTTGCAGTTAGATTATGCTACAGACCTGGATGCAGATTTTCCTGATGAATTGATGCAATTCAGTCATTTTGTAGAGAAAGGCGACAACATTACAGAAATCCTCAAAATATTACACGATAATCTATATTTATCTTCAGGATTTCCAAATGTGGAGACTATCGCCAGAATATTTTTAACAATGCCATTATCAAATTGCACTGCTGAAAGATCTTTTTCTTTATTAAAAAGACTGAAATCTCCCCTGCGTTCATATTTGCAGCAAGATAAACTGTCATCCTTGGCTTTGTTATGTATAAATAATGACATAACACAAAAACTACAATATGATGATATAATTGACAGTTTTGCAAATGCTAAAACTAGAAAAAAACCCCTTATTTACTAAATCAATTTCTTATAATTTACATATATTATACCTCTTATAATTTATATATAATTTACATATATATACATATATTATATAATTTACATACACTATCTACCAAAAAGTATTTGTACACTTTCAGTTTTTGACATTTTGTCAAATATTTAAAAATATACTGGTCGGATTCTTTTGGAACTTCAGAAATATAAAGATTATGTTTAACTTTATATTTATTTACATTCATTTGTTAAGCGGGTAATTAGGGGGCCGGCAAATAAACAAAGAATAATAGAAATATTTGGGATCGCCCTGTACATGAAAATGCACGAAACGACTTATCGCTTTAGAATACAAATATATGAATACAGTAGAATATGTACACTAATTTTTGTGAGAATAGCATGTATATTTATGGCGATAGAGCGATTTTTTTGAAAAATTCAAAAAATTCTGGTATGTTTTTTGTTTATATCATAGAGGGTTTTTGACCAAATTTAACGCAAATTTCAGAAAAATTGGCAAAATGCAGTAGAAAAATGTAGCGCAATTGGAATATAAATATATTAAATATTTTATGAAATATGAGTAGTTTTATGAAATAAATTTTATCTGCGCATGTGCGAACGATAAAAACAATTCTTTTCCAACATTTAATAGTCAATTCTATGGAGTAACTTATAAAAAAAATCCAATGAAATACCGTGAAAATTCAAAAAGATATCATTATTATAAGTAAGCTGTTTTTACATTGCTCTCTAAAAACGGCTGAATGATAAGGGATTCTCCACAAATTGACATTTTTTATTGACTGACTTTTAGGAAAAAATTAGTATTTAATGTATACAATATCTAATACAATATTTCTGTTAATAAGTATCTTGACATCTGTGATGGAAAAGAATAAAAGCCCTTTTCCTTTTCTATCACAGGTGTCAAGATACTTATTAGCAGCAATATTGCATTCATTAAATAGTACTAAATTTTTTCCTAAAAGTCAGTTAATAAAAAATGTCAATTTGTGGAGAATCCCTTATCATTCAGCCGTTTTTAGAGAGCAATGTAAAAACAGCTTACTTAAAATAATGATATCTTTTTGAATTTTCACGATATTTCATTGGATTTTTTTTATAAGTCACTCCATAGAATTGACTATTAAATGATGTAAAAGAATTGTTTTTATCGTTCGCGCAAGCGCAGATAAAAATTATTTCATAAAACTACTCATATTTCATAAAATATTTAATATATTTATATTCCAATTGCGCTATATATTTTTTAATAGATTTTGCCAATTTTTCTGAAATTTGCGTTAAATTTGGTCAAAAACCCTCTATGATATAAACAAAAAACATACCAGAATTTTTTGAATTTTTCAAAAAAATCGCTCTATCGCCATAAATATACATGCTATTCTCACAAAAATTAGTGTACATATTCTACTGTATTCATATATTTGTATTCTAAAGCGATAAGTCGTTTCGTGCATTTTCATGTACAGGGCGATCCCAAATATTTCTATTATTCTTTGTTTTTTTGCCGGCCCCCTAATTACCCGCTTAACAAATGAATGTAAATAAATATAAAGTGAAACATAATCTTTATATTTCTGAAGTTCCAGAAGAATCCGACCAGTATATTTTTAAATATTTCACAAAATGTCAAAAACTGAAAGTGTACAAATACTTTTTGGTAGATAGTGTATATGTATTATATAATTAATATATAATTTACAACTCTGATAATTCTCACTCTGCAGTTTCTCAATATGTAAGTACCTTTATTTTTTATGTTATAGTTTTCCTTAGTTACAAATTACAATTCAAAACAAAAAATAAAATCCTTTATTGGTCAATGTGGTTGTTAAACTCACATGAATTAAATCTAATAATTCTCAAAGTATTTATCATACAATTGTGTATTATTACTTGTGTATCTGTATGAGTATGCTTGTGTTCTACTCATTTTCTGTCATAACAAAGTTTAAAGTATTAGGTATATCCTTGCATTTGCAAAATATAAATGTTAAATCTTTGGTAATTCACAAGAAGGTAAAAAATTTCATGTTAATTTTTCCATACCTGCACATAAATTGTATTTTCAGTGTTTTTTAATGACTATTGATTGTGATTTATCTGGCAAATCTGCAATTCATTTTTTTTTTTTCCTCCCAAAGAGACTTGAAACAGACCATAAAAACTTTCTTTGTTTGATGTGTTGCGTTGAAATGAGGAATTTGTAAAATATTTATCATCAATTTGTACATTCTTGTATCTTTGAGCTTAGGTTTTACATAGTTTGTTATATACAAAAAAAAAAAAAAGGTAGTAATTCTTATACTTTTGAAACTATGTGTGTTTAAATCTTCAGTAAGTCACAAAAAGTTTTTATTTATTTATTTTTTAAATTTACATTATAATCTCTGTATAAATTCCATTTGCGGTGTCGAATTTTAATGAGGGTAGATTGGGAATGATTTGGCAAACCTGTAAACTCTTTAATTTTTTTCGACTTTAAAATGACTAGAAAAATCTTTTCCTGATTAATGTGTGAGTTAAATTTGAATGAAATGAGTAATTTGTTAAATATTTCTCATCAGTTTGTACATTCTTGTATCTTTATGTTTTTGCTCTTTGTATTTTATGTTATATACAAAATTTTAAAGTATTATAATTTTCATTGTCAATTCATAAGAGTTAAAGTTTTGGCAAGACACAAAAAATTAATAAGTTGAGAAATATTGGAAAAATAAATTTTCTATACCTACGGTAACACAGCTCTTACCCTATAGCATACTGAAAAATTTTGGGGAAATTTTTATGTAGATTGGAGGAAATGTTGGGAGCAGAGACATTTTCTGCATTCTGGTGAGCTCTTTTTAGATTTTCATAGCAATGTTTTTTATTTAAAAGTTAAGGCACTCTTTTCAAGACAACAAGCTGCTAATTTTTATGATGCAAACAATTTTTTCAATACAGAAAAGAATAAAGACATTTACTTCTTATCTAGGGGGGAGGGGGGGAGATTGTTTCTGCTTAACAAAGATGCTATTTTCTAAGCCAAAGTATAAGTATGATGCAACATCCTTCGGAAACTGGCAAAACTCGGTAAAAATTACAACTAAATAAAACTTTTACATCATATGTGTAAAATGTAAATTTTGAGATATAAGTCTTGTGCGAAAGAGGGGCCCTGAAATATAAGGGGGGGGGGCTGTCATAGCTGTGTGCCCCAGGCCCAGAACTAATTTGATCGGGCTCTGCCTGGAGTTTCAGCACATTCCGATTCATATTTCTTTCATTACTTAAAAATAATTACTTAATTACCAATTATGCTTAAATTTTGGACACCAGTGTACTTACTATATTTGGATACAGCTTCTCATCTTTTTGCTTCATTCTGGGAATAACGGAATTTGATCTTCTTTAATCGACAATAGCTTTCAGAATTTTCAAGCTATGATTTTGAAACTTTGACGCATGCGCAGTAAAAATTTATTTAGTAAACCTGCTCTTTTTTCAGACAGATATTAATATTTTTTTATTTTGACTACAGGGTATTATGTACAATATCTTTTCTCATATTTTCTGAAAAGAACATTTTTTCTAAATTAAGAACTTTGAAAATTATACGCAAAAAACTTGGCAAAATTTGGGACCATTTTTATAAAAAACCTTAATTTCTCTACGAGTATACATGCTATCCGCTTAAAAATTAACACAGTTTATAACCATAAGCCACTTAATCTAAATCTGCAGTTTGAACGTTTTTAGTACATACGTTTAACAGGGTTATTCAAAAGATATTCGTTCTTTTTCAATTTTTTGACGGTTCCCTATTAGATTTTGGAAAAAATTCTTCCCGAAAAAATATGACCTGTACTATTTTGTTTATACATCTGGAGTTTCGGAGTTATTCTTTATGTATATTTTTAGATATTTAACAAAACGTCTGAAATCCCAAGTGTCAAGATTTCTTTTGCTGTGACTGTATAGTTTCAGTTAAAAAAATGTTTTAAATGAGGTAAATATTTATATTGTGGCATTATTTAAAGTAAAAAACAATTTTATAAAAATTACGAAATCTAACCTTTTATACGGTCCCCCAATCTCTATAGTTATACTTAGTAAAAGTTTACACATATCATACATATATACCACAAAAATTTTGATTTCTGTACTACAAAAATTGACAGAGTTATTAAATATCAAAGTTTGAGATTTTAACATATAATTTTGTCTTTCAGTATGGGATCAGTTAACAAAGAATCAAGGTAATTGGAGATCGAAATCAGGGTGCAATGTCCTTTTTACGGCGAAACCACTTTTAGCCGGTAAAACCAAAGAGGGATATTTCATCTAAAAAAATTAGCTGACTTTTAGGGATCGTATACAAAGCGAAGAATGAAACATCGAAATTAAACAGAAAAATAAATATCAATTTATTATGTTATCAGAAAACGGTCTTCTATACATAAAAAACTCCAATATTATCAAATGCCGGAATCTAACAAAGAAACTGCTCAAAGTGATCTCCATCTCCATCTGTGTCAATGCGCAGTTGAATGCGTGACAGTCCTTGTATTGAGGTCGGGACACGTTGGAGCATATGTATCATAGGCGTAACCAGCCTTTTGAACGGGGGGGGGGGGGGGGGGGTACCCAGATTTTTTAATCCGGACCTGTTGGGTACAAACAATATTTTATATAATAAAACCTGTTAAAACGGAATCTCATAAAACTGCTTGAATTTCCGTTTTAAACAAGTTTTTATCTTAGAAGATATAATTGTGTGGTATTTCTTTTTAAAAAGGGCCCAAACACAATTTTGTTTTTGTGAGGGGTATTAAAAGAGGTTCAAAACTAAATCTAATGGTAAAAAAAAAAAAAAAAAAAAAAAAAATATATATATATATATATATAAATTTTCTTAAAGCAGTGATATTAGACAGAGATTGTGTGTGGACTACAGATGAGTTCGGGCTTGTTTTCAGGGCCCCGGGCCCTTCCGAGCCCGAAAGATTTTTTGTTACCAGAACTCGAGCCCGATATCAAAACTATACAAAACAAAATTGCATGGTATTTATGGTGTTAAAATATTATTATTATGTTAATTACTTATTTAAGTTAATTATTTATGTTTATTGTTATTGTATTAAAAATTTCTTACACAGATAAAATTGTTATATGAAAATTTAAATTCAATCTTATCAAAATCCGTATCAAATAAAAATATACTTAACACATAAAATTAATCTCTAAATTTTCCTTAATTTAAAAAGAAAATTTCATGGGCATGTTTGTGACTTAATGAATAAATGCATGAAATTTGCAGAAACTACTATTTGTAACCTATCGAATCGAACAAGGTTTTTCAATTTACTGTAAAAAATGCACATCTTTAATTATAACCGAACCCTTGGTCATAACACACCCGGCTGGTCAGCTGCTATATAATTAAAATGAATAAACTGAAATTCAATGGATAAAACTAAGTTACATTTATTACCAAACTAAAGATACCTTTTACTTGAAAAAGAGAGTACTATTAAAATTTTCACGTTATCATATTTCATAAATATTTCACATATTGGTATTTAATACACGGCTATAATATAAGGCTATAATTTTCTATAATAAAATAATCTTTATTATTTCTAAATATAACTGATTTACTCATTTTTCATTATTTTTTATAAATGTTTTTTTTTTTAAATTAATTTGATCATTTTTTTTTCAATTTTTAATCAATTATTTATTTTAAGCATTTTTTATATATTTTAATTCTATTTTTTCAATAAATTTTAAAATATTTCATAGTTTTCATTCTATTTTAAATAAATATCTCTTGGAGTTCATTATTTTTTTTTTATCGATTGATTCCAGCACCAAAATTCGCTAATTTATTTTTAAGTATTGGTTTTCCTTTTTTCACATCAGAGGGCAGAAGTACAATCATACTTATTAAATATCTGCCTTTTTAGTTCAATAACACTGTAAAAAATATCCGTTAATATACACAAATTGTTCCGTAAAATTCTACGGAATAGTTTCATTTTTCTGAAAAAAAAAAAACAGCAGAACTTCCGTTATTGATATTTTGATATTATAAAAACAGTAAGTTTTCCGTAAAATTTTCTGAAAACAGAGAAGTTCCGTATTAAAACAGCATAAATTCCATAAATAAATCCAGTGTCGCCATCTATATCTGGGATAGAAAAACATTATAGAGTTGTTTTATAAACAACTTTCTATAATAATTTTCTTTATTTCTTTCTGTTTTAATAATATAAAGCTAATATATTTTTACAATATTAAAAAAATAATAAAAATTATGAAATTTTATTAATCGCTTTTAAGTTTGAGATTAGTTAGTTAGTTTATTTTCAGTTAGTTTATTTCCATTATGATTTTTAAATAATGTTTAACTCATTTATAGCATATGGGTGGATTTCAAATGTATTGCCATATTAGGTGAAATATAATTTGAAAAAATAATGTGGTTTAAATATGAAAATTTACTCAGGTATGAGTTGCTTATAGTTTACAGCATTCTAAGCAGTTGATTATTTGCGAGTGTTTTTTATTTATATTTCAGAAATTTCAAGAAATGTCTTAGCCAGTCACTATTTTTCTCATAAGTGTGACATCTATAAAACATTCGGAAATATTTTTTGTATCAATAATTAATTAAAAATTTGCTTTAGGTTATCTTACATACGCATTAATAAATGAAAAATGTATTAGTATTTATTTATTTCATAAATTTAAAGCATTTTAATAGTTATTTATGTCATGAGTGTTACTTTGCTTCTTAAATAAAGGGCATAACTTCTGAAAAAAAAACAAATTTAATTAAAAATTAATTGTTTTCATTGCAGTTATAATAAAGAATTAGAAAGTTCTAATAGACAAAACAATTAATTTAAGTGAAGTAACAAATGCATTAATAAAATTCTGATTCTTAGCTATATAGTAACGTTCATGAAAAGTGATAATACTCATGACAAGCGGTAACACTCTTGAAGCAAAAAACTTTTTTTGTAACAATATAAAAAAAAAATAAATCCACTGTATAAAAGAGAGGTCAAAACATAAAACAGACAAGCGTATTTTCTGCTTTTATTGAAGTGTAAAATTTTTAAAAACTACTAGTGGCGTTACCCCGCTACGCTTGTTAGTACATGCAGACTTGTACGGACAGTCACTTGTACGGACAGACGGTCATTAAATAGTTTAACAGTTTATTAATTACGGGCATTAAATAATTTAATTATTAGTATTAAATAGTTTAATACTATTAAAATGCATACGAAACAATGTATCAATATATAAGTATGCAATGAAATACTTTTATGTGGCCTTGTAAATCAATAACGAATATTCTTTGCACCACAGATTGTACAGAATGTATATTATAGTATGTACATCACAGATACATTATCAATTTTATTATGTTCGAAAGAGTGTAACACCATTAAAATGCACTAGACATTTTTTCCCCATTGACCATAATTCATTTGAATCCTTTAGACTGTCCCTGTAATTGAATTATGCATCGGATTTTCATAAAATTTGAAATGATTCGACAAAATTATCTAATAATGATATATTGTAAATTTCAAATGATTCGGTAGGGTAGTTTTTGAGTTGTTATATGAAAATAGACGGACAGATGGACGGACTAAACGACAACTATAAGTACTACGTATTTACATAATTACGAGCACACTTAAAAATGCATCTCATCTATCCATCAACCATCATAAATAATGTACAGTACTTCTGATAGAATATACTGTTCGAAAATCTTTTGTGTATCCCTGTAAATTCTATTCACTTCGTATTATGCCTGAAATAACTTCTATTAAGCCTCAGTGATTTATATAAATTTTATCATACATGAAATCATTAATATAATTAAACTATGCCGCACACAATTCTCCCCTTTTCCAATATTAATGGAATTCTTTTGTGTAACCCTGTAAATGAATAATGGCTATTTTCTTCATTGCATATTTTACAGAATGCATGTTTCAGTGCATCTTGTATATTTATATAAATTTTAATGTGTTTGACAGAGTGTAATATCTTTAAAATTCATTTGAAATGATTTTTTCCCATAGGCCGTAATAACGGAAAACTTTTGACTGTCCCTGTAAATTAGTTAATCGTTCTAGAAACTTCATTTGAATTAGTGTTTGTGCTAGGGTAAACGCCACTAAGCTCCGCAAATTTCAAAGCTATCGAAGTATATTTAGAAGAGTTAGATTAGCGGACAAGCGATCAGACAAACCAAAATTATAAACACTTTTTACTTTGCTGGAAAACGTTAAAAATAAAAACAAATTTTGCAATTATTGAAAAAAAAATGAATATTTTTAAAATTTTAAACTATAATTTGTTTAAAATAGATAGTTCTTTAAAAATTATTCATTAAGAATTAAAATTTGAATCTTAAATAGCACTTACAAAACATGTGTGCAGACATGAAAATACTGTTACTATTTTTAAATAATTATAAATATATATAATATGACAAAATATATCCCTGAATCATGAATCAATTATAATCATAACTTAAATCGTATACAATATCTATAGTTGTACATTTACTTATTAATTGGTTGCTTTAAATAATCAGTGTTACTTCTTTTCTCATGAGTGTTACTTTTTCCAAGTAACAATGATGTACGGTAACACTCATGTTCGGTAACACGCATGACATTTATTAAGGAATTCTTCACTAAAATGAATTCTAATTGTTTTATGGAAATTTTAGTTGGGCCTATTGATTCCTGAACAAAAAATACAGCATTTCCTAACTCAACATTTTTATACGTTAAAAATAATAATAAATAAATGGGTAACACTCCTGTAAGAAAATAAAAATACCCACCATATTGAAATGAACATGCCAATAAATAGCAATTATAGAATAAAATTATCGAGTTCTAAATAAGTGCATTATAAAGAAGAAACAACATCGTTTTCACGCTACCGTTGCCAACTGCATTATACAAATATTTTGAAAACAAATAATAATAACTTCCCTAAGGTAACACTCATGTTCTGCATATGAGAACAGAAAATCCTTTTAAATTTTAAACTCTTAGATACGTATTTTAAAAATATAAATTGTCTATTTGTTTAATTAACACAGGATACTTTACTTTTAATCCATATATAAAAATTTTAAAATGCTTGGAAACATAAAAAAAGATTGAAATTTTGCAAGATTTTTATTCAGGACAAATAAATTCCCATTACTTGCTAATTAAAGTACAAAAAAAGGCCACTATTTCATAACTCTGAAAAAAATGTAATGAATGCATTGAAATAAGCATAAAAAGATGTGCTACTACCTGCTTTTAGAATATCAAAAAATAAATTTATTAATATGAAATTTAGATTTAAACATCAGGACATCAAACTGGCAGTTCATGTGAAATTCACCCATATATTTTAAAAGGATATTTTAAAATGGAAAAAAAAAATTCTACTTTTAATTTTAATATATTTTAATAAAATTGATAATAAAATATTAATAAAATAATTTTAATTTTAATTTTAATATATTTTAATATTACTTTAAGAATAGCCTTTCAAAAATAAATAAGTAAATAAATATGAATAATATTACAATAAACTTTTAAAAATCTCCTTAAAATGAAGGAAACAAAACTTTTTAATGCATTCAACACTTAATACATGTAATATTTTAAAGTTAAAAAATAAAAATTTATTTTTATAGAACTGAAATTAAAAACTAAATATTCGAAAATATGGAAATAAAATCTTTTAAACATTTAGAACTGTACACTCATATAGAAAATAATTCTCTACAAAAATTAATGCCGCGTTCAATATAAGGCCTTTGCTTTATAAAATCATTCGAAATAAGTAAAGATATTTGCAAGCTCTGTATGCGTAACTATGGCGTAATGGTATTACACTACTGCAAGCTGCCATGGGACAGGTGCTAGGTTCGACCTCCATCGAGGGCAAGTGACGTTTGATCACTGTTGTCTAAATTAAATGTATGTGTTCTAACCTGAAGTGTCTTTGTCTAAAGAATAAAAAAGCCAGTTTGTCCTTGAATTTTTTTTTTTTTTTTTTTTTTTTTTGGCTTTGAAGCGAAAATTTTTATATAAAAAAATATGAAAAAAAACGGAAATATTTCTGGAAAAAACGGATTTTTTTCCGTTAAATAACGGAAATAGTACTGGCGTCTAGATTACCAGTACTATTTCCGTTATTTAACGGAAATTTGTTTTACAGTGAACATGCCTCATGCTCTTGAATTTATATAATCCGCTTACATCTTTGTACCCTCTTCATTAATAGGTAACATTTCTTGTATTTTAGATTTTTATTGATCAATGAAGTCCTTCTCTTCATTTATTTTTCTTTTTATACCTTATGTGTAATATTTGGTTTATTTTGGATTTTTTATTATATGTTTATAAGGAGGTAGATTTTTTCCTCTCAGACCTAATCCTGACAAAATTAGGCGAAATAAACGTATCTTCACTATGAATTAACCCTCTCTTTTATACGGCATCCTATGAGGACAGATAAATATTGCCTTATAAAGAAAATAAAATCATCATTCATTTATGGAGATCTGATTTGTGAACAGATAATAGTTAGCGTGCAGCACAATAATAAAATTATTTTTAAAATGGTTCTCATTTATTACAAAATATATATATAGTAATGAAAAATAATAATGGAAAATAATTTATGCATGAGAAAGTTAAACCTTTAAGCTTCTTCTGAAATTTCTGAAGGTTATTCATTAGTTTCTTATTACACATTTCTGGTTTTCACTGAATAATTTTTGTTCATCTTTAGGATTCTGCTTATGTTCATACTTATTTCTGATGTTTTGAATTGTTAAATAAATAAGGGAATTGCGAATATGTGAAACTTCAGTTAACAGTAAAAAAAATGTTACAGATAGAAAAAAGTGTTAAAATATCCATTACATGTTATTCAAAAATCCCTGTCGGCTGGGCCTATAGGCGGAGGTAGATTTCGAAGAGTGCTCATTTCAAAAAAAAAAAAAAAATAAATAAAAAATAAAATAAAATAATAAAAAAAAATATGATTAGAGATAAACCCAGTTTAATAACTTCATCTGGCCCTTTATGAAAATTTTTTAATTTTATTTTTCTGCAAAAACTGGTTTTATCAGAATCATCTTAAGGAAAATTCAGCTCAAATCCCATTTTGACAACATATTTTGAAATAAATTCTGAATTTATTAAAAAATCTACCAAAACAGCACATTATACAGTTCCTAAATTACAAAAAAACTGTTAGTTGAATGCATTTGAGAAAAAAATTGAATTTAAAAATGAGTCATAAAATAACCGATTTGTTGTTTGAATACATCCTTAATTCTTTAATCATGATTGCTTCGGAAAATTTTGTGCGAAATACTCACTTTGACAGCATTTTTAAAAATATGTTCTATCTTTATCAAAAAACTGGCCAATGCGTCACAGTATATAGTTCCTAAATAAGAGGATCTGTAAAATGGATGCGTTTGAGAGCGAAAATGGATTTTAAAACGAGTCATAAAAAACACAATTTGCTATGTGAAAACGTCCTTAAATTTTCAAATCACGAAGACTTCGGGAAATTCTGTTCAAAATAACCTTTTTGGTAGCCTTTTTCGAAATATATTCTGTCTTTATCAAAAAACCGATCAATGCATCACATTATATAGTTCCTAAATAAGAGGATCTGTAAATTGGATGCGTTTGAGAGCAAAAATGGATTTAAAAACGAGTCAGAAAAAAACACAGTTTCGTATTTGAACACTTCCTTAAATTTTCAGTCACGATGATTTCGGAAAATTCTGTTCAAAATACCCTTTTTGGTAGCCTTTTTTGAAATATATTCCGTCTTTATCAAAAAACTAACCAATGCATCACATTATACAGTTCCTAAATAAAAGGATCTGTAAATTGGATGCGTTTAAGAACAAAAATGGATTTAAAAACGAGTCAGAAAAAAACGCAATTTCTTATTTGAATACTTCATTAAATTTTCAGTCCCGATGACTTTGGGAAATTCTGTTCAAAATACTCTTTTTGGTAGCCTTTTTTGAAATATATTCTGTCTTTATCAGAAAATTGACCAATGCGTCACTTTATACAGTTTCTAAATAAGAGGATCTACCGTTTGGATGCGTTTAAAATCAAAAATGAATTTAAAAATGAGTCAGAATATAAGCAGTTTGGATTTGAGGTTTTTTCTCCAACTCCTATTTTTGTTTAATTTCTTTTTGCTATACGAATTGGTCCTATGAAAAACTTGTCAATGTAAAAGTTGTAGATATTTTTGAGAAGATGTAAAATAAATTTAATCAGATTTGATAGCTTAAAAATTGACGGAGTTATGGATTTTTCTCTTTTTTCACCGCCCTTTTTCTTTTCGTTTTTAATTTTTTTCATCGGTAAAAGTTGGTTCTATCAAAAACTTGTAAATACAAAAGTTTTAGATAATTTTAAGAACATTTATAAAAAATTTAGTTGGACTTGATATCTTGAAAATTGACGAAATTATGAATTTTTTTTCTCTCAAAACCCCTGTTTTTTTTCGCCCCTTGAGCCCACTTCTAAATTTATCAAAAATCTGTCATGCATAAACTTTTGGCCCATTTTTAAGAAGTAATATAAACTTTAAACCGATTCGATATCTACTTTAATTAAGGAGTTATAGCGTTTTTTCGGTTTTCACAAAAACGCCCCCTATTCCGACCCCCTTTGTCCGATTTTGTCCATTAACGAACTTAGCCGAGATTTTATCCCCTTTGATTTTATATACCAGTTTGGTGGAGATTAGTGGAGAATTATAGAAGTTATCGTGTCCATAAAAAAGTGATATATATATATATATATATAGGGGGAACTGGGGTACATTGATACAACGTTTTTCTAAAAATTTTTTTGGTGTCTAGAAAGCAGAAATTTCAAGTTATTTTTCGATGTGATGTCAGCAAAACCTGTGTAGTTTGTTATAAAAATGTTCAATCGTTGTTTTATATATTATTTTTGCATGTAATGTTAAAAAAATCAAAAAAAGTAATTTGTATCAATGTGCCCCATCCCCGGGGCAGATTGATACACTTTGATACGTCTCGGAAAAATGGAGACAAAATAATACCGATGCATATTTTTCATAGAAAAAAAGTTAGCTAACCATTTTATACTATTTATAAAAATTCAAATCACCCACACATTATTTGTAAGCAATATTAAAGCAATCAAAATGAAATGTATAATGACCTCATGTTCTGGCTGTTCCTTGTCTCATTGTTGGCTGTGGTAACTTTGTCGTATCTGGTACTTCAATCCCAGCATTATCTTCTTTCTTTGGAAAGATGAAAAATTACGAAGTTTTCTGTTTATAAATCGGTTTATAAACAAAAAATAAAGGATAATTATATTAAAAATTCTGTTTTTAATATAATTATCCTGTGCTGTTCGTCAGCTTGTTTCTCTTACGTAACACTTTTCATGTAGAAAATACTTTTTTCTCTGGAGAACTGATATAAATTTGAGATTTTCCAGGCTACCGTCCATTTCTTTAATTAGTTCTACTAGCACTATATGTTGGGTAAGTTCGTACGTCTTCTCTTTGCAAAAATGCTATAAAATGTTCTAATATAAAGAAATTAAAGCTATTTCACTTCAATAAAAACTAATATTAGAAATTTTTAGCGAAAAATGGTTGGATTAAGGAGTGCATTGTAAAAAAATAATAACAGGTAATGAAAAAATGAACTAGAAAAGGATTTAGGTTGTATCAATGTGCCCCGACAAAGATTGTATCAATGTGCCCCATACAGCCATTTTGAATAAAATGAGTCTCAAATCCAATACTTCATAATTTATCTAACTAAAAAGAATGAGAAACTGATAAAGAGTAGTTTTACTTGCCAGAGAGAGTATTCTTTTCGGTTGAAAATACTGGAACAGTTTTATAATACCATTTCAATTCTAAAACTCAAATTTACTTTTGACCTACAAAAACAAATTATCACCCGTCCCATTTCAACAAACTACTGAATCATTCCAAAACTTTCTGTATATAGTTGAGTGCACTAGTGTCACCTTTTGGAGCTGTTGTGAAACTTCCTGTAATGACCCTGTGTGCTGTGCAGACGCAGAGGGTGTATCAATGTGCCCCATGAATCAATGTCCCCCAGTTCCCCCTATATATATATATATATATAAACTGGTGCGATTGCAAAAGGTAGTATTTCTTACGAAATCTACCTAATAATGTAAAAGTTCCCTTTTTAGGTGCGTTCGCAATTATATAAATACAAAGTACCTATAGTCGTCTGTCTGTCCGTTTGTCGGTCCGCATACAACAGAGCAAAAATTACCCATCCGAATGATTTGAAATTCAAAATATATAATTATTGCATAATTTTATCGAGTCATTACAAATTTTATGAAAGTCGGATGTATATTTTAATTATCGGGACAATAAAAAGTATTCCGTTGCATTACAGCCAATGAGAAAAAATGTTTCAAGTGCATTTTAATGATGTTACACACTTCGAACGAATTAAAATTGATAATAATCTATGAAGTATATACTAAAATATACATTCTGCACAATCTGTAGTTCAAAGAATATTTTTTATTAATTTACAGGGCCACACAAAAGTATTCCATTACATAATGGTATAGGCGGAAACACTGTTTCGGCGCGTTTTAATTATATTAACTATCTCATATTTTATGAAATTGGTATACGTTGCGGGGGTTTATTACAAATTACTATTCGTGTATAATAGAAAGCAGAAAGTATTTACAGGGAGACACAAAATATTTCGGCTATTATACTGTATCCCAAGTACTGTTCACTATTACACCAAGATCTGAATATTTTTAAAACTTCGTTAATTACTACGAACGCACCCCCTTTGCTACGCTTGACGTGCAATTTCCTACTTGCTTAGCTTCCATGCCTAGTTTACTGTTCGAAATGCAAAATCATTCTGCACTGCTACTTTCATCCGTTGTGCCGAAAATATGAACTTATTATAAAACTTTCCCTTAAGTTTAAATAATATGTGTATTAGATGGTGCTGTGTTTGCCTCAATACATTATTTATAAGTTATCTCAAAACATCTATACTTTAATTATGACCACCGTGTACTGAGAAAATGCGTTATGTTTTTGATCGATTAAGTATGATGGTAACATTACGAAAAAAAAAAAAAAAATGTTTAAAGGAGAGTTCAGGAGAAAAAAAATTCTTAATGTAATCAAATCATATTAATTAATCGAGATAACAGTAGATAAAAGCTTTTTACTTATTTGTCGCACTTTGAATTTGCTCAGCTTGCTTCATTAAAAAAGATCCAAGACTTCGATGAATTCGTGTTGAATTAAAATAAAATTAATATCTTCGAACATAGGTTGAGGTACGGCCTAATTACTACCTAATCAAATTTGCACTACTTTTTTCGAAAAATACTCATTGGCTTATTTAATCACAGAATATTGCTATTATACAAAGCAAAACTTTATTTTCGCAAAAGTGGTAGAATGGAGTAATTAAGTCCTGTCCGATTCTATCTGCCAAATCCTTCACATTGTTGATAATAATAAATACAGGGTAGCTGAAAGGAATAAAAGATCAGCAGAAAAAAGTTTTCATAAAAAAAGAAGAATGAAAGAAAAGAACTAACGAAAGTGCATATTTTGAGTTTATCATAAACAGATTATTATAATACTTTTCTGTTGCCTCAATAATACTTTATGTTTCGTTATTATACATTTTTTTCCTTTTTTTATAGAAAAAAAAAGTCATTTATATCTAAAATTCAGTTGTGAAACACTGTTGCACCAGCAAGACAATTACCTCTACTAAATATTTAATCAGTATTCAGGGGTCGCATTGTATAGGGAAAATTTTATTATTGCTACTAGAATTTTTAATCACTAATCTTCATGATCATTTTATTTTAAATACGATATAGAAAGATACGATGAACATACTATTTTATAAATGGTGGGAGGAACAATAAAATTTGCGTGAAAATTTTAGAATGCGACCTCTGAGTATTTAACACTAAAACCGCCATTAGCGATTATTTTGACCACTGTCAAATTGATAATAGTCAATTCGAACCAGAAATTTCTTCATAAGATATGTTAAATGTACGCAGCACAAAAATAAGCTAATTAAATAAGTTAAATATGATAGATAAATATTGCTAGTAAATATAAAAATGTTTTAGTTAAAACTTTAGTCGATATATCCTTCGAGTACAAAGCTATTTTATGCATAAATGTGTCAGAAACACCCCCACGGATTCAGGGGTACATACTAGTAGAATTAAAATCCTTTTTCCAAGTTGGTTAAAAATCACCAACATTATTTATCCTTTCTAGAAAACAAACTATTTCCGAAAAGGTTAACATACATCATTCCACAACCACTTAGTCGGAGGAGTACCTCTCAATTTGATACAATGAGATTCTAAATCATTTCCTCTGATAACCATTTAAATATTTATACCGTCATTATTATCCAAAATTATCTGAAAGTATAAAAGAATGAGAACTGTCTCCGCTACTATTTTTCTGTAAAAATGACGAATTTTTTGGTTCATATTAAATGATACTGCAATTAACTAGATGAGAAGGAATGCCACGATTCTCGTATGATGATTCAAGTAAATCTATTTTTGTGACAAAATGATCATAAAATGGCTCATTTTCGACATACTCCAATCTCATTATCTTCTCGCGACGAAAGTGCTCTGACCATAAAGTAATTGCCCAATGAAGCTGGACTCTAAAGTTAGCTTTCTTTTGTCATATAATTAGCACACGCGGTCGATATGTTTGAAGGGCTAGTCTCTATGGTGACAAGATTCATACAGTATCCCTCTGAGAGCAGTTAGATACAATGGAGGAATACCTAAATGAATGAGATTAAGCAGAAGGGTGTGCAGTGTTGATATTTGCGGTCCTTAAAAATCACAGTCTGATCAGGTGAGAGAAATTTATTTCAATTTTACACTCTTTTTTTTTTTTAACCCCTTCGTGACGAGGGCCTTTTACGAATTTTTTTAACGTTTTATCCCCGGTTTTTAAAAACAGAAATTTGTGTCTTATTAAATCGAGAAAATGCTCCGAATTAATAAGGCAAACTTTACAGTAAAATTTTACTGGTGGGGATAAACAAGGATTCTTAAGCCTTTTTGCGGCACGTATACATGTCGCTCGTCCCCAATGGGTTAAATTATAATAAAAGGAAGATCAACAACAAACTAGATCTTGTGTTGGTGTAATTTAAATAATGATTTATTTTAATCTATTCCTTGATGCTATAACATTTTCTATTAAAAAATGTTTTATGATAAACCATATTTCTAAACACATTTTATTAACAAACCTAAAAGAAAAAATGCCTTTAGTAGTTTAAAAACCATTAAGCGTTTCAAAACCTACCACCAGCAGGAATATTTAAAAAATCAGACGTAATCAGATACTGATAAATAACAAAACAAAGTTATAATTTTGATCAATTATTTTTGATATGGAAAAATAATCAGCTTACATAACTAAAATTCACATTTTAATTATGTATGAAACATTTCAAAACATTTAACATGTGCAATCAGAATATATTTCTAGCAAAAACTCAAAACTATAACGAAATTTATATATATTTTTTAAATAAAAAAGACTTGCAGCAACTAAATAAATGTAATTAGTTAAAACAACATTCTAGTGTTCAAGAAAAATATTGTTGCTGATCCAAACATTTATTTTCATAAGAAAAGAAAATTTAAGAAAATGGGAAGTTTTTGTGCCATCAGCAAGGAATGGATTAAATACATATGCATAACTAGATAAAATCAAGAGAGCAAACTGGCTCAGTGCGAGAGATTTCAAAAATATTTTTCGTTAAGGTTGTTGAGTAATTTAGTACTTTACTGTGTGATTTTTTTTCTATATTTAATAAATAAGCAATTTGATAACATCTAAGTAGCGTAAGAAAACAGGAAAATGTTTTTTAAATATTATTAAAGTTAAATTTTAATAAAAAACTTTCTTTTTATCATAAGTGGCGCAAAATATCGTTTATGTGTTTAAAAAAAACCGATAGATTGAATGCATATCCCACCCTTATTAAATGACCATATATTTACATGATAATATTTGATTTTCTATTTTATAGTTAATAATTAAACAAATCACCGTTCACGCTTTATTTTTACATCGCTATGTTTTTATAACACAAATTTTCTAAATTAAAAATAATAGTTTTTTATGTAGACTATATTGGTGTCTACATTTTATATAAATACTTTTTATCAATATTTTATATTAATACACTTGATTCCTGTAAATATGAAATATTACTTGCATCATCTAAATAAAAGTATGGCATATTGATAAATGTATAAAATATCCTTTCTTGTCATTCACCAATAACTAATTACTAAAATGTACGTTTTAGAGGAATAATTCGAGTTTTAAAATATTTCAAACGCTGTATTGCAACTGTTTTTCATCATATGAAAATCTCTTTGCGTCAAAATAGTTATTTTTTAAAACATTACTAAATTTGGTTTTTTATACGGTACCTGAGACATACAAGTTTCATTTAGACAAAATTCTCTGCACTCTAGCAAGTACATCGGTCAGTCACGCACCCAGGATTAAGCTTTGGAGGGGCTTGACATATTTTAGAGGTCTATATCTGATCTGGTCCGAAATGTCGGACAAGCTCGGTCCGAATTTTTACTTTCCCATCATACGAAGTATAGGATAAGTCTGGCAATCGTTTTGAAAATCGAAAAGAAAATTTGACGAATTTACACGTTGTATTCCGAAAAACATAATTTTAGAAAAAAAAATTGCCATCCGTACTGAGGATATCTATAAATGTTCGTGGCAACAAAGTCCATTCTTCCAAAACCGCGGCTCGGCACCTGGAGGGTCCTGTAAGAGTGATCACGCTGTGCAATGGCACGTCCTAGACCATCCAAAACATGTTCAATAGGAATGAGTTCCAGAGACCTTGAGGTACAATTCATACGGCGAATATTCTCTTCTCAAGAAAATCGTTAACTCTGTATGGCTTCGCATTATCCTCCATCAACAAAACACGTAGTCCAGGCCTATAGCATCATAGGCTTTAAGGGACTCACCTCTAACGCCCGGCATCCAGTCCTGTGTGTCCCTTTCACTGCATCCAACAAGACAGCCCGATTGTTGTGCAACCGAAGACAGCAGTCTTGAACACAACAAGAATGGAGGCGTGTTCTTTTCAGTGATGAGACGAGATTCACCATGCAAAGTATTCCTCGTCGAATCTTCACCTGAAGAAGGAGCTCGCTATCATCCCTCCTACGAAAAAGGAATCGACATATTTTTTATGCAAAAGGAATCCTTGTTTAGAACGGCATGATGTTAGGCATTTGTATTCCACTGCACGTCTTCGATGCGGGTAATATCAACGAACATCTCTATAGCGATGAGTTTTTTAAAACCTATGTGAGGTTGTTACGGGGTGATAAGCTCGGAATTCGTGTTTATGAACGACAATGCGAAGTCACACAGAGCTAACATTTTTGATGATTTTCTTGCATGAGAGGATATTTACTGTATAAATTGACATTCGAGGTCTCCGGACTTCAATCCCGGTTAACACGTTTGGGATGGTCTAGGAAATAGCCGTTGTGCAGCGTAACTCCCTCCCAGGATCTGCCATAGTTAAAAAAAGTCGCCTTTGGAAGAATGGGCTTTATTGTCACAAACATTTATTGACACCTTTATAAACATTTTGAGAGCTCATTGTGTGGCTTGTATGTACGGTGGTTACATTCTATATTAGAGAGACTTTCCCAGAAATAAATGCTTTATCTTCTATTCTTGATTTAACACTTTTTCATATGTTCTGTATTTTAATGCACAGTTAAATTCTTTTCCATATTGTTATGTTGGTATATTCTTTCTCCCGTTGTAATATACCTCTGTGCCAGATTTCTTCGCAACACAGGGAATAGTTTATTAGTTTTCACAGATTTTATGTTTGTGACCTTAATTTTGGACATGAATGTATATATGTTTTAGAGGTTGAATAAGCCATCATTGCAAGTTTAGAACAAATAAAATAGAGCAATTTGCAATTTTGTTTAACGCAATAATTTTTGTACTCATAATGAATAAAAAATATTGTTGTAAACCGTTAAGTCAATCAATACATAACACTTATAGCATTTTAGAAAATATTAAATTTATTTAAATTACAATTGAAAGCAAACGAGCTTGTTACAGACGTACTTGCTGACAGATGTGTGTAGAAGTTTCAATACAAATCAATTTTGTATGACGGAAATGTCTTCTATTTCAAGAAAATTATAGATATTGGAGCTGACATTATTTCTCCCGAAGTTATGTGAAAGGAACAGAATCACAGAATGAATATTAAGTCACTTATGAACTGTTCATGTCTGCCCCAACTAGTCTTTTTTCAAGTACTCCACATGTCTGCTAAGTTAAATTGATACAGTGAGCAAAAAAAGTATTTGCACGCAAACGATTTTTGCATAAATAACCATAGAAAGCAAATTTGATACTATTCTCTTAATTCATTTATTTAAATAAGAAGAAAATAAAAATAATTACCCATTTTCCTTAAACAATAATATTACACATTTAAAAAAATTAATTAATATTTTTTGATACCTAAAAAGTTTTTGCTCACGAAGCATTGACTGTTAAAAAAGGCATTAAATGTGAAATTATGCAAATGTTTAGCATATCAGTTCCGCAGTACATTAGCCCCTTACTTTCAAGTCACGTAATATATTAACTGGAGCAGGGATTCCGGGGAGTTTTTGTTTTAATGGCGCCGAAAACGTGTGAACTGTCTGTTGCTACCCGTCAGAAGATTATATTTCTTAACAATTCTGGATTAAGTTACCGAGGAATAGGTAAAAAATTAAATCTAAACTTTCCTACTGTTTGTTATGTAATTAACCCGGGAGAACGCGCGCTTTCCCAAGGCACGAATGGTTTAACTTTGTCCCCAATAAAATCAAATTATAACAGTCGCTTTATTTAGACGGAGACAATTCTTAAAAATTTTGCAATAAAATAAGTAGAAGATTACTTTAAAAAAAAATAGTGGTTGCAATTGTAAAAACCAAACGCACTCCGGGTCTTTTAGGCCCTGCGCGCGTCCTCCCGGGTTAAGAAGAAAAAAGAAACTGGTTCGGCAATAAATAAGCCGCGAACTGAGCGTCCAAAAAAGCTAAATACCAAGCAAAGGAGAGTCATCATAAAAGATTCTTCAAAAACCCTTTTCCAAGTGCTTGAGAATTAGCTGTTGATATCGCTTCAACGTCGGGAACAATAGTTACACCACAATCAATTAGAAATATTCTTCATGATGCAAATATTCCAGGAAGAGCCCCTCGAAAAAAACCATTTATTAGTGAAACAAATAGGGTGAAAAGACTTGAATTTGCAAAAGCTTATGTCAGCAAACCACTAGAGTTTTGGAAAACTGTTATTTTTTTCCGATGAAAGCAAGTTCAATATTTTTGGCTCAGATGTTAAGAAAACTTGTATGGCGAAAACCAAATACT
This sequence comes from Maratus speculifer, assembly GCA_964019185.1. Lineage (NCBI taxonomy): Eukaryota > Metazoa > Arthropoda > Arachnida > Araneae > Salticidae > Maratus > Maratus speculifer. The sequence continues at coordinate 231,542,414 of OZ025299.1, read as the reverse complement.
TCTCTTCAAATTAAAAACTTGAAACCAACTGTAAAACATGGCGGTAGTCATGTAATGATTTGGGGATGCATGTCTTTTAACGGAGTTGGCGAAATGACCTCTATTGAAGGCAATATGAATGCTAAACAATATATTAATATATTGCAAGATCATTTATCTAATAGTGCTCTGAAATTGGGAATTCCTAATTCACATTATTTCCAACGGGATAACGATCCGAAACACACTGCATATATTACGAGATTATGGTCGTTCTATAATGTAAAAAAATCAATTGAAAACGTCACCACAATCACCAGACCTCAATCCGGTTGAAAATTTATGGCATATTTTGGATCTGAAAATAAGGAAAAAGAAAATATCTAACAAATCAGAACTTAAGCAAGCTCTTAGTGAAGAATGGCTACAAATCAGCAGTGAAACATGTCACAAATTAATAGAATCAATGCCCTGACGATTATAAGCTCTAATTGAAGCAAAGGGCATGTATACTAAATATTAGCACTGTTTTTAACTTATAAATTATTCCTCTAGTTCTATTTTTATTGCTAGCGTGCAAATATTTTTTTGGCAGTACAAATGCTACTTTTTTATGTTTTCATATTTTAAATATAATTATTAAGTCATATATTAAATATGTTTATTTGTTTTGTAAAAGTGTTGGTATTTTTAATTCTTAGTTGCTTTTTATTTATTTATACATATGCTTCAACAAATTTACCTATGGTGTGCAAATACTTTTTTTTGCTCATTGTATATCATTAGCGTTTCTCAATTTTAGAAAGGGAAAAAAACTTAAAAAAATATTTATTCGTATTCGTAGTATACATAAACGGTCAAGTGCAAGTATTACTATCGCCCAGAGGGTTCCGTACAGAAAGTATATGAATTATTAACTGTATTAATTAAAGAAATCCTTGCTAAACGAATAATAAGAATTTGTAAAAAACTGTACAACCGTAGGGTTGGATACAGGTGTAGATACAAGAAAAGTATGAATTGGTATATCATAAAAGAACAAAGAGATATGAAGATTAAATAACATCAAATATTGCTATACTGTATAACTTTTTTTTAATCTTTTCATAATTTGTTTAAGATGAACTTAATTCGGTACTGACAATAAAAGTAATTCATATTTAAATTTTATTTGACATTTCATAAAACTAAATTCAGCGTAGTAAAAATATTCTTTTTTTACATAGTGGCTAAGACAAACCCCTTGTTCAAATTTTAAGCACGGTATTGCGCTAATCGCGCTTTATAAGGCGGTCGCAAAGTTGCAACACCACATTGATTGGTGCCGCATTTTTCGAGGTTTTTAATTAACTTTTAAAGATGTCGAAGACAAATTGAGAAATCCCCTCCATGTAAACTAGTCAGGAGTCCCATAATATTTATGTAATTAATTAAATTAGTCTTTTTTTAACAAGTTGATATCTATTAGATAGATTTCGTTAGAAATGCCACTTATTACACTCTCCTCTGTGTTGGAATTACTCAAACTTTTTTGCAGTTATACACCAATCATGACCCCTAGAATCCCTCCCCCAGTCAAAACTATATATATATACTAGCTGTCCTGCCCGGCGTTGCCCGGGCCCGTGATGTTATTTTGTTTTCAAATGTGTTATTTGCTTTCTAAATGACCCTTAAATTAACCCTTTCATTCCCATGGTAGAATACGTTCTAAAAATTCCGTTGTTTAGAGAATCTGAAACTACACCAGAAAATTTCAATGATAAATTACGGTTTATTTAAATATGAAATGTTTGTTATTAAGAAAAACAAGTACTTATATTTTAATTTTCTGGCATGAATTTGGAATATCAGATTTAAATATAGAAAAATAAATAAGGAATATCATGATGCCATTTGGACTCACTGGGAATGAAAGGGTTAAACTCAAATTTCTATGGTTTTATATCTTTAAGTCCATTATGTCAAAATTTATATTTTTAAACGGAAAAATCGCGAAAAGATATTGAATTGAAAGCACATGCTGTTTGGTATTTTTTTTTCTATGTAATTTGATTTTTTGGAAACTATGCGAACCGAAAGCGAACGAAACCGCCACGGAACACTCAGGTTTTTACTGAATTCGTAAAAATTTTCACACATTTTATTTTGTAAAAATAATTCTATCCATACGAAAGTTCCAAAATTTTTTAAAGTAATGTAAATCTGGTTTAGTGAAAGGCTCAAAAAAGATTATGCTAAAATATAGGCATCTAGTTACTTTTAGCCGGGATGTAATTCGTGTTTGTCGGTGTATTTGAACGGGTTAAATCTCCTATTTTTTTTAAACAAATTGCAACATAAATTATGAGAATGTTTTAGCTTTAAGAAAATATTTTCGGTTTGTCAGGACGTATATAGAATTGCGCCCTGCAAAGGCAAAACTGCAATGATACAATATGGTTTTTACTGATTTCCTCAAATTTTTCACACTTTTTATTTTGTAAAAATTATTTCTACTCGTCCGAACGTTTTCAAATTTTTTAAGAAGGTGTAAATTTGATCTATTGAGATGCTTTTAAAAGTTTGGGCTGAAATATGTACGCTTAGATACTTTTAGCGTAGAAAAAATATTCTATACGTGAGTCGCAAAGTGCCTCCTTTTGCCGGTGTATTTAAAAGGGTTAAATCTTATATTTTAAAAACCGATTGCATCATAGATTATAAAAATGTTTTTAAGCTTAAAGAATATGTTTTTTGTTTACCGGTACCTATAGGATTGCGTTTTGCTAAGTCAAAACCGCAATGAAAACGATCTGTTTTTTATTGATTTCATCAAATTTTTCGCACATTTTATTTTGTATAAAATATGTCTAGCCGTCCGAACGTGTCGAAGTTTTTGTAGGGAGTATAAATTTGCTCTATTGAGAAGATTTTAAAAGATTGAGTTGAAATATGCACGTTAAGATAATTTTAGCATGGAAAAAATATCCTCTCTGCGAGTAGCAAAATGACCTTCTTTTGCCAGTGTATTTGAAAGGGTTAAAATCCAAATATATTAAAACCAATTATACCATCGGTTAGAATAAAGTTTCAACGTCAAGATCTTCTTTTTGGTTTGTTTATATCTTACAAATTACGCCCTGGAGAGGCATTGACAAAAGGGAGAAAAATAGTTTTGGAAAAAACGACCATTTTTGAATATTTGTTTTCAAAGGGTTAACTGCAACATTTTTTCGAATTGATTATTGCATTTGAGACCTAAAAATATGATCTTTTGAAATATGTCTCTTAAGTTTAGCTACGTCGACAAGTTTGGTTGATTTGGATTTAAACAAAATGATCCAAAAACAGAAATAAACGGGGGGGGGGGGAGGTTCTTCCTCCGTTTAGATGCGTAATTGAGTTTCTGCGCATGTGCAAACTTTTCTTTCCCAGAAAATTTAAAAAATGACTTTTTGAAGAGAGTGAGTTCCGCTTCAATATTAATATCGATGAAACTAATCAAAAAATTAAAATTCTGAGCCTCGGATGCATCAGGAGAGGTATTGGGCTACTCTCAAAAAACTTTTGAGCCTCGTACGTGCTGTAGATTTTGCTAACCATCGCAGACACACACACACAGACAGAGCGTTTTGTTCTTTTATTAGTATACTAGCTGACCCGCTCGGCGTTGCCCAGGTCCGTAATAATAATGTTAAATGAACTTGAAATTTCTATGATTTTATCTTTAACTCGAAATATGTGTAAATACACTGTTAAAAATTTTAGCCTTTTGCTGCATCGTCACTCCACCGCTTTTATAGAAAATGATTACTTCAGCCTAATATGGAGCATTCTCATAGATCAAAAGAGAAATATTCTATAAAAACGGGGAGTGATGATGAAGCAAAAGGGTCAAATTTTTTACAGTGTACATTATATTAAATAGTGGCCTCGACTGTGTCAAAAATCGGTAAACATATATACAGGATGTTTCTAAATTCATGGTACAAACTTTAAGGGGTGATAGTACACATCAAGACAAACAATATTAAATAGGAAACTTAGGGTCCCAAACGTCTTCCGAAGGAGATAGGCGCCATTAAAGTTTAGGGTCCAAAAATTCAAATGATTATAAAAATCAGAAAAATTGGTCGATTCGTTTGCGGTTTTCACTAAAACTATTCTTTATGTCAGTATTGTCTTGAAAATAAATTATAAAGATAAATTTCAAAAAATGCCAATAGAGGGCGCTTTAGACTTTAGAGTAACGAACAACTATTTTTTACTGTTATTTTTTGCATCTCATTAAATTTTTTTAGAAGCTTAGAAATAAACTTAAATTTTGAGCTCAAAATCTAAATCGTTGGGAGTGGTTAAGTAGCGCAAACTGAACTGTGGGGGGAGGTTCAAATTTCAAATGATTATAAAAAGCGGAAAAATTGGTCAATTGATTTGCGATTTTCAGTAAAATTAATCTTTATGTCAGTATTTTCATGAAAATAAATTATAAAGATAAAACTAAAAAAATGCCGATAGAGGGCGCTTTAGACTTTGGAGTAACGTACAACTATTTTTTACCGTTATTTTTTGCATCTCATAAAATTTGTTTAGAAGCTTAGATATAAACTTACATTTTGAGAAGAAAATCTGAATCGTTGGGAGTGGTTAAGTAGTGCAAACTGAACTGTGTTCAATGGGGGTGTGGTAGTTCAAACTTCAAATGATTATAAAAAACGGAAAAATTGGTCGATTCGTTTGCCGTTTTCGATAAAACTATTCTTTAGGTCAAAATTTCCTTGAAAATAAATTTTAAAGATTAATTTAAAAAAATACCGTTAGAGGGCGCCTTAAACTTTAGAGTAACCAACAATTATTTTTAACCGTTATTTTTTGTATCTAATTAAATGATGGCAAATGCTTAGATTTAAATTTTGAGCTCAAATTCTAAATCGATGGGAGGTGTTAAGAAGCGCAAACTGAACTGTATTCAGGCGTTAAAATGTTACCATCCTCACCCCTCGAACACACTTCAATTTTCCGCTACTTAATTACTCACAACGATGCAGATTTTGAGCTCAAAATTTAAGTTTGAACTTTTACAAGCATTTAATTAGATACAAAAAATAACGGTTAAAAATAGTTTTTGGTTACTCTAAAGTTTAAGGCGCCCTCTAACGGTATTTTTTGAAATTAATCTTTAAAATTTATTTTCAAGGAAATATTGACATAAAGAATAGTTTTAGCGAAAACGTCAAAGAAATCGACCAATTTTTCCGTTTTTTATAATCATTTGAAATTTGAACCTCCGTACTCCCATTGAACACATTTCAGTTTACGCTACTTAACCACTCCCAACGATTCAGATTTTCATCTCAAAATTTAAGTTTGTCTAAGCTTCTAAAAAAATTTTATCAGATGCAGAAAATAACGGTAAAAAACAGTTGTACGTTACTCCAAAGTCTAAAGCGCCCTCTATCGGCATTTTTTGAATTTTATCTTTATAATTTATTTTCAAGATAGTACTGACATAAAGAATAATTTTAGTGAAAATCGCAAATCAATTGACCAATTTTTCTGTTTTTTATAATCATTTGGAATTTGAACCTCCCCTCACAGTTCAGTTAGGGCTGCTTAACCACTCCCAACGACTTGGATTTTGAGCTCAAAATTTAAGTTTATGTCTAAGCTTCTAAAAAAAATTAATGAGATGCAAAAAATAAAGGTAAAAAATAGTTGTTCGTTACTCCAAAGTCTAAAGCGACCTCTATCGGCATTTTTTGAAATTTATTCTTATAATTTATTTTCAAGACAATACTGACATAAAGAATAGTTTTAGTGAAAACCGCAAACGAATCGACCAATTTTTCTGTTTTTTATAATCATTTGAATTTTTGGACCCTAAACTTTAATGGAGCCTATCTCCTTCGGAAGACGTTTGGGACCCTTAGTTTCCTATTTAGTATTGTTTGTCGTGATGTGTACTATCACCCCTTAAAGTTTGTACCATGAATTATGAATACCCTGTATATACAGGGTGTCCGAAAAGTCTGGAAACGGCCGAATAACTCGAGAAATACATATGAGATTGAAAAACGTAAATATACGTGTTAAATATTTTTAAATAAACTACTCTGTGATACCAAATTTAACCTTCGAAACCGACCCCCTGGGGGTCAGACGGGGTCCAACTTTGAAATCTTAAATTATAATCCCCATTTTTTATTGCAGATTCGGATTCTACAAACAAAAATACGTAACTTTTGTATTTGATGTTTATTTCAAATCTTCGTTTATCACGGTGTAATCGAGCATATTAAATCGATACATATTCCCGCTTTTCCAACGGGATTTTCCCTAATCGAAAATGATTGGGCAGAATTTTTGACGTCAAATTCCTCGTCTTTTGTAGGAATAGCGTTTCCTGAAAATCACCCGTGGCGACTATTTCAATAGTGCTACACTGGCCGTGTTCAGCTGTTACGCGCGCTGGACGCGTGCGCTCAGGAGACACGGACATGGAGTGGGTACTTATAGTGGACGGGATGTGCGTTCAGTACTCGCTACTGTGCCACCGGTTACTGCAACTGTGCGCTCAATAACAGATGGAGAACAGATCACGGATGTAATTACTTGTGGTGCCAATTATAAAGATAATCTGTTGCAAATGAATGCAAGCTCGCTGGCCGAATGGTCAGAGTGCTGAGCCTGCACCCAGACGATACGGGTTCGAGACTTGCGCGGGCCAAAAGTTGGTTTGTGTTTTTTTTTAATTATTTTTTTTTATTAATAAATAAGACATTTTTATTAAAGGTAAATTTTACATTAATAATACAGAAGCACATGTATTTCTATTATAATAATAAAATGCTTATTTAAATACGAGAAAATAAGATTTTTGCGGAGAAAGCTTTAATATTCTAATTATCCTTTTAATATTCTTAATTTAGAATATTAAAAGGATAATTAGAACGATATTAATATCGTTCCAAAGTGATTTATATATATTGTAAGCAAATGAAAAAAAAAAAGTTTTCTGCGAAAATATCCGTATACGCATAAAATAATTATTAATGTTCTTCTTCTTCTTCTTTTTTTTTTTTTTGAAAATTTTAGAAGTAAGTTTTTATTGAGATTAGGATGCAAACATAATGCATGCGTGGATATTTTACGGTGTTAAAGTCAAAATGGAAAATATTATAAAAGTAAAATGTAAAAGATGTACATTTTTTTAAATTAAGAATATCTGCATACATATATTTTAAAGAGGTGAAATATTTGGAGTTTGCCTTCTAGTTTTGTAATGAATAAAGTATGATTAGAATGTTTATAATTTTTCCATTGAAAGTATAAATAAGTGTTTTGCTTATACTAACATAATTTCGGATGTCGTTTGTTTCTCATATTTTATGACATATTTTGGCCTGTTATCCACACGGTATTAAAATATACAATCATTAAATAAGAAATATATACATACTAAAACTTCTTCTGAAAAATTATCTAACTAACAATGCAAATACCATTGAAATCAATCCAGTATTGTAGATTACAAATCAATCTTGTAATATGTGGATACAAGGCCATCGCTAAGACTTTTTATTGGTGGGGGAGAAAACCTTAATATTGTCAAGTCAAATTTTTATATTCGCCAACTCGTTTTATAATTTTGCCAAGTTAACGCACTTTGAAAATGTAATACAGTTCTTATTTGTAAAAAAATTAATAATATTCCCAATTAGTGTTGTAACTTTTGCAAATTCTATCAAAAATAGAAAATGTATTGCAGTTTTTATTAAAATTTTAATTAAATTTAACATAAAAGTTTTAAATTTGCAAAGTGTAACAACATTTGTGAATGTTTTGGGAGGGGAGGCTCCCCCTGTCCCCCCCCCCTTAGCTAGTTCCCGTGTGGATATCTCAAACTTGGCTTATCAACAGCATTCTATTTAATACGAAAAATATAAAGCAACTGATAAATGATTTTTAAATAAATAAAAAGAAAATTATTAAAAAATTTAAATTGTATGAGTCAACCTTCCAACTTTGTTTACAAACAAAGTGCAACCAATAACAGATAAGCACAAAATGCACAATCACGTGATCAAATCGCCCAGCAGTTTTGCGCGCGTAACGCGCGTCGGCTTTTAGCAGGGCTGGATGTCTTATTTTAAATGCTGATCGGGCTTAATTACATGAAATAGGTCGCGTGATACTTTTCCGGAATACTTTTAATTTTATTTGAGTGGTCACAGGTATGAATTTCTGTTACGAAAATCATGTTTTGAAAGGATAAAGGGATATGGTATTTTTATTTACCAATTCTGAACCATAAAAATAATACAATAATTGAATAACTTTAAAATTCTCTTCTTCGATAGGACCTACTCCAAGCAGAATCTTCTGAGCGAGCGCGCTCAAAAAAGCAACTTTTGAACACGGCCACTGTTAAAAATTTGACCCATTTGCTGCAACGTCACTCCACAGCTATTATAGAATATCTCTTTTGTGACCAATGAGAATGCTCCTTAACACAGTAAAGTAATCGTTTTCTATAAAAGCGGTGGAGTGACGATGCAGCAAAAGGGTCAATTTTTTTACAGTGTACTTTACTGTGTTATGGAACATTCTCATTGGTCATGAAAGAGATATTCTATAAAAGCTGTGGAGTGACGCTACAGCAAATGGATCAAATTTTTAACTGTGTAGCGCTACCGAAATAATCGTCACGGGTGATTTTCAGGAAACGCTATTATTGCAAAAGACGAGGAATTTGATGTCATAAATTCTCCCCATTTCGATTAGGGAAAATCCCGTTGGAAAAACCGAAATATGTAACGATTTAATATGCTCAATTACACCGTGATAAACGAGGATTCGAAATAAACATCAAATACAAAAGTTACGCATTTCTGTCCGTAGAATCCGAATCTGCAATAAAAAATGGGGGTTATAATTTAAGATTTCAAAGTTGGACCCCCTCTGACCCCCAGGGGGTCGGTTACGAAGGTCAAATTTGGTATCAATGAGTAGCTTATTTAAAAATATTTAACACGTATATTTACGTTTTTCAATCTCATATGTATTTCTCGAGTTATTCAACCGTTTCCAGACTTTTCGGACACCCTGTATATATATATCTATTTAGCTGCAAAAATACCCAAAATGACTGCAATGGGAAACTCGGGATGGAATATGTGTCCAAGGATTGCGTGATGATATTTATCCTTAAAAATCACTGTTAAGTCATTTAACTAAATACTTTTTTTCACATTGATAACCCAAGTGAAATATTTTGATTTTCAAACTAATTATATTACTCTTAAATCCGATATTCCGTGAATGAAATTGATACTCGATGATTAGCTAAAAGGTTAGTATATCTATATATATAAAAGAAAGTCTAGATTTCATATTAATCACAGCACAAAAAAATCTACCGAACCAAAAATCTTGAAAATTGGGGTAAAAATACTTTTTATAACATCGAGTGCCGCTAAGAATGGATTTTCGAAAATTCTGCCCCTAAGGGGGGGGGGGGGTAAAAAGAACGAAACTTTTAAAAAATTCCTTAAAAATCGGCTTTTGTAGTTATTTTTCAACTGATAACATATTTTAGTGTATTTTTTCATGCTGAATCGAATGGTACTAACAAGGAAGGTCTCCATACGGGCATACTCAGAAAAATCTGAAAAAATTACAGAATGTTCTTCTCATATAGTTATATATGTTTATAAAAAAATTTCGGCGGAACCTCCTTATAACGTCCGTAAAAAAATAATAAAAATTTCGTTTATATGGCGATTTATCTCCGGTTGGCGAAAAAACGAAATTTTGAAAAGTACGCTTTTACGCTTCGAATACATTTAAAGAAAAAACTTTCTATGTTCAATTTATTTAAATAAGTTTAGTTTAAGTAATTTTAGTTTTGCATTTTTATTTTACTTTAGATGTAATTTTGTCATATACGTTTATATGTACTTATAACAAAATGAAATTAATATATTTTATCATTTAAAACACAATTTAAATTGATTAAAATTGTTCCAAATTGAAAAATACACTGTTAAAACTCTGTTGCATTTTGTTGCAACGCACTCCCTTGCTTGTATAGAAAACGGTTACTTGGCCGTGAAATGGAGCTTTCTCATTGGTTGGAATAGAGATATTATATACAAGCGGTGGAGTGCGTTGCAACAAAATGCAGCAGATTTTTAACAGTGTATGACACAGTCAATTCATCGAGCTATGGAGCATTCTCATTAGTCAGAAGAGAGATATTCTATAAAAGTAGTGGAGTGACGTTGCAGTAAATGCTGCAGATTTTTAACAGTGAAGTCAATTAAAATCAATTTTCAGATTCGTTAAAATCGTCTGCTTTTGGCGAGGAAATGCACTGCTCGCCAAATCCCGCGTCGCTTTCAGCTTTTCACGCCAATTATTCCAAACTATTTTATTTTTTTACATATTTAATAATGTAATTCCGCCTCTAATTTTCACTGATCCTTTATTACCTACATGAGTAGTTTAATTCATATTTTTTTCAAAAAATTCTGAGTATGCCCCCAATGGAGACCTTCCTTGTAAGCAAATTCTTTTAAATCCAGTAGTTCGTGAGAAACTTCACATTTTCCTAATTTGGCAATGTTGAATGAATTTTTATGTGATTAAAACTGTTAACATGTTGAGCGCTACGTCATTCATTGGTGACTAACATTGAACTTTCCGTTTAGATGACTGACTTTTCACCGATGATAGACAGTCTAAAATGCGGTATAAAACTAAAAATTACTATGATATAAAAATTTCGTTTGATTCAAAGTTTCTTTTAAAAAAAACTGACCAGCGTAGCGGGCGAAGGCTGCTAGTAGTATTATAATTTCAGAGCCATTTTACAAAATAATTTTATATTTTTAATCAAATGTTAATTTCGTAATGTTCATTCTGTTAACAAATCCAAACCGTAACTTAATTGTATCGTAATCATAACTTGTCTGTAATCTAGCTGTATCTTAACAGTAACCTAACTGTAACTTAAATATACCATAAATGTAACCTGACCGTCACCTTATCATAACCTACCCATAATCTAGCCATAACATAACCGCAACTTAACCTTAACCTAACTGTAACTTAACCGTGACCTAACTGTAACCTAACCGGAAATTAAATATAACATAAGACTCACCGGAATGTAATTGCAACCTAACTGTTACCTAACCGTAACCAGGTTCTAACTTAACACTAAATATAAACAAAATATCTTAACCATGACGCACTACAAAGTACTTAGTTTCACTTTTCATCACTACGGGGCACATTATGTTTTCTAGAACATCCGAATTTTAGGTTCGGATTGGATTCATGTCCGTGGAAATTATTTTGTCTTCTTAGGATCTGGTTATAGTTGTTTGGAATATTTTTGTTCAGTTTAGATTCGGTTCAATTCAGATTTCGTGGGTTTTTTTCCTTCAAATGGGATTTTTAGGTTCGGGTGGGGTTGTACTTCCATGGAAATTATTTTACCTAGTTCCAATGAGGTTATACTTCACTGAAATATTTTTGTCAGGTTCAGATTAGGTTTGGTTCAAATTTCGGGATTTTGTTAACAAATTTTCTGGTTCGGATTTGGTTCATGTCCATGGAAATCACATTGTCTTGCTCGGATCTGGTTATACTTCTTTGGAATATTTTCGTCGGATTGAGATTTCGTTCAATTGACCACTAGCACGGGGCGGAGTTTCCAATGTTTCCCACAAGCGTTGCGGTATTTGATTGGCTTTTGGTGAACGCTTGTGGGATAAATAGAGAAGCTGATTAGCTGAAATCTGTTGTGACGTTCTTTGACGTCAGAAATGCTAGTGGTCCATTCAGATTTCAGTTATTTTTTCAAATTAATTTTTTATGGTTCGGGCCGGATTCATGTCCAAGGAAATTATTTTCTTTTGCTCGGATCCGGTTTTGGGTCTTTGGACTATTTTTTTCGGGTTCAAATGTCATTCCATTCAGATTTCGGGTTTTTTTAGTGGAATTTTTAGGTTCAGGTTGGGTTTCGCATCAACGGAAATTATTCTGTATTGTTCGAATAAAGATATGCTTCTCGAATATTTTTGTCAGGTTCAGATTTAGTTCAGTTCAGATTTCGAGATTTTTTCAGAGAAATGTTTAGGCTCGGATTGGGTTCATGTTCATGGAAATTTTTTAACTTGTTCGGATCCGGGTATGGTTTGGAATATTTTTGTCAGATTCATATTTGGTTCGATTCAAATTTCAAGTACATTACGAACATTATTTCTCCTTGATCGGATTGGGTTATGCTTCATTTGAATATTTTTATGGGATTCAGATTTGGTTCGGGTCATATATCGAATCCATAGTTTTTTTCAAATGGAATTTTTAGATTCGGGTCGGGTTTATGTTCACGAAAATTATTTTATCTTGCTTTTATCGGGTTATAGTTCTTTGCAATATTTTTATCGAATTCAGGTTTCGTTCTGGTCATTTTTCGGATTTTTTCAAAGAAAATTTTTACGTTCGGGTCGGGTTGCATATACCGAACATTATTTTTCCTTGTTCGGATTGGGTTATGCTTCATTTGATTATGTGGGATTCAGATTTGATTCGGGTGAGATATCAAATCCATAGTTTTTTTCAAATGGAATTTTTAGGTTCGGTCGGGTTTATGCTCATGGATTTTTTGTCATTTTTTGTCTTGCTTGGATCGGAGTATGGTCTGTTTTTTTTCTGGTTGGGATCGGGTTATGTGTTAATACGCCAACACATTATGTTTTGCTACTATTCTTTTAATGACTATTTTTGATATATAATTTACTTTGCTATTTGATAATTTATTATTGTGTATGAATCGTCTGCCGATTCGAACACAACGGCAAACAGTCATTTCATTTTTGTTATAAAAACAAATTAAAGCCATAATAAAATTTAAACTTAAATAAAATGCATTCAAATTTAATCAATGATATAAAAAAACTGCTAAAAAAGCCTCGTATATGCATATATTTATATATATTTACTGCAACATAACTAGCCACACATGCATACCAACGATCTGTCGTACAACAGCTCAAAAATCCTAAGTTAAACTGACATTTTGCCAGTCTATGAATTTTAAAGGTCTTTGGGAAAAAAAACCCGCCACTTTTTGAAATGTCAAAATCCATGGTGGAATGAGATAGGTGGAGGGGAAGTATTCTCTGTGGCTGATACTAAAAATGTAACCCTACATTAAGTCACATTAAGTACAAACAAAACCCCGTGCTTTGACACGTCTATCAATTGAAACAGATTTAAACCCGTATTTATTATTATTATTTTTTTTCGCTATTGTTTTTTAAAAAGAACTAATCTATCGCTTCACCGGAAAGAATTTATTAATTATTTTATCATATGTGTTTTATATATCAATATAGAAAATTATTTTAACGTTTTGCTTGAAAATATAACATTCCTTTGTTAATATCTTAAAATCGTCTGCAGTCAGAAATCTACATTTTAGATTAATATTTATTACTTAAGTTTTCATACATGATTTTAAAAGAATGTTTTCATCATTATATTTTAAAAATTTTTTTACATGCAATTATTAAATCATAAACATTTTTCATCTACATTATAAAGTATTTAAAATTACATTAAATTTGGAAACTTTTAGTAATACAATTTTTAGTTCGCCCTAAATGTTTTCAATATCTTATTTAATTTCAATTTGACACTTAATTATTGCTAATTTTCCAATTTCTTTTATTTTAAAAGTGAACATTTATTTTAATAAATAATAATAGAACAAAGACCATTTTAAAAATTTGCTATTTCTTCTTAAAATATGCTTCAGTTGTAATTCATTTCTTTCAATTCGTATTATAATACAAAATTCCTTCCACGTCCTTTTGTTTGGAACATTAAAATTTGAGCAATAAATGGATTCATATTGCAAACCTTTTTTGAGCCTTACTTCACCTACACCTATCTCATTCCTCCATGGTCAAAATCTCAAATTGGTTTCTTTAATTTTGGCCGTATTCAAAAGACGCTTTTTTTGTGCGCGCGCGCTCAGAAGATTCTGCTTGGAGTAAATGCTATCGAAGAAGAGAATTTTAAAGTTATTCAATTATTGTATTATTTTTACGGTTCAGAATTGGTAAATACAAGTACCATATCTCTTTATCCTTTCAAAACATGATTTTCGTAACAGAAATACATATCTCTGACCACTCAAATAAAATTAAAAGTATTCCGGAGAAGTATCACGTGACCTATTTCATGTAATTAAGCCCGATCAGCATTTAAAATAAGACATCCAACCCTGCTAAAAGCTGACGCGCGTTACGCAAAATAAACTGCTGGGCGATTTGATCACGTGATTGTGCATTTTGTGCTTATCTGTTATTGGTTGCACTTTGTTTGTAAACAAAGTTGGTAGGTTGACTGATACAATTTAAATTTTTTAATAACTTTCTTTTTATTTATTTAAAAATCATTTATCAGTTGCTTTATACTTTTCGTATTAAATAATAGAATACTGTTGATTCTATTGTTGTAATTAATAGAATGCTGTTGATAAACCAAGGTTGACACCACACGGGGGGACTAGCGAAGGGGGGGGGGAGACAGGAGGGAGCCTACCCTCCCAAAACATTCACAAATGTTGTTACACTTTGCAAATTTAAAACTTTCATGTCAAATTTAATTAAAATTTTAATAAAAACTGCAATACATTTTCTATTTTTGATAGAATTTGCAAAAATTACAACTCTAATTGGGAATATTATTAATTTTTTTACAAATAAGAACTGTATTACATTTTCAAAGTGCGTTAACTTGGCAAAATTATAAAACGAGTTGGCGAATATAAAAATTTGACTTGACAATATTAAGGTTTTCTTCCCCACCAATAAAAAGTCTTAGCGATGGCCCTGTATCCACATATTACAAGATTGATTTGTAATCTACAATACTGGATTGATTTCAATGGAATTTGCATTGTTAGTTAGATAATTTTTCAGAAGAAGTTTTAGTATGTATATATTTCTTATTTAATGATTGTATATTTTAATACCGTGTGGATAACAGGCCAAAATATGTCATAAAATATGAGAAACAAACGACATCCAAAATTATGTTAGTATAAGAAAAACACTTATTTATATTTTCAATGGAAAAATTGTAAACATTCTAATCATACTTTATTCATTACAAAACTAGAAGGCAAACTCCAAATATTTCACCTTTTTAAAATATATGTATGCAGATATTCTTAATTTAAAAAAATGTATATCTTTTACATTTTACTTTTATAATATTTTCCATTTTGATTTTAACACCGTAAAATATCCACGCATGCATTATATTTGCATCCTAATCTCAATAAAAACTTACTTCTAAAATTTTCAAAAAAAAAAAAAAAAAAAAAAAAAAAAAAAAAAGAAGAAGAAGAAGAAGAAGAACATTAATAATTATTTTATGCGTATACGGATATTTTCGCAGAAAACTTTTTTTTTTTCATTTGCTTAAAATATATATAAATCACTTTGGAACGATATTAATATCTTTCTAATTATCTTTTTAATATTCTAAATTTAGAATATTAAAAGGATAATTAGAATATTAAAGCTTTCTCCGCAAAAATTTCATTTTCTCGTATTTAAATAAGTATTTTATTATTATAATAGAAATACATGTGCTTCTGTATTATTAATGTAAAATTTACCTTTAATAAAAATGTCTTATTTATTAATAAAAAGCCTCAAAAAAAAAAAAAAAAAGAAAAACACAAACCAATTTTGGCCCGCGCAGGTCTCGAACCCGTATCGTCTGGGTTCAGGCTCAGCACTCTGACCATTCGGCCAGCGAGCTCACGTTCATTTGTAACAGATTATCTTTATAATTGGCACCACAAGTAATTACATCCGTGATCTGTTCTCCATCTGTTATTGAGGGCGCAGTTACAGTACCGGTTGCACAGTAGCGAGTAGTGAACGCACATCCCGTCCACTATAGGCACCCACCCCTTGTCCGTGGCTGCTGAGCGCGCGCGTCCAGCGCGCGTAACAGCTGAACACAGCCTTTGTCTCAGATTTCTTATTACTTGTGCGAAAATTTTTATACAACCAACCAACCGTAAACAAACGAAAGAGAAAAATATCAGGAAAAAGATGATTTTTTATGAGAGTGACCTCTCGATTTTAATTAAATACTCATTTAATAATTGGAAATTCGAAATTCTGAAGCTCAGCTGCATCAGGAGAATTTTGGGGCTACTATCAAAAAATTTTTCAGCTTCGTACATGCTGTAGACTTTGCTAGCCATCGCAGATCGAGTCGCAGACACACACACAGACAGAGCGTTTTTTTCTTTTATTAGTATAGATAGATATAAATGTTTTTTAGCAAGAATATTAACACGTTCGCTGCCGCTTACGTGAAGATGTGATGATAGTTAATGCCGCACTGTAGAAGTGGGTTTTCCCAGAAGCCGATTTACTTTTTATAACAAAGAATTAGTGAAAGATTTTCTCGCGCCAGCGCGTGACTAACTATTGAGACATCACCCCATATCACGCGCTGGCGCGTGAGTGGCCCTTTAACGTTGGCGCCATATCACGCGCTGTCACGTGATCGGCAGCTAATGTATTAATTACACAAACATAAGTTATTGCTTGTCAATGAAAGATAAAATTGTTAGGTTCATAATTTTTGGAACAGCTTCCCTATTCGACCGGAGTCCGCCATCTTGTTTTCTTGTTTGGCCATTTATAATCACTTTGTGCTTAATTTTCCCTAATTGATAGATTAAACATAAAACAACAACAACAACATAATCGAAAAGACGAAATTTTAAATAGAAATCATTACTCCAAAAATTATTATATATATATATATATATTGTGCATGTGGGATGGGAAGAGAGGGAAGAATTCGTAATTAGCAAACGGTAAATACATAATAAAAGTAATATTCTGAAACTATAGTAAAAAAATGATTAAGAAAAGTATTCTAAAAAACAACAATCGGAAACAAAATCCAAAAAATCGGCAAAAAAATAGGCGGCCATCTCTGGGGAGGGTAGCCTAATTTTTATTAAAATTGAAAATAGGATATAAAATTATTTAATCTTTGAGCACAAGATTCAAGATATTAACATTCGTTCAGATGAAGGTTTTAGTAATATTATAACATTAGAATTTAGGCAGAATAATTTTGACAGCCTGCTTAATTTCAATTTAGTTTTAAAATTTTTTAAGGTTATCGAAATTATTAATCTGCTTTTAAGAATTAAAAAAAATGATAATAAAGTGAAAAAAACTGTACATTTTGAAAAAAATAAATATATATATATACAATAATTAAATATGTTAGTATATTATGCTTTTCATTATTATTCTGTAAAGATACATAATTTTCTCCCTTCTTTTTAACATTTTAAAACTTAAGAATCCAAAAATAAATTCAGAGGAATCATTTAGGTAGGAGGTTACGGTAAATAATTTCTCCCTGCCTTTGTGAGTTTCGGAATATATTTTTTTTATTATTATTACGATCTATTCCTATAATTTCTTATTGTTAGATCAATGGTGTCAGTGTATTTTTTTTTTTTTGCCACTTTATTAACAATTGGGACACTCCTTGGGACACTTTGGTAATTTTTATAGATATTTTATGCGATGCATAAAAGTATTTTTTAATTAAAAATGACTAAAAGGAAATGTTGAGATATGAATGATGCAAGAATGGGCTTTTCATCGGCAGTGTTGCGATTAGCACTTTTTTAATTCAAGATATCTATGAGAATATTTCATAAATAAAGTTTGCTTTATGTAACAACAGATATTCCTTGATTAAATTAAACAAGTAAGAAAAATCATGCGTTAAGCATAGATTATGAAACACTTTCCAGCACTTCCTGAAATCTTTCACAAAACTTTGTTATTAGGGAAATAAAATGCCACTGTCGATAGCTATATATTTCAATATTTTTGAACAGCCCTGTATTTGATCTGTTGGTTGATATATATACCATTTAATGGAAAATTTAGATTAGCAAGAAAATGCCTAACTGATTGGAGTTTCTCTTTCTGCACTTTATTCTAATAGATGTAAATATACTTGAATACTTTTCTATAGCCCTTTAGTTTACCTAGTACTTTTATTACACGCCAGTATTTTGTTAAAATTTAGTTCAAACAAAAATACGCTTAAAACTACTTAAATCACCTTTCCAGAAATTGTCATCTTTGGGTGACCATGTAGATAATTCTTCGCGTGACCCTAAATATCATTTTATCTATTTCATCGTAAAAATGCATATCTTATTTAAAAACCCCCTTTAAGTAAATTACCCTCACATTCAGTAACCTTTATAAGCTCTTTTGTGTAACCCTGTATATCAACTATAGCATTTATACACACCATATAATATGCAGACATTTAGTAAAACTTAAAAGCATATATCATTATTGAAAATGCATTTCATCCATTCATCAGCTATCATCGATAATATTAAGTACTTCGGATAGAATATACGATTTGAAATATTTTGTGTGCCCCTGTAAATGTTATGCACTTCTTATTATCTGTGAAACATGAAGTCTTAGCAGTGTTTATCATTTTTATGATACTTGAAATCGTTTAACAAAATAAAAATATTCCGCAACCCCCCCCCCCCTACTATTATCGTGTAATGAAATTCTTTTGAGTGGCCCTGTAAATGAATAGTAATTATTATTTTCACTGCATGTTTTACAGAACGCATATTTTAGTGCAGCTAATAACGCGAAGGTCGTGGATTTGATTACCACATGTGCCAAAATCATATATTTTGTAATTAATTTTGCAAATGAAAAATAATATTTCAAGCACTAGAATGATGCGAGAAAAAATGAAGATCCAATCCATGCAAAATATAGAAAGATAATAAATTTTAGAAAGCTTTTTAATAAAAATTTTATTTTACTTAAGAAAGGTGTTATAATGATTAAAAATAAATGACAATGACATGTTTTGGATCCGTCTAATAAGATCCATAATCATAATAAAACAAAAATAAAATTTCAAAACATTTCACGGTCAATACAAATGACACGCAACAATGAGATATAAACAACAAAAAACAAAAATCACGCGCTCTGTTGTAAAAAATTAAATTAAAATAGACCATGATCTAAAAGAATTTCCAACATGGTTCATCCCATTCAAGCTCTCACGGGAAATTTATTCATTAATTCTAACCATAACTTAGGAATAGTAAAAGAAACGTTATCATTGCAAACAAAGTTTTTACGCGTAAAAATTTCAATGGACTCTCTTATAATAGACCTTACGTTTTCAATAACAGAAATAAAGCAATTAAAAGACTTGGTATTTCAGATTGTCATTTTCCTGCGTGTCACAGTGTGATGTGTGTAAAGTATAGGGACTTCTGCTATAATGTATAAACGTTTTTTTCTAGTTTTTTTGTTTTAAATTAATATTTATATCTTATAAAATAAATATATATGGAAGATGACAAATTCTGTATTTTTAATATATTTTTCCATAATTAAAATATGATTGTTACTGAAAATGAATGTCATTTTTTTGGCCTGAATTCTAGTACTTAATCAGGTATAAATATGGAACTGCAGAGTAATTCTTTTTATTTTTCATGTAGTTAAAGTCAGAAGTTGTAAAATCATAGCTATACCAGCAAGATCTTTTAGAAATTCCTTTGAAAATAATGTGATTTAAACATTTGTAAAAAATTAGTAGATTTTTATTATGTCATTTTTCTTGCTTCCATAAATTAGAAAATGAAACAGAACATTACATGGAATTTAAACTACTATATCGGAAACATGTTCCTTTAAACAAAATTTCCTTTAAAATGTTAGATCTAGAATAAGAAAAAAAAAAAAAAAAAAAAAAAAGATTGTAAAAAATGTTTTAGTATGGAATTGTCCTTATATCCTAGCATACACATGCCAAGAAATGACTTCGGAGAAGGTGGTGTACCTCGGACCTGTTTTGACTTTTTAATTTTTAATTTTTAAAAAAATTGCTAAAACTGAAAGAAGAAAATATTTTATAAAACTTTATGATGTTATATATTACATATATTTATCTGAAATTTTTATATAAATAATTTCCATGAAAATTTTTGAATTAAAAATAAAATGAAAATAGGATCGAGGCACACCACTAGTCATGTACCTTGGTCCCATTATTAAGAATGAAAAAAAAATTTGTTTTTAGCGTATAAAATGAAGATTTATTAATCAAAAATCTACATATACAGGATGATTAAAAAAAGATGGGGAAAATTTTAAGAGGTGATAGTACACACCCAAACAAACATTTTGTATCAAAGAATGCTAGGTCAAAAACTAAACGTAAAAAAGTTAGAGGGCGCGCAAAGTTATGTTCTTATACGAGGCAAAAACACACAATGAACGATTAAGTTAAGTTACGAAAACAAATTTAATGGCATTTGATTACAATAAGTGCTCAAAACAGAAAGCTGCATTCCTGTTGCGAGTTACCGCGCTGCGAGTAATAATTGCATGTTATGGGAAGAAGAAGAGCTGGTATTCAAATTTTCGTTACATTTCTTAGATAAAAGCCCGTGATACATGAGTGCAATTGTCAATCTCTGTAGTAATGCAGCTGAAGATCTTGCCCTTCTCTAATAAGGAAAAAGCCGATATGCATTTTGTTTACGGAGCTGCAAATGGAAGTAGCGTAGAAGTTCAGCGGTTGTATGGGGAGTGATTTCCCAACAGGCGGTTGCCCAATCCGAAAACATTTGAACGCTTGCATCGACAGTTGTGCGAGACGGGTTTATTTCTTGCATCCCGATTGGATGCATGTCGTCCAAAGAGGGATGTTATGGTGGAAGAAGCCATTTTGGATATTGTGGCTGATGAGCCAAGTACAAGTACACGAGCAGTGAGTAGAGGATTACAGATATCGCAATCCAGAACATGACGAGTGCTCCATCATGAACGTTTGCACCCTTATCATGTTCAACGAGTCCAGGCACTGAGGCAAAGCGATTATCCTCGTCGTGTGGAGTTTGCCCGCTGGTTTCTGCAGCAGAATGCTATAAATCCAAATTTTATTTCAACAGTTCTTTTCACGGATGAATGTACTTTCACGCATGATGGTGCATTTAACACCCACAATCAACGTGTATGGGCAGAAGTAAATCCGCATGCCACTTATCCACATTCGCATCAGCAACGTTTTTCTATCATTGTTTGGGCAGGAATAATCGGCGACCACTTACTCGGCCCTTATCTTCTGCCAAAACACCTTGATGGGAATGACTACCTCGTGTTTCTGCAACAGGGGCTACCAGACATATTGCACGAAGTTCGTCCACACATCCGGTAGGTAATGTGGTTTGAACAAGATGGAGCACCAGCTCATAACGCACGAGCAGTGCGAAACTATCTGGACGTAACCTTTCCAAACAAATGGATTGGGCAAGGTGGTCCTGTAGCTTGGCCACCGCGCTCGCCAGATCTTTCATGTCTCGATTTTTTTGTGTGTGTGTGGGGGGGGGGACAGTTAAAGGCTCTTGTGTATGAGACTCCCATTGAATCCGCAGAAGAACTTGTTGCCAAGCTTTCGGCTGCTGTAGGGGAAGTTCGCGATATGCCTGGTGTGTTTCAGAAAATTCGCCAATCTGTTCTTCGCCGTTGTACTGCGTGCATAACAGCTGCCGGTCAATGTTTTGAGCACTTATTGTAATCAAATGCCATTGAATTTATTTTCGTAACTTAACTTAATCGTTCATTATGTGTTTTTGCCTCGTATAAGAACATAACTTTTGGCGTCCTCTAACTTTTTTACGTTTAGTTTTCGACCATGCATTCTTTGGATACAAAATGTTTGCTTGGGTGTGTACTATCACCTCTTAAAAGTTTCCCATCTTTTTTTAATCACCCTGTATAATTGTTTGATACATTTTATTGTTTATTAGGTTTAAAAAATAAGAAAATCTAAATAGACATAAAACTTCAGAACCATTAGACTTATTATGATCACAAAAGACATTAAAACTTATTTATATTAGTAATTATATTTATTTTTAGCCAAGATTGTAATTAGAAAAGTCAATTCCAAGTGTTAATTTCTTCAGCTGACTTTTAGATCCATTACACAATACCTAGTGTACCTTGGACCCAGTCCATGGTACACCAGTTTTATTAGGTTCAAGGTACACCACTTGACATTTAAAAACAAAACTACCAATCATAATGTTAAGGTTAGGCCTAACTTTATTTAAAGCACATGGTGTAGTACCTAAAGCATTGCTTCATTATGCATAGTCCTCATTAAAAAAATATAAAAAATAGATATGTTTTAGTACAAAAATAACATAGAAATTTCTAAGAAAATTTACTTTTGAAATGTGACTTTCCTTTTTTTTAATTGTACAAGTAATTGAGCTTCTAAACAAATGCGAAGAACTTAAATGAGACCTCTGGTGGCAAATATTTAATATACAAATGTTCTTGTTTAGTGATCTAAACAAGTAAAGCTAGAATTATCATAGGTCCGAGGTACACCACTCTCCCCTATAATTACATAAAAATGAACTTATAATTTAAGTTCATTTTTTCAAGTCTTACAATTTAAGTTCTTTAAAATTTACCAATTTTACTTGGAAAATCTTTTATTTTCTAAAAGAAAATAAATTTCTCTCTTGAAATTTTGAATTGTTTTCTATGGATAATTTCAATATCTCAGATGATCAAAATCTCACTTTTTGTGATATTCACCCGAATACGTTCTAGATATTCCGTAATTCAGAGAATTTGAATTCATATCAGAAAGTTTTAGTAATAAATTTCGCTTTATTTAACCCATTAGTGCCTAGCGTCCCTTTTTAGGAACGCTTCAAAAGGTGCATTCAGTACTGTTTTTGACACCGGTAAAAAAAAAAAAAAAAAAAGCAATAATTATTTTATTTAAATGATGCATTTTCGTGATTAATGAACTAAACTTAAATCTTCTAAAAATAGTGGTGCCACCCAAATAAAATTTACGCAAAAGATGCTGGGCACGAATGGGTTAATGACTGAATGGCTCTTATTGAAAAAGAAAATATTGCTATTTTAAATTTCTGAAATTAATTTGGATGTCTGAATTATAAAACCCATTAAATTGGAATTACTGGTGGTAGCACATATGTTACGCAATAAAGTGTTAAAGAGAAACTGCTTGTTGCTGATATTTTATTGTTTTATATAAAATACAAAAATTTATAATTTAAATCCATCGTTTTAAAAACCACTCAAAAACTTTTTTTTTTACAATTATTAATGAATTTACAATATTCTTCATTGCTAAAAAATAAAATAAGGAATGCTTTTATCTCAGATATTTAATGCATTGATAGTAATAATTATGTAATAATTGTTATTATTATTAGTAGTAATATCTACAGATTAAATAAATACTGAACATGAAGAAAATTGAGTTGTGAAATACATGTATTTCAAATACGTTTTCAAAATACTTTTGATTGTATTTTGTATTTTAAACTGACAAAGTGAAAGAATTTTGATAACATATTTTGGAATGATTTTTCGACTTATTTTGTATTTCAAAATACATTTATGAAGATTTCAAGCTGCTGCGTTTAAACCGCAAATCAGTTTCTCAAAAGCAAAATAAGTACCTTTGAGTTTTATCTAGTCTTATAATTCGCTTCTCTAAGTTCGTATAAACATATTTTTTCAACTATTGGTACGATAAGATGAATAATGAATACTTCTGAAACATTTTTACTGAATGATTACAATTCTTACGTTCTAGTTTTTATAATTCTAACTGTTCCATGTAGGCAGACGATACCGTGCTACCTATAATTAAAATATCAGTGTCCAGAAAGTGAAAAGAAGTGAAGTGTTTTTTATATTATTATTCCAAAGTTGTGTTTGAGATAAGGGCAGACGATAATGCAGCAGTTAGCTGCGAGTGAGTGTTATTATTTTAATAAAGTATTTTTTAATATAATCAGTGCCTATGGAAAAATTTGTGTAGTGTGTGCATAATTTTACATGGTCCGACGTTCCGGGAGGTGAAAATAATTATTTATGTGAGTGAATAATCATCGAATTTGAAATATGTGCTGATGTTATGTTAAGAGTTCTATTAAAGATCTGTCCAACGTTCAACATGAGAGCCTTCGAATAATATCGTGCTCAAATTAGTGAAGTGTTGTGCTCAAATAAGTGAAGTGTGTCTAAGAAGATATTGTTTTGAGAGTTAATGAATATTTTGACAAAAAAAATTTTGATACCGATCGTTGGAAATTTTTTTTTGGAACTATGCTTTTTGGAAGCAGTCAGAAGTTTAGATGCTGCTCTTCATATTTCATGAAAGTTTTCTTTGAAATGACTTTGCAAATTAAAATTAAAGATGTCATATGTTGGTTAAATCTGAAGATGAACTGTTTAAATTATTGTGTGATTAAGATATGAACAAATAAGTTGGCTTTTTGTATATTCAGTGGACTTTTTGCATATTGAGAGAATAAAGTTTTCAGTCTGTTTTCGTGGGATATGATAAGAGTAACTGTGCTGATTTTTTTAAAAGTTTATCACCTCTAGAGAGACAGTGCTGGTTTTATTTTATTAGTGTGAAGAACGACGATAAGACCTGAGTATGGTCTGCGTCCCAAACATTGGAGTTTATGCATTTTTGTCGTGAATGTCATGGTGCAACAAGTGAAGTGTGTGGGCAGTATGAAAGTTTGATTGCCCTGAATGCTCACAAGAACCTTTCAGCTTTGTGTTTCTTGAACTGTGCTCTACATAGCCTCGGACGACTTTGCCCAGTTGGACTTTTTGCTGTGATGCCTTATGGTGCCTGAGAGGACTTCATCCTGATGAGTTTTTTCCTGATGAGTTTTGAGTTCATGAACTGTGATCTACAGTGCTTGAAATGAGTTTATGAATGAGCTTTTGTTCCAAGGAATCATGGACTTAGTTGTGGCAGACTGTATCCTGCATACCTTCAAGAGCTCTGATAAACTGGGAATCTACTTGGCCATGACGTTTTTGCATATTTTCTCGACAGAACTACTGGTTCTGGCACTTTGTGTGATGGAGGACTTCTGCAGTAAAAGTGAAATTTTTAAAATTCTTTTTATTGAAAATGAAATGATTTTCTTTAGTTTAATAGAAAATAATTAAATGAATAAATTTTTAAGTAGTTTATGTGAAAAATATTATATAGAGATATTTATTAAAAATGAAGTGTTAAAACTTTAATAGTTTTGCTATATTTTTAAATTTAAACTCTTCAAGTTTAAGTATAATGAAGTTAAAAATTGTTACATCTATATATATATATCTCTTTTTTTGGAATTAACATGCCTGCATTTGAGGATTTTTGAAATATATAAGAATTTGAGCGTATATTTGAACTTTGAATAAAGTGTGTAATGTTTTAATAGACTCTTTTATATATTTAAAATTTTTAATAAATTTAAAGTTTTTAAAAAAACTAATAAGGTGTTTAAATGGTAGGAAATCAGTTTTTGGTGCTGTCTACGGGCGGGGATTTATGAATTATTAATGAAAGTTTATAGATATTTTTGAGTAATTTAATATTTTAAATTTTGTTTTGTGACATGGCTTCAGAGGTTTACTTGATCTTGCTGATTTCCTGGAGTTTATGTCCTATTCTTTTTAGTTTAAAAGTTTTGTATTTTTTTTTTATATATAATATTAAAGTTTAGCATATTATGTTTTAAAAAATCAAGTATATTTTTTTCAGTATGGGAGGTTTCTTAGTTATTAGTGTTAGATTTAGGGAAACATGATCTCACGAAAATTTTGGCATATTAAGTACAGAATATTCTAAATAAATTTGAATTTTTTATTTACTGGATGAATTTTATTATTTACTTTACACCAGTCATTGATTTAGTGCATATAATCTATAATCGGAGATAAATATTTCTTTTCTTTTTCTGAGTTCTCATAAAAATATTAATTTTTGCAATATGTTTTACAGATTCTTTTATTTAGAGTTTTAGAGTTTACTTAGAGTTTAAGAGTTTACTTAGAGTTTTAGAGTTGATTTAGAGTTTAAGAGTTGATTTAGAGTTTAAGAGTTGATTTAGAGTTTTAGAGTTGATTTAGACTTTTAGAGCCATGGAAGAGATCCACCATTTTAAGTGATAGGAATTTCGAGTTTGGTCTGGTACATTTATTTTTGTTTTGTTAAATGTGTATGCAAATGTTCAATGAAATATGTATTAAATATGATTTTTTTTACAGATAAAATGAATAATTAATGTTTGTTTATTTCTGTTTTAAGTATAGTTGATTTAGTATGTAGTTTTTCTGTAATTGTGCAATATTTTTTGAATATAAATCACGAAAATAGCAATAGCTACTTTCCATTTTGGGAAATGTGAAAGGCATGATCCCGAAACTTGGTGCTACACAGATACCCAAATTGGAAAGATTAAATTAGAATAAGTATTGAATATATACATTAAGTTCTCTGTGGATAGCTTGCTGTTGCTGTTATAGGTTTTCCGTTGTGGGCAGTACAATTGTCATCTCTTTTGAGAATAGCATATTCTAAGGATCAGTATATTTAAAGATTTAAATTGTTTACTTACCCTCTCTGGTGAACAGAAATGTAGAATCTTCTGCGTTGGATATCTTAACCCCTTGAAGGGCACCGGTATATGTTATATACCACTTAATTTTAATTCCTAAATGCCACATTGACACCAAAATTTAAGAATCAACTTTTGTTTTATATGATATACTCGAAGAAAAGCTTTTACTTTGCTTCCTATAAAATTGTTTGTAAATACCGGTGTCAATCAATCATTTTAACATTTTAGTAGCAGAAGTGCTTTGCCCCTCAAGGGGTTAAGTGAATAGTGTATGATCACATAAACGAAACTTGAAGATCCGCTGAAGTTTTTCTGTTGGTTGAGAGGTAGTTGTCATAGTGGAGTATGGTTTAAGCAAGTTTGGTGTAATCAGAATTTGGAAACTTTTGCTATGGAGTTTTGGTTAAAGGATTTTTTGCAGTTGTTTAGTCTCATGCCTGCTCAGTGTTAATTTGAGAAATATTTTTTAAAGTTGATTTTGTTAATTGGAAGTTGAAAGTTGATCACGTGTAAGGCTAAGAATTCAACTTTTTTGATGAAGGAGTCTTTGAAGATCTGATCCATTTTTTGATTGAGTTGATGGATCTTTTTGCGGATTTTTTTTTTTTTTTTTTTTTTTTGTATTGAGTTTAAGCAATTGTGAAATGTTGAAATAGATATGGAAATAAATTAATAGTTTTTGTTATATTAATGTAATAGAACAGATTTAAATATTTTGTGTTTGATTCAACTGTAGGATTGCATTTTTTTTAAAGTTGTTAGAACTGTCTCCTGAATGTGGAAGGAACATCTTTCAGCTGGCTTGTCAAGTTTTCTAAATGTGTTAGACTTGGTCAGATAAAATTCAATCTCCAGTGAATATAAGAGCAATAGTTTGGGGGAACCATGTTGTAGTGTAAGAGCGAATGAACCCTATGGGCTAAACTTGGTTTAGTTGGAGGTGTTTAGTATGTGATGCACTCTCATTGAATTGCTTGTTTTCAATTCTTGGGCCGAATTTTTGGATATTTAATGGAGATTTTTCGGAATGAAAATTTTTGTTTTGAAAACTGATGTTAAATTTGCTAAATGTTTCTGTGTTTAGTGGAAGGGGATTGATTTTCAGATGTTAACTTTGCTCTTCACTGAGTGACAGAAACAATCATGTGATAGTATATTCAGTCAGCTGTGTAAGTTTTAGGGCTAGTGTGAGGAGAGTCTAATTTTTGTGAAAGTATTTTTGTACTGGTGGACTATTTCTCGGCAATTAGAAGTTTCTATGGTCTTGGTGTCAACATTGGTTGATCTGTCCTAATATGTTAAGTTTAAGGTTAAGGAAACAATAGTTTATTATTTGAGGTTTATTTGTGATTGTCTGAATTCAAGTAATCTGTATCCGTGCTGCAACGCTTGCCTGTGTGATTTTGTGTTTTTCGAGAGAATGAGGTATGAAGATCTAGGGCCCCAGGCAAATTTGGAGAGAGTGAAAGGGTAGCCCGGTGTACACGGCGCTGAAAGTTGTATGAATGTTATGTACCAATTTAATTATATGTGTCCTCCGGATTCTTAGGAGATGTTGTAGCTGAAACTTTGTTTTTATTGGAAATTGGCTGCTGTGAAGGATAGGATTATTTTTGAGAATGGAGTCATGTGTTGATGCCAGACCGGGAAGTTTGTATGTTGTAAAAATAAGATTTGGTTACCTTTGAATTTAATCATGGGGTTCCACTATTCTTAAATTTTATAATTGAATATTAAAGATTTTTGATCTTTTTATTCAATATGTGAAAATAATACTTTTATATTGTTTATATTTAATTGTGTAAGATATATTATTAATGTATATGATAATTGAAAGTTCTTCCTATGATGGACTTTGAAGATTGTTTAGTGAATATTACAATATTGAAAAAGTTTAATAAGTGTAAAATATTGACATGCTGTGTTCTTGTTGAAATATATGTAGGGTTTTTTCAAGTGTGTATAAGGTATATAAAAGCAATGTATATCAATATTTTTGAATATGTTTTAAAACCTAGGAGCCAGATCGAGTGGATCTTGTTGGTATGAGAGTAATTTTAAGTGTCTACCTACCTAGTAAAAGTTGTTTTTTGATGTGTGTAAATATTATATAAAAATTTTTATTTTGTGTATAAATATGTTTGAATATTTTGGGTGTTGGGCTGAGCTGGAACTTTGGCTAATTTTTATTGTTTATTCCTCGTTATTGTGTCTTCTTTAAAGATTTATTAATATATTTGGAGTTAGTGTACAGGTGATTAAGTGCTGTTGAGATAATGGTCATTTTTAAGATGTTATCCTTTTTTGTTCTAAATATGGACATCGTCAGGATGCACTAGTGTGTTAGGCTATCCTTAAGAGGATTAAAACTATAGTGGTGTATTTTAATATTCTTGTAGTCGCCTCTCCTTTTTAGATAAAAGTGTTAAGAGGGGGGGGGGGTTGATAGGATTTAACATCAGTAGGATACTAGCAGTTCTTATCACTTTTATCTCCTTTCTAATATTTCTGTTTAGCACTAAAGTTTAAATGATATTTAAAGCAAAGGCTAAAAAGTTTATTTATCAATTGTTAAAAAATTAAATTTAAAGTTCTATTTAATTTAATCAATAATTGAAATTAATTGTAAGATTTGGTAAATGGAGAATTGAAAAGGATAATGTAAAAATAGAAGATCTAGTGTTGTTAGTAGAGGAAAATACACCAAACAATAAGTGGCCATTAGACAGAATTATTGAAGTATATTACGGTAATGATGAGAAATTTCGCGTAGTTCAGGTAAAAACTCAGAATGGAATTTTTAAAAGATCGATTAGTAAATTATGTATTTTCCTATGCCTGAAAACCATAGTACTTAAAAAAAAAGATAAAAGATAAATATATATATATATGTGTGAGTGTTATATTGTTTTTTCTATCAATTTTTATATTTGAGTAAGCGTATATAGTGACCTTTTGTATTTATTTGTGTAATTAGTGTATTTGGTAAAAAATGAGTTATTATTGAATATGAAACATGTCAATGGGGGCCGGTATGTTCCATGTAGGCAGACGATACCGTGCTACCTATAATTAAAATCTCAGTGTCCAGAAAGTGAAAAGAAGTGAAGTGTTTTTTATGTTATTATTCCAAAGTTGTGTTTGAGATAAGTGCAGACGATAATGCAGCAGTTAGCTGCGAGTGAGTGTTATTCTTTTAATAAAGTATTTTTTAATATAATCAGTGCCTATGGAAAAATTTGTGTAGTGTGTGCATAATTTTACACTAACATTGCTACGAAGCTGACAAAAACTACTTCTATGATAGGCTTTTAGGATCATTTTTAGTTTTGCTGCATAGAATAGAAATATAAGGGCGATAGTTATTTCGAAGAATCTTGAAAAAGTTACTAATACGGCTACAGCTTCCTATGAAAATGTATGTAGTAAATTATTTGTGATAATACACATTACGGTGTTTTAAATGAGAAATTTTAAAAATAATGAATGTTTATAATGATGGTAAGGTTAAGGCAACATGCAAATTGTGTAAAATATGGTGTACAGGTAGCACATGGTACTTCCGCTAGAGAGTCTTGGCGCAAGCAAGGCTTCCTTGATATCAAGATGGCCTTGGTCAGTACCGGTTCAGAATGAAAAAATATGTAAGTCTTAGCCGAGTCTTCAGAAAAAAAAGTAAGGTCGCGGGCCTGGCGCAAGAGTACGGACTTTTTTTAACGGCCTCGCTGGCACAGTAATAATTCTGAAATTGTGATGGTTGAAGTTATGAAAAACTCCTAATCGGCTTTTAAGGAAAAGCATTGGTTAAAATAACTGACGGACATTTAAATAGCACAGAAAGGAGGTGAAACGGCAAAAGTTAAACTGAATCGGAAGTTTAAGCTATAGAAAGGAGTTTTTTCACATGCAATATTTAAAAAAAGCATTTAAACTTTTATTAGGAACTTACCTTTGTTAAAAACTTTAAATGCTTTTTTCTGCATGAAGTTATTTTTTTCACCATTTCTCGTCTTTAAATTGTTAACTCAAGAATCTGTAAAAAAATGAGGTCCAATCTTAGAACATGTCTATTTTAATTATTTTACATTAATTTTATTTCGGCAAATTTGAAAAAAATATTTACTTTTGAAAGTATGATTTTTGAAAAAATAAGTTACATCTTTTTAAAAATAAATATTTTTAATATTTAAAAAAAAACCTGAAGCAAAACGAAAAGTATATTTCCTGCTTTAATTAAGTGAAACAAAATTGAAATCCGATGGATATTGTTTCGAGTTATAACGATTTTCAGTTACTCCCCACTTAAAAAAAATCAGTTTTTTTATTTATTTTTATTTATTTATTTATTTATTTTTAACTTTTTTAGAAATTTTAAGATGTTATTTTGTTTGCGAATTATATGGTTAACCATCACAGAAAAAGAAAAAAAAATCAAACTTTTAGCTCAATAGATATATTTTTTATGTTTCCTAGAACTGTTAAAGTAACATTGTTTCTTGAATAGCATACATTTCATTTTGTGTCTAATCCCTTAAAACCTGACGAATTATTTAAACGGCTATAACTCCTAGTTTTGCAGATATGTAGATACATAGTTTTGTGTTTGATTCAGGAATGGATAAAGAAAGTTTTCCTAATTGGAATTCTAACCTTACGGGAATTAGAATTTTAAACAATCCGTTAAAAATTTAATTTCTAATATATTTTTAAATAGATTCAGCATGGAGTTGTAAATTATGCCAATATATTTGTCACCTTTTTTAGCACTTTCCAACAAAGTTGAAAAGTGCTTATGCATTCGATTTGTCTGGCCGTCTGTCCGTCTGTCCGTCTGTCCGTCTGGCCGGATGGCCGTCTGTCCTTCTGTCCGTCTGGCCGGATGGCCGTCTGTCCGTCTGTCCGTCTGTCCGTCTGTCCGCGCTCTAACTCCCGTAAATATACTCGGATCGCTATGAAATTTTTATACGTTATTGAGGTTTACCCTAGCACGAACCCTATTGAAAATGAAGTACCTACCATGATTAGTTTATCTACAGAGAGAATCAAAAGTTTCCCATTACATTACGGCCTATGGGGAAAAATTGTTAATATACTCGGATTGCCATGAAATTTTAGGACGTTATTGACGTTTACCCTAGCACAAGTCCTATTGAAAATGAAGTTGCTACCATGATTAGTTTATCTACAGAGAGAATCAAAAGTTTCCCATTACATTACGGCCTATGGGGAAAAATCGTTAATATACTCGGATTGCCATGAAATTTTAGGACGTTATTGACGTTTAGCCTAGCACAAGCCCTATCGAAAATGAAGTTTCTACCATGATTAGTTTATCTACAGGGCGAATCAAAAGTGTCCTATTACATTACGGCCTATGGGGAAAAATCGTTTCAAAGGAATTTCAAAGATGTTATACCCTGTCAAACATATTAATATATGCATTCCATAAAATAGAAGGTGAAAATGTAGCTATTATTCATACACAGGGCCACACAAAATAATTCCATTAGATAATGGTAAAAGGGGGAATTGTGTATGCATTTTAAATATATTAAGCTTTTTCATGTATAATAAAATTGATATATGTCACTGAAGCTTAATATAAATTATACGCTACTGTCTTGCATAATATGAAGAACATAGCATTTACAGGGCCATACAAAAGATTTCAAATAGTATATTCTTTCCGAAGTACCGTATATGTGTCCGATGATGGCTGATAGAGGGATGAAATGCATTTTAATTATGATATTTGCGTTTATATTTTGCTAAATATATGCACATTATATGGTGTGTATAAATGTTATAGTTGATATACAGGGCTACCCAAAAGAGCTCACCAACGTTACTGAATATGAGCGTAAATTATTTAAACGTGGTTCTTAAATAAGCTATGCATTTTTACGCTGAGCTGCATTCAATTTACTGAGAAATGTTTGCAGAATATAGATAAAGGGATATACAGGGCCACGCAAAGAATTCGGTACATGGACGCCTATGAATGATGATTTATGAGAATGTGATTTCAGTTGTTTTAAAAGTGTTTTAGTTTACAATAACTTTCAGCCTAATGTTGACGTTTAATAAAGGTACAATGTAAACTACAGGGCTGAATAAAAGTATACAAGTATGTTTCCATCTAATAGTATGAATTGCTGAAAAAGAAATTTCAAGCTACTGGATATTTTCTTACTAAGCTAAATTTTCCCATTATATGAACTGACATATGAAATACAGGGCTATTCTAATGTACTGGAACACATATTTGGGTATATTTGGCTATACACTATTATTTCCCTGAATAACAAAGTTTTGTTAAAGATTACATTAAGTGTTGGAAAGTGCTACATAATCTATGCTTAACGCATGATTTTTCTTACTTGTTTATGAAACTTTGCATTTGGAAGTATGGGTCTAGGGACAATGTTTAAGGTAATAGCCTATTGTTTCGATATTTATGAATAACCCTGTATATATGTGTGTGTGTGTATGTACTCGAACTTTAGTTGAGAACTATTCTATCTCTACAACGATTTAGTTTAGATCTTATAACAAATGAATGAGAGAAAATACAAATATTTGTAGCTATTACTATCATACAGATATATATATACATATATTGATTAATTTCAAAATAAAACATCATAAAGTACTTGAAGTAGCCGAAGAAAAACTCTAAAACATAGGGCTTGAGGAACCATGGGCCAACCAGGCCGTATGGTTAAGGTTCTTGATTTAGAGCTCCTTCCTCCCACATTTCGCGTGCAATTTTTTATAAAGCGGCATCACACCTTGTGCTCATAATGATTAATGTTGTGTACTTTTAAAGTAGGATAACATTGAAAACAAAAAAAAATATTTTTCTAAATATGCATTTATATAATCATATTTGTATTTAAATGGATACAAAAAAATGCTTGTGTAAGTATCGGAAAAAGCAAGGGAGGGGGAGATCCCAAATGAAGAACAGGTCCAGTGTCTCTCTCTGGTTCGATGAGCCAGTGCCATCATAGGTAGTTGACAGTGAAGTAAATGGTAGAATAATGTTTGAAATTACATGCATGATAGGCAGAAATGGTGCTATTGCATGAGCCGATAAAGCAAGCGTCTCGGAGAACTTTTAATCTATAATTATACACTGAGGTGACAAAAGTCATGGGATAGCAATATGCAAATATATAGATGGCAGTAGAATCGCTTACAAATTGTATAAATTGTCAATTCCTGGGTAGGATTCTTGTTTCTGTTCAACTGCTTCTTGAGAAAAGGTCAATTATGTGATTATGGCCACACGAGGAGAATTAACGGTTTCCGAACATGGTATGCTAATTGGAGCTACATGAAGGGGACTCTTTATTTTGGAAATCGTTACAGAAATCAACGTTCCGAGATCCACAGTGTCAAGAGTGTGCCGAGAATACCTAAATTCAGCCATTACCTCTCAACATACACAACGCAGTGATCGACCAGGGGGACTTAATGACCGCGATCAGCGACGTCTGCGAAGATTCGTCAGTGTGAACAGACAAGCAACACTGCGTGAAATAACCACAGAAATGGACGTGGGATGTCCGACAGGCATGTCCGTTAGGACAGTCCGGCGAAATTTGGCTTTCATGAGCTACAACAGCAGAACACCGATTCAGATGCCATTACTAACAACACCGGTGGCCAATAGCGGCGCCCCTGGGCTCGTGACCATATCAATTAGACCGTAGACGACTAGGAAAAAGTGGCTTGGTCTGATGTGTCTCAAATTCAATATGAAAGAGCTGATGGAAGGGTATGTGTGTGGCGCACACTCCATTAAACCATGGACCCAAGTTGTCAACAAGGCTCTGTACAAGCTGATAATGGCTCCATAATGGTGTGGGTTGTGTTTACATGGAATGGATTGTGTTCACTGGTCAAACTGAACCTATCGTTAACTGAAAATGGTTACGTTCAGCTACTGGGTGACCACTTGCAACCATTCATGGACTTCATGTACCGAAACGACGATGGAATTTTCCAGGCTGACAATGCGCCATGTCATAGGGCCATAACTGTTCGCGATTCATTTGAAGAACATTCTAGGCTATTCCTGCGAATGATTCGGCCCCCACGATCTCCCTACATGAATCCCATCATACATTTATGGGACATAATCGAGAGATCAGTTTGCCCACAAAATCCTCCACCGGCAGCACTTTCGGAATTATGGTCGCCTATAGAGACTGAATGGCTCAATATTCTCCAGAGGACTTCCTACGACTCCTTGAGACCATGCCACGTCGTTTTGCTGCCTTTCGCCGTGCAAACAGAGGACCGACGCGCTATTAGCAGGATATCCCATGACTTTTGTCACCCCAGTGTATTATATCTATATAATATAGATTATATTAAATAGATATTATTATTATATAATATATATTACATTTTTTAATCTAGTAATAACCATGCCTATATTGCAATAACGTATTGAGCGATAACATTGAAGAGTTCCCAAAATAATATCCGTTTTACCTGTCAAAATCGTTACCTGATAGTAGGTAGTATGACAGGTTGTGTAATGTAAATAATTTGATTACATTTAATGTTGTTAATGTATTTATTTGTTACCTGTTTGAAATATCAACTTACACTATGTTTTTTTTTCTTTTCCAGGTTCATTTTCTACATTTCCTTTCATTAAATTTTAAAAATGGCATTTTATCAGTGCAAAGCAAGAAGCTGTATAATTCTGTAACTGTAAAAATAAATACTAGAAACGGAAAAAATGAACTGAATTGAGATATTAATACCTTATTATTTTATGCGATGGGCTTCCAGCATTATACTATAGCAAAGATGCTCAGTTAATATAAATAATGATTGAAAAAGGTAGAAAAATCTTGCATAAAATGTCTTTCGGCCTGATTAAAAGTTCACTATTTTTAGCTATTTTCCTATTTTTTTCGAGTTTTTACTATTTTCATATTTTTTATAGAGAAAATATATCTCATGACAAAGTATATAAATTAGCTTTTTCTTCTTACAATGAAACCGATGATTCATTTTTGATATACACTCCTGGCTGCAGGATTCCAAAATTAAATCCTTTTGACCGTACTGTTAAACGATTTTATTCCAAAACTCCAGACACATTTGATTGTGGACATAAATCCCCACTGTTTTTCATAGGAGACAATGGAACAGTATCTATTAATGAAGCAGTTCTTCTAAAAGAACATGGTATTTACTTGAATCAAACTGACTGCTTTTTTTATCCAATAATAAGAAAACGTACTGGTAGGAAGCCCGACGATACATTTATTTTAGGTAAGCAACATCCCATGATTTTCAACCTACCGATTGATGATGATTTTATCCTCATAAAATGTATAAAAGATAATCATACTTTTGCAAAAAACTTGCTTCCACTCACACCGTTTAAAAAGAGCGTTGAAGAAAGATGCGAATCTGCAGCTAAGAAGATAAAAAATAACTCGAATCTTAGTGTCATAATAGTTGGAATTGATTCCATTTCCAAATTAAATTTCCTTAGATACTTTCCTAAAACTCTCCATTTGTTAAGGAATCAGTTACATGCAATTGAGCTCAATGGTTTCACTAAAGTAGCTGATAATACATATCCCAATTTAATACCTTTTTTGACAGGTCGCCACAGAAGTTACTACAAGCCTCTTGAAAGGCGTTTCGGATTTTTTGATGATGTAGACTTTGTGTGGAAAAAGTACGCTCAGATGGGATATAGAACATTGTTTTCAGAAGATGCACCTAATATGGGAACATTTGTCCTCAATAGAAGAGGATTTAAGAATCCGCCTACTGATTATTATAGCCGGCCTTTTTCTGTCGCAGTCGAATTACTTGGCATAAGACATAAAAACTATTGTATTGGTTCAACATTGGAAATGAAAGTTTATTTTGATTATCTAAAACATTTTGCATCGTCCATGGGAGAAAAGCCATTTTTTTCATTTACGTTTATTGCTAGACTTACACACGATGTACTCAAATATGCTGGATATGCGGACAAACCTGCTTATGAATTAATCAATGAACTGAATCAAAAAGAAATTTTAAACAGATCTTTGCTTATATTTTTTAGTGATCATGGCATTAGGTTTGGTGATATCCGTCAAACGTACATAGGAAAAATAGAAGAAAGGATGCCCTTCATGTTTCTTGTCTTTCCAGATTGGTTTTTAAAACAACATACAGAATTTTCAAGAAATCTTCATATAAACAGTAATCGATTAACCACTCCTTACGATATCCATGCAACATTACTCCATCTCTTAGAGCCTGAAAAAAAGAGCTTTTTTACGTTCTTTGGACAAAGTTTACTGACTGAAATATCACCAGAACGAACGTGTGATGATGCAGGCATAGCAAAGCACTGGTGTGTTTGTCAATCACACAAAGTTGTATCCGTTGAAGACATCAATGTTCGTAAAGCAGCCGTAACAGTCATTAAGCATTTGAATAAACAACTAAAACCATTTTCTCGTGTTTGTGCCACTCTAAAAATGGCAAAAATTTTAGACGCTAGAGTGTCTCAACCTAATGAGGAATTTCTGGAAATAATGAGTAAAGATTATTTAATAACCATTCTTGTCATTCCAAGTAATGCTATTTTTGAAGCTACTGTTCAAGTGAAAAACAATCAATTCAAAGTGTCTGACGAAGTTAGCCGTTTAAATAAATATGGTGATGAGTCAAATTGTGTTCAAGACAATATAATCAAAAAGTTCTGCTTCTGTAAAGTGCATCTTCAACATAGCTCATAAACACAAAGTCCTCCATTTAGAAAAAAATTAATTTTAAAAACTCTATCGTTTTAAGATAACGCATACAAAATGTTATTTTCATACAAATTTTAAAAATTTATAACAATTGTGATAATGTTAATTTTTAATAGCTTGCCAGACTAGAATAAAGTCTTCCAAAACAAGAAAGATGTGTCGATTTTTATATAAAATTATGATAATGGTAAATGCATATCTTTATCAGTGAAAAGTGTCGATATAAAATACGTTATTAAATCAAATTTAAAAAATCAGCAAGCAATCTCAAGCTGTTTAAAAATAAACATTTTTTATATAGTTTCTCTTAGTATTTACTTATTTTACAGACATTAACACCAGAACCGCGGTGACGGGCAATTTTGACCCGTATTATATGAATAGGTGTGGATTGATACCAGAAATTTCTATTACACTATTCAGTGAGTAATGTTATGTATCTTGTGTTGAAAAGAATATGAAATGAATAATGAATTGAATATGAAATCCTTTAATTGCGCAGAGAACATATCTATAAAAATATTTCTTATTTCTTATAACTGGAAAAGTGTGTTAATCTCGATCATGTTATAGAGCAGGGGTGCAAATCTAGGCGCCAGTAAGCAGTCTCTCACTACAAAATACATTCCTCCCCCCCCCCCCCCCGCCTAATATTTCGAGTACCATTCTTGTTAGAATGCTACATAATTTTCGGCGAATAAAACTTTTAAATTATTCTGGTGAGAGACTACCCGCATAGATTTTTGCACTCTTGTTATAGAGAATAAGTCATAAAAAATAGTCAAAAGAGCAGGGATTAAAAATAAGTGTGAAGCAGAAAAAAAGGAGCCAAAAAAAGAATTAAAAAATAAATAAATACTATTTCACCAAGAACAGTTAGATAATATTAAAGTATGTTAAAAAGAAAAAGGAAGATATAAAATCAGTTAGACCAGGGCTGTCCAACCTGGTGCTCGCGAAGCACCAGAAAATTTTTAGAGAATTTTTTGCCTTATTAAATCTCCGAATATCTTCGATTCAATAAGCTCTTCATTTCTGTAAATATTTTCTGGCGGGCGCCAGGTTGGACAGCCTTGAATTACACAGATGACAGATGTAAAAAATCGACAATAGCATAAACAGTGGAAGAAATCAGAACTGTTAAATTCACAACACCTTCAGAACCAGTCAGTAGATTTTT
Organism: Maratus speculifer; assembly: GCA_964019185.1. Taxonomy (NCBI): domain Eukaryota; kingdom Metazoa; phylum Arthropoda; class Arachnida; order Araneae; family Salticidae; genus Maratus; species Maratus speculifer. Next base: position 231,503,857 of record OZ025299.1, on the reverse strand, counting down.
CAAACTCTAGCATGATTGAAAACCCCTGATACCAAAAGGCTTTTAAGTGCCTCCATGTTTTTTCATCATATAATTTTTTTATTCAAAGGCTGATTTACTCTTTGCCTTTCCATTTGCCCCCCCCCCCTCCTCCTTTTTCGCACGGCCCTGGTCTAATATAGACAAAAAAAAGTGTTATTTCATTCTTTGGACTGTTCTTGATCAATTACAGGATCATATTGGCCAAATTGATGGTACATAATGAGAATTATAGTGTTATTAGGTATGTGCCACATGTAGAACGCGGTGCAGCGAAGGGTTAAATGATTAAAAATTTGCCCTCCCTCTCAGTAGTCTTCAGGTAAGAAAAAAGGGAGAAAAGACAGAGCACAAGCTTACAGAGACTTAAAGAAAGTATCATAAAAATTTGAGGATACAATTTCATGATTTCTTAATATTCCTAAATCTTTTTTTTTTTTCATAATAATTTACAACATAACAGCATAACACAAATACGTAATAACTTAATACAACAAAATAATATAATTTCATAATATAAAAACTGTAGCCAGATTTCAAATATTATACAATTTTTACGAGCTTTATTCTATAATAGTTTGCCTCTTTTATTATATTTGTGTCTCATCATGTAATTATTGTATTGTTGGAAGATTATTTGTTCAATTGTTCAAGCAGTTCATTGAAAAAAAATATTTCTTTTACAATTATTATCTTACAAATTAATGTACAATTTGTAATTTAACACTAGAAAGCCGGAAATTTGACGTAAGTTTCATAAAAAAAAAAATTTCAAACCAAAAAATTTATTTAAAATTACTTAAGTTATTAATTTAACTTATTTCAGTGTATTACATATATAACTTATTTTATAAAAACAATTTCTGATTCAAATCGACAACTAGGCCATTTGCCGATGTCGAATGATATTTTCTCAGCATTCTAGTGCTAAAAAAGAAAAAAAAATGCTTTTTTCTCAAGCATAAATTTGTGTTAATATTTTTAATAACAGTTTTAAGAATTGCAAAGTTTATATAACAAATTTGTAAAAATATTTACTATATCAAAATAAACTTCAATAAGTTATCTAAAGAAAAATTCTTTAATCGTAGTTTCTTTAACAATTTAATAAAATTTGTCATTGTCTTTGCACCCATGCCATTATCCTGGCATCAAATATTCGATAATGTTTTTTTAGAAAATTATTTCTATATCTAAGTGTTCTCGTACTTCACTGCTGTTGTGTAAGGATATTAACTAAAACCTCTTTAACTAACCTTAAAAAAAAAAACAAAAAAAAACTGGAATTTTGTAATGATTTACATTTTCAAAAAATTTTGTTTTTAAAATCTTACACTTCGGGATATTCACCCACGTACACTGTATGGCCAAAGGTGACCGGCGAGAAAAACCTATATTTAAAATTAGATGAAAATCGAGTATTTTCATTAAGAATTATTATGTTACATACTACATACTCCATATATATACACTATATGGCCAAACGTGACCGGCCACTTGCGATTTTTAGGTATCTTGTTAAATCTCGGTAAAAAATACATGAGTAATTATCTTGAGACTTTAAGTATGTAAACATAATAATAAAGGTCACAAATTTCCGGGAAGATTTTTTTCCTGAAACTTCTTAAGAGCCCACAATAGTCACAGAAAAATTACTCAAAAAGACCCGGATAACCATGTAAAGTCTATGGGAGCGTTCTTTTCTAATATCTCGCTCAAATTTGAATATTTTTGCATGATTTTTTTGCACAAGATAGCTGAGGGCAATCCACAACCGGGCTAGTTTTTACTTTTTCGATTTTGGTTATATATTTTTTATATTACGATAGTTTCAGTTTCAGAACCGGTTTAAACCAGTTTCGAAAGTTAAAGTAATTTTTTAAAGAAAATCTGAAACAAAAATTGAAAAAGTAAAAACTAGCCCGGTTGTGGATTGCCCTCAGCTATCTTGTGCAAAAAAATCATGCAAAAATATTAAAATTTGAGCGAGATATTCGAAAAGAACGCTCCCATAGACTTTACATAATCATCCGGGCCTTTTTGCGTACTTTTTCTGTGACTATTGTGGGCTCTTAAAGCGGAACACTAGTCATAGAAAAAGAGCCGGATGATAATGTAAAGTCTATTAGAACGTTCTTTTCAAATATCTCGCTCAAATTATAATATTTTTACATGATTCTTTATGCATAGGATAGCGCCCCACCAGTGGCCGAGAGGTTATGACCTCAAACTGGTAGACGGTAGGTGCTGGGTTCGAGCCCAATCGCGACCGTCGGCCTAACCGTTCGAAGTTTTCCGTGGTTTTCTTCGAACCTTGCGTAAATACGGGTTAGGTTCCCTTAGAAAGACCCCCACGGAGGGCATCCCACCCCATAGGGCCTATATCCCATAGCGTAGATAATTGGCCGACATACATACACTACACAGCATAGGATAGCTGAGGACAATCCACAACCGGCCTAGTTTTTACTTTTTCAATTTTGGTTTCAGATTAAAAAAAAAAAAAAAAAAAACTTTAAATTTCAAAACCGGTTTAAACCGGTTTTGAAATAGAAACTATCATAATATAAAAAAATATATAAGCAAAAATCGAAAAAATAAAAACTTGGCCGGTTGTAGATCGTTTTCAGCTATCCTATGCAAAACCAATCATGTAAAAATATTAAAATTTGATCGAGATATTTGAAAAGAACGCTCCCATACACTTTACATTATCATCCGGGTCTTTTTCTGTGCCTAGTGTGGGTTCTTACGGGACCGTCAACAAATTGAAAAAGTACGAATATCTTTTGGATAACTCTGTCAAAATTAATGTAGTAAAAGCGTTTAAACTATAGATTATAATTAAGTGACTTATTGTAATAAACTTTGTCCATTTTTATGCGGATAGCATGTATACTTTATTAAAACAGCCTCGAATTTTGCCAATTTTTTTGCTTATAATTTGCTGAATTCTTATTATAAAATAATATTCTTTTCTGAATGTATGACAAACAATACTGTACACAGTACCTTATAAGCAGAAATAAAAAACAATAAAAATGTATGAAAAATGAGCAAGTTTACTAAATAATTTTTTACCGCGCATGCGCCAAAGCTATCAAAATTTCATTTGCATATTGTGTTAGCTAAATGTATAGAGCAACTTTTGTAAAAGTCTTAAAAACATAGCTCAAAAATTCTGAAAGTGGTCGTCAATAGAATAAGCTCAAAATCCATTATTCCCAATATGAAACCAAAAAATTAGTTGTTCTATCCAAACATAGTAATGCGTATCGAATTGTGTATTCTATATTGACATATGGACTATATGGATATAGAGTACATCCACTCATCTTTTTGCTTGCTTTTGCAAAATAAAGGATTTTAAGCTTATTCTATTCACGATTACTTTCAAAATTTACAAGTTATCCTTTTGTGACTTTAACAAAATATGCTCTGTACATTTAACTAACACAATATGTAAATGAAATTTCGATAGCATTGACACATGCGCAGTGAAAAATTGCTTAATAAACTTGCTCATTTTTCATACAATTTTTATTATTTTTTAATTCTGCTTATAGGTTACTGTGTACAAAATTGTTTGCCATACTTTCAGAAAAAAACATTATTTTATAATAGGAATTCTGCAAATTATAAGCAAAAAAAATTGGCAAAATTCGAGGCTGTTTTTATAAAAACCTTAATTTCTCTACGAGGATACATGCTATCCGCATAAACATGAAGACAGTTTAATACAATAAGTCACTTAATCATAATCTATAGTTTGAACGCTTTTGCTACATTAATTTTGACAGGGTTATCCAAAAGCTATTCGTACTTTTTCAATTTGTTGACGGTCCCTTAAGAGCCCACTAGGCACAGAAAAAGAGCCGGATGATAATATAAAGTCTATGGGAGCGTTCTTTTCGAATATCTCGATCAAATTTTAATATTTTTACATGATTTGTTTTGCATAGGATAGCTGAGAACGACCTACAACCGGTCAAGTTTTATTTTTTCGATTTTGCTTATATATTTTTTTGTATTATGATGGTTCCTATTTCAGAACTGGTTTAAACCGGTTTTGAAATTTAAAGTAATATATATATTTTTTTTAATCTGAAACCAAAATTGAAAAAGTAAAAACTAGGCCGGTTGTGAATTGTCCTCATGAGCAAGTTTCATTCGACATCGGCAAATGGCCTAGTTGTCGATTTGAATCAGAAATTGTTTTTATAAAATAAGTTATATATGTATTACACTGAAATAAGTTAAATTAATAACTTAAGTAATTTTAAATACATTTTTTTGGTTTGAATTTTTTTTTATGAAACTTACATCAAATTTCCTGGCGTTCTAGTGTTAAATTACAAATTGTACATTAATTTGTAAAATAATAATAATAAAAGAAATATTTTTTTCAATGAACTGTTTGAACAACTGAACAAATAATCCTCCAACAATACAATAATTACAGGATGAAACACAAATATAATAAAAGAGGCAAACTATTATAGAATAAGGTACGTAAAAATTGTATATTATTTGAAATCTGGCCACAGTTTTTATATTATGAAATTATATTATTTTGTTGTATTATGTTATTACGTATTTGTGTTATGCTGTTATATCGTAAGTTATTATGAAAAAAAATGAAAAAATAAAATAAAATAAAAAAGATGAAGATTTAGGTATATTAAGAAATTACGAAATTGTGTCCTGAAATTTATATGATACTTCTCAGTAAGCTTGGGCTCTTTCTTTTCTCTCTTTTATCTTACCTGAAGACTGCTGAGAGGGAGGGTAAATTTTTAATCATTTAACCCTTAACTGCACCGTGTTCTACAACTGCCACATACCTAATAATGCTATAATTCTCATTATGTATATTACAAATTTAAATTTTTTTCGCCAAAACTAACCTTTATACTATCTTAATTTTCTTATAATAATATTCCGTACTTACTTCAAATTATTAAATTAAAATCTTGTTTCTAAATCTAATCTGTTAATCCTTATGCAGACGATATAAATTCTTAATTTGCCTTAAAAAACATTATTCCAGTATGCGTAAATTTAAAAAGATGGCTCTAAATTAAAAATATTCTTAATTAAAACTTTATTTCTTAATATTCCAAATAAAACTGATTTCTTCTATGTTTTTATCAACCCTTTTTAAGAAAGTCTTATTAAATTTATTCCAAAACCATACCTTTCAAAAAATATCATTATTTTATTTTATCTATTTATTTATTTTTCCTACGTCAACCTTTGATGTGTGCATATTAATAAATTCATTTCTTTTCTTTTTCTCTTAAAATTAATCATTTATAAAAATCGTCTGCCTAAGATATTTAAAATTCTGAGTCAGTTATAAATTGGTTAAATAATATTTTTTTTAAAATAAATTTATCGTTTGTGGAAAATAATCTCGTAGCTGGACAAGAATTCTGTTTACATAAAAGAATGATGATTTGAGGTTACAGAATGTTCCAGAACTTTCTTTTTAGTTTAAAAAGGTGGAAGTCTCGAGATGAAAAAGAAGATTTCTTGGGTTGCTTCTTCGATGAGGACAGCTCGCTGAAATAATGATGGAATTTTTGCAAAAGGAGCTTTTCCTTCCTCATTATTACGAATTTAATAAATGAATTTACAGCAGCCCATGACTAATTATTGGATCTTCTACATTTATTTATTTATTTTGTTTTTTCCCTCGCTTGCCATGACTGTGTGTTTCTTTTTAACCAGTGGAAATAATTCGAGTTCTCCTTAAATCGTCACAACTAATCGAAAAGTCGGACAGGATAATTTATCTGTGCTGCCTTTTTAATGAATGATATTTAAAGAAAATTGCGATGGAACGAAGAAAAGCATGCTATCGCCGAAGTTCGATTGAAGGACAGCCTATATGGTATTTTCAGCTTGCTAATGAATAGTACTTGCTTCGAGTCTGATGTGGATTTCCTGACGCTTGATGTTGATCTGTGCGCACAAATTTTGATTCAGTATTCATGGTCATAGGAAAATTTTTGAAAATTAATGACTTCAAAGTGGTGAGTATGCGAAAGGTATTTGATGAGGAATTTAATGAAGAATGGATTTTATTGAAGATTTTTCGTGAACTGTAAGTTATTTTATTAAATGTTTTGATTATTATTTCTATTCTATTTATGATTGATGGAAAGTATTTATTATTTATTTATTTATTTATTTATTATTTTATTGATGAGAGTAAGTTGAAGTTAATTTATTAATTTACTAATTAATTTATTATTTTATTATTTATTGTATGTTATGGATCTGATATAGTAATTTTGAAAAAATATGTAATTGATAGAAATTATTAACTTTGAAATTTATTGCGAATGATTTTACGATCAGGATTTAATAAAGAAAATAGAAGTGCTTCATTTATTCTAATGAGTAAGAATAAAAAAATTATGGAAGATCCTAAGTTCGTACCGTTTGACCCGAGTTCTGGAATGAACATTTTGTCGTGGTTAACTTATTTTGATACAACATGTGAAAAGGAGAAGAAAAATCTAGAATGGAAATTTAATTCTATTGCGCAATATCTGAAAGGGGAAGCGCAAAAAATTTATATCAATGACTGTTTAAATTGTACGGATTATGAACAAATTAAGAAAATTTTGATAGAAAGATTCATTCAATTAGACATCCCGAGTTTTTCTGATTTTTCAAATCTGAAATTAGATAATTTAGACAATTTAGAAACTTATTTTCGTAAGAAAGTGGAAATTGGTAGGAAATTACATCTTAGTGAAAATATACTATTACAAGGTTTAACTGATGGCTTAAAACCAGAATTCAAAAACAATATTATTATAAATCCTCCTAGTAGTACCACCGAATGGTACCGGGTTGTCAAACAATTCGTGGAAGTTTCCACCCCACTAGTTTTAAACCAAGTAATAAATCAACCATCAGCTAGACAAAATTTTCAACCTTTTCAACCAACTAGGCCCTGGATTCAGCCAGTTAGGCCCAATAATACACCTAGGAATTGGATTCCCCAAAGGCAATCTCAGTTTCAAAGACCTAGAGTTTGTCAAAATAATTATATTCAAAATTCATACCCTTCAAGACCTTGTAGGATATGCACAAATAGGGGTGTCAGTAATGCTTTTCATTGGGAAAGAGAATGTATTTTTAGGAGTGAGTTGCCATCCTCTGATACTCTTCCAAGTAGCTCACAAAATAATTCTCATAATATTTGACTATTAATTGTGTATGGATGTACAAATAATTATAATATGCCATGTGTTGTAGATACTGGCTCAACTATTGCAATATTGCCAATTAAATTTGTTAAAAAACTTAATGCTAAAATTGAGACTATACCCTCAGTTACCATTGGTCAGGCAAAAGGATTTTTACATATAAATAAAAAATGTAGTGTTCTTCTAAAAGTGGGTAAAATTAAAAAATATGTTAACTTTTTAGTATGCAATACAAATTTGGATTATGCTATTTTGGGGTTAAAAGAATGTTCTAAATTTAAATTAACCATAGAATGTAAAAATTGTATTGTAAGGCAGGGAAGGAAAATTATAACTAACAGTATATCCATACATAATGAGAGATCCCTTCATTTCAATACAGTAAATATGGACCAAGTACAACAAAACAGGGATCAATCTAATGAATTTGTAACCTCAGAATATAAAAAAAATATGAAATTAAATACTGGTAATACTGTAGCAATAGATAATTATGATAATGAAACACTGAATGTAAGTAATCATGATATAGAGTTACAATCTACTTGTGGAAATATTATGAAAAATGAAGACTGTGTTGAATATGATCACGCAATTAATGTGCATCCTGATCATAGAGGTTCCATGACTCTTCAAAATTTTCGCGATAATTCGGATTCAGATTTAACTGGGGAAATAAATTTAATTCAAGATGTAAATTTAAGGGAATTAGTTCATATTTATAGTGATATTTTTGCAAAGCATAAATATGATGTGGGTAGGATTAATATTGAACCACAACGCGTTATACTAAACTCAGACCTACCTATATCTTTGAGGCCCTACCGAACATCTCCTCTAGAAGAAATAGAAATAAAAAACCAAATTCAATCATTGTTAGCAGCCGGACTGATAAAGGAAAGTAATAGCCCCTATTCTGCCCCTGTTACACTAGTTATGAAAAGAGAGGAAGGTAAAAAAACGCGATTATGTATAGACTATAGAAAATTAAACACAATAATTAAAAATGATGCAGAACCCTTGCCCCGTATCGATGGAATTTTAGATAAATTGAGTAGTGCTCAGTATTTTTCAACTTTGGATTTAGCCTCTGGCTACTGGCACATACCAATACATCCATCCGATACAGAAAAATTAGCATTTGCAACCAATTTTGGACTTTTTGAGTGGCTCGTGCTCCCTTTTGGCATAAAAACGGGCCCTCCCATATTCAATAGAACCATTCGAAGAATCCTTAATAAATATAAAATCGACTTTGCGTGCCACTATTTTGATGATATTATAATTTTCTCTTCCTCATTAGAAGAACATTTAAACCATTTAGCTCAAATTTTTGACATTTGCAAACAAGAAAACATTAAACTTAAACTTTCTAAATGTAAATTAGGCCAAAATAAAATCAATTTCTTAGGTTATGAAATCACTAATGGAACTATAACACCAGCAAATGCCAATATTGAAACCATCAAAAATTTAAAACCTCCTTCAAATGTGAAAGAGTTACAACGATTTCTAGGTTCCATTAATGTTTACCATAAATTCATAAATAAATATGCTGAAATTAGATATCCTCTGAACCGATTACTTAAAAAAGACACAATATGGGAATGGAACTCAGAGTGCCAGGAGTCTTTTGAAAAATTAAAAAATTCTTTAATTGCAAAACCCATCCTCAAAATTTATGATCCTAAATTACCTTTACATATGTTTGTAGATGCCTCTCAGATAGCAGTAGGTGCCGTTCTAAAACAACCTGATAAAGAAAATTTCTTACATCCTATTGCTTATCATTCTAGAATTTTGAAGAGTTATGAGCAAAATTATTTCATAACTGAATTAGAATGTTTAGCTATTATAGATACTCTTGACAAATTCTATCATTACTTTCATGGTGTCAAGTTTACAATTCATACGGACCACGCATCTCTAGTATGGTTAAAGAGTGTTAAAAACTTAAAAGGTAGGCTTTTTAGATGGTCGCTCAAACTTAGTATGTTTGATTATGAGATAAAATATGAAAAGGGTTCAACAAATGTCGAAGCAGACATGTAGTCACGAAATCCTGTTTGTCATTTTAATCAACATATTAGTTTATTGCTAGATAGGAAAGAAATTATGGAGATGCAAGACAAAGACAATGTTTGTGACAAAAAGTATAAAAAAGAGAATGGAATTATTATAGTTCAGAAAAAGGGATTCAAAAAAATTATTGTACCAATGTCATTAAGAAAAAAATTACTCCATATTGCTCATGATAATTTTGGACATTTAGGGATTCAAAAAATGCTTAATTTAATATCTCCCAACTATTATTGGCCTAATATGACAATAGACATTACAGAATTTGTTAAACATTGCGATACCTGTCAGAAAAATAAAAAAACAAAACAGAAAAGATTCGGCTTATTACAAGCTATGCCAGCAACAGATCAACCTTTTGAATGTCTTTCTATTGATACTGTTGGTGGATTTAACTATTACAACTCAACAAAAAAATTCTTACACATAATAATAGATCATGCAACTAGATTTGTTTGGGCTTTTCCCTCCAAAAATGTTACCACTGAAACATACACTAACTGTTTAAAACAAATTTTCAATATCAAAGCACCTCAAAAAATACTTAGTGACAGGCATAAATCTTTCAGATCTCCAAGATTTAAGAAATTCCTTAGAAATCATCATGTTCAACAGCGTTTTACATCCGCACATCATCCTCAGACCAATGGAAAGGTAGAGCGCGTTAATCAGACTATAGTTACCAGGCTTAAATGTAAAGTTAATTCCACTTCTTCTAAAATACCTTGGACTAGATTATTAAACCAAGTCATCGAAGAATACAACAATACGCCCCATTCTATCACCAAGTTCCCACCTGCCTATTTATTTTATGGTCAATTGCCTTATGAATCTCCTTTAAAACAAAACTATTACCCATCAGTAGACAAAGCCCTCAAAATTGCGAAAGCGCGAACTCAGGAATTTCACCTTAAAAGTAAAAGGCTCTATGATCGAAATTTTGTCGAATGCCCATTAAAAATACAAGACTCTGTAATTTATGAAGAATTTAAATACCCTAACACTCGAAAATTAGAACCTACTTTCTCTGGACTATACAAAATTATAAATAAACTTTCTGATGTAACTTATGAAATAGATAAATTTAATTATGAGACAGGACAGAATTCCGTTATTGTGCATGTTTCTAAATTAAGACCCTATTTTTCACCAGAAGATTTTAAACTGTTTCATGAGCAACCCAAAAAACAAACAAAACCTCAGATACAATCACAATCACTAGATCAAACTAAAGTCAAGACAGTAGATTAAGTTTTAATTCTTATTCTTTAAATAGTTTATCACCATAATTTTCAACATTAGCAAGTATGTTCTTGGAGGCCTACAAGAATATTACTTGTTTTTGGGAGTTTTTGGGGTTAAATTGGGCTCCTTATGCAGGCATAAGGTGAACACTTTGATTGTAAAAGCTTTCAAATTGATGTTGATAAATTAATTTTAAGTGTATATAAGTCTAACTATCTTTACTCATTTATTTGACATTAGTATTACTCTATTTATTCAGCAGATATTATGTGATAACAGTTATAAAATTTGATGACTCTACTCAAACCTATAACTTAATATGTGATTTTCAGTGATTGTGAAAATTACAGAAATTAAGAGTTTTTCAGAAAAGCACACTATTTTTATTTCTATTTCTCAATTAAGAATGACACCTTTTATTCCTATTGTATTTTATTATTAAAGTTTATAAACCATGTGTAGATAAAACATTATTCTACATTTGGCATTTGAAAACTTTTAACCAAATTTGACAATTTTGTAAAAGAGTATCAGAGAGGAATTATTGTAAGGAAATACTGGTTGAGAGTCCATTTTCTAAATAGTTAGATTTAATTTTATTTGGATTTTGGAATTATTATGATTTTTTTTATTTATACTTTCGGCTAGCAAAAAATACTTTCTTATGCTATTAGAAGATAAGAAAATTATTTAGTTGCTATGTAATTATTTTTATCCTCAACCAATATTTTCCCTATCAATAATAAACAAATAGTGATATTTTCTTTTGAGTATACTCTTGTTTTACTATTATTATTATTATTATGATTTCTATAATGAATTTTAGTATTAATTATACTCTTATTGAAAAATATTAGGATATGGAGTCTTATTATACTATTACTTATTATTGTTGTTATTGTTATTATTTAAATTTTTCTATATTATTTATTATTGATATTGAGAGTGATGCTATTTATTATTGAAAAATTGATATATTATTGAAAGATGTTGGATGCAACATAACATTAAAACCAAAGATTAAACTAGGTTTGAAGATTTTTAATTAAAGAGACTGTATTCAGAGAACATTGGTTGGTTGGTTGGTTGGTTGATTTTTGTCGTCCGATTATCTACGCTAATGGGATATAGGACCAGGGGGAGTGCCCTCTGTGGGGGTCTTTCTAAGGGAACCTAACCCGTATTTACGCAAGGTTTGAAGAAAACCACGGAAAACTCCGAACGGTTAGGCCGACAGCCGCGATTGGGTTCGAACCCAGCACCTGCCGTCTACCAGTTGAGAGGTCCGAACTTCTCGGCCACTGGTGGGGCCAGAGAACATTGGAAAAGACTCTTTTATATATACTATTGAAAGACTTGTTTCATTTAAAGGACTTATTTAAAATAAACTATGCATTAAGTCATTGTAATTATTTAAACTTCCATGAGAACGAATTTTTATTGTTTTTATTATATTTTTATCTCTTGCTTATTAATATTCATAACTTATTTACTGTTATTATATGTATTATCTCCTATGCACCTACAAATGGTAAGTGATGTTGTAACATTATTGTATTTCTTTCAGGGAAATGCTCCTACCTAAATTTAATTCAGAATTATTTTCTCTTAACTATTTTATTTTAATCGCTAATATTTTTTATATTGCGTTAATTTTCTTTTCTTCCATCTCTTGACTTCCTGAGTTTGACAGTTTTATTCCAAAATTTAACTTTTCTAAATTATTATATTTCTGTTGTCTGAACTTGTAGTTTTATTTAACTATCAATTTCATACAAAGTCTTGGGGAGGGGGGATAATATTACAAATTTAAAATTATTTCGGCAAAACTAACCTTTATACTATCTTAATTTTCTTATAATAATATTCCGTACTTACTTCAAATTATTAAATTAAAATCTTGTTTCTAAATCTAATCTGTTAATCCTTATGCAGACGATATAAATTCTTAATTTGCCTTAAAAAACATTATTCCAGTATGTGTAAATTTAAAAAGATGGCTCTAAATTAAAAATATTCTTAATTAAAACTTTATTTCTTAATATTCCAAATAAAACTGATTTCTTCTATGTTTTTATCAACCCTTTTTAAGAAAGTCTTATTAAATTTATTCCAAAACCATACCTTTCAAAAAATATCATTATTTTATTTTATCTATTTATTTATTTTTCCTACGTCAACCTTTGATGTGTGCATATTAATAAATTCATTTCTTTTCTTTTTCTCTTAAAATTAATCATTTATAAAAATCGTCTGCCAGAAATTTATAAAAATCGTCAGATATTTAAAATTCTGAGTCAGTTATAAATTGGTTAAATAATATTTTTTTTAAATAAAATTATCGTTTGTGGAAAATAATCTCGTAGCTGGACAAGAATTCTGTTTACATAAAAGAATGATGGTTTGAGGTTACAGAATGTTCCAGAACTTTCTTTTTAGTTTAAAAAGGTGGAAGTCTCGAGATGAAAAAGAAGATTTCTTGGGTTGCTTCTTCGATGAGGACAGCTCGCTGAAATAATGATGGAATTTTTGCAAAAGGAGCTTTTCCTTCCTCATTATTACGAATTTAATAAATGAATTTACAGCAGCCCATGACTAATTATTGGATCTTCTACATTTATTTATTTATTTTGTTTTTTCCCTCGCTTGCCATGACTGTGTGTTTCTTTTTAACCAGTGGAAATAATTCGAGTTCTCCTTAAATCGTCACATGTATAATCAATTTGGCCATTATGATCACTGTAATTGATCAAGAAATTTCCAAAGAATGGAATAACACTTATCTTGTCCATATTTGACCAAGACCGTGCGAAAAGAGAGTCAAAGGGGGAGTCCGCTTAGGGCGCGAAATTGAGGAGATGCCAAATACTGCTAACCTCGTTTATTTCTTCTTTTATTGAAAAAGAAAAAAAAACATCCGTATGTATATACTGGGAATTTCTTTGCGTGTGACAAAAACATACATTCTCAAAATAATTCGTGGCTTCAATCTTAGACTACAAAAAAGGTTGTAAATTGATATACTGTGTTTTTATATACGTTCCACTGAAAAAAATATCTGCCTCTGGCATCTAGAAAATAAATTGTGGCTCTAGAAAAAATAGTTCCATGTCATCCTTATAAATTCTAGTTCCTTTTGCTAGCGTCTTCTAGTTAATATTCTGATTGAGTAGACCAGAATTTTCTTGTTCCCAGAACTAGAAAAAAACGGACTTCGAGCTAGATTTTCAAAATGACTAAATTTCATAACAATAACTTCTGGTTTCATAAATCAGAATTTCTAGTTCCCTGACTTTCTAAGATAGGTATTGGAACTAGAATTTAAAGACACATTAACTACAAAATATAATATCCTGAAGCAAAAAGTATGGTCATAAGTGGAAATGTTAAAAATTAAAATTGTTAAAAATTTGATTTGACACAATTTTTTGAAAATTATCTATTTGTTATTTATTGCCTTTAAAAAATCGCATACTTTACAAGTTATTGTTACTAGAAACATTTCTGTTTTAATTCTTGAAGCATAATCTAAATCCTTATATATATTATAAATGTGAAAGTGTGTCCGAAAAATTGGAATGAACTTGGCTTCAAAACGGATGGATTAATGTCTTTGAATCTTTGCATATGTATAGATTATAGGAGTGGAATGAACATAGGCTAATTTTTATTTATTTTATTCAAATATTTTCCTTAATAATTCAAAATTTAATTATTTTTCATACAAAATCAATAGGCATTTTTCAGATAAAATTTAACCATTTTTCTTTCCTGTTGCCAAGAAAATAAAAAATTGGAATAATAATTTTTCAGCGGCAATGAATTTTTAATAAAAAACTATAATAAAATAATTTAAAAGAAAATAAACATGACGTCATGTTTGAAATAAAAATAAAAGGTACATTTTTATAATATATTTAACAAGGATATTTGTTTAGTTAATGGGAATTTTTGTGTAAAATATGGCGACATAAATTAAAAGTAAAAAGAATGAAAAAGAATTATATTTTTAATAAAATGGTTCACTTATGAAAATGTGACGTCATAGTTGAAATAAAACAGGTACTTTATAGCAGTCGTTAAAAATACAAGGGGTATGAATATCAGTAGCTAATGGAGCGAGATAAATTATGACGTCATATTTAAAAGGAATCAGAAATATTTTTTACGCAATTAATAAGTTATAAGTTACATACAAATGAATATTTTTATTCAAAAATCATAATTATCAATGGAAGAAATTTTTTGTGGGGAAAAGGTGGAAAATAAAAACACTGATTAATATATTTTTGGCTCGATTTTTTAACACTTTCGAACAAAGTTGAAAAGTTATTATGCTTTCGGTTTGTCTGTCTGTCTGGTCGCTTTCTAACTTTCGTAAATATACTCCGATTTCCATGAAATTTTTGGACGTTCTTAACGTTTACCTAGCACGAATACCTATTGAAAATAAAGTTTCTACCATGATTAGTTTATTTACAGGGATTGTCAAAAAATTTCCTTACATTACGGCATTATGGGGAAAATCGTTTTAATTAAATTTAACGATGTTACACCCTGTGAAACATATTCAAATTTATATGCATTTACAAAGTGCACTAAAATATGCATTTTGTAAAGTATGTAGTGGAAAGGACACTTATTATTCATTTACAGGGTTACACAGAAGAATTCCATTGCATAAGAATAAAGGGAGGAACAGTTTCCGACATATTTTAATTATGGTAAACGATTTCATGTATAATCAAATTGATATACGTTGCTGAGGCTTAATGTGAGTTATTTCATGCATAATACGAAGTGCATAGCATTTACAGGGACACACAAAAGATTTCAAATATTATATATTCTATTCGAAGTCTGTATATGATGGATGATGACTGTTGCATGGATGAAATGCATTTTGAATTATGATATGTGCTTTTAAGTTTCGCTAAATGTATGCATATTAAATGGAGAGTATAAATGGTAATAGTATAAATAGTTAAATTTAGATATACAGGGTTACACAAAAGATCTCGGAAAGGTTACTGAATATGAGCGTAATTTACTTAAAGGTGTTTTTTAAATAAAATATGCATTTTTATTTTGAACTGCATTTAGTAAACTAAGAAATGTTTGTAGTATATATATAAAATGATATACAGGGTCCTGCAAAGAACTGGATACAAGGTTGTCTTCGGATGATAATTTCTGAAAATATAATTTTGGTAGTAATAAGAAATATTTTTGTTTGAACTAAATTTTAGAAAGATACTTTCGTGTATTAAAGACACTTGGAAAACTACAGGGCTGAACAAAATAATTCAAGAATGTTTCATCTATTAGTATTAATCGCTGAAAGGAAAATTTTAACCAGCAAACAAATTAGCAAATAGGGATTATCAGAAGTTTTTTACCATAAATTCGCGATAAAAAGTTATTTACACATGCTTTTCATCATCGAAATTTTTTGCTTGATTGATCAATTATTTCTTCTTTAAATGTTATGTGAACGAAGTCACGGGTAACTGCTAGTAAATTTATATACAAATAATATCCTGTTCTATACAATATTTTATGTATTCTTTAAACTATAGAGAGACTGAATGAAATTAATTTATCTCATTTAATATACTTATTACGAGTTATATGTTGCTGGTGATTCTTTCAGCTACACAACAATAACAATTAGAAAAAGAGTGATAGATAAATAGAGAGTTCGATATTAACTAATTATATTTTATGTGTTTTAATAGCACGATAAAGTTTACTATAAAATATATTTAAATTTCTTTGTAATACAATAAACGCACTTTAATTCAAACAACTTAGGACACAGACAATATGGTACTGTTTGTGTTATAACAGTCTCTATAAATTTCATTAAGACAAAATTTAAGTTATGATCTCGCCAAGATCATCCCGAAACTTCTATGTGTATATATATATATATATGTATATATATATATGATATGAATACACTCCAAACTGTGTTATGTGCCACGTCATCCTATATGTATCATTTACTTCTTTTGTGCCATATATGTTCCATATATTCATATATGCCCTATACACTATATTGCCATTGATTATGGGACACTTGCGATTTTAGACATTTTACTAAATATCTAGAAAAATACATGAGGAATCATCTCGAAACTCTTATTGTATAAATATAATAGTATACGTCATACATCTCCGTAAAGATTTTTTCCCGAAACTCCATAGGGACCGTCAACAAATTAAAAAAGAATGAATATCTTTTGAATAACCCTGTCAAAACTAATGTAGCAAAAGCGCTCAAACTCTAGATTATGATTGAATGCCTTATTGTAATAGGCCTTGTTCATTTTTATGCAAATAGCATGCATACTCGCTGAGTAATTAAGGTTTTTATAAAAATGGTCCCAAATTTTTCCAAGTTTTTTCTTTATAATTTTCAGAGTTCTTAATATAAAATAATATTTTTTTTCAGAAAATATGACAAACAACATTGTACATAGTACCCTGTAATCAGAATTAAAAAATAATGAAAATTGTATACAAAATGAGTTGGTTTACTAAATAATTTTTTACTGCTCATGCGTCAACGATATCAAAATTTCATTTGTATATTATGTTAGCTAAATGTATAGAGCAACTTTTGTGAAAGTCACAAAATCATAACTTGAAAATTCTGAAAATAATCGCCAATTGAATAAGTTGAAAATCCGTTATTCTCAAAATGAAGCAAAAACAAGAGAGGTTGTATCCATATATTTATTGATTAGTGTCAATATAGAATACACAATACGGGATGTACTACTACATTTAGATAAAATCCCTCATTTTTTTGCTTCATTTTGGAAACAACGGATTTTGTCCCTTTTCTATAGATGATTACTTTCAGAATTTTCAAGCTATGATTTTGAGACTTTTACAAAAGTTGCTCTTTGCTAAAATATTATTTTATATTAAGAACTCTGAAAATTATAAGGAAAAAACTTGGAAAAATTTGGGATCATTTTTATAAAAACCTTAATCACTCTGCGAGTATGCATGCTATTTGCATAAAAATAAGCACAGTGTATTACAATAAGGCATTCAATCATAATCTAGAGTTTGAGCGCTTTTGCTACATTAGTTTTGACAGGGTTATTCAAAAGATATTCATCTTTTTTAATTTGTTGACGGTCCCCTATGGAGTTTCGGTAAAAAAATCTTCACGGAGATTTATGACGTATACTATTATATTTATACACTAAGAGTTTCGAGATGATTCCTCATGTATTTTTCTAGATATTTAGTAAAATGTCTAAAATCGCAAGTGTCGAATAATCAATGGCCATAAAGTGTATATGCATATGTACACACACACGCACATATGAAGTGTTCAGAAGTCAATCCGATTAACTCCGTCAACTAAAAACACTTATTTTAACATTTAAAGTTATTTATCTATTAAAAAATTACTATTTTTTCACCATATTTTTTTATTATACTTTGATTAGTTGTCTTATAATCAAGGGTAATTCATAAGCACATTATAGATACATAGAAAAGTTTAAACATGTCTTTACATTAATTTCTATGAAAAAATGGAGTTAGTCGGATTCACTTCTGAACACCTCATTTATATATATACATATGCTATATATAAGTACATGTTCTATACATATCATATACGTCTTGTATGATTACAACTGGACCATATATCTCACGAAATATTATTTTCATCGAATATTATTGTATAGTGATACATGTTTTATAATTTGACAATTCATCCTCGGGCTCTGCTATAACACAAAACTACCTAAAAAAAGGTTAAAATATTTCGATTCTAAAATATACACTGATTTGTCATCTATCGCTCTATTCTAAAAATAAAGTAAAAAAACACTGCTGCTTCTATAATTGAATTTATTGTACATTTTCGATTTTCACTGCCTATTTTAAAAAACTATCGCATGTAAATATATGAAACCGCACAGTTATATAGCAAAATATATGATAAACATGCTAAAAGAAACAGTGTTTAAATCAAATAATTATTTTAAATGCTATTTAACGTTGAAAATGCAAACATTTACTCGAATGTTAGAATAAGTAATTTTAAACATGTAAAAAATGATTTCAAACATAAAACTAACAAATGATTTTTTTTCAGATTTGCAATAAGTAGAAAATTACATACTTCACATCAATAATGTCAATTTTTAAGTATTAAATAATCACGTTAATCACATTTTAATGTAAATAAAGTATAAAAATTAAGAACTTAAGCACAAAATAGAAACACACATTGGTATATTATTATTATTTTATTTACAGGATTAGAGGATAATTATAAATATCAAGTCTCATTTTAATCTTACGCCTACCAGACGGAATACCAAATAGAATTAGAATTCCAGAATAAAAAAAATAAATAATAATACATTTATATTGCTTCATTTAATCATTAATTCTTTTCCGTTCCATTCTTTCAAATATATACATTATTTTTTTAATAAATAAGATCTTTTAGCAAAATAATATTTAAATTATCATTGGTTGCAAACTTCTGTATTTTCATTTGTTAACGAATTCAGACTTGAATATTACTTTGAAAACTTTCCTTTGAAAATATAAAATATGAAAATTAAGCTTGCAAATAATTTTATTCAATAAGATAGCTTTTTTAATTAGTAATTTAAATACCTTTAAATAATAGCTAAGAATATTAAACTTTAACTATTAAAATTTTCCACATCATTTTAAAATTTGAGAAAACATGTGATTTTAACGAATGGTATTTTACAAGCATACAAATGTTATCAAAATGTAATTTATATAACTGCTTTCTATTTTGGATTGCAGCTATTGAGAGACAGTTGTTAATTTGAATAAAATCATAAAATTTAAAGAAAAACAAGAGAAAAAATAACTTTTTCATACCTTTTTTTATGTAATCCATGAATGAAAATTTGAAGAACAATTGTATACGTTCCGATAATAACTAAAATAACAATGACATGAATTCTTTTTAACATGCCACAGCTGTTTTAGTTTACTCGGACGCATAATCTTAATCTAAATTAGACTTTTATGGACTCTTGCAAAATTATTCAGTTACATTTTTAAACCAAGACTAACTATATGCTCACGAGACAGCCATTTTATTCTGCAAACTCACTGTGCCTTATTCGAAAGTTGTTGCTTTTCATATATCGTCTGCCGTTTCCGGCTTGTGAGAACAGGTGATATTTGTACCTCATCTATTCTTAAATGTTAGTATGCTGTAATATTATTACAAAAGTTCTCTAATTAAAATATCCGATTTCCAAAAAAAAAAAAAATAAAATAAAAAAAAATAAACAAAATAAAATAAATTATGCCTTTTTCGACTTGTTTCAAATTAGTTAAAGTTTTATAAAAAGCTCCAGTCTTCTTTTTCTGTCAAATACAACAATAATTATACTGATACGGATGGTAAAAGAATTAAGAAAGGATTAAATTTTTAGAGTCGTTAATTTTTTAAAACGCCATTTTAAAACAGAAAGCAACCCAACAGCTTTAAAATTTTCGTAAATTCTCGCTGAATTACTTATATATTATTATAAGCGATAATTTCTCGCAGTTCAAACGATTCATAATAGCTATAATTCGTAAAATATAGTTTCGTCATTCATAAAACAAAAGATTAGAAATTCTCGTTCATTTCATCGATACGGTTTATTTATTAATTCGCATAACTCTGACATCTATATTTCTAGTTTAGGGATTTAGAAAACAACTACTTATTCATTCTAGATGAAGGCGGTATATATTTTTTTTCAGTGTCTTTCCACATCTGTTTTCCAGATCCTCTTTGTCAAAATATAAATGCATGTTTATGTTACATTATTTAGTTGTTAAAATTAAACCTTTTAAAGTTTCAAAGTAAACTCGAAATATGTATTCAATATAATTTCTTTTTATTTCTACACTTTTAAATTTTGTGACACATGTTACAAATTTCAGTTTGAGGGGAAGGGGCGCCAAACTGAAACTTTGCCCCGGGCATAGTTTTTTCTTCGTAGGCTGCTGTATGAGACGGCTACATTTGACAAAAAATTAGAATTTGTTCTTCAGAAACAAAAAAAGAAGAAAAAAATGATCAATTTATTAAGGCATAATTTACTTTTATTATATTTACTGAATACTTAAAAATATTAATAGAAAGGAAGTTGCAGAGTGATAAACAGATAAAATTAATAAATTTAAGCCTATTTAATTGCAAAATACAGCAATATAAAAATTAATAAATTTAAATGTGTAAGATACTTTGTAAAAACTTTGAATTTTATGTTTGGACAAAAACTGCAAGTGAAAACCATGATTACATATATTCATATAAAAAGAATGATGCCCAGTTAAACTGATGGCATAGAGTTCACAGGCTATACAGACTAATTATATATTACAGCCTAATATAATAATGCCTTTCGAAAACAAATAAGGAAGGAAGTACCCCCCCCCATTTCCTTTCTTTATACTTAATCATTGAAGACCCAAAACTAATCAGGGATACGCTTTATCATATAATAAACCTGTATCCAAAATTCAAAGCAAATCTAATAATTCTGCATAAAAACCCATTTATGTAATTTATGAAACGTTGTCCCCGGTTCCCTCCTTTATAAGTAACCATTAAACATCCAAAACTGTTCAGAAAGTCAACTTATCAAAAAGAACCTACATCGAAAATTTAAAGCAAATCGGATAACTCTGTAGAAAACTCTATTTAGCTAACTTAAGGGCAAGATAATCGCCGTACTCCCCCTTTATAATTAGCAAAAGAACACCACAACAAACGAGCGAAGCTTGTTATTACTTTGTACTTGTATTCAAAAATTGAAACAAATCGGTTAATTCTGCATGAAAAATCATTTACATAAATTATGAGGGGTAGTTTCCCATATCCTCCCTTTATACTTATCTAGCAAATTAAAAAAAAAAAAACCAAAAAACAGGGAAGCGCCTTTTTAGAATAAATCTATACACAAAAGTTGAAGCAAATCGGTAAATTTTGCATGATAAACCTAAATTAAGACGGGGGATCCCCCCCGTTCCCCTGCTTTAAACTTATCCAATGAACACCCAATACTAATCACGGAGGCACCTCATTAGAATGATCCTACATCTAAGATTTCAACGAAATCTATTAATTCTGCATGAAAAAAAATTATATAAATTAAGGACAGGGGCAATAGCCCCCGTTCCCCTTCTTATACTTATCGAATGAACTCTCAAAACTAATCAGGGAAGCGTCTTATCATAATAAGCCTATATCCAAAATTTCATGTAAATCGGGTATTTTTAACATGAGTTATCTTGTTACGCGTCTTGTTTTGTCATGAGTTATCTTGTATGTACGCACATACATACATACATAACGGGCGGGCACATAAACTCTCAGGCTTTGATAGCCTGTGAGCTAAAAACCTTAATTGTGTATATAGGGTACACGCCATTAAATACAAATTTTAGCTTTTTTTTTTTTTTTTTTTTTTTTCAATTTTTTCCATTATTAGACCTATGTATAGTTTTCAAATAACTGTTTTCAGGAAAAAAAAAAAAAAAAAAAAAAAAAAAAAAAAAAACCATGCAGCGAAGGACTAAGCATCTGACAGAAATATTCATGTTTCTTTAAAGATTCATAAAATAATAGCAATGGTCACCATTGGTATGATGATTTATATTTTATTATCTAACATATTTATCCTTATTTTAAGCTCTGAAAACAATTATATTATTATCAAAGTTTTAATAAATCAGCTGTTGAATTAAAAATTTACTTGATGGAAAAAATGGTTCGTACACTTAAAGGCTTCTTGTTATCAGGGGTTTTGGTGTTTTCATACAATAAAAATTGTAAGAAAAATAAGCAAGTTTACTAAATAATTTTTACTGCGCATGCGCCAAAGCTATCAAAATGTCATTTGCATATTGTGTTAGCTAAATGTATTGAGCAACTTTTGTAAAAGTCTTAAAAACATAGCTCAAAAATTCTGATAGTGGTCGTCAATAGAATAAGCTCAAAATCTATTATTCCCAATACGAAAAAAAAAAAAAAAAATAGGGGTTGTATCCAAAAATAGTAATACGTGTCAAATTGTGTATTCTATATTGACAGTAATCTATGAATGTAGGATACATTCCCTCATCTTTTTGCTTCATTTTGGGAATAACGGATTTTAAGCTTATTCTATTCACGATCACTTTCAGAATTTTCAAGTTATCTTTTTGAGACTTTAACAAAAAATGATCTGTACATTTAGCTAGCACAATATGCAAATGAAATTTCGATAGCTTTGACGCATGCGCGGTAAAAAATTGCTTAATAAACCTGCTGATTTTTCATACAATTTATAATATTTTTTAATTCTGATTGCAGGGTGTTATGTATATCATTGTTTTTCATATTTTTGGAAAAGAACGTTATTTTATAGGAAGAACTCTGCAAATTATGAGCAAAAAACTTGAAAAAATTTGGATCCTTTTCTATTAAATTAATTAATTCTACAATTTCTCAATGAATATACATGCTATCCACACAAAAATGAACACAGTTTATTACAATAAGCCTCTTAATCATAATCTACAGTTTGAGGGCTGTTGCTTGTTTTGACAGTCAGTTTTGACAGGGTTATCAAAATATATTCGTTCTTTTTAAATTTGTTGATAGCCTCCTGTGGAGTTTCGGGAAAAAAATCTTCACGGTAATATATGACTTGTACTATTATGCTTACACACCTGGAATTTCAGGAAAATTCCTCATATATTTTCTAGATATTTAACAAAATGTCTAAAATCGCAAGTTGCCGGTTACCTTTGGCCATATAGTGTACAACTTCATAACACAAAATGCTGTTCATTCTCAAAAGCCGCGTCTAGAATTCTGCGACGATTGTACTATTCAAAAATGTTTGTTTGTTTGAATGGGGAGGGCTCTGAGACCTGTAGATTCAAAAATGTGTTACGGTGAGATGGGTATTTTTCGAAGCCCTACTTCAATATTGACTTATACCACGACCAAAGGTCAACCCTCCCCAATCGCCCCTTTTTTTAGAATGTGCAATAACAATTTCAAATCTCACATTTATTTTAAAAATAGTAATTATGTGTTTAAATATTTTTTTAATTTATTAAAAACAAATACTTTCGTATTCGTTTCGTGCCAGCAGTTGGCTGCCAAAGCAATCGATAAATATCCCTATTTACGAGGGCTGCAGTGTCGGAGTCGGAGTCGGGACAATTTTTAAGCAAAAGAGTCGGAGTCGGAGTCGCTAAAAAACAAGCAGACTCCGACACCGGATTTTTTTAGACAGTGAAATTAAACCAGTTATATGTAATTTTAAATCCATAAAAAGAATTTATTATTGTTATTTTTGGATTATATCGGGCTGCCCACGTTAAAGATTCCCAATGACTGGAGCACACAGGCAGTAGATGAAAATCGTTTTTAATTGAAAACTTTAGTATAGGGGTGCAAAAATCTAGGCACCAATGTCTCTTATCACTAAAATTTAAAAGTTTTCTTCGCTGAAAATTTAATAGCATTCTATAAAGAATTTCATACATAATATTAGACGAAAAAAAAAATAGTTACTGGTGATGGTGAGAGATTGCCTGCTGGCACCTAGATTTTTACACCCTTGCTCTAGGTGATCCCTAATTATTTCTTAACTAGTAAAATATTCATTTTTCTTTTTTTTCCCCTTTGATATTTTTCTCTTCTAAAGGACACGAATCAACATCAAGATTTTCCATATATCAGTCCACAAATCCGAAATACACTGGCGACCAAAAATTAAGGTACAGCCGGTTTTTTGCGTCTATTTTACAAATGAATGAATATCGAAACAATAAATTTGGAGGAAATATGCGCTAAACTGTTATTTATTAAATGTGACATAGAAATTTACTTAAGTTAAACGCATAAATGAAATTACAACAAAAAAGCACTCTTGGTGAAAACTCTATTCTTGAAGAAATCAGTACATCATAGTATTATACTGTAAAATGTGACAGAAACATTAAAAAACTGATTCTAATACGGTATATGTTCAACCCGGACTTGGAATGCATTGGCGACATCGACTTTCCATACTCTCACTTAAATTGTCGGACACTGAAACAGGTAGCACTCACCAGACATGGAGTAAGCCTTGTCCTAGCTCATTTAATGACCTCGGGGGAGGTCTTAAAGCCGCAACCTGTCTTCCAAGATAGTCCCAAATATGTTCTATCGGATTCAAGTCTGGAGAATGAGCTGGCTATTCCATTCTCCCCAAACCGTGATCCTCGAGCTAATCCTCAAAAACCACAGCTCGATGTGGTCTCGCATTATCTCGCATTAGAATGAATATGTTGCCAATATCCCCGGCATATGGGCGCACATATGAATCAAGGATCTCTCCCGATATATCTCACCAGTCCTCCATGAACACATGCAGGTCAGTGCGGCCTCCGAGAAAGATCCCTACCCAAACCATGATTCCACCGTCTCTGTACCTAAGTGTTTCGACAGTGTTTCATTGATCGTATCGAGTACATTTTTCTCTCCAGATCAGAAGACGTCCTGAATCGCTCTCCAATGTGAATCTGGACTCGTCTGTGAAGAGTACAGAAGCATACTGTTATCTGGTCCAGGAAACATGTTCTCTTGTTCAACATAAGAGGGCCCTTCTCTGTCGTCTGCTGAGGGAGGCACAACTGGTCGCTTTACATAGAGACCTGCATTGTGAAGACGTCTTCGCACCGTACTAACGGAGATTCTTTTCCCTGATTCTGCAAAGTAGCTTGCAATGAGTTGCAACACGTTAGTGCGTCTTCTGCTTCTGGGTGGAAGAGCTAGAAACCAATTTTCTCCAGGTGTTGTAACACGTTGGCGGTCTGGAATATGTCTTCTGGACACAGAATCTTCGGATTCATATTGATTCCAGAGTCAATGTACTACACTGCTAGACACATTGAGCCGTCTAGCAGTATCGGCCTGTGACGACGTCATTTCCATCCATCCTACCGCCCGCCACCTTAATGAATCGGGAAAATGACTTCTAGATATTTCTTGACTCTACTGGTTGTTGTGAACAAAACTGACAACAATAGTTCAAATACAACAAAACTTACACGCAAAATTACGAAAGCTTCGTAATTGCATATTTTTCTAACATTCAAAAACACCTATTCTTTTCCATAAAATAAAAGTGGTAGCTGTAATTTTTTTAAGCTTATTATTGTCATTCATTTAAACTATGAACTATATCTGACTGCCATTTTTTTTTTCTGGTGAGCTTCGAAAAACATGTTGTACCTTAACGTTTGAAGGCCGGGTAATAAAATGTTTGTTTTGTTTTCTTCTTTAGATTTCTATAGTTGGATTTTTCGGGTTTCTGCCCACATAGCATGCATGGTCACAGTGACGTCACTGTGAGTCACTGTGGTCACGTCACATCTGTGACCAAAATGCCACCCCTCAGTGACGTCACATTGTGACTGAAATGTGACGTTACACCTGTGACCAAAATGCCACCTCTCAGTGACGTCACATTGTGACTGAAATGTGACGTCACATCTGTGACCAAAATGCCACCCCTCAGTGACGTCACATTGTGACTGAAATGTGACCTTCTTAGAAAATTAAAAAATATATACAAAAATTCTTCAAAAGATGTTATTTAATGGAAAAAATATTTTCTGTCAACCCTCATAGCATGCATGATCACAGTGACGTCACTGTGGTCACGTCACATCTGTGACCAAAATGCAACCACTAAGTGACGTCACATTGTGACTGAATTGTGACCTTCTTAGAAAACTTCCAAAACATGTTATTTACTATAAAATTACACCTTTTTCGACAATTATTTTGGCGCTTGAATCAGATTGATTTTGTGCGCGTCTCACAAATTAAGTTTTATTTAATATTTAGTAATTTATTTTTTGACATTTCGGAAAGTGATAAAATTTTTTCCAGCAATAACCAAAACTACGAAGACTCACTTATTGCGATGACAATTATCCATTTTCCGTGCCAAATATACAAAACCTAAGGATTTCTTGTCACAAATCTTGTAAAAATCGTGCTGTGAAATATCATTAAAAAATACAGTTATATATTGCATAACATTTTTACCATTTCAAAACTGTTTAAATAATTTTTAATATTAACGTATTTATGTGTATCTAACATTTGAAATCAAATGTGTAATTTGTTATTTTTGACAGCGAAAATATAGAAAATAGTGCGTAAACATAGAAAATATTTGGATTTAAAAACATGGATGTATTACACGTAATTATAAGTAAGGATATTGAAAACGGCTTTTTAGACCGAAATCGAATCACGGTAATTTTCATATTTTCAGTCGAAAACTAAAATATTCAAAAGTTGTTTTGACTAGTTAATGCATGCATAACTATGCATAGTTATTAATTAATTATAAAGGTGGTCCACGGTGGCACTGTGCCTTTGACAAAAACTTTTTATTTTCATATAACATGAAATGTAATTAATTCATCAGCGACACAAAGTGCTTTTCAAATTATACGAATTTCATCTCATTAAAAATATTTTAGGCCTAATACCTTGATTTATCTTTTATAATGATTTTTGTGAATGATCATATAACTATTTATTCATATTTCAAATTTTTGTTTTAGAGGTACGTCTTTAAAAAAACGTTACTTTACAAGACGCTTTCTTCTGCAGAAAATTTATATAAAAAATTTACAGATTGACAAATAAAAAACTTTTTATTTCTATAGCTCCCCTCCCCTCCCGCTCCTTTAACAAAAAAAAAAAAAAAAAAAAAAAAAAAAAAAAAAAAAAGATACTATGTATGTTTGCATTTGATACAAGTAATGGTAATGATTAAAATAAATTATATTACCATTAAAGCTATTATTTTTACTTTATTGAAACCTAAACAATGTTTTATTCAATAATATCTAATTATGAATTTTACTATTCTTATTTAACAATTTGTTTTAACTTGAATTGTTTTGAAACTAATAAAAATAAAAAGTAAAAATACACTAAAAAAAGACATTCTCATAAAATTATTCGTATTTAACTTCCGAAGCTGTTGCGCAGAAAAGAAAAAAACTAAACGGTCATGCGCATAGGAAATGAAAATCGTTTGCAAACGAAAGAATAAATAAACGTAAACAGAAATATTTTAAATTGATGATATACGCAAGAAGTTAGTTGGCTGTAATTTATGGCAGTTGTGAGTAGTTTCATATTGACACGGATTTAACAATTTAAACAAGAATGTCCACTACAGCTCTTCCAAGCGGCAAAATATAAGTCCGAGAAAATTAAGGGGGCTTTGACTGTTAAAATAATTTTGTCTTTGACACTTTAATTATTATCGGATTTAGTTTGTCCGGCAAGAATAACTAGAACGAATGACTTCGATGGAAAAAAGGTATGGAAAATATTATTTTTAATGGTTGCTTTATTATTATTATTGTTCTGAGAACGATTTTAATTACATTGTCAAAAACATGCTATAAAAAATCAATGCTTCATTAACTTAATAAACTAATGCATTCATTATTTATTTTGTTGACATAAAGATCTTGATTTTTAATAATTTGGATTAGGTTGTTACAGGTAGTGATTTTAATTGCATTCTAATCTGCGTTGTTTCCTTTTTTAAAATATCTGGTTAAAATAATATGTTTCCATAAGCATAAAATCATATGATAATAAATTATAATAAATCTTTAATATAATTATTAAACATTTAAAGATAATTATATTTTGTTATAAAGAAGCTTTTTTATCGAATAAATTTATTTACAAACATCCTTTTTTAATTTTTTTATTAAGTAATCTTCTGAAACATTGCATAATTTTATTTAAAAAAATTGTATCTGCTCAGAAGAGGAATTTATAAGAGAACGAGAAGAACTATTAAAAGAAATCGTAGATGTTTGATATTAAAAAAAACAATTATGTTAATGATTGTTTAATGTATTTTTCAACTTGTGAAATGTTATAAAATTTCTGAATGGATAGTAATCGTGTGTGAAAACGTTTCAGTTGTAAATATTCCTATTGGAATGTTTTCAGAAAGAACTAGAAGTCTGGATGAAAATTTGGAAGTTATGCAATCGATAAGAATTTAAACATGATTGAATTTAAAACAAATAACGCAAATACTTGAGCGGTATGAAGCTAAAAAGTAATAACTGTATTTTATTATTAA
This sequence comes from Maratus speculifer, assembly GCA_964019185.1. Lineage (NCBI taxonomy): Eukaryota > Metazoa > Arthropoda > Arachnida > Araneae > Salticidae > Maratus > Maratus speculifer. Next base: position 231,475,083 of record OZ025299.1, on the reverse strand, counting down.
CTTTTCATTTCAGAAACTTTTATTATTTCCTTTCCTGAATAATTTTAAAGAGGTAAATTTCAAAATATCCATTATATAAAGTATAAGTGAACATCGTGATTAAAGTGGGTATTATAAATACTCTCTAATATTATAAATAAAATATTAATAATTATAATTAACGTATTTGTTGTTCTAATTTATGTTTATCGTCGGAATTTTTATTAGATAGATGTGTCTGTGACGGATAGCCTTGCAGTAATGGATAGCCCCTTAATCTTTTTTGTTTGTTAATATACTAATAAATATTTAGCTTTAATTTTTTCCATAATTCCTCTTTGCATGTTTTAATAATATTTTAATATTCATAGAAGACAGTATGTGAAGACAGTTTGTGATTACTTTTTTATTTGTGACAAATTTGTGACTTACTTTGTGACGGTGGCAGCATTACCAATGTTGTGAAGTCGCACTGGGACACAAATATACAGTTATGAACATTGTTATGTAGTGTAAAATCACTTACATCTATAATTTTATTATACTTTGGCAATACATCTCAATTAAAACTTGAGAGCTGCTATAAAAAGTATGTACCAAAAGAAAGTTACCGAATCAAAATGCCATGCAAATTTTAATCTTTGTTACATATTTTTTTTTCTGTTGCAATAAATGAGAATATTTAAGACAATTGAATATTCGATCTATTACAATTATTTCAAATTTAGCAATTTGTTTTCCTAATAAGCATTTAAATTATCGAAGAAACAGTTTCTTTAAGTGCAACACTAGTAATAGAAAAAGACCCGGATGATAATGTAAAGTCTGTGGCAGCGTTTTTTTCAAATATATCGCTCACATTTTAATATTTTTACATGATTTTTTGCATAGCATAGCTGAAGACGATCCATAAGCGGCCTAGTTTTTACTTTTTTGATTTTGATTTCAGATTTTTTAAAAAAAATATTTAAATTTCAAAACCGGTTTAAACCGGTACTGATATTGAAACTATCAAAATATAAAATATATGCAAGCAAAATTGAAAAAGTAAAAACTAGGCCCGTAGTAGATCGTCCTCAGCTTCCTATGCAAAAAACATGCAAAAATATTAAAATTTGAGCGAGATATTTGAAAAGAACGCTGCCCGGACTTTATATTATCATCCGGCTCTTTTTCTGTGACTAGTGTTGCACTTTTAAAGAAGTGTTTCTTTGATAATTTTAATGCTTATTAGAATAAAAAATTCTAAACATAAAATAATTGTGATAGATCGAATATTCAATTTTCTTAAATATTCTTATTTATTGCAACAGAAAAAAAATGTATCTGCATGTCATTAAAGTCTGCATGGCATTACATTTTGATTCAGTAACTTTCTCTTCGAACATTCTTTTTATAGCAGCTCCCAAGTTTTAATTGAGATGTATCGCCAAAGTATAATAAAATTATAGATGTAAGCAGTGTTCTCGCTGTCGCTCGCCAATGCGCCAAATTGCGACTAAATGCTTCATTTGGCGAGTAAACAAGAGAATTGATTCGCCAAATTGCTAGTACTCAACTTTTGCTTTTTCTTTTTTCCTTTATTGTTTTTCATGCATATGCATACATACATACTTAAAATATACACATTTATTATATTTTTAGTGGATATTTGAAATTAGATTAGTAACAGTCGCTGTCACAGTTATAAAAACTTAGGTTCTTTTTAGAACATATTGAAAAAAAGGGGTACACTAAAGGATTAAAGATAATTTTTTTTGTGCTACACGGCGAATCTATGATGCTAATACTTTTTTCATTTGGCGAATGTTTTTTTATTTTTAATTAGCCAAATTACTAACGTTGGTCAAATGTCAGCGAGAACACTGGATGTAAGTGATTTTACACTAAATAACATTGTTCATAACTGTATAATTGTGTCCCAGTGTGACTTCGCAACATTGACAATGCTGCTACCGTCACAAAGTTAGTGACAAAATTTGTCACAAATCAAAATATAATCGCAAACTGTATTCACAACCTTGTCACTATCGTCACAGAATAGTCACAGTTTTAATGACAATTTTGTCACAAATGACACATTTTTCACATTTTGGTCACATCGTGACGTCACAAAGTGGTCACAAAGTGGTCACAAAGTGACGTCACAAACGAGCTCTAAAACGGCCATAACGACTTCACATTTCAGTCACTGTGACTTCACATCGACGTCACGTGACGTCACATCGACGGTCACAAAGTCACAATGTGACTTCACAACGACGTCACCGTGACGTCACCATGTCTTACGGGTGGGATGCGGGATTGAAAAACTGGTAAAACGAAATGTATTTATTTTCCTTTTTCTTTTTCAAAGCTCTAAGAACTGAATGAATACCAAAATAGTGGAAATTTCGCCTTATTTTCTTGCTTTCTCTCATAATTTTAATCAACAGCAATACTAGTTTATTAGCCAGCCAGGAGTCGGAGTCGAAGCCTTTAAAATTTCCGGAGTCGGACATTTTTTCACCGACACCGCAGCCCTGTTGGTATCTAACTGATCCTACTGATACATAACCGGTGACTCCGCTGAACGCGCCCTTAGAAACGTCTTTAAACTTTGAAAGAAAAATCCATGCAGTACATGGAGCCGAAGACTGTTCACTAGCAGAAGTAAATAAATGTGTGGAAAAATAAGGTCCGAAAATCCAGTCTGGAGAAGAAAGAAACTGTTAAAAGACAAAGACGGAAAAACAGGTATCCATCTAACACACACACACACAAAAAGGTCCAAACTAGGCACCAAGTAGAAAAAGGTAATTGGCTCTCGACTAACTAAATTTGGAGGGTCAGGGGTAAAAAAGGCGGACACTTTTTAAGGAACACCATATATCCTCTGATTATCAAAAAGGTACAGTGTATACACTCTAGGGTATACCCTCTGTTTTTTACGACTACACTACAGTGTTAGGGAAGGGAGTGTGACAAGGGAAGCTAGACTAGCGAGATTTGCAACACTGGTTCGCCTGAATTAAATTTGAAATGTGAATCCAAGGCTTGAAGAAATTTCGGTAAAATATTCGAATGTTCAATAGATAACTTTTAATTTTTCGAGTAAGGAGTCTATATTATTCAAGAGGTCGGATAAATTGATTTTTGACAATCCAAGGACGCTGGCAGTTTAAAAATATCTTCATTTTTAGCGGAAAGTTCGGAGAAATTAAGATAAGAAAAATTAGATGTGTCATCTGAATTTCTTTCTGTTTCAATGGGTGTAGGATTTTTGCACTTTTTTATGTTCTTAATAATATGATTAACTTTATGGTTTCTAGATTTTTCGGGCAGCAAGATGAAATTCGCTGTATGATTTCCCGAGCAGTAAATTCAGCGCAATTGCGAAGGGCCAGTAATTGTACAGTTGTAAGATTTATATTCCTGTCGCATTTACCGTATTCCCCCGCATTATCCGGCAGGCCGCGAAATTCGAGGGTGACCAGATTTTTTAATATTAGCTCCTGGTCTTTTCCGGCATACCGTTAAAAGCGAGAGACTTTCAAACTGGAAAGGAGTGAGGTTCATTAGCTATATTCAGTTGCAGCGATTTTTGTTGGGCACGAGGGCTGCAAAATAGAGTTTATCACCACTTTTCTAATTACTTACTTTGTCTTTTTTACATATTCAAAAGAATAAAGACGTCTTTCATGTCTAATACCATTTCACATAAAAACTCTCTTCCCAGCGCCTATCTGAAAATTACAATGTAAAAATAGATTACCTCATAAATTATTACCTGATAACTATTACCTCATAAATATTCTTTTTATACATAAAATAAGAAAAATATAATAATTATCTAAATATATAGAGCAATATGTGCTTTCTTCATATCAAAAATGTAATTTTATATGATAATATAATTATTTTAATATCGTCATCCTGGAGTAGAAAAGTCATATCAAAAATTTTTTCATAATAATAAGATAAATAAAATCTAATAATTAATATTAAATATAAATGAATATATAAAAACAGACAGAGAGGAAAATAAGTATTGATACTTTACCCTTATAATGAAAAATTTGATAGATAAACCAAAATAAAACAGACGCCCATAGTCAAACCTCATATTTTCCGGCATGCCGGAGCGCAGGTAGATAATATCTGCACATGTAGCCTGAGTGATAATAAACCTGGCAGCTATAGCATTGTTTCGTGCTATTAAAGCCGCATGTTTCAACTTCTACAAGAAAACCAAGAATTTCTTGGATTTCAAAAATATTCGGGAAATTATCCTTTACAAAAATATTGGTTAAAAAATTGGAAGAAGGAAGAGGTCGTTCAGCCTTGAAGTTATGCAACTGTGCCACAGAGTGCAATGTCATATCTAAAGGTGTATCGTTCGTTTTTTATGTCTTAAACAGAAGGGTCCCTTGGAAGACTTTTAAAAAAAATCGGGAGTGTTCATACTTTAAGGGTACTTTAGCGAAAATATGTTCGATGGCGGTTTGGGGTTGATTTTAATGGTGCCGCCTAGAACTTTTTTTTTTTTTTGAATTCATTAAGTGTGCGGATATTAACTCCCTGGACAATATCGTTCCAATCGGCAGTCATTTAAAGAGAGATAGGAACCGGTTTGTCATTGCGGGGTTTGGTAATAAATTTTCAGATTCTGTTGGTTTTTCTTCATTCGTAGCATCCGTAATAATGGTTTCTGTTGGAAGAAGTTTAAAAAGATTCGGAATAGAAAATTTGGAAGTACTTTCAGTATTTGAAGAAGCATTAATACTTCTTCAATTACTAACATTTTCAAGTACTTACTATTAGCATGAATTCGGATCTACCTATGTAGTCAACACCCAGAGAGAAAGTTGAAATGAAAGAGCTTGTAAAGACGTCCATGTCCATCTTACAATCGAGTGTAGGATACAAGAAAGTGGGGCAGTGGAACAGCCAGAATTCGGCTCTAGGGGAGGGTGGTTGAGTTTCTGATAAAGGTGTTTGCCGGTTATTTGAATCGCCAGTTAATAGAATCAGTACTAATTAGAATATTCACTGTATAATACACTAGCCTCCAAAAGTTAAGGTACAACCAGTTTTTTGAGTCTAATTTGCAAATGAATGATTATAGGAACAACAAATTTGGAAAAAATGCGCGCTAAACTGTTATTTATTAAATACGACGTAGAAACTTACTTAAGTTAAACGTATAAATGAAATCACAACAAAAAAGCACTCGTGGTGGAAAATTCCATTCTTGGAGAAATCCGTACATTGCAGTATTATGCAGTAAAATGTGACAAAAACATTAAAAAACTGGTTCTAATATGGAATATGTCCACCAAGGACTTGAATGCATTGGCGGCATCGACTTTCCATGCTTTCAATTAAATTGTCGGACACCAAAATAGGTAGAGCTGATTAGACATGGAATAAGTCTTGTTCCAGCTCATTTAATGACCTTAGAGGAGGACTTAAAGTCGCAACCTCCCTTCCAAGATAGTCCCAAAAATGTTCTATCGGATTTAAGTCTGGAGAGTGAACTGGTAATTCCATTCTCTCCAAACAGTGATTCCCAAGATAATCCTCAACAACCACAGCTCGATGTGGTTTCGCATTATCATCCATTTCCATTAGAATGAAACCTATGCCAATAGCACCGGCACACAGTGAGGCAAAAACCCAAAAAGCTGGCCAAAAGCCGAAAAATGAAGTTACGATTTAGGGAATTTTGATTATATAGTTGGCTAGAATAATATTCGGAGAGTCAGAATCTGTATTTACAAAAAGATTTTTGTTTTGCCCTTACAAGCAGCATTATTTCAAAAATGATGCTTGAAGGAGTATCATTTAGAGCGGAAAAAAAAAAAAAAAAAACCCAGAAAACAACAGTTCCTCTAAACGAGCGCTACATTTTATCATATCATCCGATTTTAATGATTTGAAATGGATTCACACTATGATAGTATGTATTTTATTTGCATGTACTGCAAAATTTATACTAAGCACATAAAAATTAATAAATTTATAGTCATTTTTGATAAAATATTTTATAAAATGTTTTATTTTTTTGCTTTCAAACATCAAAAAGTTTAAATGTTCCACAGAGTTCCGCAACGAAATTTAATGGAAATAATAACCTGAGCTATTGTCTAATGATTCGTGAAAAACCAACTGCCAAAAACTGCCATTCTTCATTTCAGGCATATTTTAGTAACCGCAAGTAAAAATGCCACTTTTTCGGCCGCTTCAAACATTCTGAAATTGAGTACTTTTCACATTAATTTACCAGATTAATATTTTTCAAGTTTTTGAATTATTCAATTTTGTAATAGCTTATTACTTATTATATTGTAAATAAGTACTATAATCATAAGATTAAATTAATTTGATAAGTAAGATTAGTAATAAAAAAATGAAAGTAATTCTCTATTATTGATCCGATAAAATAGCATTTTCTTATCTTTATAAGGTAGTAATTTTGTTTGTTCTATTGTAATTAGAAGAATTATTTTGTCAGTGTCAAAATTTTCTAGATCAAACTACTGAGCGTATTTCATTAATGCGAGTGAAAATCATAATGAATATGACTTTCGCCGACATTAGCTATTTGAATATGGTTTGCAAGTGAGGATGTGATGGCACATCTATTCTTATTACATTTAAACAAATATTTAGCTATAAAGATGGCAGGAGGTTCTAATATATTTTTCACTTCTCCCGTGCAACTAGAATACATAAATGTTGTGAATAATTCATGGATAGTCAATTAAAAAATTTCGAGATCTTCATTTCACTCATTTTATCGGGTCAATAAAGATAATTTTTTTTTTTTCAAGAAATACGGAAGCTACTGTCAATGAATGGGATTGTATTAAACACTAGGATAATTAACTTATTTCTTTTAAAACAATCATTGATACAGAAGAAATACTCGTTAATAACAAATTAGCGTAATACTCAACGTTGCTATCTATGTCAGACAACATTAAAATAAAACAGCTTCTTACCGATATGACATTTTTTAATTAAAAGGGGATAGAGATAATTTAGAATTCAGAATATCTACGTTGCATGCTAAGATGTTTAGAGAGGACTTACACCTAGAAGACAAACTGGATAGAAAAAACGGAAAGCTCGTACTCTGCATGGAAAGAAGAACACTGAAATTGCAAAATAAAATATGCAAAAAATATTTCGCTTACAATTAAGACTTCTCGTCGAGAAACCAAATCCCAGATTTGGAAGAACAAATGATGGCAATACAATTCAACGATTCTTTGAAAACGCAACTATTTGTGCTTCTATAACGAGCGTATATGAAGATTTGATTAAACGATTCTATGTCATAAGCAATTTCTTGTAGCCATGTCATTTATTTGATCAATGTCGAGGATTTTTGCTCACAAACACCTCGTTGATTTGAACTACATCCCTGATTCTATATGCCCACTTCAGTACACAAACTACTTATTAATGACAAAGAAGTAACATTATCTTCATTACTGCCAATTTGTCAAACGCCATAAGATACTCAAGAACCATGCAACAAACTGATCAAAAGGCATCGAGAAGATTTATCGCAAACATACAGAAGCACGAAAAAAAAAAGGGAAAATATTTTTACGTTTTTAATGACATCAGATTCTTTCATTTTCAGTTTAGGTAAATTATCGTAGAAGAAATTAAAATCATTGATTCTAAGTGTCAGAGGATCTTCTAATACCGCCAACAAGTTCTGCTAACTATTTCGACACCTTGACCTCTGAAGAATCTTTTTATTATGCTACAGTTGATTCTAAAGTTGAATTTCTAGAATATATTTTCGTTTTTATTTTAATAATATAAAAATTAAATAGTCTTATATTTTACTTTCCATTAACGTACTTAAATTTCGATTAAATATGTCTTAAGTCCTTGAAAATTCCTTTTTAAATTTATCCACGAAATTTTAAATTTTATTTAAATCTAATTGTTTTTACTTTTAATCTGTCATTTTATTTATTTATTTAATTTTAAAGTTTAATTTTGAACCCTAACTAACATCCTGAAAACTTTACAAAATTGCATACAAATTAAATAACTTTCGAGACATTTTAATTTTTGTTTTGCCATATTGTATCCGCCATTTTTTTTAATTTAAATTTTGGTTTCTTACTTAGCATCCTCAAAAACACCTGTATACCAATTTTTGTACAATTTGAAAAACATTTTCATATTTTGGCCAAGTTTTCGGGATTTTGCCCCACTGTGCGGCATATGGGAACACATTCAGTGTGTCCTCCGAGTAAGAACCCTGCCCAAACCATGATTCCACCGTTTCTGTACCTGCGTGCCTTGATAGTATTTGATCGATGGTATCGAGTGTATTGTTCTCTCCAGATCAGAAGACGTCCTGAATAACTTTCCAGAGTGAATCTGGACTCGTCTGTGAAGAGTACAGAAGCATACTGTTGTCTGGTCCAGGAAACATGTTCTCTTGCACAACGTAAGCGGGATCTTCTCTGTCGTCTGTTGAGGGGGACACACACAACTGGTCGCCTTGCATAGAGACCTGCATTGCGAAGACGTCTTCGCACCGTAGTAGCGGAGATTCTTCTCCCTGATGCTACAAAGTGGTCTACAGTGAGTTGCGGCACAGTAGTACGTCTTCTCCTTCGGGACGAAAGAGCTAGAAACCGGTCTTCTGCAGGTGTTGTAACATGTGGATGGCTTGGAACTTGTCTTCTGGACACAGAATCTTCGGATTCATACTGATCCCAGAGTTGTTGGACTACACTGCTAGACACATTGAGCCGTCTATCAGTATCGGCCTGTGACGACGCCATTTCCACCCATCCTACCGCCCGCCACCTTAATGAATCGGGCAAACGACTTCTTCTAGACTTTTCTACACTCTACTGGTTGTTGTGAACAAAACTGACAACAATAGTTCAAATACAACAAAACTTACATGCGAAATTACGAAAGTTTCGTAATTGCATGATTTTCTCTCATTCTCAAATACCTATTCTTTTCTATAAAATAAAAAAGGCAGCTGTAATTTTTGTGTAAGTTTTTTTAAAGCTTATTATTGTGATTCATATAAACTATGAAGTTTAATCTGACTGCCCTTTTTTTCCTGGTGAGCTTCGAAAAACATGTTGTACCTAACTTTTGGAGGACAGTGTATTTAAACTCAAAGAGCATCTGTATGGCAGGAGATCATCATTCTTTTAGCATAATGCGTCTCAGAAAAGTGATTTATTTCAAATAACCAATTTTTAATTAACTTATTCATGTAATATGCACTTTCACAGTTTTAAGCAGAATTTTCGCCATTTAATTGAATCATTTTGTTAAATAAAATGTGATTCAATATAACGGCGGATTCCGAAATACGCCTAAACATTTAAATATCAACAGAACCGTGCTTACGACTTTGGCGGCCCTGGGCAAAATATATTTTGGCGGCCTTTTTTTCTGAAACTTTTTTAATGCATATAAAACAGTACAAAATGTATCATAGGAATGAAATTAGTATGCACTCAGGAGAAAAAAAAAAAAAAAGGCGAAAAAAAAATTATTGCAAAATAAAAAAAATTTCGGATTAAATAAATAAATAAATAAAATTCCCCTTGCACATCAATATCTATAATATTCATAATGGTTTACCTTCATTTGCCAAGACGTATTTAGATTAATTTTTCAGTTCATTCGAATTCCCATGTTTTAGCATCATAAATCATACTTAGTATATAATGCCCAGCAGCAGAATTTTTTTCTGCAGTCTGCAACACAAGTAAAAACTTAAAAAACAGTCTGCAGAGGCAGACCAATCCCTCGCATCATATTATATGCACTCAAAACCTCCCAAGTATTAGTGATAGACATAAAAGAAAAGTATACTTTTAAAAAGAAGTTGCTTTCTTTGTTCTCAGAATTTTTAACACCTCATATATTGTCCAAAAGAGGAGATGGGCTCCCCTTTGACAAATTTTGCGAGTTTTTCACGATCTTTTGACGAGATGTCATTTTTGCGATCTTTTGACGAAAACTGCTGATTTTATTTGCGATCTTTTGAAGAAATTTGCCGATTTATCGCGATCTTTTGAGAAATTTGCTGATTTATCGCGATCTTTTGACGAAGGCTGCCGTTTTGTCGCGATCTCTTGAAGAAATTTGTCTTTTTTCACGACCTTTCGGATAAATTTGCCGTTTCTTCGTGATTTTTTGAAGAAATTTGCAGTTTTTTCGGGATTTTTTTCACGAAAACTGCTGTATTTTCGCGATTTTTTGAAGAACTTTGCCGTTTTTTCACGATCTTTTGAAAAAAAATTTCGTGATTTTTTGGTGAAAATTGCTGTTTTTTCGTGATCTTTCGAAGAAATTTTCCGTTCTTTGCAGAAACTTGCCTTTTTTTCGCGATATCTTTAACGAAATTTGCCGTTTTTTCGTGATCTTTGGACGAAATTTGCGATACATTTTATGTCCGAATTTTTGGATTTAGGACCAAAATTTTTTATTTTTTGATAAATTTTTAACAGTTGAATAAAACTCTGCAGACTTTCCCAAGAGTCTGCGACGTGCGTCGCAGCGTTGCACCGATTCTGCTCCAGGGATATAATGTATCCATCTAAAATGAAATTTATTCCATTATCCGTAGGGAAGCAGGACGTTTCGGTCCCGCCATATCGGTCCCGCCGTTTCGGTCCCGCCGTTTCGGTCCCGAGACATTTCGGTCCCGAGACGTTTCGGTCCCGAGACATTTCGGTCCCTGGCCATTTCGGTCCCGAGACGTTTCGGTCCCGAGACATTTCGGTCCCGAGACGTTTCGGTCCCGAGACATTTCGGTCCCGAGACATTTCGGTCCATGGCCATTTCGGTCCCGAGACATTTCGGTCCCTGGACTTTTCGGTCCTCAGACATTTCGGCCCCTTCTCCAGCAAGCTGAAATTTTGTGCACGGGAAATATCTGACATAATTTTATAGGGAACATTTTAGAGTGTTGAATTCAGGGGCGGGCATTCCCCCCAGAGCTATCAATGCCCCCCCGGGAATTTTGAGATTTTGTGTTTTCAGTGGTAAAAAAGTGTAATCCCCAAGGACTCTATTGAACCCCCCCGGAGCCACAGAAGTCCCTCCCGGAGAAAAGTGTCTGAATTCAACACTGGTTTTTTAACTGAAAGCCACATAAAGTTTTAGTGTAATGCGATTAATTAGAAGTAACAAGTACCCAAAAACCGCTTACACGTATAACTCGGATCCAAACTCAAACATATTGCAGCGGATCCAAACGCCATGCAAATTTCATATGACAGAAGTAATTGTTTTCAGGAGTGAGGGGAGGTTTGTTCTGTGGATTTATATAGAAGCTCCTCAATCATGAAGATCTGGTAATTTAAAAACACGTATAAGTCGAATTTAATTTGCTTAAGCAAATGTCCATGGCCTACACATTCTCAGTTGCATATAATTTGTACAATATGTGTTTAATAATGAAAAAAAGAATCTGCAAATAGTTTTAGAAATCTTTATTTCATCCTATTATTTAACGGCACATCATTTTTAGATTATGGCATTTTACAATTTTTTTTTTAAAGGTGTTTTTGACATGGAATTGTGATAAAGCCACATTATTTTTTAAGTTTTGCATCGGGATTGACTAAAACATTTTATTTTTTAAATAATTATTTTATTTCGCTATTAAAAAAACTATTTAAAAGTTTGCGTTAATCTTTTTACATATAACAATTATTGCTACGAAATAACTTTTTACGTGTAACAACCTTTTTACATATAACAATGCAGGAATTACAAATCCTTTTTAATACATTAAACACTTTTTATGCTTATTACATTCAAAAACTACGAGCGAAATAAACACAAGTCAAATCTGGGAGGTCCGTCCGCATTTGAACTCCAGAGTAAAAAGGACATTGTATTATAGAATGAGGGATTTCATCTGACAAGTGCATAAAGATCAAGATAAGTAGAATAAAGCTAACTATATAGCTTTTCTAGCTATCTTGTATAAAGATGACTATTTGTTCAGATGGGCGTTGACGATTGACATGCAGAATTTTTGCTTAAAAGAGGTTAATAGTAGTACTTAGCTGGTACTTATATGCATATATTTCAAATTTTATAGGAACACCAACATAAAAAATTATAAGTGTTTAAAAATTCCCGGCACTCGGTTTTGATTTGTTTCTTACTTAATGTTATACATTATTTTATTAAATGATTAACATAATCTTAGAAAATTTTAAAGCATTAATAATTATGCTGTTAAATTAAAAAAAAATTTAAAAAAAAATTATTTTTATCAAACATATTTATTAATAAGAATTCAAAATTAATTTAATTATTAATTATTTAAGTGACTTATTTATCAATTACTTGTTTAAAATCCAGTTTATAGCTCTTATTATAGCAAAAATGAAAAAACATATTTTTTAAATTTCAGCTACTATAATGTTATCAAGTTCATTAGGATATATAAAAATTATAAGGATTCTCAAAATAAATATGTTATTTATTCATTTATTGGTTAGTTTATGATGTTTTTCTTTCTCTTTAAAAATAATTAATTAATATATGATTGCTTTCTGTGAACTGTAAACTATAACTTTGTTTCAGAAAATTTAAATCTGCATCTGGATAATAATGTTACCTAACACTGTTAAGAGATATTTTTACGCATTGTTACAGTGTTGCATTATTATGTTTAATTAATTATTACGTTACGTTACTGATTTTTCAATGATAATAATAATAATAATAATTTCCTTTTTTGAAATAAATAATAATTTTTGAATAAAAACTTATGGCGATGAATAATTGCTATAAATTAAATCTCAAAACAGTTAGTGATTTTAAAATTAAAATCAAATTAATATTTTATTAAATATATGTATTTTTAATTTAATGAATCTTTATTTAATTAAATTGATAAAATTATTAATACGCATTTCGAATTTTACTTTAAATAAACTCAATAAATAATCTGTTTTATATTCAATTTATCACTATGTTTTGTAGTAGTTATAAACTGAAACTTATTGTTTACCTGTTTATTTATTTTATATTTAAAGTTACTGAAATTTAAAACTATTAATTCATTCAATAATAAAATTAAAATAAGAATTGTCAATTTTTTTCTCTGAAAGTGGGAGCGAAAAGGTAATGCAAATAAATAAAAAATAAATAAATAAACGATAAATTAAAAAAGCTTAGTTTTGTCAGTTAAAATTTGAAAATAAAATTATTTAAAATAATAATTACATTATTATATAAAATTGAAAAATAATCATTTTTTTACAAAGAAATAAGCCCACTTTCAATAAAATTAATTCACAAAAATTGTCTTCAAGAAGTAAGAAAACTGTGAGAAAAAAAAAAAAAAAAAAAAAAAAAAAATTGCAACCAATAATTATTACATAAAAAAGGTCGTTGGAGCATTTTTATTTTTTAAACAAAAAATTTTCGTAGCACGCCTAGTTAGGAAATCACTAATTTAAAGATTCTAAGAAAGTGTGCTAAAACAATCAATAAAATATGTATTTTAGTTTTTTGTATAGATAAAATACCTAATACAAAGAATATATGATAAAACTTAAAATATTCATTATGTTAAATAATAATAAAAAAGACAGTGTAAAATTATATAACATTATTTAATCAAATTTTCAACTTGCTGTGATTTTATTATCACGAGTTACAATAGATTAAACTTATTGGACTATTATATTCAGCTTTGTATAAAATTTGAGGGAAGGGGGGCAGGAGAATAAAAATATTAAAAAAAGCCAGAACAATGTTGAGCTTACAGCGTTTAGTAGGCCTTCATCAATCAGAAACCAAGTTATAAGGTGGCCGGTAAAGAAATAGCAAGGGACCGAAATGGCCAGGGACCGAAATGGCAAGGGACCGAAATGTCTCGGGACCGAAATGGCCAGGGACCGAAACGTCTCGGGACCGAAATGTCTCGGGACCGAAATGGCCAGGGACCGAAATGTCTCGGGACCGAAATGTCTCGGGACCGAAATGGCCAGGGACCGAAATGTCTCAGGACCGAAACGGCGGGACCGAAACGGCGGGACCGAAATGTCGTGTACCCATCCGTAGCATGATGGGTAGATGTTTTGCTACATACATTTACAGACGAACTTCATTTCTGCCCGAGCAGTTGAAATTAAATAAAATAATTGCACAACAGTATTTATATAACACTTTTTATTAATGAAACTTGTGGCGTATACTAAATCAGCTTTATTTACATCACAAAGAAATTCTTTAGCTTTTTTTAGCAAAAAAGTTATCTATTAATTAAAAAAAAATGCCAAATTGTTTTTAATCGAAATAAGAACAAGAGCAGAGAGAGACCTTGATTGAGCAGAGGCGTTGATCTTATACACTATATTGCCAAAGGTGACCGACTATTTGCGATTTTTAATGTTTTTTTTAAATGATTAGAAAAATATATGGAGAATTATCCTGAACCTGCAGGTGTGTAAATATAATAGCACAAGTCATTTATTTTCGTGAAGATTTTTCCCCGAAACCCCATAATGGACCGTCAACAAATTGAAAAAGAATGAATATCTTTTGAATAACCCTGCCAAAAATAATGCAGAAGATATGTTCAAACTGTAGATTATGATAAAGTAGCTTATTTTAATAAAGGTTGTTCATTTTTATGAGGATAGCATGTATATTCGTAGAGAAATTAAGGTTTTCATAAAAGTACTTCCAAATTTTGCCAAGATTTTTTGTTTATAATTAGCAAAATTCTTAATATAAAAAAATGTTTTTTTTTTCCAGAAAATACAACAAGCAATATTATATGCAATATTCTGCAATCAGAATTAAAAAATAATAAAAATCATATGAATAACGAACAGGTTTACTAAAAAATTTTTCACAGCGCATGCGTCAGAGCAATTAAAATGTAATTTCCATAATATGTTGGTTAAATGTAAAGAGCAACTTTTGTGAAAGTCACAAAAACATAGCTTGTAAATTCTAAAAATTATCGTCGATAAAAAATAAGCTCAAAATCCGTTATTCCCAAAATGATGCAAAAAAGATGAGGAGATGTATTCCTGTATCAATTGATTAGTGCCAATACAGAATACATAATATTACACTTACTACTATATTTGGATACAACTCTTAATGCTTTTGCTTCTTTTTGGGAAAAACGAATTTTGAGCTTATTCTATCGACGATAATTTTCAGAAATTTCAGGCTATATTTTTGAGACTTGCACAAAAGTTTCTATGCATTTAGCTAACACATTATGCAAATTATATTTTGATTCCTTTCACGCATGCGCAGTGTAAAATTATTTAGTAAACCTGCTCATTATTAATATAATAATTTTTATTATTTTTTAATTCTGATTACAAGGCATTGTGTACAGTATTATTTGTCGTAATTTCTGAAGAGAACATTTTTTTTTATGTTAAGAACTCTGCAAATTATAAACAAAAAACTTGGCAAAATTTGGGACTGTGTTTATCAAAACCTTGATTTCTTTACTAGCATACATGCTATCTTTTTAAAACAGAACACAGTTTATTACAATAAGCTATTTAATCATAATCTAGAGTTTGAATGCTTTTGCTACATTAGTTTTGGCAGGTTTATCCAAAAGATATTCATTCTTTTTCAATTTGTTAACGGTCCCCTACAGGGTTTCAGGAAAAGATTTTCATTACCTGTACTATTCTATTTACACACCTTGAGTTTCAAAACATTTCCTCATGTATTTTTCTAGATTTTTAACAAAACATCAAAAATCGCAAGTGGCCAGTCACCTTTGGCCATATGGTATATAAGCCTTTACAAGTTTTAACTTTGGAAAAGATAGTTCAGCTGATGCAATAATTACAGGAATAGTGAGTAAAATTCTCAGTGCAATGGAACTGTTTAGCACAATTCCTGAAATCTATGGTTGAACAAATATTTCATGGTTTCCAATATAGAATTTACATCATCACTTTCTTAATAAAATAGATTTTAATTTTTTTTATTTTTTTTTTTTATTTTATTTTATTTTATTTTTTTTTTTCTGCAGAGTGATAATGACAGATGTGGGAAAGTAATTTCTCCAGCATTCAGAAGACTGGTTCACTTGCTGAAATTTGAGCATTAGGAAGACCTTCTTTATAATCTTTTAAATTTTGAAGCATATTCACTATTAATTTCAAAGCATAGTCAATTTTCATGCCAGAGCGTTGCATTGCTTTGCTAACAAAGCTGAATTGCGTCAAAGTGTTATCTCAAAAATACAGTGTCGTAAAATATTCAAAGCTTTTCATTTCTTTTGCCAATGAAACTGCTTCTGTTCGATTTTTCATGGCCTTTGAAGCTTCAGAAACTTTTACTAACGCATCGTAAATATTTCCAATGTGATAGTGAATATCCTTTATGCTTTCAATTCGTCATTTCCATCTTGTATCAGACAGTGGTTTGTATGTTAATTTTTGTACATGTTTATTAAATTGTTTAACATGCGCCATCTTTGACTAGAAACAAGAGAAAGAACATATATGTGTTGTATAAATCCGAAGGAGAATTTTGCAATACTAGATAATCTGGCCATATCTCTTAATATTAAATTAATACTATTTATGTCTTAATACTAGATTCCAGCTGTGACATCCACTTGGAATGAATGATACTTTTGGATTGATTTTTAATATTCTAGTTTGAACACCTTTCTGGCAATTACGCATTTTTGCTCCGTTATACTAACCCTGTACACAACAATCTTCAGGAATTAATAGACCTAACTCGGACAACTTTGTTAAAGAAACTGCCGTTAATCTAGACCTATGCTATCATCCACAGTAAAGAACTTTTAAAACTTTTTTCTTTTTGACAAAGAAGAATATCCATAACTATATACAAAGATATATATATATACGTTTAAACAATTAAAATAACTATCTAATATGTTGAGAAATGTCAAAATAGTTCAGTTAGAAAAGTGTATCAAAAACTATGGATAGCAAATAAATTCTTTTTTGGAGGCACATGTTGGACTAGATTGTGGTGTGCTTTTTTAAATATTTGTCTATTTTATAAGTGTTTTTTCCCCCAAAAATTTCATTATCGGGATAGAGAATTATTTCATATTTCGCAAAAGTCTTTTTTTTTCTTTTTCTTTTCTTTTTTTTTTTTTTTTAATCTACTGTTGTCAATTTTGGAAAAAACGCAAACCATAACATTTTCCACTGTTTTTTAATTACAAATATATTTACAAGTTGTCATCAAAATAGAACGAAAACATTAAAACAAATTTTTATGTGCGAATCGCATTTAATGGTGACCATTACGGCATATTTAAAACAATCCATTTAAAAAGATTTTCTTACAGCGTCTAATAAAAACCTTTTCTTTTAGAAGTTACCATAAAAGTCCAATACGCAACAACAATTTTTCCTTAACTATTTTTATCAGACTAATTTTTAAATGAGTGACAGATCTTACATAAAAAATCACAAAAACAACCGTCAGATGTCGCGACAACATTGAATGCAGACTTGAACCAAAAAATCTCCCATTCAATAGTCAACACGAATTGAATGTAAAATCCGATTACAGAAAATCGCCACCGATTGAGATAATATAATTCAATTTTTCGTAATCGGGTATTCTGTTTTAAAACAAAGCAAATTAGAGTGATCTTAGAGTCTACAATATCTGCACGACGGGGGCGAGCGTATTTTGATAAGGGTTGCTTTCTACAAAATTTAATTAAAAAAAGTTTACAGTTATCTAGTAGAGAAAATTTTAATTTGAAAAAACGATGTATTCTTTATAAAAGGAGCATAGATAGATATAAATTGAGTAAAAAATTTCAAGATCTTTAGAGTAATAAGTAGTTTTTTCTAGACCTCCTGTATAGACTTCCTGATGTAGCATCATACTAATAAAACAAAGTTTAGCTCTACCTGCATGTGTGTGCGTCTCTGTGTGCGATGGCTAGCGCAACCCACGGCACGTACGAAGCTAAAAAATTTTGTGAGGCTAGATCAAAGTGTCTCATGACATATGTGAGACTCGGAATTTTTAAATTCTTATAATTAGTTGAGTTGTTAATTATCAAAAAACTCACTGTCATTAAAAACTCATTTCGGTGAGGTAGTTGTGACAAGGGATAAGTTATGGTGCATGATCTGAAATCGTATTTAGGAGTCGAATGAAACTGAAGAACAGAGAAAGAAAATTTAGGATGAGGTTTGTCAGAATTTATCAACTCACAGCTTCCAAACCGCGGGGTAAACTTTAAATCGAAAGACATATTCTGACAAACCGTAGAATTTGAATCCTTTTAACGTCCTAAATACCGCAATGAATTAAAAAAATTATCGCAGCTAATTTTTTTTTCAACGTCTTTTATTGCAATGTGTCTCTAATATGCAATTTTGTAGGTACCGAAATATCAAAAATATGTTCGTAAAGCTGAAGCCTTCTTCTAATCGATGGTGTAATTGACTTTAATCATATAGAATTTAAATCCTTTCTACTATACCATTAGAAACATGCCACTTCGCGAACCATAGAGACAATATTTTTCCTACTCTAAAAAAACTAAATGTTCGTATTTTAACATAATATTTTTAGAGCATTTCAATAGACCAGATTTACATCATCTTCAAAAATTTTGAAACATTCTGAGGGGTAAAAAATTTTTTACAAAATAAAATGAGTGACAATTTTGACGAAATCTGTAAAAAATTCAACGTTTTGTCGGGGTTTTCCCCCTCTACAGCGCAATTTAAGGTATTCGTACAAATCAAAAATATACTCCTACAGTTGAAATCTTTTAATTGATGGTGCAATCAATTTTAAATTATGTGAATTTTAATCTCCTCTATACACAGAGAAAGCAGATCACTTTGCGCGAAACGGAGACGATATTTTCTAAGCTAAAAGTAACTAAACGTCCTTATTTTAACACAAACTTTTAAAAACATTTCTATAAATCATATTTACATCACCTACTAAAACTTTGAAACGTTCAGACTGGTAGAAATATTTTTTACAAAATAAAGTATGGGAAATTTCGACGAAATAGGCAAGAACCTGAGGATTTCGTCGTGTTTCCGCTCGTTTTCGGTGCGCAAAAACTCTAGAATTCAAATTACGCAGAAAATAAAATAAAAAATAGCATATTTTCAGTTCAATACTTTTTCACGCAAAAATATAAATTGAGATAAAATTGCCTTAAGCAATAAAATCATACAAATTTGAGGTTAGTGTAAGGGTCATTCATCATGGGCATGGTCAGTGCCGGACTGATCAGCTAATAGCTTCATAAAAACTGGTGAAATTTAAAAACAACATAATTTTTTTGCGGCCCTGGGCAAATGTCCGGCTCGCCACCCCCCCCCCCCACCCCTTAAGCACGGCCCTGAATATCAAGTTTGGTTTTGTTCATAAAAGCGACATTTATAGCCTCTCTCTAAACTCTGGGAGGGATTTTAACCCCCTCCCCCTTGGCTGCGCCACTGAAGTGGGGTATCGTAATCCCAGCAAGAAGATAATCCACAACCTGTGGTGGATGGACATTTTAATCATGCTCTAGAAGAAATTTTTCCTCCTCCGCAACTCTCTGGATTTATTTTCAGACTCAAATTTTAAATGAAGACGATTGCAAATTAATCTTTTACAAATATTTAATAAAGTACACTTTGTTTTCATAGTTTAACTTATTTTGTGAAATTATTTTTCATGTGTTTCGAATTCAAATTGAAAATATTATGTTTCATTAACATTTTCACAGCCATTTATTTCTGTTAGATTACAAGCGCAGCGCGATAAAATTTTATCGAATCACTGATAATGAAAACAAAAACATGACATAACTTTTCCTGTCTGCCAAAGCTCAAATCTAAAAATAATTCAAAATATTGCGCATAAACAAAGCTTTTGAGACGGTTTGTTTATTATTTTCTGCAAAATCTACTTAGTCATTAAATATCTATTGCTGTTTATTTAATTTAGAAGAATTATAGAAATTGTATGCATTATTTATTTTTATAAATAATAATTTTATTTTATTGTTAATATTACTTTGGCGATGCGCCAAAGTGTACGTCTACTTGCGTCATCTTTCTTCTTGTACGTCTGCGTCAAATCAGCTAGAATATCGTATCTAGAGTCGTCGTCCGTAAGGTGTTATGTAGATTACTGATTTATCACTAAAAACATTGTAATTTACATATTGTATCACATTATAACGCTTAGATTTTAAACATGACTATTGCTCAACAGTTTTTGGGGAAAAAAACGTGTAAACATCAAGAAGAGCCGCTTGTGCCGACTGAGAAGACGGTGAGACAACAATTGTTTTTAGTAAATATTTATTGTTTCCATTAACAAGTATCATTTGAATTAAGCATATGAATCTGTTACAGAGAAGCCGATTTCTTTTGGGACCAATTAATCAAGTTTCAAACTCTTGTTTGTTAATGATCTGTTAACTTATTTTCCTACCACATGTTTTTTTTTTTTTTTTTTTTCCTTCTTTCTAAAACAATCTACCGAGATCAAAACACAATTTGCAGTACGATCAACAACAACAAACATGCCTTTCTAATTAGTATCGAATTCTGTACCAGTAAATCATTTAAACATATATCATAATTTTATTTTGTTGTCAACCAGCGTAAAAGTAATACAGTTTTGAAAAATTATTTAACTATAAATTTAGTTTATCGGTGGAAAAATATATCACCATTACCACTTTTTACATAAACTCTCATTGTTATGACGAAAGTTTTATCCGTCTACAAAAGAAATAATATCTTAGATTCTATGTTTTTTTTTTTTTTTTTTTTTTTTTTTTTTTAAATTACGTTTTTATAATTAGTTATGGAAAATAAACAGTGACTCGTGGCTATCCAGAAACACTCATATGTATTTTTTCCCTTGCTACTGAATGTTAATCGCATATTAGTACTGGCCAATATTTTTTAGAAATATGCTTAATAAAATCATTATTCGTACTGTTATATAACATAGCTATTGCAGCAGGAAGTCTGTGTTCGTTAAGCTTTTTAGAGAATGTGCTTGCTGCTACCATATTTTATTCCCCTCCCCTCCCCCTGTGTTATTAAATTTGTTTTTCTGCCAGATTGACAGTATTCTTTATTTTCAACCAGTATGAATGACAATTATTTTTTTTATATTTTAAAGAAATAACTGAAAATAAATTCTGGCAGTTTTTAAAATAGAAAAGTAGTTAAACATTTAAAGTTAAAAAGTTACTTATATACAAGTAAAATTCAGATTTATGTTGACCAATATCTGAATTAGCAATATTTATTTTTTTTTTCTTTTATAAATAAAATTCTATTTTATTTTTTGCTATTAAAGTTCAGATAACAAGTCTTTTAACAATAACAATAGCCTCAAGAAAGCAGCATCATATTTATATATATGCAGTATTTTAGTTCAGTGGAGGAGTTATCTTTGTTGACTGTTGCTAATATTACAAAACTACCTGTAAAATATTAATTACCTTTTCATGAAACATTTTGATATATGCCTTACATCAAGTTGTAAATATATTTCTTTTTTAAATCAGCTTGCAAATTTGATGTATCTGATAAATTTGTCTCTATTCAATTAATAGCCTTTTAGTTTAATTATTTGTAATTAACAAATATCGATAGAGTTTTGAAAAATTAAAATGTGATTACTTGAATGAATACAGTACTATGCATAAAACATTTTATATTACAAAAATAAAAATGTGCTTAGTGTATTAAATAAAATAAAATATTTTTGTAACTTCTTTGTAATTATAAGCCAAAACATTTTAAATGCGTAAAATAATACATATAACATTACAGTCGAACTTGAATACTTCGAATTTCAAGGGATCAAAAGAAAAGTACGAAATATACAAAAATTCAAATTAACTATATTCGCTCAAAAAGAAAAGATAAATAAAAAAATATTAATTGAAATATTTAACGCATAAACTTTATCTAAGGATACTGCTACATTGTTTTTCATTAAATCAAACATTTTTTACTAGCTTAATTATTCACCATTTTTAAGAAAAAAAATCAGATATTTTTTATTACTTTTTCGAATGCAATCTTTGAGTCATAGTATATGATTCCAACTTATCAATTGATACAAAAATAGAATCTTTAACATTGGACAACAGCTTCTAAGGAACTAGGTAAGGGCTTCTCTTGCATTTCCTTGTTCTGTTCATCTTCAGCTAGTCCATCCTCAACTTGGTTGTTATCCACCAATTATACTAATAATAGTAGTAATACAAAAGTATATAAATTTAAACAGAAACTAGTACTTAATTTAAAAACTTAGATTTGACATATTAAAATTTATGTAAAAAAAACCAAACCTAGAATTTTGAACATCTATGCAAGTCAAATCCATTACAATTAAATAATCCACTGGGGGAATTTTAAGTGATAATCAAATTCTATACAAATTATAAGTCAATTATTAATATCTTATTACTTTTAATAATAAAAACTTTTTTTTCCCTTTATTTAGTATTAAATTGATAAAAAAAATTTGGCTTTGAACTCAAAGGTTTAGCTTGAGCCCCTCCCCTCTCTCTTCCTTTTTATGGATATCCTTGAATATTAATAGCAACTCATCAATACAGCCTCTCACTTTCAACAATTATTAACTGTGTAAAACATCTCTGAATCATCCTACATTGTTTCTAGTTAATTAGTTTTGATATGAACAGTTCATCTCTGTAGTATAGAATTTGGAGCCTTAATTTTCTTTATTAATGCAATATATATATATCAACATATTTATAAAGTTATATAGTAATGATTGTTTTCTATTTAGCCTAATATAAAAGATGCAGAGGAAGGCAGACCTGTTGTTGTTACGATGCATGCTCATGTACGACGAGTTAGTTCACTTACAACGCTTTGTGTCTTTGCAACAGCATTATTAGTACTAACTACTGGAATAATTGGAGGAATGTACCTTTATCGTCAGTTTGCTCATTACAAGGTATTAATTTCTTATGAAGTCTAATTTTTTGTGAGTATTTATATACAAGTTTTCCCTTAAATACTGCTTAAGCATCTTTTTTATTGAATGAATGAGGCTTTTTTCTTTGTATATTATATAATATCCTTAAATATTTAATTTTGTACTTATTAGTATCACAGTTGAAATCTCACCTACTATTTATGAAGTTAAAATTTTTTTGGAAGAAAAACAGGCATTTAAATGTATCTTTATAAATTATAAATAAATACATAGAAGAGCCTGGGACACAGTAGACCACTTTTGCTGTTTATTTTTCTCCCCTTTTCTTTAATGTAAAGATCAATCTATCTGAAAATATTCTTGAATATTCCTTAAACAATTTTATATGCAACAGAATTTTATCAGAACATAGTTTCCAGTACATTTAAAAAAAGAATATTTTTTAATATATATCTGTAAAGTGGACCAGTGAGCTCCAGAAGCAGGGCACAGTAGCTTGCTATTAAGTATTCAGAATTTCCTCAGTGATGACTGATTTTTCAGGATTTTTCGAACCGAATGCCTTACATTTTTGGAACAGAACCATCTCTGAATCATTTGCAGAAAATAATGCTAAACCTATCAATTGATCTTGGGGGGGGGGGGGGGGAATCATGAAATTTTAATGGTCACAGGAGAAAAATCATGAATTTCAACGATCTTTTGTGGTAAACTTGGAAAATTTGCAACTCTGTGAAAGGAAAATATCATTACATTTCCAAGTTGTTAGCAAAATTAGATCATAGCTTCGAAATGCAACTTTTTTTTGAAAAATAGAGAAATTTTTTGGATGGGAGCCTCCTACACACAGTGTTCTTTTGAATGGGATTTCAAAATTGTAGGTACAAATCCCGTCATCCCCCACAGTAATTCTAGCCATGATAAGGTTTATTTTTAAGACTAAGAATTTTATGAAGGATCCCCTTTTAAAATAAAAAAAAGATATAAAGAATCTTATTTTAAAAAGACATTGTATGGAGGGTTCTTTAAAGGACCCATTTTTACTCTAAACAGATTCTTTCTTATATTGTTAAAAATAAACATGAAGAATTAACTCATAAGTTGCATTATCAATTTTATGTGCCTTAGAGTTGCATCGAATATTCATTCAGCAAGGCTCAGTATCTTAATATTAGAAATCTTAAATACCTAAATATTCAGAAATCAAATGGTGAAACAAATAATAAATTTTAAGTTAAAATATTGAAGTTTGATAAAATATTTTTTCTTAAATAATATTGTAACTAACGAAGTTGTAAGAGTGAACTAAGAAATTAATTTTTCAATGTTATAATCTTAAAAAATATCAAGTATAAGTATATAAATATCAAGATAATAAATTTCCATTACTTTAATTTCTAACTAAATTAGTATAGAACAGTGGTTCCCAACTTTTATCGGTATGCTACCCACTTTTAACTAAAAAAAAATTTCATGACCCACCTATTATAAGCAGACATGAAGCAATTTTGGATATTCTGGATTAATGAAAGAAAATTTTGGTGAGATAATAGAGAGGAGGGGGGGGGGATGCCTTGAAAATTTAGTAATCAGACATTTTGTTTGCTCAAATCCTTAGTTTGTTCTTGAATTCTTGTACAAAAAAGACAAAACGAAAGGTGAGCTTATATTATAAGCACCTGAAAGTTGTGTTAATGAAGCTGTTTAAAGTGTCTTTCTTTCTTATTTCTTTTCTTTTATGTATATATATTTTAAAAATTCAAACTGAAAGGAAGTTTATGTTTGGAGTAAGATATTTTGTACTATATTTACAACACATTTAGGTAATTTCTGTGATATTTTTTTCGTGATGTATTTCTGAAGCAAAAATCAATTTAGCAAAGAAATAGTTTTCTTTTGGGGAAAATAAAGTGGTAAGAGAGGGAATTTAACTGCTAAACCATTCAGAATAATATTTGCTTTGGAAAATTAATGACTGTACTTCACTTCACATAAGTTGATGATAAATATTTAGATTTACCCCTTGAGCATTGTTAATACTTTCTAAGTTAAAAAAAAGGAAACCTTATGTGTAGTTGAATTTTATTTTATTGTATAAGTGGCTGCCAAAATTACACTGAAATTATAAGAGTTTTACAGCACTGTATAAGTGGAAAAAATTTTCCACCTTTTTTCGCATTTCCTGCTTTCATGCCTGTGTGTATAGTGATATATGTCAATATGGAAATTGTTGTGTAATCTCTTTAAGGCTATCAGCTATCCTATCCCACAAAAAATGAAAATTTTCATGCAAAAGATGTACCTTAATTTAGGGAAGAAGCGCTGCAGTGTTTAAATTTCCTTAATGCAGCATTTGCAAAAATTTTGAGTGCACGAAAATATTCAGTTATTAAAAGAAAAACCAAAAAACATTTTTTTAATTCCTCTGTGATTGCGATGTTGTTTTTTTATAAATCAACGAATGCAATACATCAGGAATCATCCCTTTTTCCAGAAATATGGTGAATGGAGATCAGCAGAGAGCGATAGTAGAAGCTTGCTTTATTGCCCTGTGCTGTAGAAATAATATAGTTTGGAAAACCATTTTTACTAAATTTTGCAGTTGAAATTTCTTTTTTGTTGGTACATTTTAGTTTAGTTATGAATCCCAATTATATCCATCAGAAAGGAAACATTTTGTTAATGTCATTAACTGCTTCAACTTTTATTGTAACAATCTTTTATTAGAGAAGGCTTGTGAAATTCATTTTCTTACGACAATCTGGTAACACAAATGTTTTACATCTTTTTGATTATTTATTACATAATTTAGAAAGATAAGAATAAATGAATTTTAAATTATCTTCTATAATGATCCCCTGTTAGGGTGGAATTTCGAAACTCCAATTCTTACGATGATAAGGTAAAAAGTATGAAAGAAAATAAATGTTATACATTAACACGGCATTTTATAAAACTTTCCATATTATTCCTGTTTGTGCAGCTCTAATTATCTACATCATTAAAAATATTGTTTATTTTTGAACTGTTAATATTATTTTAAGATTATACTTAATTGATTAAATATTGGCAAAGGAGGCTGTTGCACTGGAAGCCAAAAATTGGGATGTGCCAAATTCCTTCAGCCGTTTTTTTTTTTCATTAAAAATCCACAGAAAATTTTCTTTCATCCAAAGTTATTAAATGCTTCACTTAAATATTGCTTAGTTAGTTAATAAAACTGTTATAAGCAACATGTATTCAAATATGTGTACATTGAAATTCCAAAAATCAGCAATTCCCTCCCCTTTCAATATAAAACATTGACCAAAGTGAGGAAGGGGCTTATAAACTGTAAAATTTCATTATTGCATTTATTAACATTAAAGTCTATTAACATAAATTAATTAGTAAACATTTTGGCGCTTTCTGTAAATATTTAAAAGAAATGTTCCAAGAAAGTTTTTAATTTTTTCTATAAACAAAAACAAGAGAGAAATTATTCAAAGTCTATTCTTTTATTATAAAAAGAACTCTGTAAATGTGTCATCTAATTCACATTGTTTGAGCGTGAAAATAGAAAAAATTGAGCTGCAAAACAAAAGAAAAAAAGAAAAGAAACGATAAGCAGAGCCTGCTTTCTTTCTTACTATTGAAAAAATAATCGTCATCTTCTCTGATAATTTACTGATTTTGTTCAAATTTCTAAGAGAATAGTAAATTAGGCTGTGTAACAAATTTTTATTGAAATATAATTAGCTATTGAAAAATTACAATACCCAATAAAAATATATTATACAGAACTCTAAAAGGAAAAAAAAAACCCGAGAGGTCAAGATGAAGTGGATAATCTGAGGTTTGTTTGTTCATCTTCTGCAAACTCGAGAGTCAACATTATCGGAATTAGATCATCAGCATATTTGGTTACACAGAAAAGGAATTACATGTATTTTATTATTAATTATTGTTAAAGAAAAAAGATTTTTGATGGCAGATTACAAATTAATTTATTTTCAAAAAAATAAATTTGTTTAAAATAGGGAGTGATGGTATTTTGGGGATTTTACACATAAATGCCAACATCTTTTAATTATTTTGTAATCTGATCCAAGATGAATATGTTTTCAATCGGAAATTTCATTTAACCAAAAAGTTCAAAATGAAATCAACAATATACCTCATAGAATAAGGACACATTTTCTTATATATTTTTTCTGGTCTAAGTATGCAAATTTTGAATCAGACTCCGGAATAATTAAGCAATACTGGCATCTACAGGGATGAGATTTTTGAGACTTTAGTCTGAATTTCAGACTTTTCTTCAATTTTAAAAGAAATTTCACCAATGAAATTTTTGGGAAAATTTTATATTTTTTCCTTTACTTTTGTTTTTGTACTTTGATATAATAGTCCATTTTTTCTGAATTTCTTTTAATGTTCTGAATTTTTAATATGTTTTCGGTAGTATTACTAATTTATCTTTTAAGTAGCACTTTAAGAATTTTTATTATTTTTTCTTAAATCTTCATTCTTAGTGGTTAGCTTACTGCACCTTTTAACAATCAATTATGATCAATTTAAGTTCTTAAAAACTTGGTTTTTTTTTTAAAAAGAGTAGAAACTCTATTCTATCATATACTTAATGTGGTTGCAATTATTTTGATTTGCTGTTTCAAGTAAAGTATCTATTATTTTTAAAATTACAATTAAAAATATTCATGTCAGTGGTTTTATTAATGTTCTGTATTTTGGTAAAATAGACTTTTCACTGCAGTAAGTAAATAATTTCTGCGTAATTCTTTCTAACAGTTTCTTTTCAATTTGCTTAAAGCTAAATCATACATAATATATAAATTTCAGTAGCAATTATAATATTTATTCCACTTGAAATTCATAAGTATTATTGCTCAAATGTCATTCGCGCAGTTTTCAGATTTTTTACTTTTTTGTCAAGCTCATCCCTGCATTTAATGTAAAAAACAACACATCAAAAAGCTCGAGGAAAATATTCCAGAATTAAAAGTTTCAGAAAATTGATTCTGCATTATATAAATATTTTATACTATATATTTTTAGGCAAGTAGTTATTTTAATTTTATTAGTTAAATAATTCAGTTTTTATCGCATTTATGCAATATTTTAGGCATGATATTTCCTTGTTAATTGGACAAAATAATTCCCTTTGAATGTTGCATTTACCATGGGTGCGGCAATTATCCCCCCCCCCCTTTTTCCTCCCAAAAACGATGTCAATATTCGAAGATATAACGACTACCTTATATACTCGCATATAAGTTGAGAAATTTTTTACAAAATAAGAACTTTAAAGTCGGGGGATTGACTTATATGCAAAACCTAAAAAGAATATATATAATATCAGAAAATAGTTTGCTAATGAATTGGTGCTGCAGTATTCCATTGCATTTGTACAGTAGGGTGGATCGAAAAAAAAATTTTCACTGTGTCAAAACCTACCTATGCGGAAAAGATGTTCTCTTGGATGGAGATTAAGGGAAAAATAATTAAAAAAATTAATTTTAAATTTTAATACTGCCACAATGAGGTTGAATTTCGAAAAAAAGTGAAAAAAGACCTAATTTTGGCTAGAATATTTTTTATTCAAAATAATAGTTTAAAAAATCATCCAAAACCTACCTATGCGTAAAAGATGTTATATTATATGCTGAGTATGAGAAAAATAATTTAAAAAATTAATTTCAGAATTTAAATCTACCGCAATGTGGCTCAAATTTATGTATTTGAACGTTTTTACGGTAAAAAATCAACTTTTGTTTTGTAAAATAAAATATGAATTTTAGACATTTTTAACATTTATTACAATGGGAGGATATTTAATTGATTACAAGATAAAAACTTTAGTTTCTTATTTAACAGCTTCATTAGTATTAAATCAAGAAAAATCGTCAACATTGCAATTGGCGATAATGACGTTCGGTATTGAAAATCGACATGAGATTTTGTAATTCAATTCAATTTTTATAAAACTATTACTTATGTATGGTCCATACACAGCAGAAATACTTCCGTGACTCTTTTGATTATTAGTTTTGTAGAATGAGAGTTGCGCGAATAGATATTATTGATAGTAGATGTTATTGCCACTAAAATGATTGCTGGATTTACATATTAATTCTGAAATCATGTCGTTACTAAATCCGTCAGTTAGTGGAGGTTCGACACATTTTCCCATTTAATTAAATCTATGAAATCCGTCGCAAAAGGTCAAAAAGCTGGTAAATGGAAAATATAGATAGTTTTTATGTAATGATTAGGATTACAGCAGACCGTTTGATTTCACTCGCGCATTTTTAGAATTCATATACTGACATAAATGAAAATACAAAAAGCTTCTAACATGCTGCGAATAATCTTTCTATTTCACCAGTGAAACATTTATGCCCAGCCGCGGTTCCATCCACGCTGCAAAAAGATGACATAGTGAAACTTCATTGGTGTGTAACTAGCACAAAAAACATTGTAGTGGACGCTTGAAGATCAGTCCCATATTTCGAATAACACATCCTTTAACATCTATATTAACAGATATTACGTCACAACCGATAGCAACCAACTTTGTTACATGTATATTATTGTTAACACATGACAAAAAATGTACGTCGTGTTTTCAAATTGTTTGGTACTCTCCCGGAATTTATATATATGTGGCCGATGTATTCGGAACCCAGTTCTTTTTTCAAGCTCAAGTCTGCTTCTATTATCATTTTTCTTCTGTTGTTTTCTAGTGATGCAGTCAGTCTTTACACCCATAAAAGTTTAAAGAAAATGGCCATGGTCATAATCTTTTACAAATGACTAAAGAGAATGACTAAAACGATGGAGTGGTCTTTGGTTTGTTTTGTCATGCCGATTTTTTTCTGTCAGTAGCATTCGATTCATAGTTTTGTGAGATAATGCCCACGTCTTGAAGTGCACCAGACACGATGGCAGCACCTGCTTGGTCGGAAGTGCCCAAACTCTCCAATATTCTGATGATGTGACACCTAGCTTGGCAGCATTTTGGCTTTTCAATGATAGCTGATGATGTAGAAAAGTGAGTTTGCTCTCAATACGTCGGTTTAGTTTACACTCAACATTCATATTCATATTCAAATCTATTGAACTGAAAAAAATAGGCAGTATTTTCGGAAAGGTCCAAAAGACTGTAGTAGCTTTCAGTATCTTATTTTGTTTTACAGGAATTAAGAAGAGCGCAATATTTGTCGTTAAACAGTTTAATTTTTCTTAAAAGGCTGCTATGGTAAGTTATTGAGATTGAATCTCATTTATAGGTCACTAGTAACTTATTAGTAACTCCTTCTCACTGGCAGGAAATAAATAGATGTTGACCGATTTCTTTCTTCGGTTATTCTTTAAATACCAATATGTAAATTTTATAACTTTTTGTATTAGGGAGCATATTTACTGGCATATCAAAGCTAGACCCAAATAGGGAGTAATTCATATCTCTCTCTTTTTTTATTTTATTTTAACAACGCCATGGTACAGTAATATTCAAGGTACACTAAGCTACACAATACACAAGCAGACAAATTCTAACTGAAAAAACTGGAACTGCCAGTTTTTCGAAACTTTAAATTACTTGCAGGAGTATTAAATTTCGAAATTAGTTTTATTTATTTATTTATTTATTTATTTTTTACTTAATATCCATGCAATATAATATTTCTTGCGCAAAGGTAGGTTTTGATTGATATTAAAATGTTTATTTTGCGTCAAAATTAAATCTAACCAAATTTAGATCTTTTTCCGTTTTTTCAATATTTTATCGAATTTTCAACTTTTTTGTGGCAGTATTAAATTTTGAATTTATTACTTATTATTGTTTTTTACTTAACCTCCATACGATATGGCATCTTTTCCGAACTGTTGGATTAAAAAATATATTAAAGTAATTAGTTTTTGACAAAAATAACCTAACCAAAATTCGGTCTTTTTTCAAATTTTTTCGAAATTTCAACCCTTTTGTGGCAGTATTAAATTTTAAAATTATTTTTTTTTATTATTTTTCCCTTAATCTCCATACAATAGAACATCTTTTCCGCATAGGTAGATTTTGATTAATAGTAATTTTTTTTTCGCCATAGACAATCGATCCACCCTATTGTACAGTCCAAAATCTGGAGCTCTCCAAACCTTGATGATTACAAATTTCAGATTACCTTTAGTTTCTTCGTCAAAAAAATAATCTACCATACCCAATTGCAGAAAGCAAACAAACAAAAAAGTGCATGATTTATATCAAAAACGCTATTCCAACACTAAAAACCATTGTGATGTAGACTTAAAATACTGATTAAAGTTAAGTTTAAAATAGATAACGTGACATAATGTTGTTTTTACTCTCTCCAAATCAATAGCAAACTATGTTGGAGTGCCATTTTTTCTGGCTGCTGGCCTGCCAATACTTCAAAGTATGCAACTTTGCAGTATTTCTGAGCCTTGATCATCAGATGACTGGTTATTTTGCTGTTCACAGCAGTCGAACAGAAGTTTGACATCATGGCATTCAGCATGCATTTAGTACTTTTCAGCCAATAGCGTTAACATAAGTTTTTCTTTCTCAACGGCAGTGCTTGTTATGCAAAAAATCTGTTTCCTGTTTGTATGTATAAATTATTTTTCTTCGACAAAAAAAAAAAAAAAAAATAGACTTTATTTATTTTTTTCTTTTGAGGGGGGGTCGACTTATACACAGGTTTTAACTTTTTCCTTATTTTTAACAACATAAGTTAGGGGGTCGACTTATACGCGAGTATATATATATGGTACACTAGCTTGTGGCATTTCCCCCCTAAATTATGGTATTGTTAACAAAAGCAAAAAGTGATAATACCAATTTGTGTAAGTAAATAGCACAATAGTAGCAAGCAAAATCCAGAGTTTCTGAAATCAATCCGGAGTTTCAATAGTAATTAAAACAATATAGAAATTACAAGAATATTAAAAAATGTTTAATTATTATCCACCAATTTTTGACAATGGTATTTACTGATGAGGGTATCTGTTTCAAAGTAAAAACTGGTTAATTTTAGCCTTAAGCCACTTTCTGTTTCTGTATTTTTTATTTTTTCAAAACAGCAAATTAGGAAAAGCATGTTCTCACAGGTATGTTGTGTGAAACACTGTCAAGGACCTTAAAGCTGATTTTGAAGTTTCTGGATATCCTGTTCATATTTTCATCCAGAAGCATATTAAGGATTTTATCTTGAAATATTATTTGCTGTTGAATTTATTTTTTTAAACAGATGAAATAAAAAATATATTTTTGTGACAAAAACCTCAAATTTCCTGCGACATATAGGTTGCGAACCACTAGTATAGTGTAAAGATGGTATTTGAGTAATATCCCAAACAGCAAATAATCCCCGGCCAAACTTCCGCTGAAAGTCCTGACCCAACTACTTTTCGTCTGGGCGACCTCCCTCTCCGGTGTCGGCATCTATGACTCTTTGTCCGCTCAGCTTATCAGTACTCGATCATCACATCCCAATTACTATTGAATCAGTTTTGAAGCCTCTGCGCATTAGTTTTTGATAATTTGGTCATTTAGTAACCTCTTGCTGAGTATATTGCAATATCATATGGTCTTCTGCCAATTAGCTACTAACATTGGATGGGAGAATTTGCAAGATGCAAATATAGTGTTTAAAATGTAAAAAGGTTCCTTTTTATGCAAATAAAAAAACATTATTAAATACAAATATCTTCCATTATAAGAAGCAAAACTTTTTCTACATCCAGATTGTAACTAATTAAAAAAGCAATAAATTTTGTTTCATTTAAAGTTGAAACATTGCTGTTAAAAATTTTTACAATGAAAATTGCAATTTAATTTAAAATTAATTTTCTGTTGTAAGATGCAAATAACATTATATTTTAATTTGCAACATACATATATCATTATATTTTAATTTGCAACATACATATATTTAACATCTGAATTTGAAACTTTTAAAATACTTAAAAATAAATAAATAAATAAAATAAGGCAGATTTTATTGCAGTTAAAAACACAAAAGTTATAAAGTTACATTTTAAGTTTACTATATTATATTATATAACTAATCAATTTCCGTAATTTTGGGATTACAGGCCGATCATATAATCAGAATGTTTTGTCGATAGTCTATATCAGACATTAAAGTAATTTAATGCCAACATTTGTCTTTGATATTAAGTAGAGGAATTGACAAATTTCGTCCTGACGATATTGTGTGAAGACCTATGAATGACTACTGTTCATTTGCTGACAATTCTTATATTAGGCCGAAATTTAGCCAATATCTCTTGCTGTTGGGAGTATTTTAAAATCATCCCATTTTTTTAATATAAATTATAATAAGAATTCAAATCAAGAAGGGTTTTGGGAAATAACAGTGTTATATCTGTAAAATATTTTTTATGAAGTAATTGATTGAATGTAAATTATTCTTTCTATCTAGAAAAGTTTAAAGCTCAAACTGAACATTTATCTTTTAATGCTTATTGTATAAAGTTACATTTTATTTTGTGCTTACTATTTTTGCATGAAGTTTGCATCTTTCATATGCAATAAGTGACAAAAATAAGTCTGCATATTAAAAAATAATTTGCACTTGAATTTAAGTAATCGGTCAGCTTTTCAGTGGGACTCTGGATTATTTGTTTATTTACAGATTGTAACTGATATTTTAGGTGAAATTATTTTCAGTTATTTTACTCTATTTTTCATAGTATGTCTGTAAATGCTTTTCCAGCTGTTGCACTGAATCTTTTAACTTTATTTTGACCACTGTTTTCATTATTTAAACCCTATATTCATTGCAAGTTTTTATATTTTCAATTTATAAAAGTACAGCATTAGTTGCAATCAAATTTGTATCAGTATAGTCAGCAGTATGAATAAAATATTTTTAAGTTATAAAGGTCAATGGAAACATTACTACAAATACAAGATGTCCAAATGAAAATGTCCCTAATTTAAAAATTCCATAAAAAAAATATTTCTGATGTAGGTTGCTTTTTAAAGAATATGGCAGCTAAATGTTTGCTGGCAATTTTTTTTAATGCTATGACACACCAGGCATTGATACAGACAAATGGAAAAATGGTGACACCACTGATGACTTTCTGCATATGATGTTTGCAGTAGAGATGGTATCTCACATTGAAAATGAACAGGACTTCCTCAAGTGGGTAATTTTTTCTGATGGGGCAACATTTTACCGTCTCTAACAAAGTTAATAAACACAGTTGTAGAATTTGAGGCTCAGGAAATCTGTATGCAGTACAGAAAGGAGCTAGAAATAGCCCAAAAACAATGTGTGGTGTATACTATATAGAAGCCTTGTGAAAGTGCACTGATTTTTTATTTAAGACTTTTTGAGTACTGTTATCTATTTTTACATTTTTTTTCATGCTTTCTACCTTTTTCTTAACTGTAGAAATGTTTCAAAATAACAGGCATTTGATTCAGACATCTTAAATTTATTTTCTGCTCCAGGAGTGATTCTGTTCTGAATTTTCCAAAAATTTGTCATTTAGTTCTGAAAAAAAAAAAAAAGTCATAGTAAGAAAAATCTGACATAAAAATATTGTAAATTTTGGCAGATGGTCACAGAAAAAAATATTTTTCACTTCACAGAAAAAATTTAAATTTCACCAAAGAATTGCAAAAAAAAATGAGAATTTTGTCAAGGTGTCGCAAAAAACTCTTATATTTTGTCAAAATATCATGAAAAAAAAGTACATTTCATCAAAGGATCAGTGAATTAACCCCTTAACGCGTGGTGTTGCCGGGTCGGCAAGACCTAAAGTTCCCCCTGTTTAGAGACACAAAACTCCGTGAATATTTCAAAAACTACTCTAATGGCTACTTTAAATCTTTCTTATGAGTTCTAGATGGCAGCACCACAGAGATCAAACTCTACTGTTTTTAAATAATAGGTAAAATGTTTTACTGTAATACGCGCTTCGCAGCAATGCTCTTATCAATGCTTTACTTATGGGAGGTTACCACTTCGGCAACAGCTGTATAATTAAAATGGTTAGTGCAATCTTTACAAAACGATACCCGTGTACTTCTCTAGGCCTAAATAGATTGCCTAATTTTCTTTTTCTTTAAATTCCAACTTTAAAGAGTAGTGCGCCGGAAAGGGTTAAAGGTTAATTTATAAAAAAAAAAAAAAAGTCATCAAAGAGTTGGGAAAAAAAATATTCTCTTCAAAAGATCATGGGGAGAAAAAAAAAATGCTTCAAAAAATCGCAAAAGGAAAAAAAAAAGAAAAGTTAACAATTGCAAGAAAAATTACAAATTTTATCAAAGGATCACAGAAAAAACACTAATTTTGCCAAAGTTCTACAGAAAATCCATGAATTTTGCCAAAGGGCCACAGAAAAAACATAGTTGGTAAGCCAAAGGAGATCACCTTAACCCCTCCCCTCTCCTCTGTTATGGCCTTTTCAGAAAATTTGCTGTGAATTTCAGATTTTTTTTAAAATTCAGAATCACCCCTGTTCTGCTCACTTTATAGCGCTTAGCATTTTTATAGCATACTTTTACATAAAAATTATTAAATATTTTGATATTCTTGTGAAATAAAAAAGATTTTATTGGTAAAGTGTAGGGTAAGCTGGTAAAATTCAAATTTCTGAAGTGTGTGTGTGTGTGTGGGGGGGGGGGGGGATGAGATTATGTTTAAATATTTGTAAGCAAAGGAGTTAGTGCAGTCTTTGATTTTTTAGATTGAATTTTTTTTTTAAGACCTGCGATTCTGATATTGAATTTTATGAATGGTATATAAATAGATCCAATTTTCCTCTGGACAGACTCTTAAAGATGCTTGTGCTCAGTTGTTCTAGATTGGAGAAAGATGTTGTGATAGATTCATTTCCTTTTGATGTATTAATAAAAAGGGTGGGATCTTGTCAAAAGAAGCCTATTGTTTTCATGTTGTCTTGGCAAAATTATAATACATTCAAGGCAACATCTATTTGTCTATTAGTGTTTTAAATAGCATTTGAAAATGTTTTATATGTTGTCATTTTTAGTTTGCAGTTAAAATTTCCTTGATTTATTTTTCGTTATTGTAATATCAAAATCTCCTGCTGTTTCTTTAGTGTTCTTTTGCATTAATTCGTCTAGATTAAAAAACGTTGAGAAATCTTACACTTAAAAATTTGATACTTCATTTTACTTTGTCTCTTCAAAAAGTATGATTGGATGTGCAATTCTATAATTTTACAAAATCTGTTTTGCTTTTTTGGGTCCATTTGTTTCTTATAAAATATATGCAACAGAATTACATGCAAGCAGTTTAAAATCTGTATTATCAGTGTACTTGAAGTGCTTGCTTTTTATCTCACCTGTACAAAAAGTTGTAAACTATACCTACTCTCTGTACGACATATGAATTTGTCTTATTGCAGGTTGGACAAAGTGTGAATGTAAGTATTTTATTAATTTGCTCATCTGAATGTAAGAAGTCGGTGGTTGTTTGTTTGTTTTTCTTTCTTTTTCTTTTCTTTTTTTTCTTTGTGCACTTTTGTAATTTTCTGTTTCACTTGTTATTTCATTGTTGTGAATGAGATTTTTTTTTTGTACTGAATATTAGCATGCTTGTGTGAAAAGGAGATATTATTTGTATTGATATTTAGAAGAGTTGTACTAAAATAATTGTTAATTTTAGGCTTATTTCTATTTGTTTGTTATTTAAAATGCATAGTTTTGTTTAATTTTCCCTCTAATTCCATGGAATATGATTAATGTATTCTGTTTCTTCAAAGAATAGGGGAGGTATAGCTTTAAAAATGTAATACAGTAGACTTCCTTAAATCCGCAACCTGGAAATCCACAACTCTCTAAAATTTTCACATAATTTATGCATGTAAACAATGAAACTTTCAGTTCAAATGTCGAGTCAAAATTTAGCTTTTTTCTTATTTTATTAATGCCATATATATTTTAATCTGTAATTTTTTTAATATTATTGAATTCATGCTTTTTCATAAAGGAAGAATAAATTTATTTCTGAAAAAATTCTACAAACTGCTGATATCACTGATAATCACAATCTTTTTACCAAATACATTTATGTATTAATCAAGTGCTTTTGGATATTAAATCCTGCTAAACTTAAAATAAAACTCCCTTATTTTATGATTTTGATGTGAATTAGTAGCATACTTTTATGTGGCAAGTAACATTGCATAATTTAGGAAAAATGCATCTTATCTTTATATTTAATTATACATTATTGATTTTTACTTGACATTTGCATTTAATATCTTAATCATTTAAAAAATTATCTAAATCTTTATTTTATTACTTAATATTTTACTATATTGTCAGCATTCATTATAATTTCAATTGCATTATTAATTATAAACATTGAAACTACTGTTTAAAAATGCAATAAAGCAATGACCAGAAATCTGCTCAATCTCTGGTCCCAATGTAAGCAGATTTCAGGGAGTATATTGTACTGTCAGTTTGTGTATATCAGCTTGATATTTAAGTAAGAAATGTAATTTTCTTTAATGATATGAAAAGAAATAGTTATGGTGAAAAAGTGCCATTTTTCACATTTTTACGGTAGATGTGGCTAAAATTATATTTATGTTAGCATTTATTTTTAAATAAAATTTAAAAATTACTTTGGTTAAACCTCTTAAATAGTAGTGGTGTATATAAACATCATAATATAAACAACAGTCTTAGCACAAATTTATTATGTTAACACAGTGGTTTGATTTGTATTTTATCATTGCACTCAACAGTGCTGTTGCTGGACTCTAAAAAATCTTTGGTCACTGGGGCCCAGGACTCAAAAATTCTGGGTCTTTTATTTTTAATAAAAACTGGTTTTCATCCATATTTCAAATTTTAAAGCAGCAAATTAAACTTGTTTATTCATAAAAGAGAAATTAACTGCAGTAATTATTATTTTAATAATAATTTAATAAGAATAATCAAAACAAGTATCATTTGCCACTCAAATAAGATATTTAAAGAAACTATAAAGAGAAATTTTCTTTACTTTTTATATGAATATGCAAGATACTAATCTATACTAATAAAACAAAATTTTGCTCTGTCTGTATGCAATGGCTAGTAGAATCTACCCCATATTGAAGTCTTGAAATTTAGGTGAGGATAGCCCAAGGCAGATCCTGATGCACCTGAGGCTCAGATTTTTAAATTTTTAAGGGCTTGGTTCCGTTTAGGTTTTTATGCACTAAATTGTTTATAACTTGCCCGCTTTTTATTTAATATCCTTTGTTTTGGGGGATCTTTCTCCATTTAGTTATTCTTGTT
Source organism: Maratus speculifer (assembly GCA_964019185.1). Lineage (NCBI taxonomy): Eukaryota > Metazoa > Arthropoda > Arachnida > Araneae > Salticidae > Maratus > Maratus speculifer. Next base: position 231,436,817 of record OZ025299.1, on the reverse strand, counting down.
TTTCTACTTTTCAGTTAAGACTCTGTTCCCTTGGGGCCCTCCTGAAATTTTTCTGTCTTGTCTATAAACTGCTTCCTTTTAATCCTATCTTCATGTCTGAGATCCTTTTTCCATTTAGTTATTCTTGCATTGCAGTTAAGATCCCCAAGCCCCGTTTATTGTACGGGTAACCCTAACCAAGATCCTAAACAACCTAACCCTAACTAAGATACCAAGAACCCCAGGACCTGGTCCAAGTCCCCTTTAACTTTTTGTGCACTAAGCATTTTTCATTTCTTAATTTTCTCACTTTTTCGTACTTAATTTTAAAGTTGAGACTTGGACTCTTCTTTCCAGACCAAAACCTTCATATTAAGTGGAACCCTAAGACCCTTTTTTTAAACATTCACCCAATTTCTTTGTGCATTTTTTAAAAGTATTCTTATTAATAATTCATATCCTATGCTTAATTTTGACTAGTTGAAGATCAAAATTGCTAAGTACTAAGATTTTTCAACATATTCTCATGTTTTTAACTATCTGTTGACCCTATTATAGCTTGCTACTCACCAGCTTTTTTTTTTTTTCTCCTAACAACTTTATAGATCTGCCTGTTACTACGTGAATGGGGGGGGGGGAATCAGACTTAGCTACCACCAATTTTGAATATTAATAGCTTTCTTAGAATCTTTTGTGCAGCTTTTTAAAAAATGATCCACATTTATTCAGTTTTCTTTAACACAGTTCTAGCACTTCCACTTATTTTAAAAACTGCTAAAAAGTTTCTTTATACTCAACTACATGCCAGTTAAGTCCCTGGCACCTTGGAGCCCTGTACTTTGGACCCTTTGAAGTTTTTGCACCATGAATTGTTAATAAATTGATCCTTAATCTAATTTTCATTTTTGGAATCCTTTTCCATTTAGTTATTCTCCCATTTTTAGATTTCAGTTAAAATCCTGGGCATCCTAGGATCATATAGGGCTTGATTTGGGGCTCCTTAAACTTATTTTGTGGCATGCATTTTTAATCTCTTAATTTCCTCGCATTCTCAATGCTAAATTTTAAAGTTTATTCTTGGACTCTTCTCTCCCAACTAATATTGTCATATTTTTATTAGGACACTAGAGCCCTGTTTTAAGCATTTTCCCACACCTTTTGCACATTTATTTAATATGTTTTCATGTTAGGGCCTGTTCATGTTAACCCCCCCACCCCCCTTTAGGCCCTGTATTACAGCTTCCTTAAAAATGGTCCGATTCATTATTTTTTCCCCTTCTTTACAGCTTCTTATGTGTTCCAGCTATTACATGAATAACAAAAAAAATTCTCAGACTTCAGCTATCACCAATTTTAGGGTTCCATATTTAAAAAAATAAAAACGGAACCAATATAAGATCACTCATGTGTCTGTCACTGCCATTTTACTCATAAACTAAGGAACATGAAAAGTTCAAATTGGGGGAAGTAATGAAGACTATTGACCCACATATTTACTGAATATTAAAGTTACTTTTTCATGGTCTGATATCACAATGCAATCCTTGTATATATGTAGTAAAATAAAAAAAAAATTGAGCCATTTTGTTCTCTTTTAACTTCAATTCTAAAATTTGTGGAACATATTTCAATCTTAGTTTCGTAAAGTAATTTTGCTGTTTATCATTTTCTTGTTATGATTGTTTACGTTTTATATAGTTATTCGGAAAGGGCGGGAGGGGGGACGTAGAAATCTTTGTTTATTGATTAAGTCTCTTTTAAGATAAAGCTGATGCGTAAATCGTAAAAAATGCCAAACAGTACTTCGCCTGATGAACGATTTACATCAAAAACTAATCAGCATCAATTTAAATCAGAGACTACCTGAATATAATTTTTTATTAAATTTCGTGCATTAGTTCTTCAGCCGCGTCCCCAAGACTGCGGCAGCGTATAGCAGGTGTGCTGCACGCGTACTGTCGAATGCGCTCTTCCTTTTCGAATGAACTTTGAAGCGAACAAAATTTAAATCGTAGCAAGCATGCTGAGCACGCACCACCGAATGTAACCCTCCTTTTCGAAAGAACCTCGAAGCGAACGAAATTCGAACCATATCCCCGCTGCCCACGCCAGTCCGATAGCGGGCGAAGACAGCAAATTTTAACTAAGCCACGATATTTATAAATATATTTAGGAGAATTGTAAGGAGGCTAATTAAGTTACTTGAAGGAAAAAAAAATTCTTTGTATATCGAGTGGGGTATTTTGTGAAAGCTTTTATTACACACAAAAATACATTCCTTTTACTTTAGTTATTTTATTTTCAGAGATATCATGAAAAATGTAATGCAAAAATATGTCCCCCCCCCCCCCCAATCTATTTCTGAATCTACTGAAACTAAGATTATGCAAAAATTAGAGGTACTAGATGGCTAATTTAAATCTTGCAGGAAAACTATAAGGTAACATAATTTCTGAGAAAAGTGCTTTTTTCTGTTACATGCTAATTTTGATTTGTGGGATTCAGCAAATGTGTTGAGGAGTGCTGTAAGTGTCTTTTGTAGCAGAATCATAAAAGCATTTTTGATAATGATTAAAAAAAAATTGTCAGTAATTATCAGAGATATTAACCCCTAAAAACAGGGATGGTTTGGAAATGCATAATGTCAGAGGCAGTGTACTATTGTGTACCTTCAGCTTTTAAAGTTATATTAGGGGCTATGCATATATAACATTATCAATTGTTTGGTAATTTTAGACCCCATTCCCTGTTACAATATCATACATTATGGTTATGATACCTCAAACTCTCAATCTTCCCCCCTCAAATCAAGAGAAATGAAAAAATATCACTTTGTATAGGAATTTATACACTATATTGCCATTGATTATGGGACACTTGCGATTTTAGACATTTTACTAAATATCTAGAAAAATACATGAGGAATCATCTCGAAACTCTTAGTGTATAAATATAATAGTATACGTCATACATCTCCGTGAAGATTTTTTACCGAAACGCCATATTGGACCGTCAACAAATTAAAAAAGAATGAATATCTTTTGAATAACCCTGTCAAAACTAATGTAGCAAAAGCGCTCCAACTCTAGATTATGATTGAACGCCTTATTGTAATACACTGTGTTCATTTTTATGCAAATAGCATGCATACTTGCAGAGAAATTAAGGTTTTTATAAAAGTGGTCCCAAATTTTTCCAAGTTTTCCATTATAATTTTCAGAGTTCTTAATATAAAATAATATTTTTTTCAGAAAATATGACAAACAACATTGTACACAGTACCCTGTAATCAGAATTAAAAAGTAATAAAAATTGTATGAAAAATGAGTAGGTTTACTATATAATTTTTTACTGTGCATGCGTCAAAGATATCAAAATTTCATTTGCATATTATGTTAGCTAAATGTATAGAGCAACTTTTGTAAAAGTCTCAAAATCATAGCTTGAAAATTCTGAAAGTAATCGTCTATAGAAAAAAAACAAAATCCGTTGTTTCCAAAATGAAGCAAAAAAATGAGGGATTTTATCCAAATGCAGTAGTACATCCCATATTGTGTATTCTATATTGACACTAATCAATGAATATATGGATACAACCCCTCTTGTTTTTGCTTCATTTTGAGAATAACGGATTTTCGACTTATTCAATTGACGATTATTGTCAGAATTTTCAAGTTATGATTTTGTGACTTTCACAAAAGTTGCTCTATACATTTAGCTAACATAATATGCAAATGAAATTTTGATATCGTTGACGCATGCGCAGTAAAAAATTATTTAGTAAACCAACTCATTTTTTAAACAATTTTCATTATTTTTAAATTCTGATTACAGGGTACTGTGTGCAATGTTGTTTGTCATATTTTCTGAAAAAAATAATATTTTATAGTAAGAACTCTGAAAATTATGAGGAAAAAACTTGGAAAAATTTGGGATCATTTTTATAAAAACCTTAATTATTCTGCGAGTATGCATGCTATTTGCATAAAAATGAACAAGGCTTATTACAATAACGCATTCAATCACAATCTAGAGTTTGAGCGCTTCTGCTACATTAGTTTTGACAGGGTTATTCAAAAGATATTCATTCTTTTTTAATTTGTTGACTGTCCCCTTTGGAGTTTCGGGAAAAAATCTTCACGGAGATGTATGACGTATACTATTATATTTATACACTAAGAGTTTCGAGATGATTCCTCATGTATTTTTCTAGATATTTAGTAAAATGTCTAAAATCGCAAGTGTCCCATAATCAATGGCAATATAGTGTATTAAGTAACACTTAAAACAAATAGCTACTATTTAAAAGTTTTCAATAATAGCTTTTTTTTTAACATAATGTATTCAACAGTAAAAGCGTCATTTTCAACTTTTCCCCTCACTGAGGTGGGGTGGGGGTGGGGGCTTCATAACAACAAAACAACTTTTTTTCTGAAATATTTATTAGTAATCAAAACAAGTATCATTTCAAATATACCGTAAATTCCGGCCTATAATCTGCAGCCGAAATTTTTAGCCTTTTAAAAATAATTTTAGCAGATAATCCGCACTGCCGTATAATCCGCGGATTATACGAGGATTACTCATTGTTTTCAACATTCTAAACTAGTATTAATAAACACCCTATTTATTTAGTTGCTGTATTCAAATGATAAATAATTAAAAAAGTAATTACAAAAAGAATAGTTAAAAATGAAATTTAATTAATAAAATAATGTTTAAATGTTTAATTAATAAAATAATCTTTAAATGTTTAATTAATAAAATAATGTTTAATGTTTAATAATGTTTAATTAAATGTTTTTTTTAAATTAATAAAATAATTTAAAAATATTATATAATAATTACGATTAAAAATATCCAAATATTTTTTTTAATTGAATCTTATATTTAAAATGTTGAATGTTTTGTGAATACAAATAATTCTGTAACAACTGGTTTTTTAAATCATTTTCAATAACGTCCTTTTTTTAAAATAACATTCAATTTTAATTCTGCATTGTCAAATAATACGTTTCCTCATTATGATTTTTGCATCCCTGCAAATTATGAAATGAATTTGCGATCTACATCAGTTTTACTGATTACAATGATCGGTTTTTAATCGAATTAATCATTATCATATCGTAGTTGCACTCTAATATAACTTTCAATGGCTGTTTGTAGTGTTTATTATTTGCGTGACAGGATAATTTTTGATGCATAAAATTATTTTATAGTTCTTTGTTTCAGCTAAAGGATTGAGATTGCATTTTTTGAATGAGATGTGTTGAGAAACATTTGCTCTTCATAGAAACATGTTGCCAAAAGGCTAAAAAATATAACTTAAAAATCGGAAACCACTCCTATAAGTACATTTACATCATATGCGAATCAATCACAAGCAAACCCATCAACGGTCGATAACAGACAATCTTGCGATAGCTGTTTATATTCTTATTTTATAACTGCCGGTAGAAACTAGATTTCTTTGGTGAAATTCTACTTTTAAAAAAAGTTCAGCAGATAATCCGCACTTAAAATTTTTGAGCTTTTTTAACAGATAATCCGCAGATTATAGGCCGGAAATTACGGCACTTCCGATTTGTATCATCAAACTGCAGTTTATATTATGTTGAGTAAAAAGTTTTCTTCCAAGAGAGGTACCTTCACATCAACTGCTACCATTTGTGTAGCTGTTAGCTATTCCACAAACCAGTTTTTGCATTCAAAAGCTGAACCTAGTCGAACTACATAACTGTGTAATTTGTTTGTTCAAAATTTATTAGCGTTTACTTCAAAAAGTGTTTAAAATAGAGCTATTACGTCAGCAGATCAGAACGATTACATACTATGAGTTCAGTAACAAATTCAGTGTTAGTGAATACTACAGAAAAATGTATGAAAGTTTAGGCACCAATACTATTTTTTATGATAATACCAAAGTTTGGTTAAATCTAGAAATTTCGACATTGAAGATGAACCACGTTCTTGCTGCCCTATTAAAGTTTATTGTGAGCAGCTAAAGCAAATCACTAATCAAGACAAAAATGTTTTAACATGAACTGTTGCATTAGAGCTTATTGTTTACCAAAAATAATAGTTAATGCTCTGAAATGCTTAAATTTAGCATTTAAGTTCAACCACTGGGTGCCTCGTGAATTGACTGCTGAAGACAACTGCAAGAAAAAAAAAAGCTGTCATTTGGCTTTGCTCAGAGATCAAAGGAAAGAGAAAATTCTGGACAGAATTATGACTTCTGATGAAAAATGGGTGCACTACAGTTATACAAGACATAAAAAAGAGTGGTCAGCACCTGGGAATACAGCAGGCTCAGTTGCAAGATGTGCCCTAACTAACAAGAAGTGCTTCTCTGTATCTGGTGGGATTGTTGCTGAATTCTGTACAAGAAGTACCTGAAAAGCATACAGACAATCAACAGTGCAATATACTGCAAAGATGCTAATCAAAGTTCATGATGCTATTCTTGAAAAACAAAGAAATGAGTTCAGAAGGAAAATGGTTCTCTTTCATCAAGATGATGCCCAGCCACAAAGTTAGTTTGATGACTGAGTGGGTGCTCTACAAGCAAGAATGGGATTTGTTGAAACATCCACCATACAGCCCTGTCATGACTGCTTCATATTTCCATCTATTTTCACATCTGCAGCTGCACCTTGATGGCGAAATCTTCAATTCAAATGAAGAGGTCATAAATGAGGTTGATCTTTCTCGATTTGTGCTTGCCACTCTTTTTCACAAAAGGGATTGAAAAGCTGCCTATGAGTGTAGATTTGAATGTAAATTGCTACACTCATTACTTTGATGTTTTAATATATATATTTACCAATTAACAATAACAAAATGTTTTGACAGAAAATTTTTTACTCATTATAATATATGCATACACATATTGTAGAAGAATATTAATGTCAAATGTTGGGATACTACATATTTTGGATTTATAACCCATTCTTTCTAAATGCTGAATAAGTATAAGGAATATTTTAAAACTGAAAAATAATTTTAACTGTTGAAATGTTTCAACTCATCTCTAAGTCATTTTTAAAACAGTTTAAAATTATATTCCGATAGTTTATGGTGCATTGAACTGAAACAGAACCATTCATTTTTTTTATGCGATGCACATTTTTTTATTTTTTTAAAATTTACTATATTTTTATTTTTGTTTTTTGAAACATTGAGCAACTCTTTCCACAGTTTTGGCAAATTGAATGATTTTGTATCATTACATAAGGGATTTATACTTGTTACAATCTGTATTGTTTCTCTTATGTTGATGGATAATATTGTTTGGAGGGAAAAGTTAATTTACTTTCATTGAAGTTTATATGGCTAATTTCTTCTTTATGTAATTTTGCGGGCTGTTGTTTTTATATTATTTAATATCAGCGATGTGCACCCTTTCCTGTATTAAAATTTCCTGCTTTGATGGTCAAAATTTCACCAAGAAGAAATTATCCATTATGAACATAAGTAACAAATGTAAAATAAAAATGAATGTAAAAACAAAAGTAATTCAATGAAAGTAAAATAATAATTTACAATGTAAATCAGTCCTCCAGGATATTTCAGTTAACAGAGCATTGGCTGCTTCAGCCAAGCTATGCAGTGTTGAATTCAGGGAGTGACCCATGGGGAACACTCAAACCTAAAGCAATGCAATGTCCACCCCCCCCCCCCCCAAAAAAAAAAAAAAAAAAAAAAAATTGGAGATACAGATTTGTTTTGGAGAAAAGTTTGTATTCAACACTGAAGATATCCCTGGTTCGAATCCTGGCCTAGATTTTTTTCACCTGTTTTTTAATGTTATGATTAATTAACAGTTGAATATTTGTGTTAAAAATTAATCTAATATTATCAAAGTAATCTGAAATCATGCTGTATTTTAAAATATCTCATAAAACAAATAAATCACATTAAAATAATTCCATTTTCTGAATGTTTCACCTATAAATTTCATTTGCACATGAGAAGTCTCAACCCTCATCCTTCCCCTTTTTTTTTTCTTGTTCCAGTTTTTAATGCTAGTGCAAAGTCTGTTTATGTATTGAGTTCTAGAACAACAATCAGCTTAATCTGGAATAATAAATCTATAATATATGCGTTTCTCTGTTCTTGTATCCCTGTATGTAGTGGTTTCTTCAGATTTAGCAGGAAGGTACCCCAATGTCTGAATTTAGGCACATTTATGCCAGTTTTTGGGTTTTTATTCTTTTTAATTAAATTTATTTGCAAAGGAATTTAGTTTCAATCCTTTAGTTCTTACTAATAAATTTAGTCCATTTTTCAATAAAATTTAACTGGAATTTGTACAGTGTTTTTGGAATTCTTTGCGATTTCTAAAATTTTTTTCACATTATAAAGAAAATTTTTGACATTTGTGAAAGGAATTTGATTTTTAGCCTAGTATAGAAAAGTTATTTTCCCTCCTGCTTCATGTATTTTTTTGTTTATATAACGCAGCACAGTTTCAATATTTTCAGTTTAGTCACAATTTTTATAAATATTCTTTTAGTCTCTATTTTTGACTATAAGAGATGAAATTTCTAAAAATGTAACTAAAATCAGCATTTTTATCCATCAGATTTTATTGATAGTCTCAACATTATTAATTATTAATATTCTTGCACAAAAAGCCATGTGTAAATATAGTCCAACTCTGTTAATACAGGGCTTGAAAATTCTAAAAATTTTAAGGTTCCCAGCTGGGAACCTAAATGAAAAATGTAAGTTCCCAGATGAAAAGTATAAGTTCCCGAAAACATTTATGTATGAGTATTTTAACAAAATTTTCCGTTTTATTGCGAATTTTTAATAAAAATTTTCCGTTTTATTACAATTTTTTAATAGAAATTTGCCGTTTTTTCGCGATTCTTTGACGAAATCTGCCGTTTTTAAAATTTTTTTAAACGAGATTTGCGGTTTTTGTCATTTTTTTAAATGAAATTTGCGCTGTTTCGCACGATTTTTTGACGAATTTTGGAGCATTTTCATGATGTTTTGACGAAATGTGTTGTCTTTTCACTATTTTTGGACGAAATTTGTCGTTTTTTCGCGATTTTTTTACGAAATTTGTTGTCTTCCATGATTTTTTAACAAAATTTGCTGATTTTTGCGATTTCTTAATGAAATTTGCCGTTTTTCACGATGCTTTGACGAAATTTGCAGTTTTGTTTTGGCAAAATCTACCATTTTAACGGGATATTTTACGGAAACTTGCCATTTTATCGCGATGCTTTACGGAAACTTGCCCTTTATCGCGATGTTTTAAGGAAACTTGCCGTTCTATCGCGATGTTTTAACGAAGCCTGTCGCTTTTCAAAAGAAAATCTTTACGAAATTTGCCGTTTTTGCGATTTTTTAATGAAATTTGCGTTGCTTCATGCGATCTTTCAACAAAATCTGTTGTCTTTTAGATATTTTTAGACGAAATTTACCGTTTTTTTGTGATATTTTGACAAAATTTGTTATTCTTCATGATTTTTTTAACGAAATGTGCTGCTTTTTCGCGATTTCTTAACGAAATTTGCCGTTTTTTCGTGACTTTTTGACGAAATTTGCTGTTTTTAAGAATTTTTTAATGAAATTAGCATTTTTTCTGCGATTCTTTTGTTGAAATTCGGGCTTTTCCGGTAATATTTCGACAAAATTACGCATCCCATGGGCTGCTTAAGAGCTTTTTTTTTTTGCCGATTTTTTGCTTAATTTACGTGTTATAATGCGTCCACAGCATTGCTAGCGGACACGCCGAAAGGTTAGGTTCCCGGCCGCGAACCTTAGTGATAAAATAAGCGTTCCTGGAAAGGATTTCTGGGTTCCCCGGTATCCCGGGAACACTATTTTTCGAGCCCTGGTTAATACAAGCCCAGCTAATATGAGAACACATACCAAAACATTGCTCATTTCAATTTGAGTTTCAGTGAAAAGCACGGTAAAATTAATAAAGGAATCCCATCTCATGCCTATAAGATCCATAGTGCATACTCTCTCTTGATTGAATTTCAGTTCCAGTCACAATTCTATCTTTGATATTTATCACAAGAATGAAAATGGTTTTTGTAAAAGCCAATCTCCATCAAAAACTAAAACTATGCTTTTTTGCGTAATCAATGTTGATGTGATTTTTTATTTCTTCTTAAACAATGAAGTAGAAATAATTAAATTAGCTTTGTAATGTTAAATTAACTTTAGCATTTTAATAATCAGAGTAAGTTATTAATTTAATTATATGTGTGTTTTTAAGATTTCTGTTATACTCTTGAGTATTCATTTTTATTTTCATCCTTAAAATTCATAGAAAAAAAGGCAAATAAATTTTACTAAATTGCTAACAGGTACATTCATATCATATAAAAGTATATTAAGAATCCATTAACCCTTTGAGCTCTGATGGTAGAATTTTCTACCACATAATTTTAATTCTGAAATGTTACAACGGCACCAGAAAATTCAACCAAATTTATTTGCAAAAGGTTTAATGCATTTTTCCGCGTATATCGTTAACCTGTTTTTTTCTTTGCAAAATACTGGTGCCAATGTGACATTTGGAATTTTGAAGAAATTTACCCAACAAAGCTCAAAGGGTTAAACTCCAAAATGTTTTCAAATGATGCACTCAGCCACCATAAGTAGAAAATGAAATGCTGTCATGTCTCTTTTTGCCTACTCAAAAAACTCCAAAAGGGGCTATTCTAGATTTAGGGTGGTATAGCAGATAACAGTAAATGGTATTCAAATGTTCATCGAAAGCATACTTTCATCTGCACAAAGAGACATGGTATTTAGTTTTTCAATAATGATGGATGAGTACATCAGCTGAAAATGTTTTGAAGTTTAATGGATTTTTAATATTTTTATGATATGCATGCACTGTAAGCAATTTGATACTTTTTTTTTTGCTTTCTTTCTAAGAGTTTTAATTATTTACTTGGAGTGAATTTAGCACTAGTTTTAACTTTTCTTTGTTTCCATCATTTTTTTCTTAAACATCTAGTTTCTTTTGTATAGTTAGTTGCAGTTATAATTAATTTGTCACAGAAAATATTGCAAGGATCCTACCAGCAACTTATTTTAATTTTACTATTTGCAAACTGCAGATTTCTACTACAAATGTAAAAATGAAAAGATTGTTTATTAGAAATAGTGGTAATTAAAAGGTGATTGGTAGCACCCCTAGCATTTTTTTGTGACAAATGACCTAACTTAATTCAATTTTAAAAGTTTATCATCTAACATTGTATTATTTGTTTTATATGACTAAATAAAATTGAGGTTTGAACTTATCCTGCATTTTGGTATAGTACTTTCATCTAAAAACCAAAAAATGTTTTATTTACATAACAAATTTACAAATTGATTGCGAAAAATAAATCTTTGTTTTATAACATTGATGCCTTTTTTTTTTTTTTTTTTTGCTTTAGTTACTTTTTTGACTGTAATGTTTTTCTTTGACATGCTTTAGGGTCATTCCACGTGAAATCAACCAATTTAAGGAAAACTTGTTGCATCATAGTCACAGATTTTTTTTTTATTTTTATCATAGACAGACATAGTACTGAAACCCTCAAATCTGAAATTTAAAAGTAATTTTCACAATATTGGCCGAGATATGGCCATTTTTACAAAATGGCGGCCATCTTGGAATTGTATCACTGTCTAAATATGGCCATAACTTGACAACTAATGGCTCAAAGTTTATATATCTGGTACCAATTTGAAGCTATTTGTACAAAGAATGCATATTGCACATCAAAACAATAATAAATTTTTATTTCTTTACTTTTTATTGTGTGCAAAGTGAAAATTTCACCCCAAAAAAGAGCAGATTGTAATGGCTCATAAAAAAAATGAATCATCATGAATTTTTCTGAAACTTGGTAAAAACATTGCTCCATCTGTGTGCTTTAAATAAAATAAAAATTGGAAAGGTAAAATTTGTTGTTTTAAAATAAATGGGTTTTTACACATAAGGTGTCATTAACCAAATAATTATCATTTTAGAATCTGTAAGCATTCCTGATTAAAAAAATAATGGTTAAAATAAAATTTTCTAACATCTAAATTAATGTAAATGTATATTCAAAACCTCATTTGTACTAATTTTGTAGGAATCTGCCCCCCAGCCCCCCTCCCCCCCCCAAAAAAAAAAAATTGACAATTGAAAAAATTTTACACTGAAAAAGATAAGAAAATAATTAAGGAATATAATGTATAATTATAAAATACCTATAAATGCAATGCATACATATGGTGATTTACTTCACATATAGGGGCGAGTGGGGTGGAATGGAACAATAGGTTTTTCTCTTTATGTATCATTCTAAATATTTCATCAATCACATATTAGATAAAGTAATGGTACTGCAATCTTCAGTTGAAAAAAGTAGCTAATTTACATAAGCTTGCAATTACATGAAGAAAAAGATTATTTCAAGTCTTCAGCGTCCATGTAAAGATGGTGTATTAAATGCATTTGATCTCTATAATTTTGCAAAAGAATCTGTTAAAAGAATTGAAAGTTTTTTTATAACAAAATTTGAAATTGAAACCGCAAACAGTCAATTAGCAGATAGGTATGCAAAAGCAGATACAATCATAGAAACAAGACTGAGTCACTGCTTTGTACCAATCAATGATTGCCAAATGCTGGTTTCCAGGGTTTCAGACATTTCATCAACAAAATTTATTGCTTCTTTGGGAATCAATGAAATTGTCAGACCATTGATATTTAAAAGTGAACAATATGTTGCATGTGTATATGGGATAAATTGGTGGATTGGGAAAATTTTAGATTACTGTGAAGAACTTACCGACTATAAAATTATGTTCATGTATCCTCATGGCGCTAATTCTTCATATTCATGGCCAAAATCCTCAGATGTTTGTTTGATTCTGTAAGAACAAATAATAAAAGAAGTGTCTATTCCTGTAACTGCTACAGGAAGAACATATACTGTTGCACCAGAGGAAACTCGAACAATTCAAGCATTATTTTTAAACTTTAAAACTGATTAAATCCTTTTTAGCTTAAATCTGAAGAAAAAAACTATTATATTATAAAGTTATATGCATGTAAGTAAATATTTTGTTCTTATTTTGTCTAGATTTGTTCCATGTGTACGTTTAAACTTTGACTTATTTCTCATGATATTCAATGTTTTGCCCTGGATTTGTATTATATTATTGTTATTATTATTTTTTTTTTTTTGTCTCATCGTATCTAGATTTTTGTTCATATAAATTTTAACTCAGTGTGAACAAAAAATAACAAATGTCAACTCAATTAACTCATTTATATATATTTATTTTATTTAAATTACACAATTGAATAATTCAACTCTGTAATTTACAGCTAGTATTTCTTCAACATTTCTGGAGAAAATATTATGTGTCTTTTTTTTTTCATGTATTCTATAGTAAGGTATTTAAAATATTTATGTAAATATGTTTTGTGAATTATATTATCATATTCTGAATGAAATGAAATAAAAAGTACTGTAAAAATGAATATTTAGTGTAAATAACTGCAAATTGATATTTCTTTATTGAATTATATAATATACACACAATACTTTAATTAGATGCTAGAAAATTTCATTTTAACCAATATTTCTTAAATTAAGAATACTTACAGATTTTAAAATAATCATTATTTGGTCAATGACACCTTATGTGTAGAGAACCATTTATTTTAAAACAACAAATTTTACCTCTCTAATTTTACAGTATAATGTTCCATATATAGAGAAACTGTTATATCTATGCATAATCAAACCATTATACAGAAAGCGTAGAAAGTATATGAACTAAATTTACTTTTGATTTTTGAAATAATCTTTTTCTTTATATAATTGCAAGCTTATGTAAATCAGCTACTTTTTTAAACTGAAGATTGGGGTACCATTACTTCACCTAATGTGTGATTGATGAAATATTTAAAATGATACATAAAGAGAAAAACCTACTGTCCCATTCCACCCCACTCGCCCCTATATGTGAAGTAAATTATCATATATATATGCATTGCATTTATAGTTATTTTATAACTATACATTATAGTCCTGAATTATTTTCTTATCTTTTTCAGTGTAAAATTTTTTCAATTGTCTAAAGTTTTTTTTTGGGGGGGGAGGGGGGCTGGGGGGCAGATTCCTACAAAATTAGTACAAATGAGGTTTTGAATATACTTTTACATTAATTTAGATGTTAGAAAATTTTATTTTAACCATTATTTTTTGAATAAGGAATGCTTACAGATTCTAAAATGATCATTATTTGGTTAATGACACCTTATGTGTAAAAAACCATTTATTTTAAAACAACAAATTTTACCTTTCCAATTTTTATTTTATTTAAAGCACACAGATGGAGCAATGTTTTTACCAAGTTTCAGAAAAATTCATGATGATTCATTTTTTTTATGAGCCATTACAATCTGCCCTTTTTTGGGGTGAAATTTTCACTTTGCACACAATAAAAAGTAAAGAAATAAAAATGTATTATTGTTTTGATGTGCAATATACATTCTTTGTACAAATAGCTTCAAATTGGTACCAGATATATAAAATTTGAGCCATTAGTTGTCAAGTTATGACCATATTTAGACAGTGATACAATTCCAAGATGGCCGCCATTTCGTAAAAATGGCCAGTTTTCAAATGGCCATATCTCGGCCAATATTGTGAAAATTACTTTTAAATTTCAGATTTGAGGGTTTCACTACTATGTCTATCTATGATAAAATTTAAAAAAAAATCTGTGACTATGATGCAACACCCATTGGTTGAATTCATGTGGAATGACCCTTTAGTCACTTTTTTGGTCTTTTTGCCACTTTTTTTTGGAAGCAATATCACACTTGCATGCCTGAATTATTGAGCTGTAAACACAAATGACAATTTAAATGAAAACATACCAAAAGCGAAATCCTTATGTTTTTAGAAAATTATAGCTTCCCTGAATGTCCACTATCAGATTGAACAGAAAAAAATAGATGTGAAGTATGTGCGGTTTGTTTGTGTTTTGACTCTGAGAAGGCAGACACAAGAATCAGCTTTCTATGGATAACATATTTTATAGGGATGCACCGAATACTGATTTTGCCGGATATTGGATACCGGATATCCGGTATCTGATTTGCCTGCTGGGTATCCGATCGGATATCCGGTACTAAATATGTTTTTAGTTATGGTGAATGTTTATTTCTTTATCCAATGCCATCTCAAATAATAAATTGCAAACATGTTTCACACACAATTCTAACATTTTAAATGTATTGAAATATATTTTACAGAAACTATATATCTTTGACAATCAGGGCTTGAAATTCAGGTTTTCCCAGGAGGAGAGAGTTTCCCTCACAACATTTGTAAATACAGGGTGGTTAAACTGTATAAGAGGGAAAAAAATGTTTTTTTAACCCTATTATTTTTTACTTGCCACTTAAATATTTACAATTTATACCGACATGACAAATTTCCATTGAAATAATTTAATCAAAAACAAGATAATTATCCAAATTGTTTATTTTAATTAAAACAAAGGGAAAGAATCAAGCTTTATATATATCATATCTGTTTTTCAATTTTTACTCAGTGTTATGGACAATTAATAACTGAGTTGCTAAATGAATTTTTAGCTCACAGACTATCATAGCCTGAGAGCTTATGTGCCCGTCCGTTCTGTATGTATGTTCGTACGTAACGCGATAACTCATGATAAAAATATCGGATCCACTTGAAATTTTGTATATAGGTATATCCTGATATGGCGCTTCCCTGATTAGTTTTTGGAGTTCATTCGATATGTATAAGAGGGGGAACGGGAGGCTCATGCCCCTCCCCTTAATGGATATAAATGGGTTTTTCATGCAGAATTAACAGTTTTTGTCCAAAATTTAGATATAGGATCATACTGATGAGGCGATTACGTGACTGTTATGGGTTCATTGAATAAGTATAAGCAGGGGGAACGGGGGGCTCATGCCCCCCCCCCCCCTTAATTGATATAAACGGGATTTTCATGCAGAATTAACGGTTTTCGTTCAAAATTTAGATATGGGATCATTCGGATGAGGCGATACCGTGGCTGTTATTAGATGTTCATTGAATAAGTATAAACAGGGGGAACGGGGGCCCATGCCCCTCCCCTTAATGGATATAAATGAGTTTTTCATGCAGAATTAACAGTTTTTGTCCAAAATTTAGATATAGGATCATTCTGATGAGGCGATTACGTGACTGTTATTATGTGTTCATTGAATAAGTATAAACAGGGGGAACGGGGGGCTCATGCCCCCCCCTTAATTGATATAAACGGGATTTTCATGCAGAATTAACGATTTTCGTTCAAAATTTAGATATAGGATCATTCGGATGAGGCGATACCGTGGCTGTTATTAGGTGTTCATTGAATAAGTATAAACAGGGGGAACGGGGGGCTCATGCCCCTCCCTTTAATTGATATAAACGGGATTTTCATGCAGAATTAACAGTTTTCGTTCAAAAGTTAGGCATAGGATCATTCTGATGAGGCGATTCCGTGACTGTTATTAGGTGTTCATTGAATAAGTATAAACAGGGGGAACGGGGGGCACATGCCCCCCTTTAATTGATATAAACGGGATTTTCATGCAGAATTAACGATTTTCGTTCAAAATTTAGATATAGGATCATTCGGATGAGGCGATACCGTGGCTGTTATTAGGTGTTCATTGAATAAGTATAAACAGGGGGGAACGGGGGTTCTAATGCCCCTCCCCTAAACTTGCATAAATGGATTTTTCAGTCAGAATTGTCAGATTTCGTTCAAATCTCTGAATAGTTTTGGAAGTTTAATGGTTAAGTATAAAAGAGGGGAATAACTCCTCTTAAATTATATAAATGCTAAATGGGTTTTTATTAAGAATTATCCGATTTGCTCTGAATTTTGGATATAGATTTTTTAATATGATAAAGCATGTACTTGATAGTTTAGGAAGTTCAATGATTAAGTATAAAAAGGAGAAAGGGGAGAGCTGTTTCCCCTTCTTAATTTTTTTTTTTCGAACGGAATTAACGAAAATACAAGGCTGTAATGTACAATTAGTATGCTTAGCCTGTGAGCTCAATGCCATCAGTTTAACTGGGCAATATTCTTTTTATTTAATTTAGATTTTGTTCGATTTTGTGTGGTTTAGAATCTTTTATGGTTACACTTTTGACAAACAGAACAGAGCAACTTTTCTAATACATTAAATTATTGGAAATACTTGTTTTTGATTTTTTCTTATTTTTTTTTCTTAATTTTGTAAAATCTGGTGTGCATTCATTTTTAATTTGCTTGCACGAATAATACATGTAGGTGATTGTACATCACTTAGTGGGAATATCGTCAATGCCGTAATCCCTGGCATTTTAGCTAACTGAATTATGTTCAACTATGCATTGGAATTTTAAACCCATAAGGAATTCCGAAAATGATATTGTCAGTAGATTTCTTCTATTACATGAGAAATGGTTTATTTAAAAAAGTCATGTCCTAATTTCTGTGAACTACACACATCAATTATTTAAATGGTTTCCTTGAAGTTCATTTTTTTTTTAATCATTTGGAAAACGGTTGTTGTTATCGTTCGAGAATGGACCTTGTGGTGTCCGCATTTTATTTTGTTTATGATTAGTCCAGGGATATTAATGTTTAATCCATGACATACGTAATATATGACTCTTATTACATAAATCATGTTTTGATCATAAAAATGATGCTTTTAATGATTTTCAATAACTCGATGGGAAACATTTAAACATCTTGCTTTGGGCAATGGATGTCCATATTTTATTTATTTATTTTATGTACTTATTTAAATTTAGAAGAATTTTTATTTGAATAGGAAATCAAAATTTTATTGTTAATAAAGAAGAGAGTAGAAAAGTTACAAAATGTGCAGGTGCAAATTATAAGATATGGAAAAAAACAAATACAAACAGAAACATCGTATGAAAAATCGTCTTTTAAATAAAAAAAGAGGTATGATTATTGATCCCACTGATGAGGAAATGTGCGATGATTTTGAAAAATGAAACATCTAATATTGAACCATTGATTGTAAAAAAACATGTTTTCTTTTTTACCAATGAGCAACATAAGATTTAATCTCATTTTGCTTAGTGCTAATTCCAGAAGCTCAGACTCTAGTGACCATTACTGTCCTTTTAGTTATTTCTTGCTTCGGCACAGGAAAAAAATCGCAAAATATGTAAATCGGTCATAGGAAAAATATTACTCATTTTGTCCATCATGGCAAAAGTAAATTTTTAAAAATTGTTGACCTGTCTGAAAAAAATTAAACTTCAAGGGAACTTGAACAGTAGAAAATGTAGCGGAATTCGTCAATCAATCACAGTAAAATATCGTGAAATTTGTTAATCTGTCACAAGGAAATATCATGAAATTCGTCAGCCAATAACAAAGATAAAACACAAATTTTTCAGCTGAACGCAGGAAAATAATTGTTAATTTCATCAGAATGTCACAAAAACAAAAAGGGAAATTTGCCAATCAGTCGCAGAGTAAATACTAAATTTGTCAATCTGTTGAGAGAAATAAATTATGAAATTTGCGAGTTGGTCTCCAGGAAAAAAAAAAAAAAAAAAAAATGCAAAATTTTGTGTGACGAGCAAACAAGAAAAATTTCAGTCAGACGCAGAAAAACAATTTTGTATAATTGTCGTAAGAGCAAACTGTGAGATTTGTCAATCGATAGTGGAAAATATCACGAAAATAATCAGTCAGTCCTGGGACTTGATCGCCACTTCACAAAGAAAAAATTCGAAAAGTAATTTTTTTTTTTTTTAGAAACAGGAATGTCTTGCCCACAAGATTTTTTAAGGCATGAATCCTGCCAATCCGTCCTGAAATTCAAACATTTAAATACTCTGCCTATTTGTCAATGAACTGCTAATAATTTGTACAATGAAATGCTGATAATTTTTAGAACAAATCTTACATGTTTATTAATATGTCTATAATTGTAAAGTATTTTCATAAAGAAATACATAACACCTTTTTATAATGCAAACATAAAATGTCTTACTAATATACAATGGTTGAAGAGTTATCTCCAAACATAGGTTTAATTTTTTTCATGCTTTAATTATTTAATGCTGATTATCTTAAGCTACATTTAATTTTATTTTAAGTTAAATCAGTTTAAAATTTATAAACAAACAAAAAAAAACTTTAAATTTTAAATTTTTATAATGAAGTCACGAAAATAACTAGTTGGATGCACTAATCCCAAAACTCTCTTCTATTTCGTAGATCCCAATGTTTAAAAAAATGTTAAAAAATATTAATACTACTTCCATATTATAACCATTAATTCACTGTATATAAAATGATTATGAAAAAAAAAATTACAATAAAAAATATATTGCCTGCTTAAACTGATGGCATTGAGCTCACAGGCTATGCATACTAATTGTATGTTACAGCCTCATATTTTCAAGGGTTAATTCTGGGAGCGAACAGCACTAGTTTTTATTACACTAAAAGAGCAATCAATCTAACATTAAAAGAGAACTGCTTCCGACAATTTGTGGGACGGGGGAAAAAAGGTTGCTAGTTTTGGCGTTAAATCACGAATGTATAAATGCATCTTTTAGTGTTTTTATTATTATTATTATTATTTTCTGTTTTCGATTCCTCGGTGAATGTTCACTATGTCGTCATCATCTGACAGCAAAGAAGAAGCTATCCTGTTGTATATAGGATCATCTACCCCTGAAAAAAAACGGAGAAAATATTGGGTTCACCCATTATTAGAAAAACGAGAAGAAGTCAGTGAATTTATTCAGTTTCAAAGTTGGCTTTCAAAATTCTTGCTTTCTGGATGTCCTGAAATGCGATGTTCGAGTTCTACCTTCTAAAAATATGACTGTATGAGATGATTATGACGTTGGTTAATGACGACTTGACTTCTTAAATAGTTTTTACTATTTCCAGCGAGACAGGATGTTCCAAAATGGTGTTTTTGTTACCAAACACTCATAGAACTGGACTATCTTCTTCGTTGTACCCCCCCTATAGCTCTTGATGCCAGTCTTGATGTTTTGTTATTTGAAATACTACCACCACTTTTTACAAATGGGTCTAGCCGTTAATTTATATGAAAAAGGCCGAAACTACAAGAATAAATTAAGTCATACTCCCATGGCGCATCAAAGTAAAGGGATACCTAATGAAGATTTGTCTCCTTATTCGATACAAAGAACAAATAATGAAATTTAGGGAGAAATATCATCGAATGTCTTTTTGTTGTTTATGCCTTTTGCATGGAAAAGAAAATATAAAAAAGAAAAAAAGTAACTTTGCAAGTTACAGCAACCATTTGGAAAATGATACTTTCAAAGACTAAAATTTAAGGCTTAAAAATAAATTCTATATTTAAAATAATAATATTTTTATGGCGATCAAAACGTGGCTTATAATATGAGGACTTAAAATAATGCGAAATATAATATGCTTATAATACTAGGTTTAATAACAGAGTAATATGGATTAAACATTCATATTCCTGGACCAATCATAATAAAATTTCAATTTTACAATTTTTGGTATTGCAAATTTTTAAATCTAGCACATTTTCAGTTTTTACACGTTGTGTAAACAAAATTATGTACTTAGGCAATTCGTTTGAAAGCTGTACCACAATTTGTTTTGAGTTATTAGTTTTTTGTAGTTATTAATACTTTTTGCCATTGTGGCAGCAGAAGTATTCCATTTCTGGACATTCAACATGTGCCAATCACAAAACGACTAAAATACGGACATCACAATTAATCAGATAGGTCTCAGATATCTCTTCTCTAGATCGAAAACAATAAGCATTCTAAGCATTCTCCAAATGATTTAAAAAAAAAAAAAAGTTAATATTTGTAGGGAATAAAATAAAACTAATGATTTTTTTTCTACAAAACTGATGAAAGAATTTACCTTTGTCATTAGAAATAGGATATTTTCATTAAAGATATATTAGTAAAATAAAGAACTTATATACTTAGATACTTTCACACATATCCTTTTGAAAATACTGTCCAATTTTACTCGAATTTCTGGATGTGACGCATACGCGTGCGCACACACACATACACACACACAAAAAAAAAAAAAAGAAAAGAAAAGAAAGGCCATCGTGACGTGACCAGAATAATTTTAAACTCAGCACGTTATTTATTAACTTAAAAAAGTAAAACGCTATCAGATTTCAAATTGTTTTAACTGCCAGTTTTCTACATTTACATTTAAAAATGAATCAGAAACTATTTCATAAAATTTAGTGTCGTTGATGGGAATTTGAGAACCATTTTAAGCAATTTATGAAAATATATATTTAAAAATAATAGAATTTTATGGAGATTATTCTACAAAATATGAGACCCATACTAAAAATGTCAATATTAATCCCTTAGCATTTAAACTTATTAAAATATCAAACGAAAGGAAATTTAACATTCATAACCACAATTGTACCATATCCATAATAAATATATATTGCTAAAATTATGATGTTAATTTTACAAAA
Organism: Maratus speculifer; assembly: GCA_964019185.1. Lineage (NCBI taxonomy): Eukaryota > Metazoa > Arthropoda > Arachnida > Araneae > Salticidae > Maratus > Maratus speculifer. The sequence goes on along the minus strand of OZ025299.1, from coordinate 231,415,273 downwards.
TATTAATAATCATTAATAAATAAAATAAATATTTATAATGCTTGCTTTTCAAATAAGAGATTAATTAACGTAATCAAAAATAAATTATGTACTGTTTCAAAAAAATAAGAAAATTTGACTAATTTTTATAATGCAGTTTTCATTGTTTTTTGTGTATACTCCTCCCCCCTCTCCATTTTTTTTCCATTGAAAGAGACAAAAAAAAAAAAAAGAGCACAATTATATATTTCACTTGGCAAAAATGTAAAATTATTTTCTGTTTATTTCACATCGCCAAATATATAGCAACCTCTAAATGATTTTTGAGGGACGAATTGACAAAGGAATGGAAAGTTCCTTGTGCAGTTATCTCCCCCCATCTACAGTCGTAAAGCTGTCAACACAGATTCCTCTCTTGAAGTTCAGATTCAGTGCACAGAAAAAGCACTTTTAGATCAAAGCGCCAAAACGAAAGATCAAAGATAGCGCAAGAAGTTAGTGCTATGTGTGCAGACCTTAATGCTGTTCAAAAAACAAATTAATAGGGGGGATAGCTCCCGCCCATTTCCCCTTTTTATATTTAATCATTGGATTCCCTAAACTAATCAGATATGCTTTATCACATAAAAAAACCTATATCTAAATTCATAGCAAATCGAATAATTCTTCATTCTAACTAGACCATTTATATAATTTAAGAGGAGTTATCCCCCTTTATACTTAACCATTAAACTTCCAAAACTATTCTGAAATTCACGTCATCAGAAAGAATGTACATCCAAAATTTAAAGCAAATCTGATAATTCTGTATAATAACCCATATACCAAATTTAAGAGGGGTTGGGGTAATTGCCTGTATCCCTTTTATGCTTAACAAAAGAACTCCACAGCTAATTAAGGAAGCATATTATCACTATGAACCTGTATTCAAAAATTAAAGCAAATCTATTAATTTTGCAAGAAAAATCATTTACCTAAATTAAGAGGGGTAGTCCCACCAATCCCCCATTTATACATATCCAATGAACTCCAAAAAAAATCAAGGAAGTGCCTTATCACAATGAATCTATATCCAAATTTTGAAGCAAATCTGTAAATTCTGCATGAAAAACCCATTAAACTAGATTACGGCGGGGGGAGTCACCTCCCATTTTCCCCCTCTTAGACTTATCCAATGAACTTGCAAAACTAATCATGGAGGTGTCCTCATCAGGATGATCCTATGTCTAAAATTTGAATGAAATATGAGAATTTTGCATGAAAAACCCATTTATCTAAATTAAAGGCGGGGGATTAGCCCCCATCCCCCCCTCTTTATACTTATCCAATGAAATTACAAAACGAATCATGGCGGTGCCCTCATCAAAATGATCCTATGTCTAAAATTTGAATGAAATCTGATAAATCTGTATGAAAAACCCATTTATCAAAATTAAGATTGGAGAATTAGCTCCCAGTTCAGTCTCTTTATACTTATACAGAGGTCGATCCAGACAAAATTTGGGGCCTATTTAGGGCCTCTTCACAAAAATAAATTTATTAAAATGGGCCCCTTCACAAAAAAAAATTAATAGGCCCCTTCACATAATTCTTTTCCACAAAAACTTATTTTTATTATTTTGTTAGATTTTAAAATGTGTAATTTGTACATAAAACCAGTTCTTAAGAAACAAAAACTTTAGAAAAGGGTTTAAAGAAGTTAGTTTTTGTTAATAAATACTTGGTTCGAACTTGAGTCACTAGATTTCAGCTGTCGTCGCAAAATGTTGTTTTTCACAAAAATATAATAAAATTCACAAAAATGTAGTGAAATTCACAAAAATGTAGTGAAATTCACAAAATGGGCCCCAAGAAAAAAAACCTGCATCAACCCCTGTTATACAATGAACTCCCAAAACTAATCATGGTGGTGCCCTCATCAGAAAAATCCTATGTCTAAAATTTGAAGGAAATCTGATAAATCTGCATAAAAGACCCCTTTATCGAAATAAGGGGTGGGGAATTAGCCCCCTGTTTCATTTCTTTATACTTATCAAATGAGTACCTAATACTAATCACAGAGGCGCCTCATCAGAATGATCCCATGCTTAAATTTTGAATGAAAATTGATAATTCTGGATGTAAAACCCATTGATATAAATTAAGGGGAAGAGTATTAGCCCCCGTTCCCCCACTTATACTTGTCGAATGAATTCCCAAAATTAATCAGGGAAACACCTTATCAGAATGTACCTATATTTAAACTTTCAAGTGAATGGGATATTTTTATCATGAGTTATTGCATTACGCATTTACATACATACATACAGAACGGGCAGGCACATAAGCTCACAGGTTTTGATAGCCTCTGAGCTAAAAATCATTATTACAGTACCGTTTTCCGGCGAAATATTTTCGAATTGAAAAAAGACCTGACAGCCTTTCAAAGAAATTTGATTCATTTCTCTGCATAACTTCATACAGTGTTTGTTGGTAGAATAATGAAAATGGCGCAAAAATTGTGATTACAGCACCGCCTTACAGCGAAATGTTTCCATAATAAATATGTATGTGCTGGCTACAGCCAAAAACATGTCAAAAACAGAATATTTGGTTCATTCTATGTATAACTTCATACACATTTTAATGGTATGATCATATGATGGCAACACTGGGACAAACAGAATTTTTGAATAAACATGTTTTTGGGATATTGGATCCCTAAAACATGTAAATTCGTCGTAAAAAATTGATAACATTACTTTCTTCTATCAAGGATGGAAGAAAATAAAAATAGGTCTGTTTAGTTGTTTAACTTAAAAACCAATTAACCCATTGTTTAAATTAAAAGAAAGAAAGACAATTAATAAAATCATAGTTTAATAAACAACTTGAAATTTTATAAAGACTAAAGACAGAAAACCAACATTTAGAAATGCATAAATAATGCATGTAAAGGTAGCAAACAGCCATTTTGAATCTATCATTCGCTCCCGTAATTTAGCCTGCGCTTCTCTGTCACTTTGCTCAACTTAGCTTTTTCTAGCATGCTGAGTTTTGTCCTGATGAAGAATCTAGATAGTAGATTCAAAACAGCTGTTTGCTACCTTTGCATGCATTATTTTTGCATTTCTAAATGTTGGTTTTCTATCTTTATACATTTTTGCAAAAAGGCTTTATTTGCTATTTTGACTTCAAATTTTGTTTTACAATCTGAAAGTAAAGATACAATTTTCTAAAAGATAAAAACGTAAATTCTTGAATTTATTACAACGTTTAAATATAAATCGTAGGAAAGCTGGCAATTCTTTAAACTTTTGAGAGTTACCTTTTACTCATTGATAGGGAACTTATTATAACATTTCATCTTTTACATTGCAAACAAAAGTTTTTAGGTATTGTTTGAAATCAAACGATTGCTGTTATTCATCTATATTTGCTTTGCTGCATTCTACCGGATATCTGATAGAGAAGTCTGATATTCGGTGATTGTGATTCGGATATCCGATGATATTTTGGATACTAAAAAATCAGCCGGATAATGCCGGATACCGGATATTGGCCGGATATCCGTTGCATCCCTAATATTTTATTATACTGAAAAAAACTTTGTATAGATTTTTTTTTTCTTTCTTTTTAAGAAGAAGAAGAAAAAAAAAAGCATTTATCCAAAATAGGAGGTTTTATATATCATCATGCTTAGAACCAGTATGCAAATTTAATCTGTGTTAGAAAAGGCAAAAATGCTGTGTCAAATAATTTTGTTTCATTATGGATAAATAATATTAATAGATACATAATGATCAATATTTTATGACACAAACATTATAAATCAATACACAATTAGCAAGTTTTAGTTTTGTCTATTTTCAAAAGTTTATCTAAAACTGTTGTTTTTTGGATAAAATTTTGGGGATGTATTTTTCTTTTTACATTGTGTTTTGATTTTTTCAAGGAATTTACATAGATGAAAATTACATCTCCAATGGGACAACTTTTTTTTTTTTCACCCTGTCTCTATTCATTTGCATAATTTACATGCTATAGCTTGTCGACATCTCTGACTCAAGTTAGAATATTTTTTTCTTTGGCATGTTACTTTATTAAAAGTGAAACTAATCATTTCAGAGGCTGCTTCAGTTAATTTAACAATTAATGAAAAAAATTTGTGCTTAATTTTTAAATTTTAGTTAGATTTTTACTGTTACATTTATGTGAAATTGATACTTCATTTATGTTTGATATTGAGCATAAACTTTGATTCCTGTTAAATGCAAATACAGTAGACTCCCTCAAATCTGAAAACCAGAAATCCCCAACTCTCTAAAATCCACACATATTTTATGGATGTAAACAACGAAACTTTCAGTTCGGATCTTGGGACAAAATTTGATTTTTTTTTTAAAGTTTTGTATCAATTCCATACATTTTTTTCATTTGTAATTTTCTTAATAATACTCTATTCATGTTTTTTTTATGAAGGAAAAATAAATATTTTTCAAAAATATTAGATTTTTCTGATATCACTGGTAATCACAATCTTCTTACCAAATATATTTATGCATTAATCAAGATTTTTTGGTTATTAAGCCTGGCTAAAATTGAAAAAAAAAAAAAAGAAATCCTTATTTTATGATTTTGATCTGAATTAGTAATGTACTTTTATGAGGCAAGTTTTTTTAAAAATAAATTTGGAAAAATACATTTAATCTTTATAATGTATATTTAATCATATACTACTGATTATTAACTTGACCTTTGCTATTAATACTTTAATCATTTTAAAAATTATCTAAATTTTTATTAATTTAGTTTATTACTTATTTTAATATTTTACTATATTATAAGTATTCATTATAGTTCCGATTGCACTCAAATTACTGTTTAAAAAATGTAAACAAAACAATGACCAGAAATCCACAAAATTCTAAAATCCGCACAATCTCTGGTCCCAAGCTGTGCAGATTTGAGGGAGTCTACTGTAATAGTTGTGAAATTTTATAAGTAAGCTTAAATCGTGATTTTTTTTTTTTTTTTTTTTTTTTTTTTTATGTATTAGAAACATTTAATGATATTTTGTGGCTATATCAAATTTAAACTTCTTGATATAAAGTAGATTTTGCTAATGTTAAGGGGAAAAAATAGCATTTAATTTGAGTTACTTCAAAACATTGAGTGAACCTAAAACATTACTTTTCTGGTTTATGAAGTGATATCTAATATGTTCAGAAATGAAATAAAATTGCAGGGTAATGTAATTTATTACATTTTATGCATATTATTTATGGACTTGCTATTATTGATTTTTAGCTTTAAATCGTTTTATTTATGAAAATTTTTCCACTAGAAAACTTTAGATTCAGAATTTTACTCTTAAATATGAAATTTTAAAACTATGTGTACTTGTTTGCCCATTCTGAAACATTGCATGTTTAAAAGTCTTTCCTAATAGCACAACAAAGTTTTTTATTATTTGCTTTTTTAATTTTGTTTGCATCTTGTCATTGCAGCGAGGCTGCATTATGTAAATCATATATATATTTTTTTGTTATCCCCTTTTAAAATGTTTTTTCTTTGTATGTGTAAATTGAAAATTAAGCAGTTTTTGACATGATCAAATGTCTCAAGAATCATATCTTTTTCATGATGTTTTCAATTTTTTAATTTTAATGTGCAATGTGTAATTTTAGTAGTTTTGCTTTATGTGGATAGCCATTTTTATGAGATAGCTCTTAATAAAATTGAAATTTTTCATATTCAATAATATTTCCTCCTCATTTAATTTCATTGAATAAGTAGAGTCAAGACGTCGGTATAAATATACTATCACACAGTTTTACTAATTCTAGTGTTGCAATAGAACCTTACTCAACACATAAAAGAGGGACTAGAACTGGTCCAATATAGAGCCACCATCACATTATCCACTTCTAATGTGGGATCTCATAGGCAATCACCACTACTTGAGGACTAATGAAATAGACAATATACTCTACAGCTATTCAGGAATGTGTATCCCATTGAAAGGTTATCTCTGATACTCTTTATAGACAATGCACATCAAAAAAAAAAGAGAAAAAACTCACAAATATAAGATGTTGGTAAAGGTTGTAGAATACAAAATATAAAGTTAGTATTCCACATCATGCATACCAGGACCAACTACATCCCTCAGATATCAAGGTTACGAAAATGGAAAAAAAAAAAAAAAAAAAAAAAGACAGCAAGGAGGTTTGACCTTTTGACAATTAAGTTTGTATCCTGATAGTTCACCAATTGCCTGGACATTCACTTGCTTTAAACCACCCAAGAAAGACTGCATCATAGCCCTCAAAGTGGGAATCTCTGCACTAGGCTTTCAGTCAATTCTCTGCCATGTATTCAACATGTTGATTTATAAACACTCAACATGGGTGGTGGCTGTTTTGTATGACAATGTTCCAGTGACATGCTATCCAGGTGCAGTGTCTCTGAGTTAGATCGGGGGGGGGGGGGGGGACTCCATTGCCAGTCTGCAACCTCAGGAATCTCACATTTGTTTTCTGAAAGAGAAAAGACCACCCCAGTATCCTCGGTCATACTCTTGATCATCCTCTTGCATAAAAGCCATGCTAGTTCAGACAACTCATGGGTGCACACACCAGACTGAAAATAAAATGAAACTAAGGCAAATATGATTATTTTTGTAAATCTTACATGTATAAGTATTTTATTGATGTATTAATATGGAAATGCTTCATGTAAAATATACAAGCATTATCTTTATCTTTGTAAGCAAAAATTAAACTTCTGATAATGTTTTCATTCAAAAGGGAAGAACAAAGTAACTGGATATTACACTCGGAAAATAATGATACTATGTGCATTTTTTTAGTTTCATACATATATATATATTTTTCTATGCTGCATAGGTTTTAAAGTTCTATTGAAAGCTTTCACATTTTTAAACAAATACATTCAGAGTTAAACTATTGCATATTTAATTTTTTTCATAGCCATTGCCTTCAGCCATTAATTCATGTTTCTAAGTAATATCAGGCATGCAAGTGGGTCACTTTTCTCATCTTTCTCACCTTCATATTTTTACAGTTGATAACAATTTTTTAAGAAAAAAAATCACTTTTTAAAACAGAATTTATTCTCTGCTTATGATTTTGATTTATATGTATAAACTAACTACTAGATTTCTTGCCAATTTTTAAAAAAAACTTGAACATTTCTGGCGATCTTAACTCTTTCATGATGAGTATCCTGTATAAAAATTTTGATCATTTATCACCAGGTATTTCTAAATAAAAATCTTTCTAATTTAATTATAGTGCTTCTGTGATTAAATAGGATAAATTTTTATTTGAAAATACTTTAGGGGAAAAGAATTATATACTTCTATGTGTCTCATATATGATGCTTGTTTCAAAAAAGTTATACCTAGTGTAGATAGATATCTGGTATCTGTAAACAATCACAATATTAGTGAAACTGTACATTGATCATATTTCTAATAGAATTATAATCATTGTCACTGACCTTATAGTTATTGCTCAATTGTTATACTAGACATTCTTAATAAAAAGTTTGTAAATGAATGTTGACAATTACAGCTTTAAGTATTATGTGCCTAAAACAACTGTATAAATTGTTAACAATGCGGAATGTATCTGCTGGTGACTTCAAGTAGTATTCCACAATTATTAAATGTTTATAATTCTTATGTTAAGGGATAGTTTTCTCCTAAGAAAAAGTACTCATGAGAATGCAAACAAAAAACATCTTAATACTTATTTAAAAATGATAGTTGTCCACAGTTTAAAGAGACTACTGGCCAAGCATGGGTACAAGACATTCTGTCTCAAGATTGATTTCAGGCTTTGACTGATGGTTAATTATACTTTATACATTTAAATAATATTAATTATACATGCAAATACTTCCAAAATTGTTTCTTTACAATAAAAGAGTGATTACAAGTTTTCCTGTCACATTCACCGGGCAAGTCTCGATCAACCTTCAACTCGCGATTCAACTCACAGTTGAGAAACCTTTGGTTAACAATTCTAACCGCCGGTTAATATTTGAAATTCATCGCTAACTTTACAGCCGAGATTTGTCAACCTTGGGTTAGTGAACTTCAGGTTGAAATGTGATGGTCATGATGTATCTGATTGGCCAAAGGTATCACATGACATACTTATCGAGTTCATGAGTTCGATCCTCGCGTACCACCAATTTTTAATTGCGAAGCAAAACCAAGATTTGAAATACATACTTGTGTTTAATTTTTAGATCGATAAATTTCGAATTAAGTTGTGATTTGGTAGTTTTGTTTGTTCACAAAATTAGATTCAACGATTAGAAATAACAATACAGTTATACGATTTTTATTTTTACAAAATTTTGCGTTACAGTATCATTTTTTCATAAAAGTTACTTGATTTAAAAAAATTATATTTTTTCTTTAATAATTAAATTTAATAACCGATTTTCTAACCAGGCTAGCAATAGTAATTAGAATAAAAGAAACTAACGAGCTAGTTTATTTATTTTTCAACGAAAATTAAAATATTGAAAATGCATCTATTTTTTTATATATTTTTTCTAACGTAAATCTAATGTATTAATTAATTTAACTAATGTAATTGATGTGCAAATTTTTAAATGCGAAAAATTTCAAGAAAAATGCTTTTTTCTAAACAAAAGTAATTATTTAAAGCAAGAAAGAAAATTAATTATTAATGTATTATAGTTTAACGTCTTTTTATTTTGTTGTCACAAAATTCCTGTTTTTGCGATTGCATGCTTTAAACAAACATAAAAAAGCAGAAACTGAAATATAAGAAAAAACTGCTTTTCTTTATTATTATTATTAAAAAAAAATCTAAATTATTAACCAAAATTTTTCATATCAAAACTTTCTTTCTATTTATATTCAACAGATGGCGCTACCTGATATCAAAAATGCTAGACAAACCTTCAAAGCCTAGAGACTCATCACAAATCAATATAATTTTCGTTAATAGAGGTAAAAAATCCCCTCAAAAATTTAAAGCAACTCATTTTTTTTTATAATATCTTTCATAATTAACATTTCGTTTACCTAGTGAGTTACAAACAGATCTCTGTGAAAAAAATCCACCAATGTTCAATTCAAAACAGCCGCCATCTTTGCTTGGATTGAGCATGCGCGGTCGAATAACCTCTGTTCCATATCAAGGTTGAGTAACTCAACTTTTGTTTCGGTTTCTCCTCAGAATTCGGCAGGTTGAGTTGACGGTGAATTAGAATTTACATTCAACGGAGAGTTAAGCGCTGAACTCGCGGTTCAGTTTTGTCAGCCTTACTCATATCCTTAACACTCATATCCATAAGCACATATACATATTGTAATGGTATAATATAGCATGACTTACTGGTTTTTATTTTATTCCAATCTTATTTCCAATCTCTTTATTTTGTTTTTCCCTATTCCATGGCATATTCCTCTTTTAAATCGGTTACTTATTTGTTTACTTTCGATTTGAACACTTGCATGTGCGTTCATGGTTCGTGCGTTCACATCGTTTTCTTCCGTCTGATCGCGATTTGCGATCTTCGCAAATCGCAACTTACGAGTAGCCGTATATCCCTTTCGCAAAGCAGGAACGCATTCGCTCAACTTCTGCAGACGCAAAAGGGGCGTTGTCTTCTGGTGATGTATAGAACCGCGAGGGGTATTTAAATCAGTTGGATTGTTTTGACTGCGGATGGTCTGACGATGTTTTGGCCTAGTAAAAGGCCGTTTGTTGTCATAAATATTAATTATGAAAGTTCAATTGTAGTTTATCTTAAGTGGTGAAAGATGGTGTAGTTTTATGAAATAATTTCTATTAGTTGATAGCGGAAATGTGATGATAAATATGTTGCTGTCATGAACTGTGTTAACATCCAAGGGTTTTTTTACTTTCTTTGAACTATTCCTGGACTTTATTTTTCGTCATCGTCCGATTTGAAAAATTTCTTCTTCCAACTATGCCATGGTGAGTTGTTCGTTTTGCAACCTGTACCGGTCAGTTAAACTTTACTTTACGTCATGCTATTTGTTTAATTAAGTATTTTTTATTGTGTCAAATATGACTAATTTTGTAAGATAACATATTTTCAGAAATTATCCTTTTGGTTGAATTTTACCAGATATAATTTTTCTTTGTTTATTATTTCATATATACATATATTTTTATTTTGAATATGTTTTTCTTGAAAATAAACGTTAGTTTATATTTTAATTTAAATGCTTCTTTAATGACTTTATTACGCAACCACACATTGCCAATATTTATTTCAGGTCACCAATTTTATTTTCTTTATCTCTGCTTAAGTTTTATTTAATTTTAGAACGGTTCTGGCCTCAGAACCGATCACGGGTTATGGGCCAAAGCTACTACGCTTTTTAACCTGTTATGGTGGCCATAACCTTCGTTGGCAATATCGTAAACTAGTGGTAGCATGCGGCCATTAGACCTCCAAGTGATTTCTAGTGGGGGGGGCCGCAATAGCATTTTTTTTAAATTTATAATCATATCTAATTATTCTGGTATAAAATAGAAAGGTTCTTTTATAAAAAAAAAAAAAAAAAAAAAATCATATGAAATTAAGTTACAATAATTTCTTCTAGATAATTCTTGAATAAGCACATCCATCTCAGAATTTCTTAACTAATGTCAGTAGGTGCTATCATCCATGACATCCTCTGCATACACTTAAAAAAATTCTGCAGCTCTGTAATGGCTTTAGTACATTCATACAAGAAACAATATGTCTGATGTAGTTTTTCTTGCTTCACATGTTTCCCCTGCATGAGTTTTCTGACAAATGTTGTGCTTATACATACTTTTACTGCTCTGTGCATTATTGGCCACTTTCCTTCCTTCGAAACACCAGCTATTTTCTATTTGACATTTAAATATCTTCAAAATGGGTAGAACTTTTGCACTTACCCAATACATCAGTCAAACTCATTATTTTACTTAATTCCAAAAATTTTTTAATTAATGATAGCAAATTTTTCATTAAAAAAATTAGAATTATGGTGATAAAGATGGAATAATGTTTGAAACTTAGTTCTCTAAAAGGTGTCGATATTTCTATAATACTACTATTCTTACTATCTACTGATTAAAAAAAAATATCAACCAACTTCAAAAAAAGCACTAAAAAGAATTTAATAATTCTTTAAAATTCTTCAATGACGAAACTTTATCCAATAACCACACATCAGATATCAGATACTGGCATAAAAACGGTTAAATTTAATATCCACCAAACATAAATTTTAGAGAGAATATTTTTTAGAAGAGATGAATTTACATACTTATGATTTAATTTATTAATTCATTATTTTTTATATGTATATATTCATAAATTAAATCATAATTATGTAAATTCGTGTCTTCTAAAAAAATATTCTCTCTAAAATCCATGTTTGGTAGATATTAAATTATATATATTAAATTTAACTGTTTTTATGCCGGCATTTGATATCCGATGTGTGGTTATTGGATAACGTTTCATCATTGGAGAATTTTCAAGAATTAATTCTTTTTAGCCCTTTTTTTGAGCCTTTTTTTTTAAAGAAAAAATTTATTTTGTTACTATTTAGGCTGCATAAGTCTAATATAACATGAATAATTTCTTTTGTTTTCTGTAGCTTCGTCATTTCCGTGGGTGGTGTAGCATTCCTTATCTACCTGATGTTCAGGAAGATCCCAAGCACGAACCATTGGTAGCAGCAAACCAAATGCATCATGCCTCTGCATCACTTGTTACAGAAGCATGGGAAACTGATTCTCCAAAAGCTAACTTTTTTGAAGAAGAATTCGATATTGATATTAAGTATGAACAGTATGAAAGAATAGAAGTACCTTCTTTTGCAAATGGACGACGAGCACAATTTGTTCATGATTTTGTTGTAGTAAGTGAAATGTAAATGATTTTATCTTTTTGTATTTGCAGAACTTTTACATTTTATAATGAGTTTTTGCATTTATTTATAATGCTTGCTTTTTAAATTAAAAGAAATAATGCTAAATCTAAAAGTTAGTTTTAAAGGTAAAGGTTTGAAAATTAAGCAGCTTCTCTTTCATTCATCACATCATTATATTAAAATGAGTAAACAAAAAAAGTAATGTATTTATGCTTAATTACCAGTCTAATCATATAAAAATTAACCATACTCAACATTGTTAACATATTTTTTCAAAACTGAAATGTTAAAATCTATAAGTGCAGATTCATGGTCACCAAATTGTGACTAAATTTTCACTGTGGCCACTAACTTTTAATGTTTGTATCATCATGTTTGTTTTTATGATAATTTTCTCCCTAAAAAACAAATCTACAGTTGAAGTTTATTTTTATATTTATTGTGCAAAATAATCTTACACATTCACAGTTTTAAATATGTATTTTTATATGACAAAATCAAAATAAGAAATATTTTCCTCCACTATCATGAATGCTTAGATTATATATTAAACCATATCTTACTCAAAATTATCTTCTAATTGTACATATTTTAGATGATTCATATTATACGTAATATTGAAATTTCAAGACTTTTATGATTAAAATAAATATATACATTTGATGTACCATAATTTAGGGAATAAACGCCATGGCGTTTACAAGTTTAAAAGTTGAAATTTTTATACATGTGGTGTTTACGAAGATTTTGAGCAAATTATTCAGTGTTTCAAAAGAAAAAAAAAATCACTTTTTTTTCCCTTCCTTTTCCATGTTCGCCATGTTACCGATCGCAAATCTACAAATGCAATACATCATGAGTCACCCTTTCCCAAGAAATTTGGTGACTAGAGTAAGCAGGAAAGGACAATAGATGCTTGCTTTTATTGCACTTCATTGTGGAAACAAAGTATTGGAAAGCCAGTTTTTCTGAATTTCACAATTCAACTGTCTCTTTTGTTGCTACATTTTAGTTCAGTCACAAAAACTACAGTATTTTCCATCCGATATTTTCGATCCCCTATTAGTGCAAGATTTTCCAGTTCTCATTCTTATGATGAGTTGCATATTTTTAAAATGTTTATTATTTATCCAGGGGCGTGCAAAGAAAAAATTACGCCCGGGGCAAAGTTAGAACTTCGCACCCCCTTCCCCCAACTTTTTCTTTCAATAGGCCAAAAAAGATGGTGGTGGTATAAATCTAGTGCCCCCTAAATTACTGTGCCCTGGACGCTCCCCCCCCCCTCTTCACCAGGGGTGTGCAAAGGAACAACTGCCCCCAGGGCAAAGTTTCAATTTGATGCTCCCTTTCCCCCCAACTTGACGCTAAACCCCCAAAAATTACGTTGTTGGTATAAATTTGGTGCCCCTTTAATTTCTGCGGCCGGAGGCTATCGCTCCCTTCGCCCCCTCCCCCCCTTTCACACAGCACTGTGTTTATCCAACCATAAGTGCGAGATTTTAATTTCCATTCTTATGATAACCGATAACACATATTTATTGGTACACTTTAAGGCATATTCCGTAAGCGTTTGAGAAAAAAGATGTTCCAAGAAAGTTTAAAAAAATTTCAAATAAAGTAAAAAGTGACAAATTATTTGAATTCTAATCTTTTTATATTTAAAAAGGACCCTGTGAATGTGTCATCAAAACCGCGATGTTTGAGTTTGGAAAAAGAAATTAATGAGCTGCAAACAAAGGAAAAAGAAAACAGAAAGAAGCGATAAACAACAAGTGTTTTATTTCTTATTAAAAAAAAAAAAAAAAAATTGATCTTCTCTGATAATTTACCGATTTTGTTCAAATATTCAGCAAGTTGCAATAATAGTGAATTAGGCTGTATAATAAATTTTTATTAAAATATAATAAGTTATTCAAAAGTTACAGCACCCTACAAAAAGCTCCACTACAAAGTAACTGCAAAGAAAAATAAAAAAGAATATTGCCCAGTTAAACTGATGGCATTGAGTTCACAGGCTACGCATACTAATTGTACATTACAGCCTTGTATTTTCGTTAATTCCGTTCGAAAAAAAAAATTAAGAAGGGGAAACAGTTCTCCCCTTTCTCCTTTTTTATATTTAATCATTGAACCTTCTAAACTATCAAGTACATGCTTTATCATATTAAAAAACTATATCCAAAATTCAGAGCAAGTCGGATAATTCTTAATAAAAACCCATTTAGCATTTATATAATTTAAGAGGAGTTATTCTCCTCTTTTATACTTAACCATTAAACTTCCAAAACTATTCAGAGATTTGAACGAAATCTGACAATTCTGATTGAAAAATCCATTTATACAAGTTAAGGGGAGGGGCATTAGAACCCCCGTTCCCCCTGTTTATACTTATTCAATGAACACCTAATAACAGCCACGGACTCGCCTCATCAGAATGATCCTATATCTAAATTTTGAACGAAAACTGTTAATTCTGCATGAAAATCCCGTTTATATCAATTAAGGGGAGGGGCATGAGCCTCCTGTTCCCCCTGTTTGTACTTATTCTATGAACACCTAATAACAGCCACGGTATCGCCTCATCAGAATGATCCTATATCTGAATTTTGAATGAAAACTGTTAATTCTGCATGAAAATCCCGTTTATATCAATTAAGGGGAGGGGCATGAGCCCCCCGTTCCCCCTGTTTATACTTATTCTATGAACACCTAATAACAGCCATGGTATCGCCTCATCAAAATGATCCTATATCTAAATTTTGAAAGAAAACTGTTAATTCTGCATGAAAATCCCGTTTATATCAATTAAGGGGGGGGCATGAGCCCCCTGTTCCCCCTGTTTATACTTATTCAATGAACACCTAATGACAGTCACAGAATCGCCTCATCAGAATGATCCTATATCTAAATTTTGAACGAAAACTGTTAATTCTGCATGAAAATCTCATTTATATCAATTAAGGGAAGAAGGGGCATGAGCCCCCCGTTTCCCCTCTTATACATATCGAATGAACTCCAAAAACTAATCAGAGAAGCGGCTTATCAGGATATACCTATATACAAAACTTCAAGTGGATCCGATATTTTTATCATGAGTTATCGCGTTACGCACGAACATACGAACGTACATACAGAACGGACGGACACATAAGCTCTCAGGCTATGATAGCCTGTGAGCTAACAAGTGGTCTGAAGTTTCTCGAAAGTCAACATTATCGGAATAAAGCTGTGTTCAGATTGCAAAACTCTTTCTTTCAACTAAATTCTTGGAAAAAAAGTGGGGAAGTCTTTTGTATATGATCTATTTGCGGTTTCTTCATAATAAAACGGAAGAGAGCAAACAAAATAATCGGGAGATAAGCAATCCACCCTACTTGACGGAAACATTTTTCTTTTGTCAGACAACCGTCTCTTTCCTGCAAAACTCATTAAGATCAAAACACCACATCTCCACAACAAACGAGCCAACACCGAACTTCAAAATGTGGTCAAATGTGTTTGCGCCTTTAGATCATTTACTCTCCATAGATACATTTAATTATGCAGAAAGGAATTGTGTTTGGATTTTTTTTTCTTTTTATTATTGTTAAAGAAAAAATATTTTTGGTGGAGGGCTTACAAACTGATATATATTTCAAAAAATCAAATTTGGTCGAAATGGGAGCGGTATTTTCGAGATTTTACAGTATGTATTTAAAGTAAAAAACCAACATATCAAAAAAATTTCAGGAAAAAATTCCAGATCCGGAAGTTTCGAAAAATCAGTTCTGTAGAATAAATATTTTATTCCTACATATTTTTTGACAATTAGTTATTTTAATAATTTAATTACTAGTCTAATAATTCAGTTTTTTGCTTGTATTTATGCAATATTTTGGGCATGTTATCGCCTCCATAATAAGGCAAAATAATTTCTTTTGACTGTGGCGTTTACGACGGGTGCGGCGATTCTGCCGATTTTTTTCAAAACGCTGTCAATATTTGAGGGTGCGGCGTTTCTTCCCTAAATTACGGTAATTCTTCTGAACTATTAGAGTAGCTTATTTAAAAATATTTAACACGTGTATTTACGTTTTTTTATCTCATATGTATTTCTCGAGTTATCCGGACGTTTCCAGACTTTTCGGACACCCTGTATATGCATGTATTAAGTACATATAGCTTCTTGGTATCAGTACTCTATACTAAGTCAACTAGTACTGTCCAGTACACCACTATTTTCAATGAAGAATAACTCTTCCTTTTGAAAGAAGACAGTCTCCTTAACAGTGATTAATTAATGAAATATTAATGATTTATTTACTTCTTTTCTATCACTGTAATGTTATTTTGTAATAAATAGTATTAACAATATTTGCATTACATTTGAACCTTGAAGTAACAGATAGCAAATTTTGACCTCTTTTCAATAAAGTATGTTAAAAATTTGTGCATTTTTTTTTTTTAATTTTTCGCTTTTTTTTTTTTAAAATTAGTTTGGCTGAAGATAATTTTTTTTAATGAATAGATTTTTTAGTTGGGTTCTTCACCTCCTGAACCCCTTCTTTTTCATTAATTTTACATTTGCAGTTTTCTTAAAATGAATGAAAAGAAATGAATAAAAATTGAAGAAAGTGAAATTGAAGCAATGAAAAGTTTTCTTATAATCATTTATTGGACTTTTCCTGTATAACAGAATCTCATGAAGGACATCCTTGTCATTATATGGTATGCAATTCAAATGTTGAAATTTTTCATGTAGGTATAAGTGATACAAAAGAACATCTTGATCTGACTAAATATTCATACAATTTGTGCATAAGAAACCATGTTACTCTGACATTGCATATATCAGGTAGCCAAACACTGTAAAAAACTTTAAAAATTCATAAAACCCCTCAAAATAAACAGTTTTCAGAGTTAGCATCTATAGGTCACAGAAATTTTTAACCACTTAACTGATCAATATTTTTGAAAAAAAAAATGTTTCAAATAATGCCATTTTTTTCATGTCTTTTACAGAATTTTTAATCTTTTATCACTGGTTTTTCAAAATAGAAATTTTTACCAAATTTAATCAGGAAAAAGCTTGGATTAAATAATGCAAAATTTACAATAAAAATTTATTGGTAAATAATAAATCAGGATTGGTCCCTGTAGCTGATTTGGATGCTGACACTTCTATTTCAGCTGCAACATGCATAAATGTGCCTTCATTAAACATGATCATCTAGATCTTACATGTTTTTCCAGTGTTTGTTTCCTTAAATTGTTGAACAATCTTTGAGGCTTGTTGCTGTTAGGTCCTTTTTCAATCCTCATATTCTTCTGATCTTGGTTCATATAAAACAACTTCATTAACAAAGTTTTATCCTTCACAATCAGCATCTTTTTTCATACACAGTTCACAACAATGAACTAGTTGTGGATTAGAAATACAAGTTCTTATAACTGTCTCATTTGCATGTTTCCACCTTCCACCAAACTCCCTCATGCCAGCCCTTCTGTTGGTTGTTTTATTAGTTTTTTTGTATGTCTTAAAAAAAAATTCCTGTATTCTATTGATGCTAACCCTGCAAATAATTTTTTATTTATTTTCCAGGCTTTTATGATTTTTTAAAATTTTATAGACTTTTTATACACCTGGTACTTTTAATACTATATGTTTTCAAGCAAATCATAAAAATTGCATTCTTGTCAAAAGTGATATGTTGGCAGGTATGCTGCAGTTTTGCTGTTTGTAACATTATACTTCTGACCACTGAGTGCAATATATAAATTTCTTGCTTCATTTGTCAAAGCAGATGGCCCATTACTGCTCCACTTGCCTAACATATCAAATGTGAGTAAATGTTGGTATCATTTTATTATAAGTAATAAATATAAATGATTATAGTTAAAAAGTGAAGACAATAAACAAAATTTGCTCTTGTTGAAAGTTGTACTGTAATTTTTTTTTTTTTTTTTTTTTCAGAACAAAACAGCAATTGTAGATTATGAAAATCGTCGTTGCTTTCTCATGTTTTTGAATCGTAGCTTTGTTTATCCACCTCGTATTTTGTATGAGCTGGTCTCAAAAATGAGGGTAAGTCTAGCAAATGACTTTGTTGATTAATTGAAATCATGATTTTTATCTGTTATATTTAGCACTACTATTTTCTTTTTTTCTTTTTTTTTCCTTTTTTTTTTTTTTCTAGGCTGGTTATTATGATGTAGATACTCAAACTGTTCGTCATATCATGCAAGTTTTAACACCACCTATTAGTGACTTGAAAAGTGCAGGATATTACATAGCACGAGACTGTGCTTCTATGCCAATTTACATGTTAGAAAAAGCCAATTCTCCTGGTATGTAATCTTTTGGTTTTTCTACTGCAAAATATATTTTTAAATTTTTTCTCTAATATTTAAGAAATAAAAGCCAAAAAACATTTTTAAATTGATTTTTAAAAAATCAGGCATTTAAGAGGCACCAAAACTGAGTTTGTTATCTTTCTATATTTATATGGCAGAAAAAAACATCCATTTTTTTTTAGTATTTAATACATACAGAAATATAAGGTATTTGTACCCTATATGGACAGAGCTGTCAATATGGACACCCTAATATTTTTAAAGGTAATAATGTTGATCGATAGATGGCTCAATATTTTCGTGAAGAAAAGCATTTGAAAAGATAATTAAGGCTGGAAAGTGTAGAAAAGCGCACTGTTCGCCATTTAGGAGGAAAATTGTTTCGAGATGTGCTGATCTTAATTACTTTTAAGCTTAAATTCTTATTAGTTATGTTAAAATTACATTGAATGTTGAAAAGTGGAGAATTTTAGAAAGCTAATAAAACATTTTTGATTGCTATTGCATATTTTGCTTAAAAATGTTTTCCTTATTCATTTGTTACAAGATTTAGTAAATCTACGCCCGGTTCCCAATATGGACAGCTTATGTCCCCATAGACTACAACTGTAAGAAAGAAGAAAATTCAACATTACCAAGCAATAAATAAAAAAGGTATCAAAGTGGTAAAATCTTTGTTCAACAAGATGCCATTTGAACAATCCCCCCAAAACCTTCCTCCAAAAAACCCTTGCAGAAAAATAAAAAGAATCCCCCCCCCAGTAGGATATCTGTTGGTAAAATCGTAGTCACTAATGGTATGTGTTCCTCAACAAAGGAGAGCTGGTACTGCTTCTTTTGCAGTATTGATGCTTTTTCAAACATGCGGCCAGGCATCACATGTGGCAGATATGTTCATGAGGATTATGTGGGACTTACTGCCCATGGTGAAAAAATTTCTATTTATCCATGCTGTGAGGACTGAGTAATAACAGATGTAAATTCGCAGACAGATGCAATAAAGCTAAGCAAAACCAACAATATTATTTCATAATATTTACTAGTAACTAAGGGGCTTTGCATGGGTCTTCGAAGGGTAAAAACCGAGAATGACCCCCCCCCCTTTTCTAAAATGCATATTCTGAAGATATTTACTGTCCCCCCTCCTCCTCCGAATACTTTAAGATAAATTTTTTTATTCCCTCTCCTCTAAAATCCCTTGGAAAAGTGGTTGTTCCATACACACTGCATAGAAAGTCAATAAAGAAACATCTGTCCATAATAGGGACAGGTAGTTCCTTATACGGACACTTGTAAACATTTTTTTGTTTTTATCATTTAAATTAAACCAGAATAATTACAAGGTCGCTAATTTTAATAATGATAGTCAATTGTCCAAGGATAGTGGTCACATATTTTTGGAGTCCTATGACTTGTACATGGGGGTGAAAAAAATACATTTTCCTTAGGGTGTCCATATTGGGTACAGGTACCTTACATAATTATAAATTATGCATGTTGCCCAATTTGGTTTTCTGTCAACATTTTTATGTTTATGTAAAATGAAATAAATTTATCAATGACAGAATGATTTTCTAATTATATGAGTGTCATCTTATTAAAAAATGTTTTAAATATACATACCTCAACTTATCTTTTATAAAGATTTTTGTTAATGATAATCTGTGATACTAAAACTTCCCCAAAGTGCATTCAAAGCACTTCTGTGGTTTTAAACTCAAAGTTTTCTTTTACTGTCAAGTTAGCAGCCTTTAAAAAGCATATGGAAAATGTCTCTAAGCATACACTGTATGGCCAAAGGTGACCGGCCACTAGCGATTTTATGTTTTATTAAATATCTAGAAAAATATATTAGGAATTATTCTGAAAATCCAAGTACTTAAACTGATTGTACAGGTCATATATTTCTGCGAAGACTTTTTCCCGAAACTCCATAGGGGACTGTCAACAAATTGAAGAACGAGGAACTTTTGCCTAGCCCTGTCAAAACTAATGTAGCAAAAGCATCCAAACTGCAGATTATGATTACGTGGCTTATTGTGTTAAACTGTGTTAATTTTTATAAGGCTATCATGTATACTCCTAGAGAAAATAAGCTTTTTATTTAAACAGTTCCAATTTTTTTTTGAAGTGTTTTGTTTATAATTTGCATGGATCTTAATTTTAAAAAAAATTTCTTTTCAGAAAAAATGACAAATAAAATTGCACATAATACATTGTAACCAGAGTGAAAAAAATAATAAAAAATTGTAGGAAAAAGGAGCAGATTTATTAAATAATGTTTCACTGTGCATGCATCACTGCAATCAAAAATGTAATTTGAATGATGTGTTAGCTAAATGTATAAAACAACTTTTGTAAAAATCTCAAAAACATAGCTTAAAAATTCTGAAAATAATCGTCAATAGAATAAAGCTCAAAATCCCAAAATAAAGCAAAATACCCAAAACATACCAAATATAGCAGTACGTGCACTATGGTGCTATATGGACACTTATCAACAGGGGCGTGTCGACCCAGTGTGCTAAGTGTGCGGCACACACAGGCGCCGAAGTACTAAAGGCGCCAAAAGATTTCAATTAAGGAACAAACACTTAGGAAAAAAAAAATCCTTAATTTAATCATACTAAAATATATTATATTTTCTTGACATCTGAATTATCTTTTTGTAGATTTACCTTATATAAACGTATTTATAAATATTCAATTTTTTGTTGAAAAATTTATTTAATTTTATTCTACTTATAAATCTTCTAATAAGTCATTTAGGCAAGATCTGTCAAACCTTTTTAAGCAGAGGCGCATCTCATATAGTTGTAAACAATGAAAGGCGCCGTAATTCTCACAATTGAAAATATTCAACCAGTGTTGAATTCAGACATTTTTCGCTGGGAGGGGTTTCTGGGCTTCGGGGGGAAGGGGGTAGACATCTCATTGTTCTGGAGGATGTCCCCCTTGGGCCACTTCTTAAAATCAACCCTGTATGCAACACTATTATCTCACTGTATTGGAAAAGCATAATATACAGTTTTATTACCATAGGGCTAAATTTCATCTGTTTTTTATTTTTAAATAGCAATTGTCACCTTGATTCAGAAATTGTCATAAATGAGAAGAAAATTACTATTCGGAAATACTGTTAAAAGTTCCCCTACAGTATCAGATCATGAATAGAGGTAGACTTATACATTAGAATAATCTTATATCCACATATATCTCATGGTGGTAGTTATAAGTCCCCTATGATTCAGAAACTATTTTAAATTAATTTGCAGCAATATTTTAATTCAGAAGGAATTTAAAATGAAATTTTCAGAGGGGCAGTCTATCTTCAAAAGTCTTGTAGATGAAAAAGCTAGAAACCTTAATCACTGAATAACAACTTAATAGCATTAAATAATTAAAATTTATTTAAGGTCACTGATAATTATTAAACAGGCATTAAAGTGGGAAATGAGAAAAAAGGGGGAAATTTTTTTTCAAATATACAGTGGCACCAAACGCATATAATTTAAACATATACAAGAAAACAAAATTTTTAACTGTACTTGTGATTGCTATTTTTTTTTTTTTTCATAACTTAGAGAGTATTAACAATACTGAAGGTGTAAATACAAATATATGTGATAAATTTATGTGAAGTACAGTAATTAATTTTACGAAACAAATATTCTGAATGGTTTAACTGTTAATTCCCACCCCCTTTTCTTATTCAAAAGAAAGCAATCCTGCTAAATTGATCTTTGCATCAAAAATGCATCTCGAAAAAAGATATTACAGAAATTACCCTAAAGTATTGCATAAATAGTACAAAATATTCTATTCCAAAAACAAACTTCCTTTTGCTTTGAATTTTTAGTCTAAAAAATAACTCATTCTTGAAAGACACATTGAACATCTTCATTTACATGACTTTCAGATGCTTACAGGATGTAAACTCACCTTTCATTTTATCTCTTTTGCACAATACTTTAAAAATGAACTCCAAAAGGTTGGAGCAGACAAAATGTTAGATTAATAAATTTTTCAGATCCCCCCCCCCCTTATTATCCTTCTAAAATTTTCTTTGCATTTTTGCATCAATCCAGAGAATGACCAAAATTGCTTTTAAAAAGGTAGAATTCCTCCTTTAGGAGGAACTCTTTCATACCTGATTAAAAGAAACCTATTCAAATATTATTTATTTTTATAAATGTACCTTTAAAATGGATTTTTAATTTTAAAAATAGCTAGTAAGAGGGAATATTCGAATGGACGCCAAGAACACTTTCTAAGGGCACAATCGTGGCGTCCAAGGGGGACGCGTTGGAGAATCCGGAATAGAGAAACAAAGTAAAAAAGAACTTGGGGGCTATGCATATGTAACGTTATCACTTTAGGGGTGAGGGAGGGGCATATAGTATCGAAAGGTATCTCTAGTGTGTATGTGTGTGGAGGGGGATGTCTTTTGATATATTTATCATTTTTGAATGATCAACTAAAATTTTCTTTTTCTGTTAGTAATTTGCTTTTTACATCAGAATTTTCTCTTTTTACTTATAACTTGTTCGTTACGTCAAAATAGTCTGAATTTTTTTTTTTTTTTTTAGTTTGTTATCTATTTTTATGAAAATACTCATTAATGAAAATTAAAATAATTAAAGGACTATAAAATTATTTATTTTCAAAATATGGAATACCTCAACGTTTAGCATTCTTATTCTTCTCTCTTAGGTGTATGCACATATAATCTGCGTTTAAGAAAATAGGTGTAAAGTGTGTCTGAAATAATATTTGTTTTCCAGTAACGAAAAGAGAATGTTGTTCAGCTGTTTTGTTGTTAAAAAGTTTTACCTGCCCCCCCCCCCTCCCCACTTATCTCCTTCTCGTACAGAGGCAAGAGCAAGAATGCATCATTATTATTGAATTCTTTGCGTGACAAAAACCTATGACTAAATACTTTTAACTCATAGCTATTTCTTTTTTAAGTTTGTTTTTATATAAAATTATTTCATATAAAATAGAGACATTTTAATGACTTCTCTTCATTCGAATCAATGAAGCATGCAAATAATAAATATCTGTATATCTCTGCAAATTAAACAATCCAAAGAATTTATAGAAATTGATAAAAATAGCATTAAGGCAAGGGTTGAAGAATGCTAACGTATAATATAGTAAAGGGAAAGCAGGGGCCCAGAATTGTCAAAAAATTCATAATGTTCTTTATATTTGTGTAGCCCCTTGTATATTAGTGTTCTGCTCAATATACAGATTTTAGGTTGGAAATACTGGCATCAGCTATGGGACGAATTTTAATTGGTAAAAATGAAGCATCAGCCGTTTGTGAAGCTGTTGGCATTCCCAGCCGTAGGTTTAACACTGTGATTTTCGCACTTAATGAGTAAAGTTTACTTTAGGCTGCCAAAAAAAAAAAATTTTTCAGCACTTCTACAAATGATAATTTCTGTGAAAACTTATGCATTGAACAAAAATGTCCCCCTCCCCCAATCATACATTTCTGAGCACAATAAATGCCTTTTATCTATATTATCTGACACTCTGGACTTACCATGATGCCGAAAAAGGTACAGGGTTAATGAAGATAAACTAAATTTGGCCATAGATGTCCAAATATTCTGATTTTTTTCGATGATTGCACTCCCTGCGTATACTAGTGTCTATTAAGATATTGCATAAATAAATGTAATGAAGTGATTGTAAGATTTGTACATTTCATTTCAGAACATATATGTTGAATTTTTGAAATATGAGCATTTACTAGCACAATACATAACCATAGAGGTTACATATACTAAAATGGCAAAAAGAGAAAGTTCAACTTAGACATAAATAAATTAGGAGCTACAATGATGTCTGTAATATGAATGGAAAAATATAGATTTATGAAAAAAGAGTTTTAAAATCTGGTGCACTTTATGTTCTAATAACACACCGCCTTGTGTCACCTACAGTGGCGCTAACTTATATTGGCCCATGGGGTGCGAGCTTATCCTATAATTTGATATCTCCATCCATCCATTATTAATTGAGCCGACCTAATATTTTTGTATTCGTTCAAAATTTTTTTGAGCCCATCCAATATTTTTCAAAAGTTGGTCCCACTGGTCACCTAAACCAATTATAATAACCTTAACACGTTTGCTGCCGCTTACGTGAAGATGTGATGATAGTCAATGCCACACTGTAGAAGTGGGTTTTTCCCAGAAGCCGATTTACTTTTTACAACAAAGAATCAGGGAAAGATTTTCCCGTGCCAGCGCATGACTGGCTATTGGACATCACCCTGTCAGGATATATGCTCTGTGGTCTCATCACTGTACATGCTTGTGGAAATAAGCTGAGTCTGGAGGAGCCCTATATAACTTGTTTTACTTGTCTTTTGTTTCTAAAATAAATGAACTTTTTCTTTATTTATATTCTATAATCCAGTCTTTAAATTCCTCTTATTTTTATTTGCAATAGACGAATATTTCAGCTCACGGCATCTTTGTTTTGCTTCTGGCTCACTAGCTTTTCTCATATTTAGCTGGCAACTGTTTTAGTACATGTGATTCTTAATAGATGGCATAAGCAGCTCTATTTGATCATGGTCGTGAGTGCTACTACTACACATGACCGGAAGTCTACTGTAAGAAGCGGCAGTAAGGGGAGCTGGTGATGCAAGCGTAGGATCCTTTTCTGCGTGACTGAATCGTATATATACCAAGAGTTTGTTGACCTTAAGTGCAGTTGACGTTCTCTTTCAGTCATGATATGTTCGAGGAGCTTGTTATTGAAATGCTGTCTGAAGGACTTCTTATTTCCAATCTTTGAGTTTGTTTGATACCCGGTGAAACATTGTCTTTTATGATTTTTAATCAATTTAAACAAGTTTAATGCTGTTGGTGGATTGACGACTTTCAAAGATAGTTTTCCTTCTTTTTCTTGGAGTTCATTTACCTAGTTGAAAGCCGTGGCATACTTTAGTTTTTGCTGAACTTTGCTGGAGTGACTCATGGGGAAATACCTACGTAGTACAACAAGAGATGATATCCCTTTGATGTCCGTATGATGTGGTCCAGTTTTAAGATGTTCTTTATCATTTGTCAAGCCCGGTGTATTGTAAGACTCCGAAGGAAATGGATGTTTGAATTGTTTTTCTGAAGATATCATGGACGATTTTTAGTTTTACCGGTGACGTGCCTTTCTGACAGCGAAGGTATTTAAAAATTAGTTCTTTCAGGTTGCCATGTTTCTCACATATAGTTTTATTTTACTTTTATGTAGCATTGATTAAAAATTAAGTTTTTCGTTTTGAGCTCCGGGGTAAATATAATTTATTATGAAATGCATTTTACTTAGGTTATATATTGTTAAGCAATCAAATGGTTTAAGTCAACTATTGTTATTGAAATGAAAGAATTAATTGATGATGTTTAAATGAGATTTTAATTGTATTTTATATAAATCTATATTAAATTGTTGACTATACATATATTTTATTTTATTTTATTTTTTATTTATTTTATTTTATTTTTTTTTTTTTTTGCTTTTAAATAAATGCCTTTGTTTAATTTAACTTGCTGTCTTTACTTTTCCACCACTACATATTTTTACAGGTTTAATCAATAGATTAATACTTTAATGCAGTTTCTAATTCATAATAGCATTACTTTAAATCAGCCATATTTGTGTTAGGCTCTGTTGGAAGGTCAGGCCTTTCACTGCGAGTTAAACTCTGCTTATAGATTGGATATTTACTAATGTAATATCCAACATAAGGGTTATGGGCTTTTAGCCTTTTGCCGTAGCCACGATTGGGTTGATTTATATTAGTTAAATTTAAATTATTTTTCATATAAATTTTAAATCTGATATTTTTTTTTTTTTTTTTGAAAAATTTAAGTGGTTGGCTATTTTGACCGTAAATGGTTTAGCCGTTTTTCGTATGGTGGAATTTATCGGCCCTTGTTGGACGCTTAAGATAGCTTTAGTTGGGGGGGGGGGGGTGATGTTTTTGATAATTTTAACATACTACTGAAAATTAGTTTATGAATGTTAGAAATTTAAAAAGTTAATAAATGTTAGAAATTTAAAATGTTAATGAAAGTTAGAAATTTAAAAATATTTTTAAATGTTAGAAACTTAGAAGGTAACAAAAGTTAGAAACTTATGGTTTATTTTTGAAAATTTAAAAGTTAACGATTCTTGAGAATTTAATGTATAGTAAATGTCCTAATTTAAAGTTAAAGTAGATTAATGTTATAATTTAAGGTTAATAAAAGTTATGTAATAGTGTTATCTTTGCTAGTTAAATATTTGAAGGCAAAGTTAACTAGATTGATTTTTTTTTTAATTTATTTAAGAAATTTATTGGAATTTGAAGGTAATTTAATAAGATTGAATTTTTATGGGGATTTAAGGATTTTTGTTTAAATTTATGGTAGCTTTAATTAAATATAATGTGAATTTGGATAGTTTTCCATTAAGGGAGTAAGTTTAAAGTTTTTTTAAAAATAAATTTAATACAGGTATCGTTAAGATATTTTGATAAATTGTAATTTAATTGATATGGTGAGCTCATAAATAGTGAGACATGGCAACTTGCTTAATATATTGGAGAGTCTGATATGTTTAAGATGTTTTCAACTACAAGCTGATATAGTCAAGTGAAGATACTGAGTGATATTAAGTCAACCTGTTTACTTCAATGAATGGTGCTTTTATGAAATCGCCTGATGAAGTGATTGTGCTATGTTGACAAGTACTGTGCCAGCCTCTTGTGTGATTTTTGCTTTGAAGTGAACTTTAGGCAGTGGAGCGTGATGGGCTCCGTTGTCAGTATTAGAGACTCTCTACATGTGACTTTTTGATAAATCATGCCTCTGCTGAAGCGGGAACTTTTTGAACTGTGGTACATTGGGAAGAAGCTCCAGAATCTCTTTTAGTGTGATGGCATCTCTTAACAGTCAGTTCAGGAATATTCATCTATAGTATTGCACTTTTGTGTTAAAGAAAAATGAAACCCCATCATTGTTTTGTTATGCAATTTTTTTTTTTTTTGGACTGCAGGCCCTCATCTTGTTAAATGGAAATTATACTTTTTCTAATTTTTGAAAAATATTTAAGTTATGAATAAAATTTAGATGAGTGAAAATTGTATTGGATATGATTTATATTTTTAATATAAGTTGAAAGATTTAATAATCTAAGTAGCCTTTAATATGCATGACCTTGCCTTGTTTGAGTTTAAAATATATGCATGGCTAAAAGGAGAAGTTGAGTTTAAACTGGTATGAAGGAGGTTCTAATGTAAACTTAATCGGAATATGAACTTAATGCTTTTAAAGTATAAATATTTGAAGTTATGAATCTTATATTGCATTTCAAATTTGTTGTCTTTCAGTAAGATAATAGTAATTTTATTGTTTCCCTTTATTGGTTAATACAAAAGTAATCATTGTAGTTTAACTTTTAGAAGTTTGAAATTTAATAAAATAACTGAAGCAAATTTAAGTAATAGTTTATCTTTACAACTTATGATTTTAGTGTGGGTGGTTTTTCTCTAAATTTTTGTGTAATGTATTGAGATAACCTGGACTCACGAGCTGAAAATATGAGTTTAAATCAGGGGCGATTCTCGTCCGAAAATTCCGAAATTTCCGAAAATTTAAGGCATCCTCTTCCGAAAATTTGAAATTGGGTTATCAGTTCTGCATAGTTGCCAACTTGTACGGTTTTGCGCGCGGAAAAAACAATTACGTAGAAATGCAAATTTCATGATAGGATCGCCGAAATAGCATACATTTCATCAATATTTCGTGGAAAAACGAAGATTTCGTCAGTTTTTGTAAACGAACTTTGTCAAAAGATCGATGAAAAACGCGAATTTCCCGTGCGGATCGGGGAAAAAACGGCAATTTCACCAAATATCGCAGATAAAACGCTGATTTCTTCTGAAGACGGCTGGAAAACGCCGATTTCGTCTAAAGATTGCGGATATAACGCCGATTTTGTTAAAAGAAAGCGGGAAAAAACACAGTTTTCGATAAAAGATCGCTTAAAAATATTTTGTCAAAAGAATATTTGAAAAAATACTCCGATTTCATCAAAAGATCACGGAAAAAAAACGCCGTTTTTGAGAAAAAAAATCGCGCAAAGAAGCAAATTTTGTCTAAAGATCGTCGAAAAAATGCAGATTTCACTTAAAAAAACATGGGAAAAACCGCCGATTTTGGCAAAAGATCGCAATAAATCGCCGATTTTGCTAAAATATTGCTGATTTCGTCTGAAGATAGCGGGAAAATGCCGATTTTGTCCGAAGATCGCTGTAGAGGGGTGGGGGTGGGGGGGCTCACGACCCCCCTCCCCCTCCGCCGCCGCCGATTTCCGAAAATGCGATGCGAATTTCCGAAAAAAAATTTTCATCTAGAATCACCCCTGGTTTAAATTTTTTTAAGGATTCAATAGTTTTGAGAAGTCTATTTTTATAGGTAAAGAGTTTGGCTATTTTGCCAGTTTCCGCGGGATGGGTCGAGGGTTAAAGCACTGTTTCCCCGTGCCCATCGCTGGTTGAGTGGTTAGGTTTTTAATAGTTTTGTAAGAATACATATTAAAAGGCTGTAAGTTAATTGAGTTTAAAAGCAATAGTCTTTTGATAATTTATAGAAATTACTTGTTGCTATCATTTAATTCCTTTATAGTGACTTTAATTTTTAACCTGTTCGGGTTTTTATTTGTGAGGGAATTAGATTTGAGATTTAAAATATAAAATTTTAATGGCTTAGTAATGAATTTGAATTAAATCAATGGAATAGTTTAAATAGATTTTTCAAGAGCTAAATGTAAAATTTGGTTTTAGATAAAAATAATCTTCTGACTCCTTGATTTCTTTGCAGCTCGGCGGTGGGAGTTGATATTCAGATGTTTACAATTTCCCATCGTTGAGTAGTGAGATTAACTGGAAGATGTACTTCAAATTGTATGTAGTTTTTGAAGATACCTGGCAATATTACTTTTAGATGCATTTTTGTGCGTGATGTATCATGCAGATAGGGCTATTTTTGGTGGTATCTAGTTAAATGCTCATTTTTTATGGAAGTGGAGACTCCATGAGATTTAAATCTTTATTTCGTTATTTACAGTTAAGTTAAATCTCATTTTGACAGGTGGTTTATTTATTTATTTTATTTTTTATATAAATTCTTAACTGTTAAGAGAGATTAAATGGGGAGTAGTTTTAGGAGATAGAGCATGATACCTACCATATTTTTGTGAACCTAATCGAAATGGATTGGTTTACGTGTTTTATTGTGGCCAGTATTAATCTGCATGATGTACATCATGGGGGAAAGTGCTGTGTTCTTTATATAATTCATAATTTTTTTGAGAAATTTTAATATAGCTTTTCTTAGATTATTTTAAGCCATGCATGTGTCTTTTTGAGGTTTAATATTTCACTTAGACTTGTACCTTAACAGAGTTAGTTTCAGATGAAGAAAATTTTTTCAAGTCTCTGCTATAAAGGTTATATTTCTAGGCAATTATGGTCATGCAACTACTTCTGAAATTATAAATTATTTTTATACAATAGTAACTGATATTTTTTTTTTTTTATAAAAGTCTTGATATGATTTAACTGTTGCTTTAATGGAAGTATTTAAAGATTTGCATACACTGGTAAGTTTTTGCCTTTGAGCCATTTTGGAAAAATGTATTTCTAAGAGTATGCATATTTACTTTGACATTCTGCCAGGCTTTTCCAGAGCTTTTCAGAGTGTAGGACATTTTTGCTGAGCCCGTTATGGCCTTACTGGTGGTCAAAGTATTTCTAGATGAGCAGCATGTGGATTAAAAAGTTAACTTTTGTTCTTTTATGTATTTGTTTTAATTTTAAAATGTATATTGTGTTAAATTATTGAAAAAATATATGGGTGATTCTCAAAATAGGGGGACAATTTATGTCTTTCGGTATACAAAAAAAAATTGAGAGGTTTTCTGTTATGTTTTTATATTTAGATATGTTTGTCTTAATATTATTCATTATTTGCACTCAAGAATTACTCACTTTTTAGTTAAAAACACCTTAAAATAACAGAATAAATGTTCAAAATGTCATTAGCATGGATGTCCACAGCAGCTGTGCCTTGTATATACTAGCTTTTTCAAGAGTTAATATTATGTTTATAAAATAAAACAAATGTTATTCTTTCTTTAAATTAATCAACGAGAGGATTTATTCAATAAATTTCTTTTTAAAAATAAAATTATAGTATATAAAAAAAGAATTAAAGTTTGTCCTCCATATTCTATTTTCAAAACAAGGTCATACTATAACAGCTGGTTATTAACCAAAATTTCATTTTCACATATGACAATAGTTTGAAAATATAAAGTTTCTCCATGGCAACAAGTAGCCATTTTATCCCAGCCTGAAAATAGAAGCATGTATTGCATTTTAAGAATAGAAATTGAATATTAGGGGCGTACATCAATTGTATGTCATTAGAATGGATAATAATTTTCATGTTTATTTTATAATTAAAATTTTTATTTTACTTATTTGCATAGGACTTTTGTGTTTTAAAAAGCCCCAGAAAGGACTATTGCATTGTGATTATATTATGGCTCATAAACTTATTTAAATTGAAATTTGTCATTAGCATGGACAAATACACTATATTGCCATTGATTATTGGACACTTGCGATTTTAGACATTTTACTAAATATCTAGAAAAGTACATGAGGAATAATCTCGAAACTCATAGTGTACAAATATAATAGTATTCGTCATACATCTCCGTGAAGATTTTTTACCAAAACTCAATAGGGGACCGTCAACAAATTAAAAAGGAATGAATATCTTTTGAATAACCCTGTCAAAACTAATGTAGCAAAAGCGCTCAAACTCTAGATTATGATTGAATGCCTTTTTGTAATACACTGTGTTCATTTTTATGTAAATAGCATGCATACTCGCAGAGTAATTAAGGTTTTTATAAAAATGGTCCCAAATTTTTCCAAGTTTTTCCCTTATAATTTTCAGAGTTCTTAATATAAAATATTTTTTTCAGAAAATATGACAAACAATATTGCACACAGTACCCTGTAATCGGAATTGAAAAATAATAAAAATTGTATGAAAAATGAGTAGGTTTACTTAATAATTTTTTACTGCGCATGCGTCAACGATATCAAAATTTCATTTGCATATTATATTAGCTAAATGTACAGAGCAACTTTTGTGAAAGTCACAAAAACATAACTTGAAAATTCTGAAAATAATCGTCAATTGAATAAGTTGAAAATCCGTTATTTTTAAAATGAAGAAAAAACAAGAGGGGTTGTATCCATATATTCATTGATTAGTGTGGCAAAAATAAATCAGAAAATAAGCAGTTTGAATCGAAATACACCCTTAAGAATTTCATTTACATGGCTGCTATCCTTCTTTATTTTTCAAGTAGTTTAAGCATCTTTGGAACCAGAAATTTTATTTAACAAATGAAATAAAATAAGAACTGTAAAAAAACAAGACACATTTTATTTAATAAGTTTTCTTGCTCAAAAAACTTTATTTGAACTGGTAACTAGTTGTTGGGGGGGCCACCATATTACTTACCCATCATGGATATGCATAATATAATATATAAAAATATACATAATATATTTATATAATACATTGCAATTCCAAAACAAAATTTAAACTTATATTTAAATATTGTTAATATACATAGTAATGCTCTATTAATGAATTGCTGATGAATCAATTTCGACAAATTACATAAAATGCCAAACTACTCAAGTAGTACTGAACTGCGTAAAAGAAACATCCTTATAACTCCAAAAATAATCATCATATTAACTAACAGTTTACTTCGCCGGATTAAGGGTGTATTTAGATTCAAATTGC
Source organism: Maratus speculifer (assembly GCA_964019185.1). Taxonomy (NCBI): domain Eukaryota; kingdom Metazoa; phylum Arthropoda; class Arachnida; order Araneae; family Salticidae; genus Maratus; species Maratus speculifer. The sequence goes on along the minus strand of OZ025299.1, from coordinate 231,383,131 downwards.
TTATTTTCTGATTTATTTTTAAATTCCCCTTTGCTCTTACATGCATCAAACTGGCAAATTGTCTTATTTAGAAAGTACACAAGGTGCTGTGATTGTCGATTCTTTGATAAATGCAGTGCAAAAAAAAGCAATCAAAAATGGCAGTTTGAACCGATTTTTCCAATGCGGGAGATCTGTGAACGAAAAAAAGGGTCATACTGAGAAGATAAAGTTTGTAAATCGAATTCCAATGAATTGAGCGTAAAATGACATCACACAGCACCTTATACTTCTCTTCAAAAATCCCCCCAGCAAGTTTCATGTTTCTAATTTTAAAAATGTGTCTGAAATTTTATCAGAAAATTTCAAGCTGTTGAAGGTGGAAAAACGTTTTTTAAAATACACCCTTAAGTGTCTCATTTCCAATTAAAATATACCCCTGAATTGAAATTTGAATTATATACAGGGTCATGAAAAATCAAAGAATGTGGAAAACAGGATTAGAAATATCTCGATAACTAATAATCCGATTCACTTCGTTTTTTATACAAAATTTGTGTTATTTTATTGTCTTTTACATCCACGCCTTAAAATAAAAAAAATCTAAAATTTTTCTATAGCTTTCATCAGAACGAATTTTTCGAGAGTCCGAAAAAAATAGTTCCCATTCTTAGATACTAAGTACATACAAAATTCCAAGTCTCTATCTCAATTTGTTCGTTAGATAGAGCGTTTACAGACACACAGACGGATGGCAATTTTTTTTTTCTAAAAATAAGTTTTTCGGAATCTCTAGTATCTAAAACGTGTAAATCCGTCAAAAAATTTTTTTTCGATTTTCAAAACGATTGCAAGACGGGTATGACGGGTAAGTAAAAAATTCCAAAAGAATGGCAACTATGCATTTATAGATATACTATTTTTTGGATAAAGTTTTAATTTTCAGAGGCAAGGGGGGGGGGGGTATTATAGGGCACCATACGAAGTTCTGCACACAGGCGCTGGATACTGCTGGCACACCCCTGCTTATCAATGGATATATGGATACAGCCCCTCACTTTTTTGCTTCAATTTGGAAATTACGGATTTTGAGCTTATTGTATTGACGATTATTTTCAGAATTTTCAAGCTATGTTTTTGAGATTTTTACAAAAGTTGCACCATACATTTAGCTAACACATTATGGAAATTGCATTTTGATTGCAGTGAGGCATGCGGAATGAAACATTATTCAATAAACCTGCTCTTTTTTTCCTGATAGTTTTATTATTTTTAAATTCTGAGTACAGGGTATTATGTACTATATTATTTGTCGTATTTTTTGAAAAGAAAAAAGTTTTATATTAAGAACTCTGCAAGCAAAAAAAGTTGAAAAAATTTGGGACTGTTTTTATAAAGACCTTAATTTCTCTACCAGTATACATGCTATCCTTCTAAAAAGGAATAAAATTTATTACATTAAGATGCATAATCATAATCTGCAGTTTAAACTGTTTTTCTGCATTAGTTTTGATTGGGTTATTCAAAAGATCTTTGTTCTTTTTTAATTTGTTGATGGTCCCCTATAGAATTTCAAGAAAAAATCTTCATGGAATTATGACCTGTACTATTCTGTTTACACACCTAGATTTTCAGAATAATTCTTTATGTATTTTTCTAGATATTTAACAAAAAGTCTAGAATCACAAGTGGCTGGTCACCTTTGGCCCATATAGTGTATGAAAAATGCCTCTAAGTATGTCTTTGTCTATGCATTGCCTGCTTTATAATTTGCATTAGCCTTGAGTCAGTCGTGACTGATAATTATAAACAGTGATGGCCACAATAAAAAAATAGTCTCATTTGAGACTGTACAACTCAAATCAGTGAGTAATGTTGAAAATTTTCTAAGGAAGAAACAAGATTTTGGATACAGTAGTTTTGACCTAGTTAAATTTTTGGCAGCATTTTCACCAAACACTAATTTTGGGCCGTAAATTAAAACTAAACTCAATCTCTAATTCTTATATAAAGAATCTGGCAGATGGCAGATCATGATTGTTATTGTACAAAGAGATGCAGTGTTGCTTCTATTAAATAACGCTATTCATGCACAAATTATTAAAGTTTAAGGAATACAAATAAATTTAAGAAAATTCTTGCATCAAAATGGGGGGAGGAGATGAAATTGATTGAAAAGTTTTCTGAATTCTGTACCAATGCTTTACATTATAGCTAGGTAATAGATGACAGAAATGTCACTATTAAAAATGAAAATTTTATATGCATTGATGTAATTAAAATATATGTAATACATGTTATTCTACAATCCTTACATTTTAATTATATTTGATAAGAATTGTAAATTTTATTTACAATGCAAGCAAATTTCAAGTAGATGTAAGCTAAGCTTTTTGGAATTAGTTAGATTAAATTAAAATTTTATGAAAGAAATATTTATTTTTTTTATACTATGGAATGAATTTTTTAAATTAGGTAGCTTTTTAAAAATTGATCTTGAATTAACTCAATGTGTCCTGCATATTTCCTGTAAAAAGCTCCCATTTTAACAAAAAATTCTTTTGTTCATATTAACTACCACTAGGTGACATTGGCATCAAATCCATATTTAGAAGCAAAACATGAAACTTCATTTATCGATGAGTAAAACTGCTGCCTTGTTCCACTCCTAAATAGAAAGTGGTTTTTTGAGCCGTTCATTATTGAGATTTATTCATTTTTATAAAAATAACATTTTAAAATAAACTTGAATATTTATTTTTAATGTTGCAATAAATACTACTGGTTGTTTTGTCCAATTGTTGAACTATTTCAGAAATTGAATATTGAGTAAAGAAAAAGATATATATAGTTGATGCCCATCATTTGTATTTGTAGAAATCATTTGTCATTTTTAAAATGTGTTTTTCTATAATACAAAGCCTTCAATAATAAAATCTTAATTCTATTTGTATGAAGTCTTATAAAAATGAAATTGCTGGTCAGCATTCCATCATTTTTGATGGGGATTATTCTAGTCCACTAATGTCCTGCAAATGTTGTGGTATTTTCACCAACTTCCTCTCCAATATCAAATATTGTTGCACTTCAGTGATACCTTTGCCTGTGTTGTGCCTTCACATTTTATGAAACTCTTAACATGCTTACTTTTGAGGATGCCTATGTGATGTCACTTGGTCACTCATTTGTGCCACAGATGTGACCTCAGTACTAGACATCGTAAATATAAGGAACTGATGGAACATAGTTTGAGTGTATTAATTTTATCCAGGTAGAGAACATGTTTATTTAGAACTATAACTTTTTTTCTCTTGAGGAAAAAAAAAAATATATATATCAGTCTACTTGAAACTTATTTATGTAGTAGATGCTATAAAATTGTTAAGATGTTGCGTCTTTTTATTTCAAGCTGTTATAATTTAAAAAAAAAATAAATAAATAAAAAATAAAAGTGCATATTTTTAATGAACGTTATTAGGCTTCTTGGAAGTAATGTCTGCTTAATTGTTTTCACAATTTAGATATGTCACACTTTCTGGACCCCTTTTGAAGTGTGGTATAGTGGTCCCTTAATGTTCTTAGATGACAAAATTTAATTACTAATATTATGATGTAATATGTTTATTTCTTTTTTCTTTTTAGTTGTTTACAAGAGAAGTTTGGATAACAAGGTTGACGATAAAGAAGTATTTGTTGAATTTGCCGGAAATAAAGTTAATGAGTTTAAAATTGTTAATATTCATGATGCTACACCTGGAGAAAATCCTGAGAGCTCTTAATTTTATTAAATGCCCATTTTTCTTCCTTATCACTGATGTGTTAAGCACCATGTATTTGTAATAGCCTTGCTTTGATCAAAATTGTAAGCTAATTATGAATTATTAGAGCAAAGGAGGAAAAGACCAATGGGCTTTATTTCACTGAAATTATAATCAGTGTCTCTTTATTAAAATAGTAATAGCCTGTAGACTTTTTGTACAGTTGGAGTAATATATTGAAATGCTTTTCTCACTTGTCTTTAAAAGAATAAGCATTTCATAATTTATGTTATCAAATGTAGACAGTTTTTTCCCCCCACTTAATTGTATGCCATTAGTTGATAAAAGAATTATTTAATTTTATGAACAATTTAGGTTTTATTAGTTTAAAGCTTCTTTTTAAATCTCATTAATTTGATATTTTTGCTAATTGCTGTTTTTCAAAATAAGCTACTTACAGAAATATGGAAGCTACAAACATGTTTTTTCAATTTTTTATAATTCAGTTAATTGCACAGTCATTCCAAATTTCTACTTGTTGAATTGAATGCTGTTGTTGTGTTTGTATTTGAACAGACATGACATGCTTGAAATTTAAACCTTGAATTATTCTTGCATTCACTCTTTCTAAAATGGGAGGGCAGTATTTTACCATCAATCTTTTTATCCATAAAAAAAAAGTTAGTAACTTTACTCCTTGATGAGTGTTTGGTTTTATTATGAAGGACAAAAAGATGGGGGATAAAGCATAAAATCTTTTATATACAAATGTTTTAAAGTCTAAGTGATCTTCAGATTTTACCAAATATTGATTTTATTATATAAACTAAATCTCATGATTGAGTGTTTGAATAGTTCATGGTGATGTTAAAATGGTAAAATCATACTGACTCTCATCATGTGGCTTACTTTGCTTTCATCATCATCATGTTCTAGTGAAAATTAGATCTAGCTTTTTAATTCCTATGTTTTTAATGATAAATTTGAACCTAAAATCAAGATAAATATCAAAAATGATTATTTTCAGAAAAATTAAAAGCTTCATTATTTTTCTACCTTTTTAAAATGTAGTTAAAGTTGTTAAGATATAAATCTTATCTCATATTTTATTATTTCTCTGTTACATTTGTTTATGAGAAATATAATAAATTTTAGACTTGATGCATATAGGATGACCAGATTTGAACAGATGTATTGTTCATATCATATACTGCATGACCAGCCATCAGTGCTCTTTTGAATTGCTACTTTGTTTTGAGGTGAATAAAATATTAAAGATTGGTGCTAGTCATCAAAGAATCCATGTAATTTTTTTTTATTTCATTACTTTGTATCAATTTACTTTATGTAAGTGTGCAACACGACTAGTTCCTTTTTTACTGTGTATTTTTGCATTTATGTATATTTTTTTCTTTTTCTTTATTTAAGCCAAGAAATATTACTTTATTGTATATCCTATCAACATTATATATTTTATGTATAGTCTTTATTTTCATTTGATGGAAAAGGGTATATTTGGTTATGAACCTGTCACATTGTTATTGTGCAATTTGGATGATAGTTGTGTGTATATATATATACATATATATATTGGATGCATTAAAGGAAAATTTCAAGTGTCTTTCTTATTGATGTATTTTCTTCATCATTAAGAGCAAAGTACTCACTTATTAATGAGTTTACTTTGTTAAATTGACAGAATAAGAACTGTATAATGCTGGTAAATTAAAGCTTAACTATACCTATTTTTAAAAAGCACTGATTAACACACATCTAATATAAATACATTAACTATTCCAAACAATTAGCAGATTAAATCAGCAAAACAATTTGAAAAGCAATATCATCATAAAAAAGAATAATCAAATAAAATTATAATTAATATAAGATCAACAGAAATTAGTTCGATAAAAAGAGTAGTTTATTATGCAGGATATAAGACCTCAAAACACTTAAAATTTGTTTTAAATCAATGGTTTAGTGTGGTTACTCATTGTGACTCTGAAAATATTCCATGAGTAAATCAGCTGTCAAAATCAACTATGCAGATTTCTCATTTAAAGTGAGAAATGAATTTTGGAAAACAGTAGACTGTTAATGTGGTCTTTAACAAAAGTTAAGCTTCAGTTTATCTAATTCAGTTAATTCATACACTGAAAGATCTGATGACTATTGCATCACTGAAATAACAGATCTATCTATTTAAAGTGGAAATTTATTCAGAATTTATATAACACTAATTATACTTTTTAACGAAGAGTATTTATAGAATTTTACTAAAGTAACAAATTTCACTTATGAGATAGACACCAAAATTAATGAAACTTTTAATATTTATTATTTTTGGAGCTAATCATACATTGTAAAATAACCACTGAATGTAATAATGTAATTTTGTATCATTGGATAGTTGATTTTTATGTTTTATTATGCAATAGATGACAGTATTTCTATGTCGATCCCAAATGTTGTTGATCCTAGAGAAAATACATGTGTGCTTTGGTTTCTCAAAATGAATTCACCCATTTGTTTTCAACCCTCTTGATGTAAATGCAATAAAGCTATGCAGTAGCATAGTAATGTAAAAATTATGGGATGGTCCCAGATAATTCCTGAATATTCTTAATTATTGTGAAATTGAGAAAATCAGTTAATGATAAAGTGTCTCATTAATAATTAATTTTATTCATAATTAGCTCTTGTAGTCACATTATTTTGAAATAAACATTAAAGAACAAAATTAAATTTTGTAAAATATAATATGACTGCAGAGTGAAAAAAATATATATTTAATAGTACCTGAAAAAAAATGTACTTGCAAATTTTGGCCTCACAGTACAAAATTGTAATTTACTGACATTGTATTCAAAATGGATTTGGCATCTATTTCTTGATGGATGTTCTTCAATGCAAGTTAATAAATCGAGAATTAGACACAGTGTTCCTAAGATATGTTTTTAATCATCTCGGTATAGAGCAGTGGTTCCCAAACTTTTATTAGTATATGACTCACCTGTTAAGTAAACAAATTTTTCACGACCTATATAATATAAAGGTGTATATCAGTACGGTATGAAGTCCAAACTCCTCCAGATCTCGGCAATTCCAAATTTCAGACTTTTTCGAATTTCACATCATTTTCAATTTATTTGTAAAATAATAATAATTATTATTACCGACCCTCCCCCTTTCACAAAAGGGGGGCATGATTTATGTCAAGAACGCATTTTCAATACCAAAAAACAATAAATAAAAACAGATGTTTTAATGGAGGATTTTAAAAAAGATAAAAAAGGAAGCTATCTGCATTGAACATCTCATTTCTCTACAAAATATTTATGCTGGTAACGCATTTACTATATTAAAGAAATATGCTTAAAAATGATAAAACAAAAGATAAGATGACAAACTTGAGGTGATTTTTTTTTATGAAAGCTAAATATAAGTTTTTATAAAAGTATCTTCACTTAAGGAGTGATTCTGTTCCAATTTGTCTGGAAAATTAAAGCCACAATTTTCCAAAAATTAAGAAAAAATAATCAGTTCTAAATTCGAAAATTTGAATATAAAATCTGTCACAACATTCGACTAATGGTCAAATGTTCAAAGAAAAATTGCATGTACCATCAAAAAATCGCGGAAAAAAACGGTAAAACTATCGTAAAAAATCACAAATTTCATCCATAGATCACAAAACGAATGCTAATTTCTTCAAAAAATCAGAAAATACATCCAAAAAATGGCAAATTTTATTAAAGATAATGAAAAAAATGCCAAATATTTTCAAAAGGTCGCAAAAGGAAAAAAATTGTCAAAAAGACACACACACACACACACACACACACACACACACACACACACACAAAAAAAAAAAAAAAAAAAAAAAAAAACAGTGCCCAGATTGGATCCCCCCTCCCCTCCTCCAAAGTCTCTGTTGCAACTTTTCAGCAAAATTACTGTAAATTTCAGAAACTATTTTTTTACTCAGAATTGTCCCTTAAAATCACCTCTTAATTAAAAAGAGAAAAAAGAATCTACTATCTGGGCAAAACTATCTTGTTAATGGGCATTATATCAAAGAGATGTATATGTCCACGCAAAGAAATAGTTCCTTACAGAATTACAGTAAAACCATTTTAAATTTGATTTTTTTTTTTTTTAGATTTTTCCATTGAAAAATGATTGACTGATTAAACAAAATATATTTAACTTATTGTATGCTCATATGTTTGGCAAATACTAGTAATATTCGAGGTAAATGTATTTATTTGCGCATAAGCATGCCTGTTTGTGTTCCGGGGAATCCCCGGAATTCCGGGGATTTTACTAAAAGTGCCCCGGAAATTCCGGAGTTAATTACAACAAATCGGCATGCTTTTTTTTTTTTACTTTTCTAAGAAGCTTTCCTTTCATCTGGACGTTAGTAGCTGGGAAGCTTGATTCGAAAGTAACAAATCGCCCTTTAGTTTAAAAAATAGTGCCCCTCTTGCTCCTCATTAAAAATCTAGCGCCCCTCTTGCCGCTCATTCAAAAAAAATAGTGCCCTTACTGCTGTTGCGTCCGAACTGAATGCGCGCCTGCTAGTTGTCTTCTCATTCATACATTTAAAGACCGCATGTTCTCAAAGCGTGCATTGCGGTAGACAAGTCTTTGGCAGGTCAAGTTTTTTTTATAAGATTTTGTTCCGATATTTCCATGAACTAAAAACATTCTGTTCTTTTTTTTTTATATCATGGATCAGAAAATTGAGGCATAAAATGTATCGCGAATTTCAACAAATGATTGCCGAAAATTTTCGCCAATCCTTCACACACACACACGCATAAAAGAAAAAAAATGAAAAGAAAGAAAAAAAACGCGAATTTCATCAAGGAATCGTGGGGGAAAGCGTATTTTGTTTCAGAATTACGAGAAAAACGCAAACTTCGACAAAGGATCGCCGAAAAAAGCGTTAATTTCATCAAAATGCAGCAGACAAAAGTGTGAAATTTGAAATTTGCGTCTTTTTGCGATCGTTTGACGAAATTTACCGTTTTTTCGCGATCTTTTAACAAAACTTGCCGTTTTTTTACGATCTTTTTACAAAATTTGCCCAGGGGTGATTCTCGTCCGAAAATTTAAGGCATCCTCTTCCGAAAATTTGAAATTGGATTATCAGTTTAAACTTGCACGGTTTTGCGCGCGGAAAAAACAATTACGTAGAAATGCAAATTTCGTGAAAGGATCGCCGAAATAGCATACATTTCGTCAATATTTCGTGGAAAAACGACGATTTCGTTAATGTTTTTGTAAACAAACTTTGTCAAAAGATCGATAAAAAACGCAAATTTCCTATGCGGGCAATATCACCAAATACGGCAATATCACCAAATATCGCAGATAAAACGCTGATTTCTTCTGAAGACCGCGGTAAAGCGCCGATTTCGTCTAAAGACTGTGGATATAACGCCGATTTCGTTAAAAGATCGCGGGAAAAACGCCGTTTTCGATAACAGATCGCTTAAAATATTTTGTCAAAAGGATATTTGAAAAAATACGCCGATCTCATCAAAATATCACGGAAAAAACGCCGATTTCGTGAAAAGATCGCGGGAATAAAACACCGTTTTCGAGAAAAAATCGCGTAAAAATGCTAATTTTGTCTAAAGATCGCCGAAAAAACGATGATGATGATTTCCCTTTAAAAAAACTTTGGAAAACGCCGATTTCGTCAAAAGATCGCGGAAAAACTGCCGATTTCGGCAAAGATAGCAATAAATCGCCGATTTTGCTAAAATATTGCTGATTTCATCTGCAGATAGCGGGAAAACGCCGATTTTGTCCGAAGATTGCTGGAGGGAGGGGACAAAAATTTTCATTCAGAATCACCCCTGAATTTGCCGTTTTTTTGTGATCTTTTTATAAAATTTGTCGTTTTTCGTGATATTTAGCAAAGTTTGCCGGGTTTTTTTTTTTACAATCTTTTTACAAAATTTGTCTTTTTTTTTCATGATCTTTTGACAAAATTTTCTGTTTTTTACGATCTTTTTAAAGAATTTGTCGTTTTTCATGATTTTTTAACAAACTTTGCCATATTTTACGATATTTTAAACAAAAATTTGCCGTTTTTTCGCGATCTTTTAGCAAAATGTGCCGTTTTTTCGCAATCTTTTAGCAAAATATGCAGTTTTTTTCACGATCTTTTAGCAAAATATGCCGTTTTTCGCGATCTTTTAATAAAATTTGCCATATTTTCGTGATCTTTTAACAAAATTTGTCGTTTTTTCGCGATCTTTTAACAAAATTCTTTTTTGGTGGATAGGAATAAATATGCAAGGGGTGAAAAAAGGTAAAATTTTTTGATGACTTTATAGTTTATAAATATTATAGGAGTAAAATCCACAAAAGAATAAAATATTTGAAAGTTAAAAGCAATTCTATGTAATGGCTCATGGTCATGGGATACTTATGAAGTTAATCGGTGATTATGATTTATATTCTATTGTAACTTATTTTAAAAAATGAAGATTTATTTTTCAGAGGATTTAATCAAGTGTTACAAACAGGCATGCATAAGAGTCCTGGTGAGATTTTTGGTGGTAGAAACAAATGAGTAAGTAACCCGTACACCCTGCAAAGAATAAAAAGGGGTGACTTGCTGTGTGGAATTCCCATGTCATTTTTGGAGATAGACAATTTTTTATGTTTAATCAAATGTTTTACCTTTTAAACTATTAAATATAGAATAAACATTTCGATGGATTCAAATTTTTGAGAAAATTTCACATCAAGTACATACTAAACATGCTGATAAAAGTATGTAAATTAGCGATAATTAGCTTTAAAAATAAATAACATGAGTGAAAGAAGTTCTTTGTGTATGATTTTCTTTGAGGATAGACAATATAATATTCATGGGTAAATGGGGAAAAAAGTGGCAGGAAAAAGTGACACAGAAAACAGTGACTTGAGAAAAGGTGACAAGTAAAAAAAAAAAAATGACAAGGAATTGATAAGTATTAAATTTGTCAATAAATAAATGCTAAAAATTAAAGTGCCAACAAAGAGTATTTTGTGATCCCACTGATCTTCTGATCAGTGGGATTCAGATATTTAGATATTAATAGAATAAATAATGGGAATGTCAAAAAACAAAATGTTATTGTTTATGTTATTATTGCGTTAAAATGGATATTTCATTTTAATTATAATAATTAGGTGATATTAAATATTAAACTTAGTTTCATTAAGAATTGATTTAAAAAATGATTATATATTTTATTAACTGAGAGTGGATTAATAAAAATAATTGCAAAAATAAATAATATTAAAAATTAGTTTCATTAACAAGAATTGATTTTTAAAATAATATTTTATTGAGAGTAAATTAGTGAAAATAATTGTATAAATAAATAGAACTAAATATTAAACATTAGTTTTCCCACCAAGAATTCATTAAAATATTTATTGACTGATAGTAAATTAATAAAAATAATCATTCAGGGGTAATTCTCGTCTGAAATTTCCGAAAATTTAAGGCATCCAATTCCGAAAATTTGAAATTGGGTTATCAGTTCCGCATAGTTGCCAACTTGTGCGGTTTTGCGCGCGGAAAAAACAGTGGCGGAGAAATGCAAATTTCGTGAAAGGATCGCCGAAAAAAGCACACATTTCGTTAATATTTCGTGAAAAAACGACGATTACGTCAAAGTTTTTTTCAAGGAACTTTGTCAAAAGGTCTCTAAAAATCCCGAATTTCATGTGCGAATCGCGGAAAAAACGACAATTTCACCAAATATCGCAGATAAAACGCTGATTTCGACTAGGAACGCGGGAAAACGTCGATTTCATTTAAAGATTACGGATATAACACCGATTTCGATAAAAGATCGCTTAAAAATATTTTGTCAAAAAAATTTTGGGAAAAAAGGCCGATTTCATCAAAAGATCACGGGGGGAAAAAACTCCGTTTTCGTAAAAAGATCGCTTAAAAACATTTTGTCAAAAGAATATTGAAATAAAAGGCCGATTTCGTCAAAAGATCGCGGGGATAAAACGCCGTTTTCGAGAAAAGATTAGGTAAAAATGCAAATTTTGTCCAAAGATCGTCAAAAAAACCGCCGATATCGACAAAAGATCGCAATAAATTGTCGATTTTGCTAAAATATCGCAGATAAATAGCTCATTTCGTCTGAAGATCGCGGATAATCGCTGTGGGGAGGGGGTAACTTACGGAATAAACCGCTGGTTTCGTCTGAAAACCGCGGGAAAACGTCGATTTCGTCTAAAGATTGCGGATATAACGCCGATTTCGATAAAAGATCGCGGAAATAATCGCCGTTTTCGATAAAAGATCGCTTAAAAATATTTTGTTAAAAAACCGTTTAAAAAAAGGACGATTTCATCAAAAGATCACGGAAAAAACGCCGATTTTGTCAAAAGATCGCGGGGATAAAACGCCGTTTTCAGAAAAGATCGCGTAAAAATGCAAATTTTGTCTAAAGATCGTCCAAAAAACGCCGATTTCATAATAAAAAACACGGAGCAACGCCGATTTCGTCAAAAGATCGCAGAAAAACCGCCGATTTCGACAGTAAATCGCAATAAATTGCCGATTTTGCCAAAATATCGCAGATAAATTGCTCATTTCGTATGAAGATCGCGGGAGCGGGAGGGGGGGGGGTAACTCGCGGAATCCCCCCCCCCCATCCCTCGCCGATTTCCGAAAATTTTTTTTCACTCAGAATCACCCCTGAATATAAATAAATAAAATTAAGTACAGTCGAACCTTGTTATTCCGACACTCTTAGGACCAGAAAAAAGTGTTGCAGTAACCGGAGTTGGAGAAATATGTTTATAAAAAGCTGTATTTTTAATTAATTTAAGTCAATCTTAAATTCACAAGTATTCTTGCATTCTTAAGCAATAAAACATTGTTATTAAACAAAATTAATACAAAAACGAAATTAAAAGAAATAAAAATCAGATTTCTGATGGCCTTTTTTTTTCATTGTTCATAAAATACTGATAAATTAAGGTTTGCAAATCCCTAGATGTGCTTTCTAGAATTCCGTTTCTATATTATACAAAGAATTTTGAACAATATTCGTTGTTTCAGAAATGTGTGTTCAATAATTTCTGATCGTTTCAGTGCATTCAGTTGTAGTTGGAGGCTTATTTTGTTGCAGCTCTATGTCACTTTGAATCCTCAAGTATGAAGAAATTTGTGTCTTTTTCTGTTTTACAATTTCAAAAATCATTGCATCTGGTGATGTGGTGACACCTTTATCAAAATCTCGTCGATATATCTTTTTCACAATCTAACAACTCTTTAAACAATATTGAAAGAGGGATGTCTTAATCATTACCTTCTAAACACTTGATCTGATCAACTTGGATGAAACTAGCATATTCGAAACAGTTATGAACTATCTTAGACTTTCTTGCTACTTTTCTGTAAACAGGTTAAAACACTACGAATAAAGAATGGAAATAAAATGTTTAACATTCTCAAAGTGAATACATATTGCACTGCCGATGTGAAACAGTGAATGAGTAATCGTAAATTGAAGGATAGAGAATGCGCAGAAAGAAATCTTCCCTTCACTTATTTTGTCATTCATTGTTTTTTTTTTTTTTTTTTTTTTTTTTTTTTTTTTTTTTTTGTCCTGCTAAACGATTGAAATGGTTTCTTCTTCATGTCCATGGGTACTTTAGAAACTTTTGTGAAAAGTTTGTCTAAGAAATTTTGTCCTGTTTAATTTCACTGCTTGTAAGATGGATTATGAAAAATAGCCATTTTTTCTAAACATTCGGGTTATCTGGAGTTGAAAATTATTAAACGACATAAAATCTGGCGTTAATTTGCTTTAAATTTTATACAGGAAAACAGAACTTTGAAAAACTGACGTAATAAGCAAAGTGATGTGAAAACAGGGGGTCGGGATAGCGAGGTCTGACTGTATTAAAAATTAGTTTTATTGGCAAACATTAATATATAAAAAGGACTCATAGTAAATCAATAAAAATAAATGTATAAATAATTAAAATTAAATATTAAAAATTTACTCATTAACAAATATTTATTTAAAAAATGATATTTTATTAACATAGCAAATCAATCAAAACAAATGCATAAATAAATTTAAATATTAAAAAGTATATTTATGAACAAATGTTTATTTAAAAAGTGATAATATTTTATTAACTCATGGTAAATAAATAAAATAAATATATAAATAAATAAACAATAATATAATAAAATTATATATAACATTTTATACATAATATATTTATTATAATTATAGTTATGTATTTTATATTTAATATATGTTATTATGTATTAAATTAAATAAATATTTTACTATATTTGTATAATTTTAATTCATATTGTAATAGTACAGTGCGTGTAAAAACTATAAGAACAGCAGAAAATATTTTTCTAAAATAAATTTCAAAACAAATAAAACTTTTTTCCCTTAGAATATGTATCATCATGCTGAAAAGCTAATAAAAAAGTCAACAAAATTGAATTGTGACTATTTTATTATGAAAATGAAGTAATTGTACAAAAACCACTATTTTTGCCTGTGTAAAAACTATAAGGACAGCAAAATAAATTCAATGTAGTAACTGAAGAAACAAATATTTAATATGCTATGCACTCACCTCTGAGTTCAATGATTGAAAATATTCTATAATTTCTAGACATCATTAATTTTTGCCAATGTTTGGGATTGTTTTTGTGCTATTCAACTTCCAATCATAGTTCTGAGTTCTGATGCTGACAAAAAATACCTTCCATTTTTATAAACTCATATTGCTGGACTTCCCATAAGTTATCCGTAAAGTTTAGACCAGGACTTCTCAGCAGCCATTGCAAAACTTCAATATTTTTCTCATGGAATTGAAGTTTTGTCTCACAACTTGTGTATATAGGCTCATTACCTCACTGTTATATCCGTTTTTTTTTTCTTTTCTGCCAGAAGTGTTGCAACAGATGAAAGATGATCAGAAAAAGTTTGTATATGTGTCTTTGAATTCAATTTTCCTATACGATATAAGTGTGACATCACATCTTTGAAAAAGAAGCAGCCCCATGTCGCAATGAATCTGCCACCTAACTGTTCCAGCCATTCAAGTGATGATTTGGAATGACAAACCACTGCAGGTTTTTTCCTCTGATGAGATAAGTGAAACTTAAATGATCCCGATGACTGGAAACATTATTGGTGATAATTTGAAAAAAGTAAAAGATATCTTCTCAAAACATCAATTAGTTCATGTATTTATTGCGACATGGAGCTGCTTTTTGTTCAGTGACACGGAGTCACTTTTATATCTTTCCAGAAAATTTAATTCAAAGATCTATATACAAACTCTTTCAGGCCATCTTTCATTTGTTGCAACACTTCTGGCAAGAGAAAAACTGATATAACAGCGAGGTAATGTGCCTATCCGCACAAGCTGTGAGACAAAACTTTAGTTCAAAAGAAAAATATTGAAGTTTTGCAATGGCTGCTAAGAAGTCCTGGTCTAAACCTTACCGATAACTTATAGAGAGATCTATCAAGACGAGTTTATAAAAATGGAAGGCATTTTTCCTCAGCATCAGAACTCATTCGAAATGAATAGCACAAAAACAATCCCAAACAGTTCCAAAAATTAATGAGTCAAGAAATGATTGAATATTTGCAATCATTAAAAACAGAGGTGGGTGCATAATATATAAAATATTTGTTTCTTCAGTTACTATATTGAATTTATTTTACTGTTCTTATAGTTATTACACAGGCAAAAATAGTGTTTTTTTTTGTGCAATTACATTATTTTCATAATAAAATTTTCCCAGTTTCATTTGTTTTGAAATTTATCAAAAAATTAATATTTTTTACTGTCTTTATAGTTTTTACATGCACTGAACTTATTTTTTATTTATATTATGTATCTATGTATATTATAATGTAAATATTATTAACACCACACATATATATATATATGTTTAATTATATTTACATAATATATATTATAATATAATATATTAAAATAATAAATTAATTTAATATAATAAAAAACTAAAATTATATTATAATAAATAAAATATAATTAATAATAATTATGTAATTTTTTTTTCATTAGTGATTATCTTTTCTCGACCATATAATAAATAGATAAAAATTACATTACCATTTTTAACATTTTTGTTATTTAAGCCATTACTTATTTAAGACATTTGCCATGCACCCTCAGCCGACCGTATTTACTAAATACTATTTTAGAAACATGTAAAAAAAAAAAAAAAAAAAAAAAAAAAAAAAAAAAAAACTTAATTTTACGAGTAATATTTAATCAAATTCTCTCTTTTATGAAGTTTAGCTGACAAACCCGGCAATGGCGTTGTCCAAGTCCATTAAAATTATTCCCGCAAAATGCGAAAATTTTCAAATTCGCATGAATTCTGATTAAACATCATTGTAAAGAAAACAAAATTTACAGCATTCGGTTAGAAAAAATAGGCAAGATTTCATTTACTAGTATGGAAAAATCACAGCAACTCACAATAAAAAACTAAAAGTAGCATTAAAAATTATGACATGTTAGACAATATTAGATAAGAGGACTAAAATAGGATGATACTTGTGAATATTATAAAATAGCAGCGCAAACCTGAAAAGGCTACAAAAATCACAAAAGAATTACTGTATGAATTCCGAATAAATTTTGTTAAAATGATAAAATTTACTGGATTAACTAAAGTTTAAAATTCTTTTTTTTTTTTTATAGTGTAGGAAAATTGGTGTGAAACAGAATAATTTCTATTAAATCCCATAAAATTTGTTAAAAATTGTAAAATCACAAATGACAAAATTTAGTATGGTGAGTTAAAACATTGTAAACATAATACTTTTATAAACATTTAAAAATACTGTTTAGGAACCTTTAAAAAACAAAAGAACTAGTAACACCGACTCGGGCAAATTTATTCTTCTCCTATCTAACCAACAACGAAAAACAGCAAATCTATAGATCCAAAATTGTACTGCAAGAGTAAACAAGCACTATAAACTAATCCAAAAAGGGGTTTTAGGCACGCCAAAATCATCGCTATATCTCCTAGTATGGGAACCCATACTAGCGCCAAGTTAGTAAAAAGATTCGCATAGTATAATGTCCATTGACAAGTTAGCTTTTCCAGAATAATAGCCATGCCTCCTTTCTGCATAGCAAAACGTTATCCATCCAAAGTTTTGATGATCTGATGAGTAAACATCAGATATCAGATTTCACTTAGCCTTGTAAATAAACAACTCCTTCACAGATTCTGTATAGTGGGCATCTTTTGGCAGGCATTGTCTAAAGAATGGTTATATTTTAACAAATAATTATTACACAGCCTAACTTACTATTATTTCAATTTGCTGAAAATTTGAAAGAAATTGATGAACTTACATAGGAGATATGGATTTTTTTTCCTAACAGTAATGGAAAAAGAGTTTTTCTTTTTTTGTTTGTTTGCAACTCAATACTACAAATTCTAGTTAGCAAAACCTCCGGATTTTAGGGAATTTCGCATGTCCGGATTTGAGACTTTATAGAAATTGTTGTATGGTTTCTATAAGCTATCGGTTATCCTATCTTACAAAAAAGAAAAAATTTCATATGAAGGATTCACTATCAACAAAAACAAGAATTGGTAATTCCAATATATGCTAGTAAAATAAAAGTTAAAACAAAACACAAACCACAAAGATAATTAAAAATATGTTCAGTAAATATCAAAATATCACCTTTATAAAAAAGTGAGATTTCTAGCACTGATGTTTACCGATGAGGATAAGCATACATCAGGATTAAAACTGGTTAATTTTAACTTTAAGTCACTTTCTACGAACATTTGTTTCTGTAATTATTTTTTCTTTTAAACAGCAAAACAAAAGAAAAAACATTCGCACAAATATGTCATGTTGAACCCTGTCAAGAAATTTGAAGCTCATTTAGATATTTCTGAATATTCTGCTTGCATTAGTCATCCAGTGGGAAACTAAGGATTTCCCTTGAAATATTATTTTCTGTTGAAATTATATTTTTTAAACAGATGAGATAAAGATATTTTTGTGACAAACCTTGATTCTTCCACAACCAACCCAAACACTGTGACCCATACGTCGGGAACCGCTGGTGTACAGAATATTTTTTCTGGAGTGGAATTCCAGTTTCTGTTGAAACTGGAAGTATTGATAGAACTTTCAACAATTTCCTTGTGTTGAGGTAAACAGCCATATTATAATTTGATAAAGACTCTATTGCAGTGCTTGGTCTTTGTCTGATGCGAACCATTTTTCAAACCTCAATTTTTTTCTACCACATTTTCCAATTTTTGCTTGTAAGATATTCAAAAGATTTTTTTTTTTTTTAAATCAAAAGAGTATAATAATTCAACATATTACATGATATTTTCTATGCCAGATTTTTCTATGTTTTACAGCAAAATTGCATGCAATCTACTGATTACATGCTTATGATTTTACAGACAATCAGTCCTATTTTGATTAAGAAAATCAAAAAAAGATATGGAAATTGTTTTTCTTTAATAATCTTTCACTAATTTACTGGGTGTATTCTCTAATACATTTGCTTCTAAATTAAGTTCTTTAGCTGCATTGGAAGTTTTTTTAAAATATGGCTGAAAATTTGAGTTCAAAATTTTCACGAATTTTTCTGAACATTACCTAAAACTTATCTTTAAAGAAAAAACTCTTACAATTAAAGGGATTTGGAAAAGGTAGCACTTCAATAGAAAATTGCTCTAAATCATTTTTTCATGGTTTTTAAATAATTTTTAATTTTATGTCAATAAACAGTTCACTTTAAGGCTATTTTGAAATCCAAAGGGGCAACTTTGGGATGTATGTTTTAATTCATTCTTATATTGACGCATGAAACTGGCAGTTGTTATACATAAACTGTTATCAAAAAATGTTTTATGGTAATTGTAATTGATCTGTCAGAAAATAATATCAAAGTTGACATCTTAAACTGAAAATCTGGTTGAAAGCAAGAAGAACAATCAGCAGAAGGAGAAAAATGACTTATCACATGATCAAAATCACTTATAGCTTAATGGGTATTTTATCAAAAAATGGTAAAAACATTTGGATTCCAAATCGCTTCCATAGTCAGGTTTGCCAATTCTACACCTTCATGTTTAAAAGTGTCTCTGTCATTGTGCCAGAATGTTTTGCACTTGTTGAGCAGTGAACTTAAGAACAGCTTTAAATAGACTATAATCTAACACTCCCCCCCCCCCTCCAAAAAAAAGGGACTTGATTTCTAATAGAAGGGGAGAAATTGATGACTCTGCCATTTCAAACTTTAAGCAGTAATGTAAAAAAGTTAGAAAAACAGTGTTTTTGGTTTTTTGAGATGTTTGAGAAAACTGCATCTACATTTTCTGAGCTGTAGAGAAGGGAGGAGGCACACATTTAAATTTCATGAAGTATGTGGTCTTATTAAAATCTTTTAACTACTTGTGTAATCTAACAGCCACATGTTTAATTATAAGTTTTTATGAAATAAATTTTTATAATAAGGGCAAGATTTTGTTCTCACCCTGTATATTCCAAAGATGAGCAAAAAAGGACAGACTGTTATCTTCTTTTCTTCTTGACTTATAACAACTTAAATTTTCAATAGATGGCATTTTTGACAGCTTGTAACTCAAAAGGGAAAAGTGGTATTCTTATGTGATTTGACAAAAAAGAACCTCTCTTTATGCTGCCTGATAATCATGTGATATTTTTTGTTATTCCAACAGATTTGTGTAAGATGTAGTTTTGAAATTAAAGAAATGGCAGCAGCCACAATCCAAAAAGATATTTAGAAGAAAGCTTTTAAGTTATAAAAATAGGATGTTAAGTTATTTATTTAAGAAAAATTAATTTTTATTAAGGTAAAAACCTTATGTGAATTCTTAACAAAGTATTTAATTGAATTAAGTATGATTAGAGTATCAATGAATATTTTATCTCTATATTAAATTTTCTTTCTGTTAACTCTCTCTGACAGTCTTGCAAAAGGGCAAATTTGTAATATTGTTTTCCTTGCAGATTGATTTAAATACTAATAAAACATCTTTCAACATTATACAAAAATACTTGATTAAAAATATGAATGTGAAGCCTGAGAGTATTAATCATTGTACAATGCATTAAAAATCCATTTAACCCTAAGATTTATATTATTTTAAATATTACTCATATTGCAGGGAAACCTGGAGCTTAGTGGACGTATTAACAGAGGCTTGTCATTGATAGGGTTAATACACTTATACAGACTGTTCCATAAGGTACTCTGTAAACTATTGAAAATTCAATAAAGAATGTGGATAAATAAAGTAATGCAGGTAATATATGTAAATATAATAGCAAAATATAATTCATATATATATATATATATGAAATAGATGACATTCTTATCAGACAGCTCAAGTTTTGATTAGATTAATTTTAAAAATAGTAAAAAAATTAAAAAATAGATATTGCTGCATTATCAAAAATTCTGAAAATCCATACATTAACTTAAAATTTTCAATATTTTTGTTTTTTGATTTAGTAGTTGCGTATAAAGAGGGCAACAACATAGAATATAAAAATGTCATTGATGTACTGAGTGACAACTCAAAATGCATCTGCCAAGCTCATCTTAATTTTGAGTCTAAGTAAATTCCTAGATATTTAGGGGAAAGTTGGATAAAGCCGGGAAACAGCCTTTATAGATTTATTTTTGACGGTATCTTGCGAAAACTTCTAGAATTACTTCTAGACGAGCGGCATGCCAACTCCCAGTAAACAGAAGTCGTGTAAACGAACTCATTTCGCAGTAGTGATTTTTTAAAGATTTCACATGGCAAAGTTGGAAGTTCGACGTTTGCAATATTACGTTACCAATCCTAAATACCTAAAGATTTGCTTTAGATTAGTATAACACATGATAGTCTATTATTTACTTGTTAGTTTAACGTTTTGTATTGGTGTCTACAGGTTATTTGAACAATGCTAGAGTAATATGTAAAATGGTGTGGTCGGACAAAACCGGGAAGTTTTCGGTTGTTCTACTACTTCTCAAGGTCTGGCAGAGATATCAAGACTCACAGACTTTTGCAGACTCACCACACGATATAAAGCCTATTCCGGTATAACCGGATCCTCGGGCAATCAGGAAATCTGACAAGCGACGAGAGAAAAACAACTATACTTATTTCAACCCCCTACAAATTAGAAGTCGAACAAAAAAGAAAATGAAAGGATGGAAAAACAGAACAAGAAGAACTTAATCCTGAAGCGAAAACTTTCCAGAATGACAAAAAAGAAAAGAGGAAAAACCGATGTGAAAAAGAAGAGTCCAAAGAAAAAAATCCCTTGACATCAAACGAGGAAGAAGATGAAAGTGAAGCATGCATCTTTTGCAACGACAATTATATGAACAATCTAAACCGAAGAAGAGTTGGATACAGTCCCTTAACTGCAGAGAGTGGGCATATGAAGCATGCAGCAATGCAAATGAGCAAGATCGAACTTTCATTTGTGATTTTTGTGCCTAACAATTTCAACTCTTAAATTATAACTAAACTCATTGTTATTGTATGTAGATTTGATATAGATTCACATTCTATAAGTATAAAATGTCAATTTTCCTTCAATACATAGTATTGTTGCAAATTTACAATGCACTTTTAATTATTTCTTTCGGTTTTCGGTTTTGTCCGACCAAGTCGGATAAAACCGGGACATTGCACACTTCTAGAAAAAGTGTTGTTATGATCTCAATTGCTATTGTTCGAGACTGAATGAATACATTTTTATTCGCAAGGAATCAATTTATTGTTTTAATATAAATTTTGACTGATTTGTTCACATAGTGCGCAATAATAAAAAGAAAAGCATTAGGGTCCGGCTTTATCCAACTTTCCCCTATATTCAGTGAACCAGAGGATATCATCACTGTTAAGAGAAATGCATAAGTTTGGGAAATCGATTTTGACATTAATTAAAAATGAAAAAAAAAGTGCTCAATATTACAAAAAAGATTTGTGAAATATGTACCTGTTTGGGAAGACAGAAGTGAAACATATATCTTACCTCTCTCTATGTCACATTTCTTTCCCAGGTAGTATATGGCTTATCATATTACCCATGCTACTTTATAGATTTAACCCCTTGAGCTCTGATGGTAGAAATTTCTACCACATAATTTTAATTCCGAAATGTCACAATGGCACCAGAAAATTCGACCAAATTTATTTGAAAAAGGTTTACTGCATTTTTTTCGTGTTTATCCGTAACCGGTTTTTTTCTTTGCAAAATAGTGGCGCCAATGTGACATTTGGAATTTTGAAGAAATTTACACCCCAGAGCTCAAAGGGTTAATCTAATTAGTGACTTATAAACACAGAATCTTTAGAATTTTTGTAACAATTGGGTGGGGGAGGCAGGGCCCGACTTAGATAGTGGGGGGCCCTGGCGCAAACATATTAGGGGGCCCCCTTCTATCTTAATTTTTTTTGTAAATCATACTGAAGTACTGAAATGACTAAAATTCATACCTATTGTATGTGTACATAAATTTCGTACCAAGTAATATTCACATCTATATACATAATAGCAGAAGAAAGATAACTTTAAGAAACTATAGAATTCATTTTTTTCCGGTTACAGGAATATAAGGATAAATGTGAGGCCTTAAGGGGGCATGGAGTATGGAAACATAGTGGGCTAGGAGAAGAAAGCTCCTTAAAACTTAGAAAAATACTTTTGGTCACTTTTTTTTATTTTTTATCATTTGACACTGATTTAACAAAAAACTTATACTGTCCTTAGGGGCGCCCTCAAGCGGGGGGCCCGAGGCAATTGCCCCGCATGCCCCTGCTTTAGTCAGGGCTTGGGGGGGGGGAGGAGAATTTGAAAAAAAGTTTGTGGACAGTCTCATTTGTCTTAAAAAAGAAATTGTTTGGTGGTCTATATTTGCGTGATTTCTATTAAATGAAAATATGAATATGTTTGTTGCCAGCTAAATATGGGCAAAATTTAAAAAGTATTGTGAATATTTATATATACAGCAGCGGTTCATCAGGGAGTGCTGCATCAGATTTTTCTTACCACTAAAATTTAACAGAATCTTTTCTATTATTTATTCGACAAATTTTGTTGATTAAAGAAAACTGAAATTACGATACAATTTTAGTGGTGTGAATAAATTGATGCAGCACTGCCTGACGAGCCGCTGCTGTATATATATATTTAAAGCAAATTTAGCAGGAATTCCAAAATTTTAAAATTTGCATTTTTTCTGGCTAGTTTCATAAAATGTTTTTGCGGAATGTGTATTTCATAAAAATATTTGTAACTAAAAAACATACCACTGTCTTTTCTGTTTAATATATTCTAAACTAGGTTCGCTTCAAAAAGGCTAATTACAAAATGCATCATAACTATAATAGAAAAAATTTCTCTGGCTTTCGTTTAATATATTCAATATTAATTTAGTTTTTGAGAGGTTATTGTGCAAAATGCATGAGTTGTAAAAAGAATTATGTCATCATAACTACTGCCATTTTCGTCAATCCTTTAGAAAACAAAAATGGCTAGAAATAGACAGACAGTTATGTTTAGCTAAGAGAAGTTCAAGATGCAGCAGACTTGGTGAGCACATCAGTGATCTGTTAAGCTCAGCTTAATTTTGAGTCTAGGTAAATCCCTAGATATTTATATTCATATATCAGACTCAGTGAACCAGGGTATCACTCACTGTTAAGAGAAAGATTAGTATCTGGGGAAATAGTTAGTTTTTGAAAAGCATAATGGCAGCACTTTCTGCTGCATTAACCTTGATGTGCCATTTTCTAAGCCAAGTGTAAAGAGCTTGAAGGTAGGACTCGAGTTGTTCTATCACTAATTGTGGCTGTTTGTGACTGTAAATGATAATCGTGTCATCCACATAAAATGCTAAGAAGAAGTAAGGAATCTTAGGACTATCATTTATGCATAAGTTGAAGAGCCAGGTTGAGATAAGGCTGCCCTAAGGTGCACCCGCCTCGATATTGCGAGAGGAAGAAGTTGAACTGTTGACTTTTAACTGAAAATGTTCTATTATTAGGTAGTTTCAAATAATGAGAATTAGTTGAGGTAGAGCATTTAATAAGATTAGTTCACAGATGAGAGCTTTATGCTAGACTCTGTTAAATGCCTTGGCAATGTGTTTGAATTGAACTCCAGTTTTTTTCTCTTCTAAAAAAGCCATCATGAATAAGTTCAGTAATATGCCAAAGCTAGTGTTGAGTTGAGAGTTTGAGTCAGAACCCAAACTATTCAGGAATAATAATCGAATTGGCGGTTACAAACTCCTTCAGATGACCAATGAGAATGTCTTTCGACAAATAAGCGAGAAAAGAATAGGCATGAAGCTGGAAGGAGCAAGAACATGCCCAAACTTTTCCCGGTTTCGGGATAGGTAAAATTAACGCCTTATTCCAGAAATCGGGAAACATACGGAAGCTAACCATGATATTGATGATGAAAGTTAAGAAAAATACGAAATTTAATGGAAGATGCATTATCATATTAGTAGAGATGCAATCGAAACCGGGAGCTTTTTTTTTTTTTTTTTTTTTTAAGATTCCCAATGTAAGTCACAGCCTATGAAGGGGTTGCAGAGTTAACCTTCCGTCTACCAGACGGGTCCATTGGACCCGACAGCAATATTTCTGGTGTCAATGGTAAAATGAGAAATTGTCGATTGACACCGGAATTTATAAAGGACTTCTCTAGATATTACGAATTCCTTAATTTAAGCTTTCATTGTAAAAGCAAAATTATATTAAAATATTACTGGTGCCGTTTGCAAGTTTGGAATTAAAATTAGGTGTTGCCGTAGATAAATGGGTGTTTTGTCTGGTAGACGGAAGGTTAAACTGCAATACAAATCGGAGAGTTCGAGGAGAACTAAGTAAGTAATAATTAACTATAATTCATGAAATATTTTTAAAATTACAAAGAATGTTCGATTTCTTTTGCCTTTTAATGCAATAAAAAAAATCAAGAGTAATAAAAATTATTCATTCATCATTTTTCACTTACTTTTGAAAATGCAATATTTGAGAGTATGGTTCACGAGCTGATCTGAAAAATGCTAAATGTCATTAAGTGCAAGTTTTGGTGAGCGTAAAAATTCAAGGCAACAACATTTTCTATGAAATAAAACTAGAACCAAGTTTCTAAGATTAATAGTAATAATAAAGACAACCATAGAGAATATCAAAACCAACGCGACTGCCGGACTTGGGAATATACCGAAACAGGACTTTCATCGTTGTTTCAAGCAATGGGAGGAGAGAAAGAGCAAGTGTGTGTGTTCTGGCGGAACCTAATTTGAAGGTGATTAAGTAAATGTGTAGCTATATCATGGTAATAAAGAGTTACAACGAAATTCCGATAACTTGTTGACTGCTCTTCCTATATGGAGCATTCATAGCAATCATATTTAGCAGAAAGACAAATAAAGGGCTTGAAATATACTGGAGCAAACCGGAAAGATATTCCGGTTAGTGAAATTGGGACAAATATTGATCCGGTTCGTGCAATTATTAAAACATATTACTACCATATTTTTATATGTATGGTGTCCACTCTCAAAGATGTCCAATGGCTAAATCTTAAACCGTTATTCATAGACATATGAAGACAGATGAGTTTGACCATGCTTCGACGAGACGTATTCAAGGTGCTTACAGTATTAGAACTTATTTCATCTATATATATGAGCTTTGAAAGAAATTGTACAAATATTAAGATAGAGTTGGCTTTTATTAAGTTTCAGATTGATTAAGGGAGACTCGTACCCCATTTTCGGCCAAAAATCATCAAAAGTTCAAAAAATTTTTTTTTCTCAGAAAACGATAAAATACATATTTGCGAATGTCCATGCAAAATTTCAGAACCAGGGGACACTTGGAACAGGTAGAAAATGAGCTTTTTAAATTGTACTCACTATAGAGTTTAAAGGACTAGCGGCCATTTAAAACGTGTTTTCCTGAAAATGACTTTTTTCATATTTTGCCTAAGTTCAAAGTACTAAGGCTCAGTGGTAAAATGATTTAGAAACAAAGTGTTTATGTTTTTAGAATCTTAAAAAAAATTACAACAAAAGTAAGAAGAGATATTTTTTTATAACTATTTCTGAAAATTTTACATAAATTGGTAAACATGAAAATTATAACGAATTTAAGGAAATTTACCATGCGTATTTTTATTTTTATTTTTTTTTAGCCGATTAAAATAGAAAATTAAAAATATCTCTCCTTAGTTCTTTTCTATATACTATAACACTACTATTTAAGAAATTTTAGTAATACCAAAATATTGAAAATCCAATGAGGAGTAGTAATTTTAAAAAGTGTATTTTTCGACAAAAAAAATCATAAAAATCCCCATAAAAAATATACTTTTTAATAAAAAGTGAATTTTTTTGCTAATTATTCCTTACAAGAAGATTCTTAAATAGTACACAAAAATTCACTACTTTAAAATCAATAATAAAAGTTTTGGGTTTTTTCTTACGGGTCTACCTTAAAATAATTACATTTTAATATATGTTTTGTTTTGTAAGGATTTGAGGTTGCTTTCTTTCATTATCTTTTTTTTTTTTTTTTAGTAAAAAATATTTTTTTTAGTAAAAAACATCTTTTTTTTTTTTTTTTTTTTTTTTTAAGTAATTTTTTTTTTGTTTTTTTTTTTTAAGTAAAAAATATCTTATTTTTATAAGCTTTTTAACTTGAAACAATCGTATGTATGTCCTTTCGGTTCAATATTTGTATTTGAACTAATTCGCTTCAAAATATCCGATCAAATTTCAATTTGATATACTGACGTAAATCCGATGACAATGTAATATTATTTATTATTTTCGATGCTCACCATTTATATTTATTTTATAGGATAATACAAAAATATTCAGATATATTATCACCAACAAGTTTAAGAATAGGTTTTAGATTAGCTTGCGATGGTTGTGCTTTTAACTTTAAAAATTGTTTTTTATGTATATTTTTAGAATTGAATCCGAAAATTACCTTTATTTTTAACCATTACATCAGAAATTTTTTCAAATCATAAATTTCAAATAAGTTAAAAAATAGCAAAATTCTGATGCTACAAAATAGAGGAGATGGTTGTGTTTTTTACTTTCTTCTACCTTCAATAGAAGAAAGTATTGTAATCGACATTTTTTTCGATTTCCGGTTTTCGACGGATTTACACGTTTTAGGGCTCAGAGATTCCAAAAAACATGTTTTCACAAAATGTCTGTCTGTCTGTGTGTCCATATGTCGCCATTCTACCATAAAAAAATGTTTGAAGATATGCATAGAATTGAACCAAAAAATTTTTTTAATGTTTTTGACTGTGGCAAGCAGGTCCTTCTTCATTTTTGAAATATTCCGCTGGTAGGAGGCGCTGCAATAGCGATTTTTGTGTCATTTTCAATGTTGTACCGACTAAAAGTGTATGAAATTATGCATCGAATTGAACCAATTTTTTTCTGTAAGTGTATGGCTATGGCTAGTTCGTCCTCCGTGAATTTGAAAAAAATCCGCATAAAATTTTTTTAATGTTTTTGACTGTGGCAAGCAGGTCCTTCTTCATTTTTGAAATATTCCGCTGGTAGGAGGCGCTGCAATAGCGATTTTTGTGTCATTTTCAATGTTGTACCGACTAAAAGTGTATGAAATTATGCATCGAATTGAACCAATTTTTTTCTGTAAGTGTATGGCTATGGCTAGTTCGTCCTCCGTGAATTTGAAAAAAATCCGCCTGAAGGGAGCCTATAATAGCGATTTTTGTGTCATTTTCAATATTGTACCACCTAAAAGTGTATGAAGTTATGGATGGAATTGAACCAAAATTTTTGTGAAAGTGCATGGCTGTGGTTTGTTAGTCCTCCCTGAATTTGAAAAAAATCCGCAGGAAGGGGCGCTGAAATAGCTATTTTTGTGCCATTTTCAATATTGTACCACCTAAAAGTGTATGAAATTATGCATAGAATTGAACCAAATTTTTTGTGAACGTGTATGGCTATGGCTAGTTGGTCCTGCCTGAATTAAAAAAAGGAAGGGGGTACTATAATCTCGATGTGTGTGGCATTTTCATTATTTTACCATACAAAAAAATGCGTGAAGTTATGCATAGAACGGAATTAAAATTTTTGTTTATGATTATTTTTGGATAGGGCAAGTAGGTCCTCCCCCTCTGAATTTGAAAAAAATCTGCCTATCATTCTATTGTTCACCGGCTCGTGCAGAGACGGAAACTCGTTTTTACTTCGATTAATTGACTGAAGCAGAAATTTAAGATGAAAATCAAAATTGGTATAATAATGAATTAAAATTATTAAAGCATTAACATGTGTAACTATTTTTTGAAATATAAAATGTTCGTATGAGATAGAAGAAAGTTTTGGGATTAGCACATCCAGCTGGTTTTAACTTTGATAAATGATTTTTATGTTCTTTTTTAGCACTGAACACAAAATTATCTTCATTTTTAACCACCACGTTAGACTTATTCGCAAATCCTAAATTTCAATGCTTAAAAATAGTGAAAATTTGATAGTGTAAAATAGGTGTAAAACTGATTTTATTCAATTTAATTTTATTTATTTAATTAATTTATCGATTTTTTTTTGTTTTGTTTTATACTGAAAATTTTACAGCTAAACAGTTCAGGGATTCGACGAGGTGGTGTGTGTATGTGGGAAGGCAGGGGAGAGTAATTTTAACATATAACAACTAAGATTTGAAATTTACGATTTGTGAAAAGTCCAGGCGTGATAGTTAAAAAAGAAAATCTTTTTAGGATTCAGCGCTGTAAAATACAAAAGATTCAATCATCAAAAGCTAAAAAACATGGCAGAATCCAAATTTTGCAGGCTAGTGTAGCGAAAAAAAAAAAATAGCATAAAATTAGCTAATAACATTTTTAAATAAATAATTTTGTAGAGAGTTAATTATTTTGATTTTTACCATTTTATTTAAAAAAAAAATATGTTATTTTTACCTCTTAAAAGCTGTATATGTGCATTAAAATTTCAGAATGATTTTAGATATCAAATTCATATTGCAATGTTAAGGGTGTTCTTAAATCAAAAAGGGCAACTTTGTGACACATGCTTTAATTTATTTTTGCTCGGAAATGCATGAAAATAGCAGGTGTTACTATTCAGAAACTGTCTAACTTCACTCAATTTCCCGTTTTTTTTAAAACTCAATAGATTTTTCATAACAAGCCTTCAAACTTGACATTTTTGAGCACATTTCCCGACGAAAGCAGAAAGCCCGATCGAGAAGCAGGAGAAAAACGGGTGATCGCCTTATCGAAATAGCTTAGAACTGGATGAGTAATTTAATTATCATAAAATGGAAAAATAAGTTCTATTCGAAATCGCTTCCGTAGTCAGACATTCCAATTTTTTAATTTTCTGTTAAAAAATGAATTTGTAAATGTGTCTAATGTGTAAATGTTACTCTCAACCTTTTTCTTTTTTTAATGTATTTAACGATTATTTATATTTCTACTAAATTTGTGTATGACCCCTATTTCTCAGCAAAAAATATGTTCTAACATTAAAAAGTTATAACTCGGTCAGTTTTAAAAGTTGAATAATGGGAAATTTTTTGTCTTATTTGTCAATAGTAAAATTTTACTAAATATAACTTATAAGAATGAGGGACTACATAAAAATTTAATTTTTGTAATTTTTAAAGAGATGTATTTATTGACCCAAATCGCTTTTAAAATACTTCTTTACCCCATTTAAAACATTTTTGTAACTGGAACTATATGACTAATTGTTTAAGAATTAGAAATTAAACATCGTTGAAAGTGGACACTCCGTCTATAGATTATTGTGCTTTTAGTAACTTTTTTTTAAATTATTATTTAGAATCTTGAATGCATTTTTAAAAATCTTTTTGCATGATTACATATATATTTGTCTATAATAGTGGTGCACAAACCATGGGTCGCTAAAAAATTTTGTCGCTCCCAAAATTGAAATAAATGTATTTGACAATAGAAAATATAAGGCTTTTCTTCAACAAGTGTTAGGTACTGGTAACATAATGAAATAAGAAAAAATATTATTTATAAAGATAAAGCAGTATTTTTTTAAAGGATTTTTTTTTTCAAATTAGTATATATACCTATGCCCCGACAACCAGCAGGAGAAGAGAAATGGTAATAAAAGAAATTGTTAGTTTGAGATGTCCTCTACCTTCTCTTTAGTGAGATTCTTATGCTACCTGCTCCGTGTTATTTGTTGCAATGGCCAACTTTGCTACAGATTTTTAGGTAGCTTTCATTACAAAAAATAAAAAGCTACCTATTGCAGCCGTCCGGAGAAAAGCACTTCCAGAAAATTTTGGTATATTTTCACCGATCATGACCCCCAGACCCCAAAACCACCCTCCGTTCAAATGTTGACACACACACACTAGAGGTCTGCACGGGCCGGCGGAATCGTTTCAAATTTTCTAACGGGCCGGGCCGGCAGATTTAGAATAGTTTTTTTATCGGGCCGGGCCCGGCAAAAAAATTGAACGGGCCAGACGGGCGGGGCCGGGCCGATTAAAAAAAATTTTCGTTCTGAAGTTCTGAAGATTTGAGCTGAAACGATAAAATATGAGCTATTTTCAATGGTTTTAACGAGAATAAGTGTAAATGTGAGTCACGAGCCACACTAGTTTGACAGCATCAATATAAAAATATATAGTGTAGAGATCAGCATCGGAGAATTACATTGTGTGCAACTCGTTTTAATATTTTTTTAGCTGACTCATGACAGTCCGAGATGAAGCTTGCATTATTTTTCTACATATAGACTGGTCGGACCGGAACTAGACTTAATTGTTCTCAAGATCTGTAGGGCAGAAAACATGATTTGTAAAATTACTAACAGCGATAAAGAACTTATATTTGCTTTATCTTCGGATATATACTTCTTGATGGTTTTTAAATTAATTTCTCAATAAAGCGAAAGTTTGACACATTTTCTGATTAATTTTAAATTGTAAAAGTATAAAAGTGATAAGCTTAACTATTGAAGGGATTTGGAATCGAATAGCGTTTTTTATTTTTGGTAAATAAAATATTTGTATGACCTTGTTGAGATGTAATAGTTTCTCAAATGATTACATGTTTTTCTCCCTTATCATGCTACCCCTTCTGGAAATTCTATTCAAATCGCTAATTATGACAGTATTTTATTTGCTTGTAGTATTCTTAAATTGCTTGTATCAAAAAATGGATAACGCCACTCGATTATATAGTTTTTGAATAAAGATACCTGCTAATCTTATGCATTTCTGAGAAAAAAGGGAATTTAGAAAGGTACCAGAAAGGAGCTTCTTTGAATTTAAGAATGAATTTGGATTTAAAACCTTTAATAAAATGATATAGAAATATTTTTATAAATCTTCTTTTATCAAACATCTTCAAAAGGAACGATGTTTTTAGCTTTCTTTATTTTTGATTTTATTCTAATCCATATTAAATTTTTTTGAATCTTTATTCGAATGTTGAAAGATTAAGAATCTAAGTAATCATTAATATTGTTAATGTGTATTTCCTGTAAAATATACTGTAAAATCATTCCATAGATATGTATGCAGTATTCTTTAAAGAAATCTTAATTATATGATAAAAATCTGATTTTTTTTAGAAATCGTAGAAATTGTAACGAGCCAAAACGGGCCGGGCCTGTTTTCACTGATTTCTGTACGGGCCTGGCCGGGCCTAAAATATAAAAATTAAAAGGGTCGGGGCGGGGGCGGGCCGGGCCGATTTTTTGAGCTTTGCAACGGGCCGGGCCGAAATAAATTTCCTACGGGCCGGGGCCGGGCCTGGAAATTCCGGCCCATGCAGACCTTTAACACACACACACACACACACACACACATATATATATATATGATTTTTGTCATGCTATAACTAATGTATTTATGAACCGATTTGAATGAAACTTGCTATGTACATAGTACATACAAATATCTCGACGGAGTTCGTTAAGCAGCTCCATCCGCC
This sequence comes from Maratus speculifer, assembly GCA_964019185.1. Classification (NCBI taxonomy): domain Eukaryota; kingdom Metazoa; phylum Arthropoda; class Arachnida; order Araneae; family Salticidae; genus Maratus; species Maratus speculifer. The sequence continues at coordinate 231,351,288 of OZ025299.1, read as the reverse complement.
ATCTTCTTTCAAAATGGCGGCCATTTAATTTTTTTTAAATTTAAAATTAGGTACAAAAAAGTGAGAAATTGAAAAAGATTTTTCTTTTACGTATTTGACCTTGATACAAAGATTCCAGAGCATTTTTTGTTTCATTTGTATCTTAAAAAATGGTTGAGTTATAGCACTTTAAATTTCTAGTGTTGCTCACATTTTGAAATGATCTCGTTTTCGTCACGTAATAACACGCGTATTTATATACCGATTTGGATGAAACTTGGTTCGTAGATAGTACATACCGATGCCTGGACCGAGTTTATTGGCCTGTTCCAACCACCGTCTTGTTTGAAAATGGCGGACTATTGAATTTTTTTATTTAAATTTTAAAATTAGGTGCAAAAAAGTAAGAAATTGAAAAAGATTTGTCTTTTGTGTTTTGACCTTGATACAAAGATTTCAGAATATTTTTTGTTTCATCTATATCATGAAAAATGGCTGAGTTTTAGCACTTTCAATTTCCAGTGTGACTAACATTTTAAAATGGTCTGAAATTTGTCACACGATAATGCGCATATTTATAAACTGATTTCGATATAACTCCGTATGTACATGGTACATACCAATGTCTCGACCGAGTTCACGGGCCAACTTTATCCGCCATCTTGTTTCAAAACGGCGGCCATTTAAGTTTGTCAAAAATTTTTAAATATATAAAGATGTACAAAAAAAAAAAAAAAAAAAAAAAAAAAAAAAAAAAAAAAAAAGAAAAAAAATTTAAAAATTGAAAAAAGGTTCTTTCTAAACTATTTATCTTAATAATGAATTCTGGAGTATTTTTTGCTCTGTCTTTACCTTGAAAAACGCCTGGGATATAGCAGTTTGAATTTATAATGTGGGAGACTTAAAAAAAAAAAAATCAACTTGTCCGCGACAGCACTCGTATATGTTAATCGAATTTCGATGTGAGTGTGGAATTAAGATTTCGACCAAGCTCATTGGTTTGTTTTATCCATCTTGTTGCTTTAAAATGGATATCGTGGAATTTGGCGACCCTATTAATCGCTTAAAATAAAACCAGGTTGAATAAAAGATGACTAATTTCTAAAAATTCCTATTAATATTCAGTATTGACAAAAACTAGTATTCAATCTTATATAATCGTGTTCCACTAATTTGAGATTCGTATATTTGAATAATATAACTTAATTTAAAATAAATAAATAAGTATATGAAGGCTACCTCTTCCTCCCGGCACTGCCGGAAGAAATTTTTAATATACGTGTTGCCAAAAAAAAAATGTCGTTATTGTTTGGAAATGTATACAGGGTGTCCCCTCTCAACGGTGGCCAATGCCTAATTTATAAACCGTTAGTCATAGACATATAGTTCCAATTACGAAAATGCTTTAAAAAAGGTAAAGAATTGTTTTTCAAGCGATTTAGCCCAAAATAAAATTTTATTAAAGAATTACAAAAATTAACTTTTTATACGGTCCCTCGGTCCTATAAGTGATATTTAGTAAATTTTTCCCACTACTCTAACAAGTACGAGAAAAAAGGTCCCATTCACATAACATTAAAATAAAGGTCCCATTCATCTAACATTAAAATTGACCGATTTATGAAACTTTAAATTTCATGACTTAAACCACTTTTCTGTAGCTAAATACGGATGGATTGGACTGATCTTTAAGGGAACGTTCACTAAGTGCTTAAAGTATTATAAAGGGCGTCTATTTTCAACGCTGTCTAATAGCTAATTCCGAAACCATTTGCCACAGACATATAGTTCCAATTTCTAAAAGGTTTTAAATGAGATAAAGAAATATTTTAAAAGCAATGTAACTGAAGGTGCTACCACCGTATAAGTTTTACGGTAATGTTAATTTTTATTATTTAACTTCTAGATTGGTTAAGATAGTTGAAGACGTGAGTTTTAAAATTCTCTTTATCGTGAAAATCAAATTTTGGGAAATCGCAATTTTATTTTAAAAGGTGTGGTATTTTGATAAGCCTTTATTTTGCTTAAAACGTTCTTACTTATTTTTCCATTGCTCAAAATTTCTATACAAATTTTAACTCACTTCCAAATATCCGATCGAGGTTCAATTTGCACACTTATTTATATCCAATGACAGTATAACATTAATACAATTTTAAGTGCGTACCATTTATTTATTTTATAGGATTACATCAAATTCTGTTAGGTCAAGTAATCTAATAGAATGGTAAATATATGTCATTTTGTAACGATTTGTGACTGTTGCTTTTCATAAATTAAATTAACAAACTTTCTGTTATTTTTTTACTTATAATTTTAGTACAAATTTTGCTTTAAAATGTAATCATCAACATTAATTTAAAAATAATATTGTAAATATTATTTTACTCTCAATGTTTAATGTGAAATTTTATATCTTGCGTTTATTTTTATTTCCAGTAAATTTGTGACTGACCCCTAATTTGCAGCAAAAAAGATACTTCAACTTTAAATAGCTATTACTCAGTCAGTTTTAATCGCAGAGGAATGGGACTTTTTTTGTATTATTTGTTACAGTAGTGGGAAAAATTTACTAAATATCACTTATAGGACCGTATAAAAAGTTAATTTTCGTAATTTTTTAATAAAATTTTATTTTGAGCTAAATCGTTTGAAAAACAATTCTTTACCTTTGTTAAAGCATTTTTGCAATTGGAACTATATGTCTATGACTAACGGTTTAGAAATTAGCCATTGGCCACCGTTGAGAGGGGACACCCTGTATAATAATTTAAAAAAATGGTAATTAATATTTTGTTTCGTTTTGTATGACCTTCATATACGAGAACTATATTTTTAAATTAGTTACTTTTAAAACAAAATATCAATCTATGATTGGATCTAAAAGATGACTTACGACTTGTGATCTTCAATACAGGTCCGAACATATAATCAATCATGAACTTTTTTGCAAAAGTTGACCTTACATTGAATTCGTATAATATAAAGACCTTTTAAAATATTTTTCATAAAATAAAATAATTATACCTATTATTATACCATAATTATGTGCAAATAAAACCTAAGCTTCATAAAAATAATGCGTTTTATTCTGATAACTATTAAAGCAGAAACGTAAGCACAAATCCGAAGAAGATTTTCAATTTAATTACGTTGACAACTAAAATGACGTTCACTGTCTATCCAGATGTCATTACAAAATTATACACAAAATGTTTGGTCGGAATTGAAAATCGTTTGCACACTACTGATCTATACTTTCAAAAATATCTTTATTCAACAATAATTTTAAAATAGCGTTCCGTGGATTTATTCATTTTGAGCTCTGGACCGGAATCCATATTATTTATTTTCCCTCCTTACATACAATGTCCTGTGAATTTTCATGGGGGACGAACTAACAAAGCCAATCATTCACAAATTCTTAAGACATTTATTAATGTATAGAAAATAAAACAAGGAAATATTTTTTTTCCTTTTTTTTTTTTTTTGAAAAGCTTTCATTACAGAAACAAAAAAGACATCAAATCAATTTTTTTACAAAACTCCTAAATCATATATTGGTAATTCTTTTCTTTTTTTTTTTTTTTTTTTCCTCCAAAGGAATATAAAAAAGGGAAGAAACAGTTTTTATTCCTTTACTGATATTTGGATTATGATAAATTTAGTACAAGGTTATCAATTCTCAGAATCATTTTAACCCGGGAGAACACGCGCTTATCCAGAGTAGAAATGGTTTTAACTTTGTCACCAATAAAATCAAATTATAACCATCATTTTATTTAGACGGAGACAATCCTTACAAATTTTTCGATAAAAGTTGAAGATTACTTTTAAAAGATAAGTGGTTGCAGTTGCAAAAATCATACGCACTGCGGGTCAAAAAGACCCGGCGCCTGTAGTCCCGGGTTAACACTAGAACCGCCGTCTATTTTATGCAAATTTTATAAAAAACTGTTTGACACCAGAATTTTTATTTAAAAATATTTAACTTATTTAATTAGCCTGTTTTCGTGTTTTACATATCTAACAAATCTTATCAAGAAATTTCTGATTCGAATCCGCTATTTTAGAATTTGGCAGGGGTTAAAATGACCCCTAATGGCGGTTTTAGTGTTAATGGGGCAATACAATTTGTCGAATCGCATGGAAATCAAGCAACACTTTAGCAGACGAAGGGCTATGGTGATTCAAGAAGTTAGTCAGCTTGAGATGTCCTCTACTTTCTCTATAGTGAGAACTGAGAACCATGCGCTAACTGGTCTGTATTATTTGTTGCGATGGTCATCTTTGCTACAGATTTTCCAATCTACGTGCTACCAAAAAAATTTCGTTATTGATTGAAAATGCAATTACTATCCAGTTTCATTTTGTATTGACCTACTTATCCGAGACGTATCTTTTATAATTAGTTGCCATTAAAACAAAATATCAATCTCGATTCGATCCAAAAGATGATTTACGGCTTGTGATCTCCAATACAGGTCCGAATACAGAATCATTGATCTACTTTTTTTCCTCCGAGAACTACGGAAGCGAGTTTAATGCTTTTTTTTAAGAGTTTGGAAGTAGCTATAAAATCGCTTAACAAGAAATGAAATTTTCAAATATAATCTTTACACAAATTTCACAAAAAAAACTTATAAATATTTTATTACCGTAATTATTGCATTTTTATTTTTGACAATCAAATAGTTGTTTAGCTGCTGACAAAATTATTAAAAAAATATTTAAATCCCTTCAGTAGTTCTCGAGAAAAAGGTGCATCAATGTCAGCTGTCCTATGTGATTTTTTTAAATCGGGTAGTCGTGTTTTTTTTTTAATTCCTTGTGAACGAAGAGTTTATATACGCTTAGCTACTGCCAAACTATTTAAAACAATATTGAAATCACTTCACTTCGAGAAAAAGGCAAACTAATGTCAGCAGTTTTACATGGGATTTCACAGCTGTTGTCACCGTTTAACATGCATTTAGACCATGTAACATTTTTAGCTTGCTCGTGTACTTGTTTCTATAAAGAATGTTTTACATAAGCTATAAATAAAATAAAATAAAAATAAATATGATGTTGTGTTTCGCCATCATGGCATATACTACACTGTAAAAAATGTCAGATGTTTCTTATTATATAAAAATGTACTGTAATCAAAAACGAAAATGTGCAGTAACCTCTTCTAACTCACCTAAGTTTTCGAAAACTGTTCCCTTACCTTTGAAAATTCCAGAAAACTATTTGTTTCCGAAATTTAAAGAAGAATTTATAAAAATTAATTTTTATTAGCTGCCCGTCCTTTTCGGAAACGTTTCTAAGTAGCTTTTACATTACAATAATCACTTTTCTCAAATCAAAATATCACTTTTCCGGATGCTACCAATTCATACGAAAATATTTTGATATTCACAGAACATGTTTAATAGACAAACATACAATATTAACAGTATTAACATTACATGAAAATTAACATTATTTTGCTACAATTGCATGCACAAAATCAGTTTTGCAGCTGAAAATGTTTACTTGAGAATTGATAGAATCCGAAAAAGTGATATTTTGATTTAAGAAAAGTGATTATTGTACTGTAAAAGCTACTTAGAAACGTTTTCGAAAAGGACGGGCAGCTAATAAAAATTACTTTTTATAAATTCTTCTTTAAATTTCGAAAACAAATAGTTTTCTGGAATTTTTAAAGGTAAAGGAACGGTTTTCGAAACCTTAGGTGAGTTAGAAGAGGTCACTGTTACATTTTCGTTTTTGATTACAGTACATTTTTATATATTCAGAAACATTTGACATTTTTTACAGTGTATGGCACGTTACTAAAAATGCCATGTGATGTGATCCACTTGTAGATCACATACATGAGAGTTGTTCTAAAGTTCTTCTTAAATCCAAACTAGCTATTTTCTGACCGATTCCGGAATCTATTTTTGTTCATAAACGCGTGAGATTAGTTTTGATAAACGCAGAACATTGTACACAAATGTCGTCAAAGTTGTAATTTTGAAACGAATTTCTTGACTTAACTGTCCAATAACAGTCTACATGACGCCTTTAAGATTTAAAATTAACCAAATTTAATTAATTTATCGAAAAATGATAAAAAAAGAAACGCGATTCCAAATCATTCCAGTAATTGCAATGCAAATGTCATGTTTTTAAGTTTAAAATTAAGCCCATAAATGTGTTTGTTTAAAAAATAAAACTATTTTTAGAACACCTTTAACATTTCAACTGTCCCGTAGCGTCAAGAAATGCTGCATCATTGTACGACCAGCATTATTATATAGTAAATTTGGTCTTATTTAATATTTATTTGGACAATATACGATTAACCCCTTCACGATGGGAGCCTTTTACGAAATTTTTAATGTTTTGTCACCGGTTTTAAAAACAGAAAGTTGTGCCTTATTAAATCGAGAAAATGCTCTGATTAAATACGGAAATTTTACAGTAACATTTTACTGGCGGAGATAAACAAGAATTCTTAAGCCTTTTTGCGGCACGTATACGCGTCGCTCGTCCCTAGGGATTTAAATAAAAAGGACTAATTTAGTAAATAATAATGCTGGTAGTAAAATAAGGCAGCATTATTCTGGCGTTACGCTGCTGCGTTTCGGGACTTTTTTTTAGAAATTTATCTTTGCCGAAATGAATGTGACATTGCAATAAAATTGCTTTCAGAGTCTGCTTAAAGCAGTTAATAATGTAGTATTTCTTTTTTGAAAATAATGGTAAATTTGCTTTGAAGGTAAACGATTTCTTTTATTAAAAGTTTCATCGTTTTAACATCTAGAAAGTATAAATAAAAAAAAAAAAACATGTAAAAATTGAAGATAAACTTTATTTTAAATACCAGTTGTTATAGTGTATTTACATTAAAGAACAATATTATTTATTTTTTTAAACGTACAGAAATTTTAAATTGTGGCAAAAGCAAGCGCAAATTCATTGAACAGATTAAAAAAATAACAGTCATTATAAATACCAGATGTTACGGTGTATTTACATTAAAGATAAAAGATGATTCTGTCTTTTAAAGCTAGTAGGATATTGAGATCTTGGCTGAAATAATCTGAAAGCTGAAATTTTGGTTTGAAAGTGCTTGAGTTTTAAATGAGTATATGAGGCTAGTATGCATGTTGTTCTTTTCAAATGCAGATTCTCTTAAATTAAGGTTTGGTTTGCATTTATATTTTATTCTTCTTAATGAAAAGTTGTTTCTTGTGCAAGGCATTTTTGTCGCTTGGTGATCTCTCTCAAATGAAGCACTTGTTCTAAACGCTGTATTTTAGTTGCACATCTATTTCCACATTGATCTGGTAATCTTTTGGCTTTTCGAAGAAATTTTTCCATGAATTCTGTAAAGAAAAATAACAAAATTAAATTACATGCCTACTAATTATTTCCGACAGTTTCATAGCTGCCAGCCATCCGTTTTTCTTCCACGTTAACTAATCACATTGGTGTTCGAAATTTATTTAATAAATGACATCAAACTGATATCAAATGACTAACACATCGAAACAAGAAATATTTTAGGTAAATATTTTTTGTGGTCTAAAGTGCGCTTATTTTTTTAAAAAATCCCGGAAAATTGACACCTATGAACTAGTCAACCCTTTCGAGGCGGCATATTTTACACAAATTTTATTTGGTTGGCACTGATTTATTCAAACAGTTCCCTTTACTCGCGAGATACCAAAAATCACCCTAATTAAAAAAGACAAGTATTATATTTATATATTAATGGTGCCAAAAACAAATTCCACATCCACCTTTTGACTATGCATGTATGCATCACTCAGATCGAAGAGGTTTTTTACACAATTTAGTTTATGCTACTGGATGACACTAGTGCCTAGAAAAGAGAAACAATTGGGTTTGTATCAAGTTAGCCATTTTGTTGCAAATGTTTCTTCTCTGGCATAAGAAAGGCATGCTTTTCAATTCATTATTATCTGATTTCTAATATATTTTAAATTTTAATTGGGTTAATTTAATTGTGTAAAAGTATTTTTGACCCAAATATTTGGATTTCTAAATTAATGATAGATGCCAATTAATGGTGTTTCAATTTTGATAGTTCAAAGTAATTGGCACCTATTCCAATTACAAGGGAATCGTATGATTTGAGATTAAATCATTTATTTTGGCAGTACACTAATTTAGTTATAGACTAATTTTGTTTATCAGTTGTTTTTATTTGAAAATATGAAATATTACCAGTAATTGGAATCCATTAAAGCTTTATATGACAATTACTGGGTATTAACATAAATATATTGTATTATTTTAAAGTGTTCACATTTCAGACTAATATGCTGATTTCTTTCTTTCAAAAACCTGAAATATGGCATCTTCATCTACAGTAAATTCATTTAAAGCGATTAAACCCAATGCAAAATGTAAGGTTTTTTAAAAATATAAACATGTGCCAATTACTGGATCACAAAGTGTCATACATTGGTGCTCTAAGTGCTAATTGCTGGTGATTACAGCAACTTTTTATAAATTTATTTTTATAAAAGTACTTTTTCAAAAATTTTTGCTTTTAGTGGGCAAAATACATGCACAGATATGCATTCTTTCATTTAAAAATATTTGCAAGTAAATATTTTATTTCTTGACAATGAAAATTGAAGTAAGTTTAAAGACAAATTCTTAATGTGCCAATTACTGGGGATGTTTCCCTATATGTAATGAAGAGATCGAAGAAGGTTTACCATAGCCTGGACTAGACCCACCCTTCAGATTTCATATTTAAAATAATTTTGGAGTTTGCCAATAGGTGTCAACCAAAGTACTGAAATGCTCAAGCAAGTGTGCGCCATCTTAGTTGCAAAACCGGCCATCTCCAAAAAAAAAAAAAAATAAATAAATAAAAATAAATAAATAAATAAATAAATAAATAAATAAAAATAAAAATTTTGAGAAAAAGCTGATTTTTTACCATGCTTAGCCAAAATTAGATTGGAACCAACACTCTTTAGTTTTATAGTCATTAGGACTGTATATTTAAAAACACTAAATAAGGTGGCAAGAGCACATGAAAGGAGGGAGTTATTTAAGTTTTTGTTTTGGATTTGGCCGTCATGGCCCTATTGCTCCATGTAATCATATTCAAAACTAGCAGGATTTCTTAAAAGGATAAAATATTTGATGTTCATTATAGCAGCAATGTGACCCAAAATCGACCAAAATCTGAAAGTATTATGACTCAAATACAAATATGAACTCCCACACTTGCCATAGCGTGGCAGGTAAAATTGGTGATTGTGAAATTATGGTGATGCTCATATGTTTCCTTTTTTGGCGTAGTATTCCTTTTGGCGTTGTAGTCCTTTTTTGGCATTCAAATATTTATTTATCTTCATTTTTGATATACTTTAATTAAGAAATATCACAGAGTACTTAATAAAATAAAGGTCGAAATATCTAAAGAACGATTTATTTTCTGTGAATAAACCCTAGACATACATGTGATCTCTGGATCACACGTGGTTCTTGTTTTTATTAAAACATGCAGCCAAGCAAAATATATATGATCCTAGAATCACATGTAGGCCTGAATAAAACTGAGAAGACAAATAAGAGCGGCTGTTACATAAAATTTCTAAGGACAACAATAGCTCAATGTCCTTCTCACAATTTTATTGTGAATATAACTTGATGCAAATATATCACCTTAATTTATTTAACGACTAAATTTAATGATGATTAGTGGTCTGTAGAAAATACAGAAACTTGTGATTAAAATCTTTAATTACACATATTACCAACTTAATATTTCGTCGCTATGAAAAAAAAAAGACGGAAAGATAGCAGAAAAATCGTCATTTAAATCTTCAGTGCCATGTCCTTACACAGTATCTCATATCATACAATGGAGCATATAACATAACATACTGCTTGCTAGCTTAATTTATTGGATATCTTTTCAGATCGGTTTGCATTATTAACAAGAAACATCGAGATATGATTCCACTTAGAAGCTCTCGATTGGATGAACGGAGCATATGGGAGTAAATGAGCATGCGCATTGGTGACTAGCCAAAAAATAAAAAAAAATGATATTATTAGCAATAGTTTATATAGTTACTTCGATCACATGTTTGCTTAGAAACACAGTAACTTTCATGTGCTCTTTTCTCTTCAATGAATGAGCTGAGTTTTCAGTTTATTTTGTTAAGTGGATTGTTAGATAACTGACAAAGTCTTTCAAAAGTACCTTCATTTACAAAGAAAATTGACATTTCTTAACTGCAGCACCAATACAGTAAGTATTGTGAAAAACAATTTGTTTCATTTTGAGGACATGATTATTTAAAAATTTATGTACAATTATTTGGACTTATAAATTGGTAAAATTAATTCCAGTTCTTTCTTGTTTGTTCAATTTAACTCAATGAATTACTTGTATGTCTCGTTGTTTTCATTTATTGGAGCATGTATCGTAAAAAATTGTAGGATTTCATTAATTAGAAGAATTTAAGGGATCATGTGAATGCTAAGCCATAAATATTCGATAATAAAAAAAAGGAGTGAAAGAGCAATAAGTTCTGAACATAAAAAAAAAATCCCACAAAAAGTCTTGTAATTATACTAAATCAGGATTCGTTCGAGTACCGTTATTTTCCAGGTGAAATACCATTATTTTTTTACATAGAAAATTAAAATCTATTTCAAACACGCAAAATTTAGCCTTACTTAATAAGAGATTTTCGATTAAAAAAAATAGTGGTACCGAAGAATTTCCTGATCATGAAATTCCAACCCCGTAGTTATATCTAAACGTACATGAGATATACTCTAGAAATAATGATCTAAAACACTTTCATCTAATTTATTTCTTTAATATAATTATTTAATATTACTTTAATATAATAAAAAAACACATCCTTTTTTTTTTAATTTGACACAAGATATCTGTTAAACTACTTAACATTTTGGGTGAAATAATCAGGAATTTTAGACTATATTTTTTTACAGTATCATCTACACAAAATTTCATACATACTTTGTTATATGCTGAAAAAAAGTGTTCAATACTTAAATTTTATTTATTTTTTAAATATATTAAAATGTATACAAATTTAGATTCAGAATGTCCTTAAATGTCCGAAGTAAATACGTAAAACACATTTTTTCCCCGGCAAACTTATTATTGCGTGACAGGCATGAATCCATATCACTTTTATCTTATACTATAATGCGAGCAAAAATTGTGTGTGTGTGGGGGGGTAAATTTTATCTGAAAAACGGCTCTAACGATTTTCGCAAAAATTTGGATTTTACCATTTTCGGGCACGAGAAGACCATTGGGCTAGGTCACATGTTCGAGAAAATTCGATTATTGGGTCGTTTTGGGTCATAATGGGTCAAGATCAAGCTATTTATATCTAGAGAACGGCTGGATCGATTTTAAGGAAATTTTCTATCCAATCGTTTTTTGGCACAACAAAACTATTAGGCTGGGTCACATGTTCGAAAAATTTCGATTAGTGGGTCAATTTTGGGTCATTATGGGTCAAGCCATTTTTATCTAAAAAACGGCTCTAACGATTTTGACCAAATTTTATATTTTATCGTTTTGGATTACAAGAAGACCATTGGGTTAGGTAACATGTTCGAGAAAATTCGGTAAGTGGGTCCTTTTTGGGGTCATTGTGGGTCATACTATTTTTATCTAGCGATTTTCTCACGCAATTTTGACTAAAAATTGCATTCTATGGTTTTCGGGCACGAGAAAAAAATTGGGCTAGGTTACATGTTCGAGAAAAAATTTCACTTGGTCATATTGGGTCATTAAGAGTCTAGGTCAAGCTATTTATATTTAAAGAACAGCGTGATGGATTATAACGAAATTTTGTATGTAACAGTTTTTTGACATGAGAAAACTATTGGGCTAAATCACATGTTTGAGAGATTTCGACTATGAGGGTCATTTGTGGGTCATGATGGGTCATAATGGGTCATGGTCAACCTATATCTAAAGAACAGGTGGATCGATTTTAACGAAATTTTGTATGCAACATTTTTTTGGCACGATAAAATCATTGGACTAGGTTACATGTTCGAAAAATTTCGATTAATGGGTCATTTTGGATCATTAAGAGTCTGGGTCAAGCTATTTATATTTAAAGAACGGCGTGATGGATTATAACGAAATTTTGTATGTGACAGTTTTTCGACATGAGAAAACTAATGGGCTAAATCACATGTTTGAGAGATTTTGATTATGAGGGTCATTTGTGGATCATGATGGGTCATAATGGGTCATGGTCAAACTATATCTAAAGAACAGGTGGATCGATTTTAATGAAATTTTGTATGCAACATTTTTTTGGCACGATAAAATCATTGGACTAGGTTACATGTTCGAAAAATTTCGATTAATGGGTCATTTTGGATCATAAAGGGTCTGGGTCAAGCTATGTATAATTAAAGAACGGCAGGATCAATTTTAACGAAATTCTGTATGTAACAATTTTTAGAAACGAGAAAACTAATGGACTAAGTCACATATTCGAGAGCTTTCGATTATAAGGGTCATTTGTGGGTCTTAATGGGTCAAGGTCAAGCTATATCTAAAGAATGGGTGGGTCGATTTTAACGAAATTTTATATACAACATATTTTTGGCATGAGAAAATCATTGGAGTAGGTCAAATGTTTGAGAAATTTCAATTAGTGGGCCACTTTTGGGTCATTCTAATTTTATCTAGACAATGTCTTGCGCAATTTTGATTAAATTTTGCATTTTATCGTTTTCGGTCACAAGAAAATCATTGGGTTAGGACAGATTTTTGAGAAAATTTGATCAATGGGTCATTTTGGATTATTAGGGGTCAGGGTCAAACTAACTATATCTAAAAAACGGCTCAATCGATTTTATCTAAATTTTGTATCTAATGTTTTTCGGCATGCTAAAACTAAAGAGCTAGGCCACACGTTCGAGAGATTTCGATTATAAGAGTCATTTGTTGGTCATAATGGGTCATGCTAATTTTATATAGAAAATGGTACTCACCATTTTGACTATGCTTTGTATTATATCGTTTTTGAGCAAGCGAAAACCATTTGGCTTGGACACATGCTCGCGAAAATTCTATTAGTGGGTCATTTTGGGTCTTAATGAGCTAGGGTCATTCTAATTATATATAACAACGACTCAATCAATTTTACCCTAAATTTTTAAACAAAACATTTTTTGTCACGAGAAGACTATTGGGCTGAGTCGCATGTTAAACAAATTTATATTAGTGGGTCATTTCGCTTCATTGCTGAATGCTGCCAAGCTAATTTTACCTAAAAAATGGCTTAAACGATTTTGATTCAATTTTATATTCTACTGTTTTTGATTACCTGAAGACGATTGAGCTATGTCACATGCTTGATCAAATTTGATTAGTGGCTCATTTTGGGTAATACTGGTCAGGGTCACGAGAATATGGCAAAAGCCAATAACTTGGTGATATTTGACAAAATATTGGCGACATATGGCCAAAAAATCGACTATAAAAATTACGAAAACCAAAACACGTATTTGGAGCCAAATGAAAAGAATGCCTCCAAATTTGGCTATATCTAGCAAAAAATATTGTCTTTCAGAATGTAAAGAATTTTTTTATACATTCTTAAGAGGATTCGAGATCCATGGTTAAACCAATCAGAGTCGAGCTAAAAAAGTGATTTAGATCGATGTCCTTTCGTTGTAAAATTTAAAATAAAATAAAATTTATAAATATGCGCTTAAAACATAGTTTTCTTACTGATTGTTTTACTAAATAATACTTTTATAAACATGTTTTACAGTAATAATACAGAGTTAATGATACAGTGAAAATACTATATCGAGTTGAACACAAAGTTAATTTTGACCGAGCTAAGCTCGGTCTCCCCTGCTAGTCACAAATAATTGCAAATTATTTTTAACAGATACTTTTGGTATTCTGAAATTAATAATACTACTTTTTAATAACGCATACTTAATTTTATTACCAGGAAAAGAATGTTGTTTAAAAATAAATGCTTTACAAGGTATAAAGTGTCAAAAATTATGTATTTTTTTAAAAAATCTTTAACAGCCATGTGATTTTATAAATCATGCATGTCAAATTCGGTTATCCCCAAGAGACATTGCATTCAAAGGGATGGACCACATAGAAAGAGAAATTTATTTCATTATTACCTCGTTGAATGGAATTTGTACATGCAAAATAAGACTTTGATATACACTGTTAAAAATTTGTCGCATTCTGTCCGGTCATTCTACCTTTTTTTTAAAAAACATGGTTACACTACTGAAATTTAACTATATTCTGACTTTAAAATTAGCAATATATGGTCAGAATAGTTTTAAATTACGGTTGGGTAACCGTTTTCGATAAAAACGGTCGAATGACTGGACAGAATGCTGCAAACTTTTAATAGTGTAGGAAAACGAAATAGACATGCATAATTCAAAAGCTACCCACAAATAACAGTTAAAAAATTCAAATGCAATATTTATTAAATACAAGACATCAATTTTAATCTTTCTAAAATTTTATTATTCTGTAAAATACAAAACAAAAAGGATATCATAGAAAAGCGCGCTGCCTAACATAGTAAAAATATGTTATGTAAAAATAAAAAAATATGTTTAAATGCATATTTGGCATTAAAAATTTTAAATCGCCATCAAAATGATATAGAAATGCATTATTAACTGTATTACTCTAATCAACTTTGCCTTCTTTTTTAATTTTAACATTGTTCTTTTTTTATGAAGTAAATTTTTGCAAGAGCAATATTATTTGCAATACAAACTTATTTTAAACGACAAATTTCACTATGTCAATGTTTTTACAATAGCATAAAATACGCATAAAATATTCAAAATATGCGTCATTTGAAATTTCTGGCTATATTATGAATCTTTTCAGCAATGAGACTTATATATTTTAGCCTGTATTAGTTAAGAAAAAAAAAACTTTATTCTAAAGGTTTTTTATTCTATTTCGTAGTGAATAATCTCGGCTTTCTTGCAATTTAACCCTTCGGGGCGCAGGGCAAATTCATTGCTTAAGTATTGAAATTAATGACTGACACCGGAATTTGAAAACAACTTTATTTGTAAATAAGCAAACGTTATATTCACGCATTCAATAAACCGTAATTTTTTTAAAGAAATTCCGGTGCCTAAGTGACGTTTGGGACTTAAAATTAAGTGGTATATCTATGAAACCACCGCGCTGCAAAGGATTAATATAATATTTTTTAAAAATAGATACATTAGCTTTAATAGGATTTATTAATACATTTTTTAAACGAAGTATCAGCTTCAAATTAACAATTTAACTTTCGAAAATTTTCTAGTTATTTGTAAGTATATTTTTAGAAAACTACAATAGAGTCCATCCATATTAAAGATAAAATTTAAATTTTTATTCAAATATTTCAAAGTTATTTTTGTCAATCCGTACAGTGTTCATCCTCAATTAATGCTATTTATTCATTCTTGTAAAGAACTATAATACAATTTTTTAAAATCACAAAATCCATTAAGTACAAATATGTCTGTTAAAAATTAAATAAAAAAGGAAAGATAAAGATCACGTTGGACTCATTAACATTGGCATGTTTACTAACTTAAACTATGAAAATAATTTGTGATCTCCAATCCAAAATCCTCTTGTAGGACTATGTTTGCTCCAAGTGAAGATCTAGGGTAAATTCCCCACCCCTAGGAAAACAAGATGAAAATTTGTATCGTTTTCAAAGCTGCGCAGTTAAAAACTGTTAATTACTTTTAAACGTTTAATTATCTTTAATTAGCGCCGTATTTTAATAGCTTTCGATACAATTTTTAGTACCTAATAAATATTGTTCGCTATTTTGTTAAGTGATATAAATCGAAAGGAGCAGTAAAATGAAGTATTGGTTCTAACATCAAACACATAGAAATTTATATAAGAAAAATGCTACAAACATATTATGAATATTTAAATTTTCAAAAGCAAGATTTGCTCACTGTTACTTTCAAATTAATTATTTTTACACCCACAATCTCTTGGAGATGAAATTTTGAGGAATTCGATCTGATATACACATACTATGGTTTCTGATGTTTGCCATCTATAAAGTCGCGCAATGTTACCAAATTGTAAAATTTGTTATTCAAAAGATTTATCAATCTTTTTTACTAATAATCATTGCTTTATTTACTCATGGGATGTCTGTCATTAAATAAAGAGAAGATTACTATTCTGGAATAGAAGTAGATAGTTTGAAGCCATACTGTTATTGCAAGGTTTTCCATGAATCACACACTTAGGGAAAATATCAAATGCTTGGCTGCGTGAATGTGGTCTACGTGCTTGACATGCCTGCCGCAAAAGATCAGTAAAAATTTGTAGAAATTTTAAAACGCTTCTTTTAAATGATGAAAAATTTCCATTGAAAGTGAAAAATTTACTAGTATTGAAAAATATGAAAAATTCTATTTCAAATATAAGTGATATTTACTAATATTTGATATGTTAGGCATAATACTTTTGACAGTGTAAGTAATAATCTGGACAACTACGAAACCATACGATAATCATACACCCATTATCTGTATTTTTTAAATTAAATATTTATTTAGGAAGATTTTATATTTGACTGTCTCTTAATACCACTGTCTCTTACCATATCATTATTCCCATGCTTAGACTATTTTTTATTTTTTATTTAAACAATAAAGTAGTACTCTTTTTCATAAGTTATTGTGAAATTTGACTTTTTAGATATTTTTTAGGCATTAGATGCGTTAACATAATCTACCAAACAATCCTAGATAAATATATGTCACATTTATTAGTAAATAAATAAAATGTGTAATATGCACATAACATATAAAATTGCTAAACAAAGTACTTACTAGTTCTTGTTGCACCTTGAAGTTTGAATTTAAATGTACCCATAAGAATTTTGAACTCTTCTTTTGAAAGATGCTGTTCAGAGAAGTCTCCTATGTGACCTTAAATAAAATAATAATTCAACGAAATGCAATATATTAAATTTTAAAGAAAAAATAATTAGCAAATATATGGTTTTATTGGTACAAAATGTTTCTATCAAAGATATATAGAATCTTTACATTTGAAACAAAATAAACACCGAGTACATCACTAAACTAGTAAATAAACGATCGCTACGTTGGGTGAAACAGAATCGGCTTTGTACATATATATATGTGTGTGTGTATTCGAATTCTGTTATTAAACAATGGGAAGGTCAAATTACTCTTTTTATTCTTGAAGGTTGGTATTAAGTTGCTTCCAGTCAAAACTTTATGGCACGTGTCGCCTACTTTAAAATAAGCTATTTTTCAATATCCAATTTTAAATAAAAATACCACAGAAAACAGTGCCAGAGGAAGTATATGTATAATAAAGGAATGTTAGTGGTGCTATGGTAGTATGCTCCTTGAATTAACTGGTGTATACAGAAAGTGATGATTTACTATTAATAAGGAAAATCTGACGCTCTAGATTCGTTAAGACTACAAACATGTCCCCTGCAATCATTCATGTTAATTTTAAAATATTCTCTAGAAGATTCATTAACTAATAATATGTAATTAAAATTGTTTACTAAACGCGAAGTACAGATCCTTTGACTATCCTATAAGTTAATTTATATTTCAAAACTTCATCAGTAACAAAAACGAAAAATAATACGCACAGCTTAGATTATGAAACACTTTCCAACGCATTCTCAATATTATAACAGAACTTCATAGTTTTCTAAAGTGAAAGATGATGTCTAAAAGAACAATTTGGAAATCCCATAAACATAATATGTTTGAAAGCAAAATGTCTGCTATTACCATGAATAGTCGAGAAAATATAACGATTTTTTGTGTAGCCCTGTATATTAGCTATGGATATGTATGTATACTACATAGTATGCAATAAGTCATTTAAATTGAACGCACAGCACAGTTAATATTTTCTATTCAGGAATTTCCGCCAACAAACGGATCTCGTTAAAAAATTTTGAATGATCTTGTATATGACCTATGGAATTCATAAACACCAAGTATTATTTAAATAAAAGTTAGATTTAAAAACACATACCACAACTTATAACGCACTTCCAACAAATATTGTTTGTAGGTTTCAATAGTTCAATTATTGTTAATTTTCTTGTATAGCCAAATTATTTTGTGTGTCCCTGTAAATGAACAATAAATTCTATGCACACCATAGTCTATAATAAGAAACTTGGGGTGGGGTCCTATTTTCTCTATCTCTCTCTGTGAAGCAGAAAGATAAATTAGTACATATTCACACTATAGTTACTATGTTTCTCATGAAACTGTTGTAGTACCTCCAACGTTATGCTAAGAAAAGAATATGATGATAAAAAATTCGAGTGTATAACTAGTGCAATATTAAACATCATGTTATCTTCATATTTGCAAATTTGATGATCAAGTGTTGAAACACTTATTTTAGTTGCAATTTAGTATTTTTGCAAAACTGTGAAACGTTCTGAAAACTAAATTAGATTTTTAAACAGAATTTCATTTGGATTTTTGGAACATTAAAAAAAAAAAATTTTCGATTATTTACCAATTTTAATGGTGAAAATCGCATTCTGATATGACATTTTGTTTTAATTTATTTTATGAGTTTTTGAGATGCAAGTGGAGTTATAATGCAATTTCTACCATTTTTCTCTTTTGCCAAGAATAGTTCAAAGTTTTGACAAATCTTGCAATGCAAACTACACTTACATGCGACAATTTCTTAATTTTTTAAAATAAATTCTTGAAATCAGATCAGACTTATGTGACACAGTATTGATACGACGATAAAATAATTTATTTATCGACACCACAAAAATACAATCTATCTATTGATGTTACACAAATATGATTTGATACAACTATATAAATATATAATGCATTTTATTTATGTTGAAAGAAAAAAAAAATTCTGGTATGAGGGAATTAAGATACTAATTTTATTTTAATGTTTTATAAATCATTGCATCCTAAGATAAACCTATACAGAAAGCAACATTCATTCGCTCTAAGAAAATTGAACAAGTATGCTCAATGTGTCACCCACTGAAACCCATGTATTAGTAAGTGTGCGTCTGCATTATAATCTGTATACTTATGTAAGCAAAATACAGGTGACGTATTTAAGCTGATGATAGAATAATAATACACTGTTAAAAACAACGGAAATTCACAGATTTATTTTTTCAGAATTTAACAGAAAAGTCCCTTTTCACAAAAAAGGGCATTTCTAGTTAAAAGTCGGAAAATTTCATCATATTTACTGAAACTGACGATAATGGAAGGAAACAACGGAGATCCTTCGTTATCTTATCGCGTAACTTATTTGTTTTTAAAGTTTACAAAACTGACATGTTGTTGAACACAAATGAAAAATCTCAATGGAAGAAAAAGGATCTTTTCTAAGATTTGTATTGTGCTACTGAATTGCAACTGTGCTGATGCTAACAATTTTTTGAGCAACCGAAACATACTCTAATCATTTATTTAGCAAAGAAAATTTCTTTAATAAATTATTTAATCGAACCATATTATCATTATGCACTAATCATAAGAAAATCCTAATAATAAATTAGCCTTATTATTTAAAACTTAGAACAATTATAACAGCATCGATAAAGTTACTATCTAGCTTATAAAAATTCACTGTAGAATCCAACATATGACTTTAGAATCACGTTCATTCGAAGACTCTATGAGAGCAACAGACTCTCATGTTGAAGGTCGTCAGTTCGAATCTGCCCGACGACGTTAGTTCATTTCTCGGTCAATAAATACAGACGGAGTCAATAAATTGAGGACATCAAATGGAGTTTTTTGAAAACTATACTAACGGAACGGAAAAAGTCTGGCAACTTTGCTGCCAGTAGTTTTACTGGGAATTCACTTATTTATTTTTAACAGTGTAATAAAAAAGGGTTCCCAGTAACCTCTTCGCTACTGAGTATTAATACAATATTATTTATTATTACTGAATTATTTCTTCTTCAATTCGACTTTAGAGCAAAAATTTTAATCTATTTGCATCATTTGAAATCTTAGGCATCGAAAACATTCAAAGCTCGATTTTGGAATTATGTTTGAGTAACATCAAGAAAACTGTAACCCAGGTAGCGAAGAGGATAAAGTTATTTTTACATATAAACATCGTTTCATACTAAAACGAAAACATTAAAAATACTTTTCTGTTATCGCCTAGTTTTTAGACAAAAATAGTAACTCCATAGTTTACGGTTAGGTATCGCTACAAGCTGTCTCATCGAGTAGTATGTATTTCTTTATCGTACCCACATACGATGTTTATGATTATAGCTCTCGGCGTTTTGAAGTTCTTTGGGTGGACAGGATTTTATTAGATGCTACGTCTATAATATAATATTAATATGTAGAAAAAAGGATAATGTAACCTAAAAGTTTCAAGAGAAATCGAGTTCTAGAAGCTTTGAAATGTTAATACGCACAATTACAGTTAATTCCGTTAAGTAATTTTTAGCGTTATGTTTAACCATATAACAGTTTTGAAATTATTTAAAATGAATTTATATTGGGAACGATTATTTTCTAAACTACTTAATCCACAGGCTTCCCGTTTGGTATTGAAAAATAAAACTAGTCGATGAATCCAAATATGATATTAAAATTTCTTTTCGCAGTAACGCAGCAGCACTGTTTGAAGCCTTTTATAATAAATAAATAAATAAATTAATTAATTAATAAAATTAAAAATAAGATAAAATATAGGCAAAAATTAGTTAACATTTGCTGTGAAGCTTTAAAATAAGTGTCGCTGATATCAATGTTTCAAGTTAAATCATTATTTTACATTTTAATGAAAGAAATAAAAAATCTATTTTAAGAAAAAAATCTAATACTATAATATTAATAAAATTCATTTCGTTAAAAGATAATCCTCTATTCATACTTTTAAACTTAAAAATAATAAAAGCTTTTAGTTTATGGTTAATGGGGAAATTCCTCGACTTCGATTGTCACTGCTAGCACGCATTTCTAAATAGAGATGTATTTTTTCTGTAAATGTAATGTGGCGAATTTTTTAAAATTTATTCTTAAGATGTTTTTGCATACTCATCGCACCGAATGATAATGTATCTGGATCATTATATATTTCTAGTAAAAGTCTTGTATTTTTATTTAAACTATGCTTCAAATGACATTCTAAATCCACATATTGTCCTTGAATATTTTGTAATCGGATATATTTTTTTCATTGACTATATAAAATTTTTAAATAATTATTATGAACTTTTAATAGTTTATTTATCTTTTCTTTACAGTATTGTATTAAAAAATGTAAGCTTTTTATTAAAATTTAAATATTTCTGTTTGATATCGAGCAGTTTTATGTAATGTTTCGAATTTTCTAAAAATACACTTCAATTTACATATTTTTTTAACCAAAGGTTCATAAAAAAGGAATTTGGAAGATTTATTCCAAAACTAGAGAAGAGAAGGAAAATATGCCCTTATATATTAATGTAAAACAAACCGCATTTCTTATTATAATCGATATAATTATATTATGTATTATTCTTTTTGCAGCAGATGGCTTAAGAAAACATTTACGAGGGAACGCAGTTTAAATGAATGCAGGGGTAGCATTGAATTTAGGCATTTTAGGTAAATTTATGCACTTATTTTTTTTATAATTTCTTCAACTTTTTTTGCGAATTTTTTTAAGATAAAAAAAATATTTTTTATCAATATTTTTTTTTTGTATTTTTTTTTTTTTTTTTTTTTTTTTTTTTTTTTTTTTTTTGTATATTGTACGTTTATTTGGTATTTCCTCTTTTATTAAAAAAATAATAAAAATGTTTAAATAAAATTTGGTATTGTGCTTTTGTAAAGTAAAAATGCGATCATTTAGCAAAAAATTCCCTAGCTCTTCACTACATATTAATTCTACTAGGGGCTTTATGAGTTACAAAATACAGAAGAAATTTTTTTTTTCTTGAAACGCTTTTTATTTTTTACATTTAATATATTTTTTTAGATTGTTCTCTATTAACATCAAAAAGCATTTTGTTATGAAAATACAACTATGCATTCAAAAAAACTTTTGAAATTTATCAAAACCTATATTTCTGTCTTAGCTGCAAACTAATATCCGAAGAAATCCGAAGGATTTCACTATCCAAAGTGAATATTTTTTATTGTGGAAATTTCAGCGGTTCAAGCGCCTACTTTGATTACAAGACTGTTAAATTTGTGTATTATTTATATTATTTTTTTATTTACTGACAAAGTTTGTATTTTGTTATGGAATATAGCTGAAAGCAAATACTGAACTATTTAAACCCTATTAAGTGCAAACGAGTTAAGCTTTCGTAACTTTAGAAACTTTCGTCTTATCGCACACGATAGAGATAAAAAAAATACATATACTTGAAAATTATACTTTTCTATACAAAATCAATACATTGGGATAGAGTTTTCTGACAAATTGAAAGGATATCCCCCCCCCCCCCCTACTATTTAACGGCGAAATAACTTTTTTATTTTTTAACAAACTAAGTTAACATGAAATTTTAAATTAGTTTCAGAATATAAATTTGAAAAATTTATATTAATTACACATACTACATTAAAAAATAAGCTCATATTTTAGAAATAATTTGTCAACTGAAAAAGCAAGAGTGCAAACAAGAGCATGCATATTTTTAAAGAAATTAAAAATATTAATTCCTTGGTGAGATATTAGAAAATTACGAATGCAGTGATCGCTTAGATAGGTCGAACATTAGTTGGGAGAATTTGAGATTACAATTCTATTGAAATTGTTCATAAAAATTTTGAAATAAAAATCCCGCAGCCGGCAGGATTCGAACCTGCGCGGGGAAACCCCAATGGATTTCAAGTCCATCGCCTTAACCACTCGGCCACGACTGCTTACTGCAATCCGCTCTATAAAGATGAGACATATTCGGGTGAAACAATTTACAGTAGCATAGTTATCGATGCGACTCGGATATCATGTTTTCTCTTTATCGTTATCTCTTGCATACGTTCAGCGCCCGGCTAGCTCAGTCGGTAGAGCACGAGACTCTTAATCTCGGGGTTGTGGGTTCGAGCCCCACGTTGGGCGGTTTAATTTTTTTTTTTAATGCTGGTAATGTACGAAGCAATTAGATGTAAACTAACTTTAAATATTAATTATTTGTGCCTAGCTAACTTTTCGGTAAAATTGTCATTTGACATTGATGTTGATTCTTAAGTTATCAAATATTCTATATTTTATAAAATGCAGTTCATAATTAATATTAGTAAAACAAATTAAACTCATATGTTTATTTAGTAATCAATGTGAATATGACGTTCAGTAATTGCAGTTTAAACTATATTTTGTAATATTTATCCAGTATGCTTAAAAAAATTGCGCTAATAAAATCATCATTTCGAAAACATTTTGAATTAGGGGTAGCAATTTAATATTTTGGGAAATTGCTAAATCTAGATAGTAGGACCACGCGGAAACATCCGAATTTACACAATTCGAAACAGAATTGTACAAAATTGTATTCTAGAAAAAAAAAAAAAATAATAATAACACTATTAAAAGAAATATATACAAATTGATAATTCTGAATAAGAACATGCACCAATATTTGAATTCATTCTAGTACGAAATAGTACAGTTTATTTTCTGTCGCGATGTGATGAGGGTTATTAATCTGTCACATATACCGTGGGATTTTATTATCAATCATTTCCCAAGGAAATATAGAGACGAGCTCTTAGAATGTGATATCGACTAAGGAAATTTATTGCGAAAAGTACAGCTTAATGTCATGTCTTTTAACTATCAAAAATCAATCTAACTGGTTTCTTTTCATTAAAATGCTTTCTATTTTTAGGTAAGTTCGTAATTATGTAAATACTTAAAACGCATAATCGTCATTCAGTCCCTCCACCTGTCCATGTATCTATTAGCCTGTCTGTCTATTCGCATATAACAGGGGAAAAACTACCCAACCGAATCCTTTGAAATTTAAAATGTATAGTTGTTGCATAATTTTGTCGGTTCATGTCCAATTTTATCAAAATCGGATGTATACTTTATTTACAGTGACAATGAAGAGCATTCCGATACATTACGCCGAATGGGAAAAAAATAGTTTCAAGTGCATTTTAATGATGTTATACTCTTTCGAACATAATAATATTAATATGCATCTATGAAGTATGTACTAAAAAATACATTCTGTCGATCTCTGGTGCAAGGAATATTTGTTGTTGATTTACAGGGCTACACAGAAGTATTCTATTACTTATTGGTATAAGGTGAAACATTGTTTGGAGCGCGTTTTAATTACAATTAACTAATTTCACATTTTATGAAATTTATATACGTTGCTCAGTTAGCTCAGGTTGACTATGGTTGACTCAGGTTGACTACAAGTTATATTCTGTAAAATTGAAAGCAGACAGTATTTACAGGGACACACAAAAGATTTCGAGATTCAATACTATAATCCGAAGTACAGTATAATATAATATTAAAATATTAATATATTTTTTAACTTCATTATAGTACAAACGCACCTCATTTGCTACGCTTAACATGCAATTTTAGATTTGTTTGAATTTCAATTTATATCCTAATGGGGCAGCTTTCTTTTTCTGGGATTATTACCTAAAAAGTAAAATCGATTAGTGAGTTCCCATTAATATTTTTTTCAGGAAAAATTGAACTTATAGTATTGGTTTATTAACATCTTATATTCATCGAATTCACGAATACCTGTATCGTTTTACATACGTGGTTCTGATGTAAATTTGCAAATCTACTTAATTGTTGCTCATTTTTTATGTTAAATTTTTTTTCAGCCATTGCTTGTGTTTTTTCGTTAAATCTTGCGAATTTTAGGAGTTAAAAAATAAATGCATAATTAGAGTTACGCGCTTAAAAAATAAAAACGAAACAATTATAAGATCACTCTTGCATCTATCTGCCACAGCCATTTTATTTGTAAACTATGGAGCGTGGTAAGTTCAAATTGGGGGAAGTAATAAAGACTGTTGATCCGCATATTTACATAGATTATTAAACATTCACAAATGTATTTAAGAAAAATCTAGAGTGACTTGTTAAGTTACTTGAAAAAGAAAAAAATCTTTGTATATATTATGTGGGATATGAAAGTTTTTGTAACGTTGAATTTAAAAATATATTTATTTTCTTTAATTTTAGGTACAATATTTTTAGAAATATCGTCCAAATTGTAGCGCAAAAATATGTTCCTTCTCGTCTATTTCGGAATCTACTGAAATAAAAATTATAAAAAAATTAGAGGTTGTAGACGTTAATTTAAATCTTGTAGGAAAACTAACGATTACCGTAGGTTACATTATTTTAGAGAAATGTTCATTTTCTCGTTACACACAAATTTCGATTTGCAGGCATTCAGAAAAAGAGTTGAGGATCACTGGAGGTACCTATCGCAGCAGAAATACAAAAACATTGTTGATAACGGTGTTTGAACAAAATCGTCTGTAGCTAGCCTAACAAATGAAGTTTATGCACTAATGCTTTTATTGCCAGTAACCAAATTAAGTTCATTATAAACAGACTATGATAAGATTCAAAAAGTTATACAGAATAGCAATATTTGATATTATTTAGTCATCATATCTCTTTGAAATTTTATGGTTTACTCATTCATATTTTTTTAATACATATAGCTATATCCAGCTCTATGTTGTACAGTTTTTTGGACTAGCTTATTATTCTTTAAGAACTTTTTTTTTTTTTAATGCAGTTAATAATTAATATATTTATTGTTCGGAACCCTCTGAGTGCGCACAATACTCGCACTTGACCGTTTATTTAATTTACATCGCTCATATAAGGATGAAATCGTACACGTTTTGTAAAATGTATAGTAATTTGGACTTGAAAATTATTTTCACACTTTTTTCAATATTTTTTTTTGTATAATTAATTATAAATTGTATGAATATCATCTTTTATTTTTTTTTCATTTGTGTACGAAGAATTATAATTTAGTTCATATTATTTAAGTATATATTCAGCAATTAAATAAAGATTAGCACAATTTTGCTTTAGCATTGTCTCAAAAAATTAGCTTTTGTTAGTAACTTCTAGATCCGAATAGTTTGTGTTTTATCCAATATTTTTCAATTTATTAATTTTGTAATTCAACGATTAAATCCTAAGTTCTCAACGATTGAATCCCTTTTAATGAAATCTAATAAAATTTAATTTTATATTTATTCACACTATCGAATTTTAGTTCATGTAACTTATTCTTACATAAATCAATCTTTTCTGATTTGTGTGTGTGTTTCGGATTCCACTTTTTTATTTTGAGAACTAAGAAAACAAAAATATAAAGCACTTAAAATCATGGTACAAATTTTGATATGATTCCAACTGGCATCATTGAAGATTTGTAATAGTTACTAGGAGAGAAAATAAAACCATTTTTGTTTCTTTTTCTGTTAGCATCATCCGGGTAGAAAGGGTTAACCACTTCTTCCCAGACGGAGCTTTCTGCTCCGATTATTTCATTTGTTCCTTTGTATTTTATTTCAGAAGTACGACTGTTCGTAACTTTAATTTTGTTAACACTTATTGTTACCTGATTATAAATCAGAAATTTGCTCCTCCTCAATAATTTTCTTCGTTAAACCTTCATGTACTGGCGATGCTTTTAAGTACCATTAAGGGAAATTTAATATAAAATTTATTTACACAGATCTATAAATAAAAGTTCATTTTCAGATAATAAACTCTTCTCGATCAAATTTAGATAGCGTAGAGAAACAGTCGAAGCTAAATATTTTCAAAAAGGGGTAATATTCATAATCATTTTCATAAGTATAGCCTTAAAAAAAACTTATATGGAACATTTTTAACAACACAATCTTTCAATTTACACAGAGTATCATAATACATTTAATCCTCTGAACGCCTTGCAAATTGATAAAATTGTAATGTTGTTTTCTCTGCAGTTTGTTTTAAATGCTCAGAAAATATAATTCTCCCAACATTAAAAAAAAAAAAAAAAAAGAAAGAAAGAAAAAGAAATAAAACTTAATTAAAAATTTGAATGTAACCCTTGAAGACATTAATCGTTCTAAAATGTATTTAAAATTCATTAAATCAATAGAACTATATTCTCTTAACTATTGCTTATAGTGCAGTGAAACCTGGAACTTAGTGAATGGAATATTACGTTCCAAACACTTAGAGGTTAAATACATTGCGGACGTAAGATTTGTGATACTTCCAAAAAAGTACATTATTTTTGTAAACATTTTATAAAAAAAAGAGTTATATCTACTGATCTATGTAATCAGTTTTAATGAAAAAACATGTCTAAATTTCACATTATTAGAATTTAAAAATTCCAATGCATTTTCAGATATTAAAGAAGATAAATATTGAGGTGAATCAATTTCTTGATAAATAATTCCGTAGATAAAGGTTGATGCCTGACGATATCCAAAACAACTTACATAATAACAATTTCAATTTAGAGTTTTAAATATAACTGATTTAACAAATCAGTAGTTAGAAAGGTTTTTTTTTTTTTTTTTTTTTTTTTTTTTTTTTTGTAAAATATTTACAATAGTAATTAAATTAATTAACCAACTATACTATTATGTCAACCACACAATTCTCATAAGAACAATATAAATAAATGTATTGTTATCCTATCTGTAACTGAGTAGTGTTTCGTGGTGGCAAATTTTTCGTAAAACATTTTTTAACAGGAAAAAAACTAATCGATGTAATGATTGAGAAAATAGCCACATTCAAAAATAATTAGCTTCGACTGTTTCTTTGCACTTACTGAATGTGATACAGCGAAGTACTTTGTATGAAAAGCACCATACACTTTGATTTGTAAACGAAATAACTAAATTTACATTGCATTCCCTTTAATGGTCGTTAAAGTCCTTTCGGAGCATAAAGGGTTGAATAGCTGTATAGCGGTTACGCATGTGCAACGTTTTTTTAAATTGCATTTACAAATAATGATAAAATAGAAATAGAGTGAAGCTCCCATTTATTGATACCTAATCAGTAACTGCAGGGTCGAAACTACCCTTTTTAACCGGGGCAAACATGGGTTTTGGCGCATCCCCTCCTCCTCCGGAAAGTATATTTTCAAATAGAATAAAACTAAGTTTCTAATAGCCGACTTATTTTAAAATTTAAAATATATAATACTGAACTAAGTACGCAGAATGTCAAATAATGATTTGTTAAAATTTTGAACGGAATCGAAAGAAGGAAAAAATCCGCTCTATACAAGATCCTTAAGCCATATCATCCTTATATTCTACTATACTTTGCCACTCCTCAGACGGGACGATTTAAACAATATTGTGCTAAACAAAGACGTGAGAAAAATCGACACACAAAATGTTCATTTGACGCCTATTCTTTCTAGCGTACGGGGCACATACCCCTCCCCCCCCCCTCCTTAAATTTCGGCTCTGAGTACCTGGTGGCAATTCAACAAAAATCTAACTGAAATAAGTATTTTCTTGTAAGGCTCTGCAAAGTAATGCTATCTAGTGGTAACTTATTTGTCTTAACTGTTAGTACTTATTTCTCAGTTATTGATTTTTTAGAAAGGGGGTGAATTTAATTAATGGAGTGATTAACCATATATTTGTGAAAAACACTAATTTTTTAATAAAAAGTGCAATAAAAGTCAGCAATAATTTTTATCGCACCTCTGCCGTATATTCAAAAACAAAGATATGCATAAAATAGTTTTAAATCTTTGTAATACAGTGATTTGAATAAGAAAGAATCCTTAAGGGGATTTTTTTCTCACTTGAAAACACCTGCTGCGTATTGTTAACACTAGAACCGCCGGGTATTTTACTCAAGTTTTACAAAAAGTGTTTCTCACCAGAATTTCAATTTTAAACTATTTAACTTATTTAATTAGACAATTTTTCTGCTGCATATATTTAACATATCTTAAGAAGAAAATTCTAGTTTGAAACGACTATTATCAATCTGGCAGGGGTCATTTTGACCCCTAATAGCTGTTCTAGTGTTAAACTAATTGGGAGGTTGTTTTCGGATTTTTCGCTTAGAATATTTTTAAGCGATTTTTTTGGTATAGGTTAGCTGAGGTCGATCTTTAATATTGTTATTTTTTACTTTTTCGATTTTGGTTACAAACTTCTTTAATAAAGGCAGTTTAATTTTCGGAACCGGTTTTGAAACTGAAAGTACCCTTTTAAAATATATATGCAATTAAAAGGGAAAAGTAAAATATAGCCATATTAAAGATTGACCTCAGCTATCCTATATAATAAAAAAAAATATTTAAAAATAATCAAATTTTAACGAGAAATTCAAAAACAAACTCTCTATTATTTTAACATTACAGCGCAAATGTTTTCAAGCGAGTGAAGAGGTTGAGATGCCAGTTACTCGGGATTTCACCTTATGCAGGGCGTGTCTAGTCCTTCACTTTTTTAAATTGAACTTTTCGCCTTATTTAATCCAGAAAATACCGTAAATTATGCGATTTAAAAAATTTGATTCGAAATTTCGCGATTTAAGTATAAAATAGAAATTTTCTAATCAGAAAAAGTGGTGATAGACTCACAGGAAATTCCAAGGAATGTACATACTTTGGTTACGTTTGTTATTTACGACCCATATTTTACCATCGCCCTATATACAGGGCAGGCCAGATATATTGAATTTTCATAAATAGTATCGAATTTATTACTTCTGCTTAGCTATCAAAATGTACATCAAGATTGATAGGTGCGGCATGTAATTCTACTGAGTTCAATCCATAGTATCAAGCAAAAACATGACGGTGAGTAATGCTGACGTCATATTGACAGTTGCAACGACTTGGACAAGGAATTTTACTTTTACTGCAATTTTTGAAGTTTCTAACCATCGCACAACCTCAAAGTTACTCCGCCGAATAGGCAAAAAAGTTTCTTTGAAATGCAATTTCTTTGACAACCATATCTCAAGTTACTGATTTTTTGTGATGTAAAAAAAAAGAACTTGCAAGCATGATTTAAAAAAATTAATGTGCCCCGATTGTGAAAGATTAGCATGTTTGCACTTAAAATAATTTAAATAGTTCAGTCATTGTTTCCGTCTAATATTATGTAACGAAATTAACACTTCATCAATAATTAAAATATTAAAACACAAATAAAAGACAAATTTCACAGAAGGGTAATAAAACAAGTTTTAAAGCATTGAAATTATCAGAATTAAAAAAGCAAAAATAATAGTAATAATAGTAATAATAATAACGTAAATAGTGAAAACTTAGGCGATTTCTTTTGCTATTGGCTTTTGGTATACGGGTAATACGAAAATATGCTTTTAATAAATTTTATAACTCGATTTGAATACAGTAATAATATTTTTCATATAAAAGTGCTTTTTTTATTAATAGGAAACCTAAAATACCTGTTTGAGTTTACAATGAAAAATATAATATTCCTTTATATTATTTAAACTTGGGAAAATCGGGTTGTATCCCTTAATATTGCCCATCCCTTAATATGCATATATATTTAAGTTGGGTAACATTTGTTATCATTTTTTCTTTTATGAACTTTTATATATTCTGACATATAGCACTCTCCGGCACATAAAATGCTCTCACATTTTGAGTCTATATTTTTCTTTTTTATGAATATTCGCAGTATTGCACGCAGCTGTTCTTTAACTTTTTGAACTAAGCTTAAGATCATGAGTTAAAATCGATCTAATAATCTTCTTTGAAAATATCTCCAAGAGATATACAGTAGAAAATACAACAAAACACATAACAATGCATAACAATTAGTACAAATGTGAAGTAAACATGATCAAATGACGAGACAAAGACAAACAATATTGTAATGTCTATCTGCTATCTTCCACAAAACATTTAAAATCTTACTCTCTTAAAAATGTGTAAAAACACGGAAAAAATCGAGCCAGTCGGTAAAGTTACACTAGTTCTCTGTTAAATACATTTCATTTAGTTTCTCGGTTATCATTTTGCTGCCAACTCCTTTATTTTGCATCTAACTCCCTGCAGGGAATTTCATGTCTTTATTTAAAGATACTTTTATCTTTGTTAAAACTTGTCATATTGTAAAATTCAAAACTTGTAAAATTCAAAAATGCACACTTTTAATATAATTTTGCGATTTTATTAGAAATATCAAAGAAGAAAATTTAATTTAAAATTAATTGTTTTAAACTACTGTAGAATAATTTAAAAACGGAAAAATCATCTCATCGGAGTTTAGTGAGGATTTTTATCGACAATCACTTTGCTGTTGTTTCCTTCATATGCCAGAACCTTAGTAATATTTAAAGGAAATTATATAGTATTATTTCAAAGCTGTTATTATTAGTACTTTCACACTAATAATAACAACAACATAAAAATGAAATTTTTTTTGATGGATTTATATTCTTCAAGTCTTGCTTTATGGGAATCCAAAATTTCTGGAATCCAAAGTTTTTGAATTCAATACTTATATTTTCTGTATTAATAGTGGGAAATATGAAGTTTTTCAAAAAATATATTTTTTGCTACTAAGTGTTAAAAAGAGTTTAAATGTAAAAATTTTGAAATACTTATAAGGAATATAAGGGAAAAATATCTCGATAAAGAAAAGAGCATTGGCTCTATACTGTGCAAATTTTATGTTCATTACATGTACTTCATAAATACCACAAAATCTGTAAAAACGAAGCTATATATAACGTAAATGTTTTTAAACTTAAAATTTCCATGTTTTCGACAGAAAGAATGCAATACAAGCAGTCTATATACTAAGAGGAAAACCAGTGTAAAGCAGAAGTTTTTCCGGTCTCTATAGATTTTATTTTTACAAGATTTATGCATTTGTAATATGATACTAATAATTGGCGTAATAAAATACTGGCGTTGTATTAAAAATATTTTTAATTTTATCGAAAAATGTATTGTTTTATTACCTAAAAATAATTCGAACATTATGCCAACATTTCCCCAATATTACATAACTACGCATTAGGGATATCGTCTGTGTAAAACGTAAATATAAACATAAAAGTATTAAAAAAAAAAAAAAAGAGAGAATGAACGTAGTACAATAAGATTAATCCAATTTTACACAAATAATTCTTTGTTGCTAAGGGTTGTTGACTTTAAATGGAGAAATTACTTCTCATAGTCATGAATTAATCTGATTGTAAGAACTAATGTTCTCTCGCAGTTTAACATTTAATTTGAATCATCGGCTTCTATTAAACCTAACAAGTAGTTTATTCTATATCCATTTATATATTAAATAATGAAATAGAGTGAATCTAAAAAGACAAAATTGCGACGGATCAGAATAAATTGCGTTTTACACAGATTTACGTCTGATAGAAGGTGCACCGTTCTGTTGGTACTGTATTGTTTTCTTTTCTCGGGGCTAAAAATTTTGCATTTAACGGGGGATTCTGTTTTACATGTTTCATTGGATGTTGACCAGATTTACATTAACAATTAATAATAATAATAAAATAAAAATAAAAAATCCTAAAAACAGGAATTTTGCTATTTCGAAATTTAGGGACTTAATGACGCCCCAGATGGAAAGAAAGAAAAAGTATATATAAGTATAGATAGTAAAAAATTTCAGTTTAAAAATTCATTTTAGAAGATATAGAACACATGCTTTTAATTTATATTAAATGACATCATTCGCATCCGCTAATAATTCCATAGTTACGATCAAGTTTCGAACAACACATACAGTAAAGAGTGCATATGACGTCAATATCGCAGAACAATACACAAATATAGCAAAAAAGAAATGTGGTCATTTACTAAACTTTACAAAAGAAACGATCTAATGATTCATATGTTTGCAACATTAATATGCATACGGGGGATTCTCAAAATAGGGGACAATTTCAAAAGTGAAATCTTAAAAAAATTACTGTTAGCAAAATTTCTGAAAAAAATAGGTGTTGTTAATATAGTATTAGGTATACTTTATATGTAGTCAGCAGAGCTAAATATTTAAAAATTAACTTTAAAAAAAAATAATTAGTATTTTTGAGCCATGCTAATGACAAAACAAATTGCATGGAATAAATATATTAAGAAATTTTTATTTTCTTCCTGTTTAAATATTTTTTCTATATTTATTAGCCTTCCTTTTCAGCAAATGGTTTCCATTTTTACATATATATTACATATAAGGAGAATAAAAACATTACCAAAGAGCAAACTTTGTTTACATGAGCAACATTCTGACACTAACAATGTAAGAAGCTGTCTTAGTGATTTTCTGACAGATTTAATGCATATTTTAGGGATAATAAATGTAATACCTAAATTTATATGTAAAATTAAACTTTATAAAAGATACAATATAAGCAATGGTTACATTTATGCACATAGGAGTCTTTAGCATGGACAGAAAAACCATGCTAATGACACTGATATTTGTCCATGCTAATGACAAATTTTAATTTAAATAAGATTATGAGCCATAGTATAATCACAATGCAATAGTCCTTTCTGGGGCTTTTTAGAACACAAAAGTCCTATTCAAATAAGTAAAATAAAAATTTTAATTATAAAATAAACATGAAAATTATTATCCATTCTAATGACCTACAATTGATGTACGCCCCTAATATTCAATTTCTATTCTTAAAATGCAATACATGCTTCTATTTTCAGGCTGGGATAAAATGGCTACTTGTTGCCATGGAGAAACTTTATATTTTCAAACTATTGTCATATGTGAAAATGAAATTTTTATTAATAACCAGCTGTTATAGTATGGCCTTGCTTTGAAAATAGAATATGGAGGACAAACTTTAATTCTTTTTTTATATACTATAATTTTATTTTTAAAAAGAAATTTATTGGATAAATCCTCTCCTTGATTAATTTAAAGAAAGAATAACATTTGTTTTATTTTATAAGCGTGATATTAACTCTTGATAAAGCTAGTATATACAAGGCACAGCTGCTGTGGACATCCATGCTAATGACATTTTGAACATTTATTCTATTATTTTAAGGTGTTTTTAATTAAAAAGTGAGTAATTCTTGAGTGCAAATAATGAATAATATTAATACAAACATATCTAAATATAAAAACATGCCAGAAAACCTCTCAATTTTTTTTGTATGCCGAAAGACATAAATTGTCTCCTATTTTGAGAATCACCCATACATTGAATGTTTATATAGTTTAATATAGTTTATAAATATAGTTTATAGTAGCTGAATGTTTTATCAGAAGTTATAAATTTATATATTTTTTAAGATAGTACGTATTTTAATTACATTTTTTTTCAGCTGTTATGGGAAAATATCAGCCAAAAGATATAATAATCTACTATTTTCCAACTATTTTTCCTTTACTTTCTACAGAAATAGAGTACTTCAGTAGCCGAAAAAATAATATTTCAAAAATAAATTGAGATGCAATTTCAAACAAATTGCATTTAAAAATACTCCCCCCCCCCCTATATGATGGTATGAAAATTGACAACGCGCGATGTTTAGAAATAAAAAAAATGCAATAGAGATTTTCAGTATTTAACAATACAATGATACATCTACTTAATTTTATGGCTGGTCTCTGTAACGGAACGTTATTCTCTGGAGACGTCACTTTAATGGATGAGTGAAAGAAATAACATACCGGGGGTACAAAAAAACAAACAAACAAACAAAAAAAAAACCAGATGTCATATTTTGCATTCAAATATGTGCTAGTTTTTTTTCTTTAAAATATACAAATAATTAATTCAAAATTTTATTTGTTTTCTAGATTAATAAATGAAGTTTTAAATACGCTAACCACCAATACACTTTTTCCCCATTTTCAACACTTTTCAACATAGTTGAAAAGTGTTTATGACTTCGGTTTGTCAGTACGTCTGGCCATATGCTTAGCTCTAACTCTCATAAAAATATTCGAAATGCCCAGAGTTTTTTGTATGTTATTGATGCTTACTATAGCACAATTGGTATTAAAAATGAAGTGTGAGAATTTTTAGTTCATTTTCACAGATGGTCAAAAGTTTTATATTACATTATGATCTGCGGGAAAACTTCGTTTCAAGTTTATTTTAATGATTTTAGAGCATTTTAAACATAATGAAATTGATAAGCTTTTATGTAGTTCACAGAATCATTCATTCCGAAGAATATGACATGCAAAACGTTTACTGTTCATTTAGAGGACCACACAAAAAATTCCGTTACATAATAATCTATGGAAAAAACTGTTTACAGAGTATTTTAGTTCTGATACACTAATCCAAACATAATGAATGTGATGTACTTTATTGAGGCTTACTCTACGATACTTGTTGTATAACATGATGTGCATAACATTTATCGTTACAGGGACATGCAAAAGTTTCAAATCGAGTGCTGTATCTGATGCACATTATTTATTAGCTGTGACAAGCAGTGCTGAACATGTGGTTTCATTTATGGTATGTGCATTTAAGTTTAACTAAATTTTTGCTCAGTATTTGTTGTGTACAGATGCTAGAGATCATCATATAGAGCTACACAAAAGAATTCACAAGCATTTCTGGTTATCACTGTGAGTGGCTTAAAGGAATCTTTTAATTAATTGAATTATGCATTTTCTAGTTGAATTACATTTAGTATACAAAGAAATTTTTGTATAAAATAAATAAAATCCTATGCAGGATCCCACAAAGAACTGGTTACATGACCTTCTAAGTATAATAACGTTTGGAAGTGTGATCTGAGTGGTTTTTATATATGTTTTAGCCTAAGTTCAATTTTAGCTTAATATGTAGCACATATAAAATTTTGTTGGTAATATACACTGGTGTCCAAAATTTAAGCATAATTGGTAATTAAGTAATTATTTTTAAGTAATGAAAGAAATATGAATCGGAATGTGCTGAAACTCCAGGTGTGTAAACAAAATAGTACGCGTCACATATTTTCGCGAAGAGTTTTCCCCGAAATCAAACAGGGGACCGTCAACAAATTGAAAAAGAACGAAGATCTTTTGGATAACCCTGTCAAAACTAATGTAGCAAAAGCGTTCAAACTGCACATTATGATTAATTGGCTTAGTGTAATGTACTGTGTTAATTTTTACAAGGATAACATGTATACTCGTAGAGAAATTAAGGTTTTTATAAAAACAGTCCTACGTTTTTTGCTTATAATTTGCAGAGTTCTTAATATAAAATAGTGTTCTCTTTTGAAAAAATGACAAACATCATTGTACACAATACCCTGTCATCAGAATTAAAAAATAATAAAAATTGTATGACAAATAAGCATGTTTACTAAATAATTTTTTACTGCGCATGCGTGAACGCTATTAAAATTTCATTTGCATATTATGTTAGTTAAATGTATAGAGCAACTTTTGTGAAAGTCTCAAAAACATAGCTTAAAAATTCTGAAAATTATCGTTGATAAGAATGAGATCAAAATCCTTTATTCCCTAAATGAAGCAAAAAGATGAGGGGCTGTATCCATATTCCATTGTTTAGTGCCTACAAAACATTGCACGTACAACTATATTTAGGTAAAACCCCTGATTTTTTTGCTTCCTTTAGGAATAACGGATTTTGAGTTGATTCTATAGGCTCCCATTTTCAGAATTTTCAAGCTATGTTTTTGAAACTTTTACAGAAGTTGCTCTATACATTTAGCTAACACAATATGCAAATGACATTTTGATATCGTTGACGCATGCGCAATGAAAAATTATTTACTAAACATACTCATTTTTCATACAATTTTTATTATTTTTGAATTCTGATGACAGGGTATTGTATACAATGATGTTTGTCATATTTTCAGAAAAGAACATTATTTTATAATAAGAACTCTGCAAATTATAAGCAAAAAACTTGGAAAAAATTTAGGACTGTTTTTATAAAAACCTTAATTTCTCTACGAGTATACATGCTATCCTTGTAAAAATTAACACAGTACATTACAATAAGCCAATTAATCATAATGTGCAGTTTGAACGCTTTTGCTACATTAGTTTTGACAGGGTTATCCAAAAGATCTTCGTTCTTTTTCAATTTGTTGACGGTCCCCTGTTCGATTTCGGGGAAAACTCTTCGCGAAAATATGTCACGCGTACTATTTTGTTTATACACACCTGGAGTTTCAGCACATTCCGATTCATATTTCTTTCATTACTTAAAATAATTACTTAATTACCAATTATGCTTAAATTTTGGACACCAGTGTACAAGACTATACAAAAAATTAAAATATGTTTCCGTATATTGATAGAAACTGCAGAAGCCGAATTTACAACCAATTATGATTTTCTTAGACTATGTAAACTATGTTTTAGCATATTATGTGAATATGTACTAATTGTAATTTAAATACAAAGCTACACAAAATAATTGAGCTGCTTTTTTGGTATAAACGGTAATTACTATGATCTGGCTTTTAAATGCGCTATGAGTTTTCCAAAATGCTTACTTAGATTATTATTATTTATTTATTTATTTTTTACTTTATTAAACATCGACATTTTGGTATGCGCTATGAGTTTTCCAAAATGCTTACTTAGATTATTATTATTTATTTATTTATTTTTTACTTTATTAAACATCGACATTTTGGTAAAGAATTCAGGAAGTGTTGGAAAGTCTTTCACAATCTATGCTTCATGCGTGATTTTTGTTCCTTGTTTAGACTACTTTTTGCTTCTTATTTGTCTCCTATTTTACCGAATTCTGAAATTTATATGGCGAGGGAGAGAAAGGATATTGTCATGCATCACCCAGTTTGGGCCGTATTGCTATAGGAGGGATGACTTCAGGACGGGCTTTTGAAGGGAAAGTGATCCGGATTATCATTCTTGTACAAGAAAATTTCTGAAAATTCTGCTCAGTTAACCAGAATAGATCGCACTCATTTCGAACAAAGCTCTCTTCATTATGTGGCCTCTATACTAATCACTTGGCTAAGTGGATCCATTTGGATGCTGTACAATTCATCTGATAGGAAGAAATAACCTTCACTCGCTGCTTAACATTTAACTGATTTAAAATTTAATGTTGGGTTCCGTTAAATGAAGCACAAGGTTTATTCCATATTAATTTCTATATTAAATAGGTTGAAATCGAAAATGATCCGAAAAAAAATCCGATGATATGGAATCGGACTGTCGATATCGGAAAATTTTCCAATTAAGGCAGGATTCTGTTTTCACAGGTTTTATTGCATGACAACTTATCTCAAGATTTATGTGAACTAGAAAAAAATTGAGGATTGACCCCTTCCGGCGCAGTGTTCCCCGTCGCTATCACCTAATTTTAATTCCAAATTTACAAACGATACCAAGTCTATTTTAATGAAATTTTGCTTTTACAATGAAAATTTTAAAGTAAAAAGTTTTAAATATAAAAAAATAATTTGTGAACTCCGGTGTCAGTCAATCATTTCATCATTTTACAAACAGAATTTTTCTGTGCCAAAAAGGGTTAATTGGTCAATAAATTATTCTTTAGTAGAAACATGAGCGAGTTTATTTATTTATTTATTTATTTATTTTTGGAAATATATAAAATATTAATTCAAAATTTAATTTATTTACTAGAGAATATTTCCATGGGTACTTGTAGTGTAAGTTGCATACTACGATTTTTGGATACGAACACTTATAACTGAATCTGAAGTTTGATGAAAATCCGTGCATTAGTTTTTGAAAATCTTTAAAAAAAAAATCTGCATAACATAGCCACATGTTGGGTGATGTACACCAAAAACTAATCAGGATAATTTTTTTATCAGTTACTAAATGAATCTGAAGTTTGATGAAAATCCATGCATCAGTTCCAGAGATACTGCTACAGCAATATCGTGAAAAATGCAGCGCCATCTGTTGGACGATTTGCACCAAAAACTAAAGAGCACAAATCTATATAAGGGACTAACTGATTCTGAAATTTTAGAAAAAATCGTGCATTAGTTCTTGAGATAGAGATATTGCAATTGCGATAATCAAGAATAATGCACCATGGCAGCGCCACCTGTTGAGCAATTAGCACCAAAAACTAATCAAATCTATATAAGAATCTAACAGAATCTAAAGTTTTGTGAAATTTCGCGCATTTGTTCTTGAGATACAGCTATTGTGATAATCACGAATAATGTATCATGGCAGTTCCACCTTTTGAGTGGTTTGTACCAAAATGTAATCAGCACTATTTTATATTAAGTACTAAGTAAATCTAAAGTTTTATGAAAATCAATGCACTAGTTCTTGAGATATGGTTATTGGGGAAATTGTGAATAATGCAGAATAGAGCGCCACCTGTTGAGCGATGTACACCAAAAACTAAAGCAGATCTAATATATATAAAGGTCTAACAGAATCTAAAGTTTTGTGAAATTCTGTGAATTAGTTCTTGAGATAGAGTGCCCACAATATTTTTATCACATATAGATAGACAGACAGATTCACAAGCAGACATTTTATACCTGTATTGATGTAAAAAGGATACGTTCAAGGAAAATTTTTGAACGGAAAGTTTCCCGAATTACTGTCCTCGTACAATGAAAGCCTTGCACAGTCATCCCACATGTTTCGAACCAGCGAACATCGGTCATTATATGGCCAGTATGCTAATAAACCACTATGCTGGGTGGGTCCATTTGTATGGCGAGCTAATTTTGTTATCTGTATTAAGATGAAAAATCAAAGATATTAATAATTATTTTAAAACTTTGCGTTATTAAAACACTGATCAGTATTCTAGTTATTCTTCTGATAAATAAAAACTTCAAGGGCTCGCAAAACTATGCAGGGTTAGTAAATTAAAAAGTTTTTGTTACTTTTTAAAATAAAAAACTCGCATCAAAAGTAAATATAAAGAATAGTTGATCGATCATTAAAGTACATACCATCTTTCACAGTCCATGTTAATAATCTTGTGCTGAGATCTCCAGAAGCAGATTGGAAAGCATACTGATAATAGGCACTAGTGCTACTAGAAGCATGGCTTCGAAATACTAAAGTA
The DNA here is from genome assembly GCA_964019185.1 of Maratus speculifer. Taxonomy (NCBI): domain Eukaryota; kingdom Metazoa; phylum Arthropoda; class Arachnida; order Araneae; family Salticidae; genus Maratus; species Maratus speculifer. Next base: position 231,311,201 of record OZ025299.1, on the reverse strand, counting down.
TTGGTTTGTGGGGGTAAACAATCCACTGTTGCACTTGGCTTTGAACTGGAAACTTGATGTATTTCTTTTTGTTCCATAGTTACTGAAATTGATGGATGGTGTAAAACTGGATGAATATTCTCTTCATTATTGATTGGTGGACTTAGACCTAAAATATTTAGATAAAATTAAGCAACAGACACCACATTCAAGAAAACTTAGGAAGAAGAACTCACTAATAACTCACTTACTAGGGAACTGCAAGAAGTGTAAATCGCCGATTTTGACGAAAGTGGTATCGTTGTAAAGATCTCATCGTGAGCAGTAAAAAACTCAATGGAATTACCCGTCGCAAATGATTCATTTTCGAGATATCCGACAATTTATGTTACGTAGCTAGTGCACATTTAATGGGTACCGCAAAAAAATTTAGTCTCGATTTTAACAAAAGTGGTATCGTTAAAAAGATATCATCGTGAGGATTAAAAAACTCAATGGAATCACCAGTCGAAAATGAGACGTTTTCGAGATATCTGACAATTTGTGTCACATTGCTAATGCACACTGATGGAAAACTGCATTAAGTCATATAAATTGTCGGATATCTCGAAAACCGCTCATTTCAGATGGTTAGTTCCATTGAGTTTTTTACTTCTGACATTGATATCTTTGTAACGAAACCGTTTTCATCAAAATCGAGAAAACAATTTTTTGCGGTCCTCCATTAAGCGTGCACTAGAACAGTATGCACTAGCTACATGACACAAATTGTCAGATATCTCGAAAAGGGCTCATTTTCGACTGGTGATTCCATTGAGTTTTTTAATCCTAACGATAATTTAAATTAAATTAAATTTTAATTTAATCTTTTCAACGATACTATTCTTGTTAAAATTGAGACTAAAATTTTTTGCGGTCCCCATTAAGTGTGCACTAACTACGTAACATAAATTGTCGGATATCTCGAAAATGAATCATTTGCGAAGGGTAGTTACATTGAGTTTTTTACTGCTCTTAATAAGATCTTTCCAACGATATCCCTTTCATCAAAATCGGTGACTTCCACTTCTTGCAGTTCCCTAGTTAGTAAAATTCACTAAATAAGTCAAAAAGCACATAAGCACTGTTTCCTGTATAACGCGATTTTTTATTTCAAAAAATTTTACAAAATTTTGGATTAGCAATTTTCTGTTTATTTAATAAAGTTGTATCTATGATTAAATAAACCAAAAACTGCTACTTAAAAATTCTGGTAGATTTTTTTGAATGATAAAGCACATTAAAATGACAACTCAAAATAAAATTGTATAATATAGTAAAGTAAATTAAAAGCAATGCCTTACGTTTCGTAATTAACACTCATTATGAGAAATAACCAACGACCAGCAGTGAAAAAATTTTCGCAGTAAAAATGGTCATTTTAACTGTAATTTTCTGCAGAAAATGATCCAGTCATTTAACCGTATTTATATATAACTATTACTTTATTACATTACGAAGAATTATCATTGATCAGCATAGAAATAAAATTGTGGTTACATTTACGGTATGAAAAATCACTGATTAATGTATTTTTATTTATTTTTTTTTCTTTTTTGTAAGTGGTACGAAATCTTCCCAAACAAATGAAGTTTGCACCATCCATCTATCTAGAACAAGGCAGAAATATTATTCACTTACTAGAACATGATAAAAACATCATTAATTTACAACAGTTCTGTTCGACCAATAATTAAAAAAAATATATTTCAGTTTTTTTTTTTTAACTGGTTAAGTAGTATTAATTTTATCGCTATGTTGACTAAAGAAAATTCTTTATAATACAATTAAGTAAATGTTATTTGTAAATAGGATTGCATGACTAGACAATTTTCTGCAGAAATCGTAATTAAAACGATCGTTTACTTATATTAAAATTTTGCACTGAATTTTATAGAAGAAAACTGATGCAATAGTCCTATGTATGAGGTGTTCAGAAATCAATCCGGCTAACTCTATTTTTTTAGAAATTCAGGTAATGATTTGATTGGTTTGAAAAATTTCTGTATATCTATACAGTTCTTCTGAATTACTCTTGTTTATAAGACAATTAATGAGTATAATTAAAATATGGTGAAAAAAAGTAGATTTTCTGTCTAAATAACTTTAAATGTTTAAAATGAGTATTTTTATTTGATGGAGTTAGTCGGATTGACTTCTGAAAGCCTCGTATGAAATCGCTACTGATGAAAAAATTCAAAATAAAATTTCAGTATGCTAATACAGATCTTTGGAAGATTTCAATTAGAATTTTTTACAGAAACTCTACTTCTTAATAAATTTTCTGATTTCATATGAAATTTCTGGAGGAATACAGATTTCTAAAATGAAATTTTAAGTGTCGTATAGGGTAAATTGGGTAAAGATACCGTAGTTTTTGATTTAGTTGTTTAAAATTTTTATTAGTAATTCCTTGATTCCTTGTAAAAGTTTGCACTCTTATGTATGATAACCGACATCATTATTTGTACCGATAACCGATTTTTTATTTTAATTTATTAATTTATTATTTATTATTTTTTTAACTAAAACCGTATTTCATTGTACAGATATTATAGAAAGCATTGAAAATTTTGTTTTTTGTAAACCATTGCATTCGGCATCTTACCCCAAGGAATGGGTAAGATGGTCAAAGGGAAGGCTCCGGTCTCTCTACTGACGTGAAGAAGCTGGATTCGGCAGCCATTTAAGTTTCACAAAAATGGCAGGTTCCAGTACTCTCTAAAACATCAGATTTATTTGTCTGGTATTTAACACTAGAACAGCCATTAGGGGTCAAAATGGCCCCTGCCAGATTGATAATAGTCGGTTCAAACTAGAATTTTCTTCTTAAGATATGTTAAATATTTGCAGCAGAAAAATTGTCTAATTAAATAAGTTAAATAGTTTAAAATTGAAATTCTGGTGAGAAACACTTTTTGTAAAAATTGAGTAAAATACCCGGCGGTTCTAGTGTTAAACTAATATTTATACAAAGTGAGTCATAAGTATCGAAACAACAGACTATCTCCTTAAATATTGCCCATAGACCCATACTTCCAATGGCAAAAAACATTAAAAAATGTACCATATATGATGGCATAAGTTTCAACTCTACGAAGTGTCTATTTGAAAAAATACGATTTTTTTTCTACAGCTCCCGTAGGCTAAAAATTCCAATTAGAAAATATTTCCTCATTCATTCCTGAATTAAACACAAAAAATTGCATCTTCATATCTGCAAAACTCACAGAGTTATGTCCGTTTAAATAATTCGTCAGGTTTTAAGGGATTAGACACAAACTGAAATGCGTGAAATTAAAAAGTGCTACTTTTAGAGTTCCAGGAAAAATGCAAAAAATATATTTATTGAGTTAGAATTTTTATTTTTTTTATTCCTTTTTTTAATGGTTAACCATATAATTTGCAAACAAAATCACATCCTAAAATTTATCATAAAGTTAAAAAAATTAACTCATTAGTATTTTTTTAAGTAGGGGAAGTGGGGTACATTGATACAGTTTTTTTCTTGGATTTTTTTTGGTGTGAAAAAAGTAGAAAATTCAAGTTTTTTTTCCATGAGGTGACAGCAAAACTTGCGTAGTATGTTATAAAAATTTACAATCATTGTTTTATATACTATTTTTGCATATAATTTTAAAAAAATCAAAAAAAGTTATTTGTATCAATGTGCCCCATCTACGGGGCAGATTGATACATTTAAGAAAAATGACGACAAAAAAATACCAATGCATATTTTCATAGAAAATGTGTTAGGAAACCATTTTATATTTATTTATAGAAATTCAAATCACCCACAATTTATTTTTAAGCAATATTAAGGTAATCAAAATTAAATATATTATGACCTGATGTTCTGGCTGTTCCTTGTCTGATTGTTGGCTGTGGTAACTTTGTCATATCTAGCACTTCAATCCCAGCATTATCATCTTTCTTGGGAAAGATGAAAAAATTACCAGGTTTTCTGTTTATAAATAGGTTTATAAACAGAAAATAAAGGATATAATTATATTAAAAATTTTGTTTATAATATAATTATCTTTTTCTGTTTTGCAGTTTGTTTCTCTTACTTAATATTTCTCATGTCGAAAATACTTTTTTCTCTGGAGAATCGCTATAAATTCGAGATTTGCCAGAATTCCGTCCTTTTCTTTTATCAGTTCTACTAGTACTAGCTTTTGGGTAAGTTCGTACTTTTTCTGTTAGCAAAAATACTATAAAATGTTCTAATATAAAAAAATTAGAGCTATTTCACTTCAATAGAAATTAATATTAGAAACTTTTGGTGAAAAATGGTTGGATTAAGGAGTGTAGGGTGAAAAAAATAATAAAAAGTAATGAAAAAATGAACTAAAAAAGGATTTAGGTTGTATCAATGTGCCCCGAGATAGAGTGTATAAATGTGCCCCATACAGCCACTTTGAATAAAATGAGTCTCAAATCCAACACTTCATAATTTATCTAACAATAAAAAATGAGGAACTGATAAAGAGTAGTTTCTCTTGCCAGGGAGAGTATTCTTTTCGGTTGAAAATACTGGAACAGTTGTATAATACCATTTCAATTGTACAACTCAAATTTACTTTTGACCTACGAAAAAAATAAATCACCTGTCCCATTTCACCAAACTACTGAATCATTCCAAGACTTTCTGTATGTAGTTGAGTGCACTAGCGTCACCTTTTGGAGTCGTTGTGAAACTTCCTGTAATGACCCTGTGAGCGATAGAGGGGGTGTATCAATGTGTCCCATGTATCAATGTACCCCACTTCCCCCTACAGTAATTTAAAATTGTTATAAATCGGAACATTATCCATCGGATTTCAATATTTTTTTTTCATTTAATTAAAAAGGATTTAATTAAAAATAAGGAATATAATTTCAGTTTTGTTTCAGCATTTTTTAAAATATTAATTGTGAAAATATCAACAATATTAATTTAAAAAATGAAGTAACTTATTTTTTCAAAAGTCGTATGTTCAAAAGTGAATATTTTTTTCAAATTTGCTGAAACAAAATTAATGTAATAAATAAATAAATAAGTAGAAAAAAAAAGACAAGTTACAAGTTTGCATCTTGTTTCTTGAACGATTCTTGAATTAATAATTTAAAGACAAAAAATGGTGGGAAAAAACATCATGCAGAAAAACGCATTTAAAGTTTTAAGCTGAGATTGTCTTCTAATAAAATGTTTAAGTGTTTTTTTAACTGTATGTGAAAAAATAACTTCTTTCTGTAGCTTAAACTCACGATTCAGTTTAACTTTCGCCGTTTTTACGTCTTTTTTGTAGAGGCGAGTGGAGAAGAGTGGGACAGTTGGTTTTTCTGTTTATGTACATTCTAAACATTCCATGAATCACATACAAGATGAAGCAATGGTAGCCCAACTTCAGTTGAAAAAAATTTCTGATCTATATAGGCTTGCAGTTGTATAAAGAAAAAGATTATTTCAAGAATCAAAAGTAAATTTGCTTCCCGAAACCCGCTTGCTTGTAAGATTGCTTCCCGAAACTCCATAGGGGACCGTCAACAAATTGAAAAAGAACGAATAACTTTTGGAAAACCCTGTCAAAACTAATGTAACAAAAGTGTTCAAACTGTAGATTATGCTTAAGTAACTTAATGTAATAAACTGTGTTCAATTTTATGTGGATAGCATGTAAATTCGTAGAGAAAATAAGGATTTTATAAAAACAGTCGCAAATTTTTCCAAGTCTTTTGCTTATAATTCGCAGAGTTCTTAATATAAAATAATTTTCTTTTTCGAAAATATGACAAATAACATTGTACACTATACCTTGTAATCAGAATTTAAAATAATAAAAATTGTATGAAAACTGAACAGGTTTACTAAATACTTTTTCACTGCGCATGCGTTAAAGCTATCGAAATTTCTTTTGCTTTTTTTGTCAGCTAAATATATAGAGCAACTTTTGTGAAAGTCTCAAAAACATATCTTGAAAATTCTGAAAGTGATCGTCGCTAGATTAAGCTCAAAATTCGTTATTGCCAAAATGAAGCTAAAAGATGAGGGGCTGTAACCAAATATCCATTAATTAGTGTCAATATAGAATACACAATATGGCACGTACTACTATGTTTACTTTACGCCCAATCCAAAGTTGCGGGTGTGACATTTACACAACTTAATTTAGTCACCAGCAAAAAAATTTTTGAGCATTGGTTTCAATTTGTATGAATTTCAATGTAGACCACTTACACATACATTTATCCAAATCTGAAAATTGTCCGATGTATCATTTATTTATTAAAAAAAAATAATTTCCGCCTATTACGGGTGTGACATAAAAAGGACATGCATTTTCATCTTTCAATGCAAAAATACAAAACTCTGTGAATTATGACAACTGAGTGAATTGATATTTTTATATATTAGACAGTAATCTATATTAATAAAATAACAAATCGCTCTGTGTGTGTGTGTGTGTGTGTGTCTGCGATAGTTAGCGAAAACTACGGTAAGTACGAAGCTCAAAATTTTTCTGAGAGTAGTCCAATATCTCTCCTGATGCACCTGACTCTCAGAATTTCAAAATTCTATTTATTAACTGAGTAATTAATTAAATTCCAAACCTCACTCTCATAAAACATCGCTTTTTTTTTAGCTTTTTTACCTTTTATTCTCTTATGGTTGGTTGGTTGCATAAAATTTTCGCAGAAATAATTTTAAAAACTGGGACTGACCTTTAAAATTCATAGATTGGCAAACTGTCAGTTTAAATGAGGATTTTTTTTTTTTTTTTTTTTTTTTTTTTTTTTTTTTTTTTTTTATCACAGCTGCTGTACACCATGGAGGAAAAAGATAGGTGGTGGGGAAGTAAACCGAAAAAAAAAGGTTTGCAATATGAAACCATTTATCGCTGAAATTTTAATGTCTCAAAATAAAGCACGAGGAAGGAATTTTGTATTAATAAGACGGATTGGAAGAAATGAATTACAGCTGAAGCATATTTTACGAAGAAATAGTAATTTTTTTAAATGGTTTTTTCTATTATATTATTTATTAAAATAAATGTTTGCTTTTAAAATAATTGAAATTGGAAAATTAAAAATAATTAAATGTCAAAATAAAATTAAATAAAATATTGAAAACATATGATTTGAAGTAAAAAATTGTATTTCTAAAAGTTTTCTCTTTTTTTTCAGAAATTTTTAATACTTTATAACGTAGATGAAAAATGTTTATGATTTAACAACATATTAATAATTCCATGTCAATATATAAAATATAGTGATGAAAATATTCTTTTAAAATCATGAATGAACACTTAAATAATAATATTAATCTAAAATCTAGATTTCAGAGTGCAGACGATTTTAAAACATTAACGAAAGAATGTTGATTTTTCAAGCAAAGTGTTAAATGATGCTTCTATATTGATATTTCAAAGTCATATGATAAAAATAATCAAATAATTCTTGCCTATGATTGATCTAATTGTATCTATTATGCATTCTGATCGTGTATTACAGGCAATAATGGCACAAAACGTTAGTTTTTAAACGAAATTTTAGTCACTATTCAATAACAGTTTAAAAGGTAAAAACAAAAACAAAGAAATACTGGTTTAAACCAGTTTGAATTGATCGGAGTTTCAAAGCACATGGTTTTGTTGGTGCTTATTTGGACTTAACGTAGCGGATTTTAGAGTTACATTTTTTGCGTCACCCCAAGACATTATACTGCCACTCTATTAATTTCTTTTTACTATATGGTTGTACGCATATTTTTGGTATTTCGAACATTAGAATATATGAGTTATTAGCTGTGTTGCAGTAAAAAAACATTACACAACACTTTTCTAAGAGTTTATTTTTTTAATCATTGATTAAATATAAATGTGTTCTATTCAATTTAAAATTGTAATATGGCTTTAATTTGTTTTTAAACCAAAAATAAAATAGCTGTTTGGCGTACAATTGTTTGTATCCGCAAACGATTCATTCACCATAATAAATTATCAAATAGCAAAGTAAATTATCTATCAGAAATAGCCATAAAAAGAATAGTAGCAAAACTGATTATAACCTTAATGTTTAGACTAATTTAAACATAACCCGATCCCAACCAGAAAAAAACAGACAACACTCCGATTCGTGATACACAAAATTTCCGTGAGTATAAATCCGACCCTGATCTAAAAATTCTGTTTGGAAAAAACTATGGATTTGATAACTGACCCGAACCAAATCTGAATCCCGCAAAAATGTTCAAGTGAAGCAGCAAGTAAGCAAACAAGGAAAAATAATTTTCGTGGGCATGAAACCTGACCCGAACCTAAATATTTTCTTTAAAAAACCTGAAATACGACTCGAACAAAATCTGAAACCGATAAAAATATTCCAGAGAACTATAACCCGATCCCAGCAAAACAAAATACTTTCCATGGTCATAAACCCGACTCAAATCTAAAAAACTCCGTTTGAAAAATCCTGAACTTTGACCCAAACTACATCTAAATCTGACCAAAGTATTCGAAAGAACCATAACCGGATTCGAGTAAGACAAAATAATTTCCGTGGACATGAGCCCGATACAAACCTAAAACTCCCATTCAAAAAAAAAAAAAAAAACAACAACAAAAAAAAAAAAAACCTGAAATTTGAATCGAACCAAATCTGAATCTGACAAAACTATTTCAAAGAAAAGGAAACCGGATCCAAACAAGACAAAATATTTCCATGGACATGAACACAATTCGAACCCCAAAAATTTGTTTGAAAAAATCGCGAAGTGAACGAAATCTGAACTTGGCAAAAATATTCCAATGAAGCATGTCCTTATTCGAATAAGACAGAATTATTTCCGTGAACATGCAAGAAGACCCGAACTCAACAGTTATATTTCAAGAAAAAACCCGAAATCTGAATTGAACCAAATCTGGACCTGACAAAAATATTCCAAAGAACTATAACTCAAACCAAGCAAGACAAAATAATTTCTATGGACATAAACCCAACTCGAACCTAAAAAATTCGATTTGAAAAAACTGAAATTTGACCCAAACCACATCTAAATTTGACCAAAATATTCGAAAGAATCATAACTGGATTCGAGTATGACAAAATAATTCCCGTAGCCATGAATGAGATCCGAACCTGAAAATTCTATTTGAAAAAATACCTGAAATTTGAATCGAACCAAATCGGAACCTGATAAAAAATATTCCAAAGAATCGTAACCGGATATGAATAAGACAAAAAATTTCCATTTACATGAACCAAATCTGAACCTAAAAAATTTCTTTGAAAAAATCACGAAATCTGAACTGAACCAAATCTGAACTTGAAAAAAAAAATATTCCAGTGAAGCATGTTCTTATTCGAACAAGGCAGCATAATTTCCGTGAACACGCAAGAAAACCCGAACCCAAAAATTCCATTTAAAGAAAAAGCCGAAATTTGAATTGAAACAAATCTGTTCCCGACAAAAATATTCCAAAGAACCATAACTGTATCCGAGTAAGGCAAAATAATTTGAATGGACATGAATACGACCCGAACATTAAAACTCAATATCAAAAAATACCTAAAATCTGAACCGAACGAAATCTGAACCCGACAAAAATGTTCTAATGAATCATAACCAGATCCGAAAAAGACAAAATAATTTCCATGGACATGAAACAAATATATGGTTTGGTAACATTTAGGTTGCAATTACATTACGGTAAGTCTTTGATTATATTTAATTTCCCGTTAGGTTACAGTTAGGTCACGGTTAAGTTAAAGTTAGGTTACAGTTAAATTGCATTTATGTTATGGTTAGAATAAGGATATGTTACAATAAAGTGAAGGCTAGGTTAGATTTATGTTATATTTAATTTACGGTAAGGTACTGTTAAGTCGAAGTTAGGTTACAGGCAGGTTATGGTTACGGTACAAAAGTTTACGGTTAGGAATTTATCCATTGAGTGAACATTACGCATGATTTGATTAAAAAAAACACTTACTTTTGTTAAATGGCTCTGAAATTATAAATACTACTTACCAACATTTTAGCTACCAGTGAGTATCGATTTCATTCATGGTATAGTTGGATTTAAGAGTGATATAATTAGTTTAAAATTCAAAATATTTCACTTGGGATTTCTATGTGAAAAAAAAAATAATTAGTTAAGGGACTTAACAGTGATTTTTGATAAATATCAACACTTTAACACAAAAATCACGCAGTCGTTGGATACATATTCCCTCCCGCGTTTCTCATCGCTCATTTTGAGTATTTTTAGAGCTTAACATTAGCTGTTTTTTAAACCGATTTTTCACACATTCAGTAGCCACGTATTTCAGACAATGCATTTCTGCATGTTTCGAATTAAGGATAAAATCATACAGATTTCAAGTTCGTTTAATATTGTTAATACGGACCCGGGCAACGCCGGGCGGGTCAGCTAGTACTTAAATAATTATTCTATGAAAAAATTAAATTACTTACTCAATTCTTGCTTTTGTGGAAAATATTCAAAATTTTCGTTGCGGGTGTGACTTGTATAGCCAATAAAATAATGACATACACAAATATTTTCAAGGCAGATTTTTTTTAATTAAAGAATTATTCAATATTATAATTATAATATCTAGAGAGGAAAATATAAAAAAAAATTCATTTCCAATCTTGAATTTATAATTTCTGGTGGTGGTAGCTCTTTTTACAAAAATGCTCTTTTTTTTTCCTAGGATGCATCTGACTGACTGGGCCAAATATGCACGTTTTCTTAATTTTTTTTCAAACATTCTAATTCTATATCGTCACCATCGATTTGTCTTATTTGTCCATCAAAGTTTTCACTTTTTTAATGTCGAGAATAAAACAACTTCTACAAAATCTCCAACTGCACATTCATCGTTGGATATTATATCCTTGTCAGAGTATGGATACATCTAACTGACTGAGCCAAATATACACATTTTCTTGATTTTTATTCCGATACTCTTATTCTATAATATCCCCATTCATTTGTCTTATTTGTCCATCAAAGTTTTCACTTTTTTTTTCTTTTAATGTGGAGAATAAAACAACTTCTACAAAATCTCCAACTGCGCTCTTATCATTGGATATTATATTTTTGACATAATATGGTAACAAACAAATTCTCTTGTGATCACTTTCTGAAGTTATTGCGACATTAATTGTTCCTACGTCAATAAAAACAACATGATGTATCGATTGAATGTTGAGCTCCGATTGTGCTTGGTGCCAGCATTCATGAAGCATTTTCACAATATCTTCTGAAATTTCACATTCAGCAAAGTTCTTTTATATGTTTTAGGACTTTTTCTACACACATGGCAAAATCTGAAGCTGAATTTATAGTTGCAGAGCGTTGCTAGTGTTACTATTTTCTTGGCAACTGCACCAACCCTATCGACAACTCCTTTACAATGAGATGAAATGCAAAAGGATTGCCATCCTTTACCATGATTTTTTAAAATAGTCTCTTCTTTTCTCTCCTTTCTTTGTCTCTTTCCTTCTCTTGTTGTAGATATGCTTCATATTTAAAAGGGTTTTCCTTAATCTTTTTTGAATGATATCGTGATCTTTCTGTACTCTTCATTCTCTGCAAAAGAGGATAAATTAATGTGTAAACTGAATAAATATAGCACTTCCAGTCCAAAAATAAAATCTTAACAAATTTTTAATAGTTATCCCTTGAAATTTCTAATCTTACATAAAGTTAATTATGTTAAATATTGGTTAATTTCAAATTGACTATATACATTTTATGCTAACTTAATAAACATTTTAACAGTTTCTATTATTCTTACTTCTACTTTTTATTTAATTTAAATTAAAAGAGAAAAAAAATCTTCCCCTAATATTGATTTACTTATTTTAAAAAAACTAAAAATATATATATTAGATAAATACTATCAAATAACAAAATTAAAAAAATGTATATAAAAAACAAAGCAAAATTAACAAGTTTAAAGAAAATTGCTAAAATATTGTTTCGTAATTTTCTTTTTTTAATTTACATAAAAATCTTACCTTTTAAATTAATTTCTTAATCATATATCACTAATAAAATTATTTTCTTTCAGTAAAACAACAATTTTATCAATCCAAACTGAATAAATCAACTGCACACAGTGTCACATGCTCAGATGATGCAAATTTTTATTTATTAACTGGAATTCCCTCTATTAAATCAAAGGGTATAGTTAAAGCTGCCAAGTACATGTTTTACAGCATATTATTTTTTTATAAATTTACATATAATTTGTTCAAATATGCATTTGTAATCAATTTTAAAAGACGTTGCGGGTGTGACTTTAATTAAATGTCACACCCACAACAGGGACATGTCACACCCGCAACGCTCAATAATTATAATTAAAATATTAATTAATTTCTTTTGTGTCTGTAATTCAAAGTATCTTAATAAACTATTTTTGAATATAAAGTTTCATAACTTTAAATCCAAAATATTTTTCTGCAGAGATATAAATGTAACTTTTTGTTGCGGGTGCGACACAATAATTAAGAGTAATTAAATATGCTTACCTTTTGTAATGAAGATTAGTGAACACTTCTCTGCAGACAAAAACTCTCAATAATAGCTGTCAGATCATATATATCCAAGTTTGGAGATTTTTAGAATGTTTGTTCAGCTGTACGAGGCCATGAAATGTAAAAATTTTTGCCGCAGTCTATTTTACAAAGTCATAGTGTCACTTTATTAATTAAAATAAGTATGTTAATGACAAAAAATTAATTCTTTTTTGATAAAATACGAAATAGTACACTCTTAACAGTTAATATGCAAAATTTCAATCATATTTAAAGAAATTTAAATTTTCATCCTCATGTTCATTTTTTCGTGGATTGGGCGTTTAATAACTTTAATAACTGTATTATAAGGAAGAAATAGATTTAAGTAACACTTCTTTTGTGACATTTAAAATTCTATTTCACTAGTAAAAATAGGGACCATATAGAAAGTGACGATGGCGTTTTTTAAATTTAAAAATATATCGAAAATTAAACAAAAATTTAGATCAGAGTTTTAAAAAATTGCACAACAAGCCCTTGCCCAAAACCAGTGAGGGACTGACTTAGACCATTAGATTTGGGGTTGGCCTGGTCTTAGTTCTTTCAAGGTCGGATACAAGCTTTACATTCTCTCTCTCTCCCCCCCCCCCCTGGAGATTCGGGCCTGGACTTTGTTCTTTTCCAAGAAATCATATTGTAGTGGCATTTTTTTTCATTGATTTATTTAAATCGATATTGTACAATTGCTCAACGAAATCATCAGAAATTTAATTTGGTTTAAAATATTACAGAGTAATTCAATATCTTTAATAATCTACTTTTTTCCAGATCTTTAAAATAATTATGATTTTCTTTAATTATCTTTTTTAGTATTCTAAACTAGATTATTTTTTACTGAATTTTCATTTAAATTTACTTAATGTCGATTTTTTTAACGAGTACTTATGTCCGTTAGCATGTAAGTAGATATTAACATTATTGTTTTTTCATATTAAATGGGTTTTGGACATAAAATCTGGAGATAAAATTTATGTTTAAGTAAGTATGCTTTTTCAGGTTTTTATCATAGGATAATGTTGCTTCAGAAATATAAGCATGTACTCTAGTAATTGAGTCGGGCTCTTGGCACATTTTTGATTTCATAATGGATCACGCCCGACTCAGGCCAAACTTTCAACTTTTATAGCGGTCTGCATCGGACCTCCTGCTTAGACTTCATATTGGGCCGACTATTTTTTTTTTCAGAAATTCCATATTTATACCAGAAATTTAAATTAGCAATATTTGTTCTATTTAATAATTGAAATTCCGTCCTTAAATAAAGAGAAACTTTTAATTGAAATTTTCTGGTTTTAATTTAGATTGTCTACATTATGGAATCTCCAGAACGTATTCTACCCTGGGAATTAGAGGGCTATAGCTGATATCATTATAACACATGCATAAAAACTCTGTGCCCCCCCTCCAAAAAAAAAAAAAAAAGAACATAAGCGTACTCGATTAAATTACATCGAAAACTATGGAAATGGAAAATTTGTTAAAACCTTAAAACTATAACGAATATTGCAAAAACTCATATTATGGAAATTCTTAATATTATTTTAAATAATTTTTTGTAACTTAATTAGATTTTTAGAACTAGAAATTACCCATTTTTTTATTTAAATTACTTTTAATAAATTAATTATATGTGGAAAAATAAAAATTTTCTATTTTCCTGAGCTTTTTGGTCGCTCGGATTCGAATACAAGTCTATAAAATAAGAGACAGACAACAAGTACACCAATATCACCAAGTTACTACGTATTCATCCCGAACCTGTGTAGAACAAAATTTTAAACAGACTGATTGTAAAGGTTGTTTTAGGCTTAAAAACTCATCAAATGTTAGTCAATTGAAATTGAAAACATAATTGATCTTATGTAAAATGCGTTTGCTGTCAAATCATCACGAGCCAATCGTCTTACGGAGTTAATTTGAGAAATACCCTCATATTTATTAGTAGACTCAATTGCGCTTGTCAGGCTAAGTACAAGTATTCTTCTCCTCCCATGTTTATTCACTATTTGTGGATTTCGTATTTATTTTAAAATATCATTATTTTAATTTCGTCTACAGTTGTATTTTGCGTAAGTTTGTTCATCTATCACGGTATTAGAGCAGAGTTCGAGTCCCGGTGATTCCAGTGCACAGACATAGTACGTTCTGTATTTGGTCATTTTGTGAAGCATCTGTAAGAAGGTTGTTATCTTGTGTAGTGATTTTGGGAAAGGTTTGAGAAATTGTATCGAAAGGTAAACATGTGTAACAAGACTTGTATGTGCCATAAATTAGGTAATAAAAATAATTCCAGACAATAGATATAGTAGCTAAAATTCTCAAAGTACCTCCTCCCCCTCTGAATGAAAATGAAACAAATGGTTCCTTATTACGCCCTTGAAAAGTAAAAGAAATAACCTGTCAAAGTTTTTATTTATACTTTTTTCGTTTATTTAAAAAAAGTTAACTTACCTTCTCCAGTACATTGTGGGCAACAGTGGCCAGGTACTTGAATAGGTTTTGAGCATGGTAGTTTTTGTACAGGAGGGCAGTTCAAACGGCTGCATTCAATTTTACCAAACTAGACAAAAATAAAAATAAATTAGTTTTTTATATCCCAATCAATAAATAGTTATGGTTTATTATTATTTCTTATTCATCATAACTTAAATATTTTTCTTTATGTGTACAACTTCGGTTAAATTGTGTAAAAACAAAAAACAAAACAACAACAACAACAACAAAAACATTATGCGTACTTGGCATTTGCAGAATACGCAATCCATAGGGCCAAAAGGTCCGATTATTGGATGCCAAGATGATCCATGGCTGTATGTTACACCAGCTGCTTTGCAATCTGCAAAAGAAAATACAAGAAAAATGTATATAAAATTCAGTACAAAATATTTAACAAAATAAATAAGCAAACTATCACATAAAATAGAACTTTTCATCTTATTTAACCTCCCAAAAGTGTTACAAATTTGGTGATAATCTCAGAGTTGAAATGACTCCGGCTTTTTGTACGCCAGTATTATCTTAGATAATATTTTTTTCTTTTAAATCCGCAGGGTGTTACAATTAAATAAAAGAATCTTTTCGGTATTACAATACCGGTATCCAAAAAGCCGGAGGCAGCACTGATCCCAGAAAATTTTTTAATCTGAATAAAAAGTATTATGCAACAATTTCTAATTCCAAATAGTAGTGCTAAAATCCTTAGAAATTATAATGTGTGTACTCTTATTATAAAGCACACAGAGCAACAAAAGAAATTCAGATGTCACTGAATCTATGCTTTTATTACCTCACAAAACAAATTATCAGGCTTTTTAGTATAAAAATATCGCCATGATTAACCATTTCACCGAGACTAATAATTAACATCGGAATAAACCCCCGTGATCACATGTGTCAGGTTCTGAGACAACATCTGCTACAGATTGGAATTTCTGTTATTTCTCTATCTTAATATTTTGTGTATTGTACTGGCTGTGTACTGGAATTTTCAAGATGACATTCTGTCTTTGTAAAATCAGAATTGACAAGTGAACATGTGCAAATGGTGAAGTGAGAAACAGAATATTGCCGAGAGGCGTGTTCATCCGTCAGCGATGTATGTGAATGATGAGCAAACAAGGAAGATGCCACGAATCAAGAAAGCAATGTGGAATGCGTCCAATGGAGAAGCTCCACAGTGGGGTTAACATTGGGGAAAAGCAGTGATTTTGAGAAGGGCAAGTCTCGTCTGAGATTTGGCAGTTCGTATCTGGGCTCGTACCTAGAGAGCAGTGTAGGACAGAGGTCCTTGCAGAGAGTGCTCTGTGTCGGAGAGAGTAGGCTGAGTTCGTATCTGGAGAGCAAGGGACACAGACATCCTGGTGTGTAGTGCTCTGGGCCGGATAGCGTAGGCCGAGTATCCATGTGTTGGGAGATTCGAAATTGATCTCCGGTAAAGTGAATCTAACGTGCATTGAGTGTGAGGGAGATGGTATAATTTGAACAGTACACAGCCAACCTTTACTGTATTTAATTTAATGTTGAACCAAATCACCTATATCCGAGTTGTAACTGTATATAATTGTAAATAGCGTATTTAATGTCTACATATATTCTAAATAAACTGTTAATTCAGTTAATTGACAGCGTCAGTATTCATTTACACAATCCTCACGGTGGGTGACCGATATCACCTAATAATATCGGTGGTGGCAGCTATAACTACTACGGACTTTCTTCAAAGTTATGTGGGCTGAGAGGAACGTCCGACAACATGCCTTCAATTTTTAAAAATAAAACTGCCGCCAATGTTGTTGTATGTCGCCAGCTGTAAGTTTTTCTAAGAATACTTTATTACATAATTTTGAAAGATGAAAATCAGTCAGTTGTATTTCAATTTTTTTTAAAAACATAGTAAATGCGAAAATTTTACCTATAATTAGGTTTTATAATTTCAAAACTGGAGCTATAATTAATTTGTAATTTATGATAACCACACTACCAGTTGTTAATTACAATGTTTATAAAAAATAATTTTAGAGGAGTTCATTGCAATAAGCTAGACCATGGCACAATATATGTACAACATAAATAGAAGTTCTGTTATTTATTTATTATGAAAAATAATATAATTCCCCTTTATGTTGATTCTAAAAAATATAATATACATTTCAAAATAATTCAATAGTTATAAGGTTATAGTAAATAAGTTCTTTCAATTTTATGTTATTTGGAGATTAATATGAGCATTTTAAAGCAAATGATTTAGCCTTTTTTTTCTTCTGCCATTTTATAATCAAAACACATGGTTATTCCAGGTAACGAGAAAATTGAATTGGTGAGAAAATTTACTACAGATACAGAGTCTACAGATAAGAGTATCAAAGTTTCATGTGCAGACATTAAGGAGAATTGCAGCATGATCTATGAATCATACTCATATAGGAAAACATGATTTTAAACATCAATCCGCAAGAGATAAAAAGTATACAGGGGCACATCATAGTTACAATGCATAGAGCACTGTAAAATGCTTCATTAGGGGAAATATAACAGCGCATCTACTTGTAGATATAGAGTGCGATTTCACAATAAGTTTTCATATGTTTGAGCATTCTTCGTGCCTATCACCTACGTGAATAGCATGAATTTTGGAAGATACATATTAACAAATGAACTTTAGCAGCTATAGAAAATATCCTTAGAGAATAAAAAGAATAATGTGTGAATTCAGGAATTCTTTCATATGCTTTCTTGTTTTAATTCCAGATATATCTGATAAAAGGCACTGCACTTTCTCAAGCTATAAAATGCTCAAAATAAAATTTTGAAACGCAAAATATTTTTTATCACGCAATAACAACTAAACGAAGTGAACGAAAGAAACTTGGTGAATTTCGATCTATTTTTCTACGTTATTCTGAGTGTTATAACCCTTCTAGACAGTGCAATACATCTATCGTAAAATTATGAACGTAATAAAGAAATTCCTGAGTTCACACACTAACCTCTTGCAAGAATAATTTCAGTAATTGTCACCGTTTGATTGTTTTAGAATTTTATAAACTAACAGTCCAGTTGAGGTATCCCCTTAGCTACAGTGGCATAATGTTAAGTCCTCTTCAGAATTTCTAATATTTTAAAATTGATGTTTTAAAGTTCTTTTTTAATTTTTAGCAGAATAATGGATGATATGATGTTAGAAAAGATAGCTAATGTAAAATATTTACGTATTAATTGTTATAAGGAATTTTATTATTTTGCTAAAACTTTTATGACATGCTATTTGTGATAATTACATATTTCAGAATATGATTCATTTCTAATAAAAAAAATTCGGAACTCCATATAGATAAATAAAAAAAGACAATCCTTTTGGGGACTCTCTGTAGAAACATTGGCATAGCGTTCAGTATTTCTAATCCACTTCAGTATTTCTAGTCCACTTCAGTATTTCTAATATTTTTATATAGATCTTTTAAATTTCTATTTCATTTTTTAAAAGTATAATCAAAGGTACAACGCTAAAAATAATAACTAATGTAAACTATTTACGTGTTCATTATTGTAAGGGATTTAATTATTGGGCTAAAAATCTTATGACAAGCATTTGTTTGTTTGTCATAATTAAACCTTTGCGAACATGGTTAATTCTAATAAAAATTGTCGAAACCAATTGTATAATAAAATTATTCCAGATATTAATTTCTAATATAATTCCTATTATTATAATTATTCCTACCATTATTTCCTGATATAGTAAATTCAATATTTAATGTAACATTCAATGTAACGTGTAATGTACATTTAATGATACATTACATTTGTATATGTTCTAACATTTAATGATGGTAGCATCATTAAATTGTATAGAGTTAGAGAATTGTCAACAAAAATAAATAAAAACAACAGCTGCTAAAAAAAGTGTGAGCAATCTTGTCATTAATTTATTTTCTTAAAATCAATTAATCGTGAATTTAACAGATTTCTTTCTTATTCCAAAAGACTGTTTAGTACAATATTCGCTAGCCAAAAGGAATTGGCTGTGATGAATGTCTTTTTTGAAAATGATGGCAAAATGATTTAACGTCTCTTCTGATTTATTGCTCTCTCGGAAAACGTTTTAGTTTCTTAAAAGTTTTTATGAATTTGGGTTCTTAATGGACAAGTAAAATCCAAAAGTGTGTTTTACAAATCTATTTTTTTGCTGAACAGCAAAATTTAGACCATTCGGAGTTCCTGAATCATTTTGAAAAGAGCTACATAATAAATGATACACCAAAGTAATGTAATAGAAGGAGCCGGAATAGATAACATAAGTCGAAAATCACATCAGTCGGGGTGCATATACCCATAAAAGTCCAATTTGGACTATAACAGAATAGGAAAATTGGCAAAGAAAGGTAAGGGTGGCTAATTACTTTATTTTTTCCCCTGTAAATACCTGATGTTAAAATTAAATTTTGAACACAATACATTTAACCACTTAACTGATCAATATTTTTGAAAAAAAAAACTGTCAAATAATATCTATTTTTTCACGTCTTTTACAAAATTTTCAATCTTTTATGACCGATTTTTCAAAACAGAAATTTTTGCCGAGTTGAATCACAAAAATGTTCGGATTAAATATACAAAATTTACAATAAAATGTTACAGGTGAGAATAATAAATTATGATTGGAGTATGGATGCACGTACGTGGTACGGGCAAATCATGAGTGGTAAAAACACGTTGCCTGTACGACATACCGACAAAACAGGGAAGCGGTTAAGTAGGGCAGATTTAGAGAACTCAGAGGGTAAGGGCCTTCAGTGGTTTTTTATTTTCAGTTTTTTCCGTGTTGCCTTATGTTAGTAAAACTAAATGAATACTCAGAACATTTTATATTTGTTACTTTAGTTTAATATATATTCGAGCATACATATTTCCAACAATTTCGTAATTATTTTCAGTGATACAATTATGAAGATCTTCGATACGACGAAAAACTTTCCTGGTATATTAAAAACTCTAGAAACTCAAATTTCGCACAAAATTAAAAATTTTAAAAATATGCGCAGTTTTAGACACTAGAAAGGGTAAAAGTGTGCATTTACAGGTGGTAAATGTATTGGATTATTATTCCAATATGGGATATTCTCTTGGATTATCTCTTGGATATTATATTATCTTCGATTTTATTATTATTATTCTTAATTAGGTTAATTATTATTGGGAAATATTTATGGTAGTTTGTTACTTTGTTATTACGGTTTAATAAAAATACAAATATTTTTTACGCATTCGTTATTTACTCCATTGTAGTCAGCAGTTTGAAAAGGCGCATTCTTACATAATTCTATCTTACGGGAAGGTTTAATGTTTTTTTTCCCCTTCTAGAAGAATTTCATGAATCAGATAGACATCATTCCGCCGAGTGAAGTATTATATCAGAGGCAAAGCAAGCTAATGAAAAAGAAATAATTAGGCATTTATAAACATTCAAGAGATACAAAATGAAACGCGTGGGTACAAAATCGCAATTACTTGACGTATCCCATGTGGAAAGAGTGGGTGAAGCACTAAAATTACGTAACTTGGAAGTTACGAAGTTACGTAATTTGGAATTTAACTGAATATATTTTGATGTGCAGTCTTGTCGAATAAACACGCTGCTCAGTAATATTTTATTGCCAAGTTGTAGCAAAGAGATGCAAGATTAGCCGTTCAATAGGGCGTTTACCTTTGAAATACATTACAATTTTAGGAAATAGCTTATTAAAATACACCTATTTTAATATGTATACACTTTTAATATGTATACACATTTAATTTGTATACATATTTTTTAAACAGGACCTGGTACCCCGTATTAAAAGTACTCGGATGA
Organism: Maratus speculifer; assembly: GCA_964019185.1. Classification (NCBI taxonomy): domain Eukaryota; kingdom Metazoa; phylum Arthropoda; class Arachnida; order Araneae; family Salticidae; genus Maratus; species Maratus speculifer. The sequence continues at coordinate 231,290,256 of OZ025299.1, read as the reverse complement.
GGCAACCCCAAAACTTTCTTCTATCTTATACACGTTAATACTTCCAGAAAAATAAAGCATAGCAGCGATTAAGTAATTAACACCAAAATCTAATCTGCAACAACTTATTTCAAATTCTAAATTTGATGAAAATCAGTGTATTAGTATTTGAGATAGAATAGTCTCAAAAATCGTAAGATAACTGGATAGGAGCGCCACCTGTTGATCTATTTACTCTAAAAATTAAAGAATATTAATTTATATCAAGGATTAACTGAATCTGAAGTTTGATGAAAATTCGTGCAGTAGATCCTGAGATAGAGCTATTGCGGTTATCATGAATAATGCCACATAGCAGCGCTACCTGTTGGGCGACTTACACGAAAACATCATCAGAATCATATTATAATACAAGGACTAATGGAATATGAAGTTTTATGAAAATCCATTTATTAGTTATTGATATATATAGCTATTGTAGGAATTGTGAAAAAGACTGCATTAGCAGTGCCACCTGTAAGGCTATATACACCAAAAACTAATCAGATCCAATTTGTAAGAAGGTCTAACAGAGTCTAAAATTTTGTGAAATTCCGTGATTTAGTTCTTGAGATAGAGCGCCCATAATATTTGTGTCACATACAGACAGACATACAGACAGATTGACTGACAGATTCACAGACAAACATTTTGTAAAAGTATGTTTTTTGAAATCTCTGATCCCTAAAACGTGTAAATCCGTAGAAAACAGGAATTCAAAAGTTTTCACGAATCCAATACTTTCTTCTTGTAATAATAGAAGAAAGTAAAAAGCAAAAATGTGTGGAAAATAGGCTTGTCTCGTCCAGTTGTCTCAATTTTATGGGACAACTGGCACCCACGAAAAAGAGCGATGAAATATGTATATATATATTATTTTAAGACATTAAATCTAATTTTGAAAATATTTATGTGTAAGAGTGGACCTAAATGAATACATTTTCAAAGATTCGGGCATTAATTCAAGTGAACATTGACTTTTTGAAGGTGAATTGACAGAATCGCCAGAGTGACATTTTAAAATCATGGCCTAGTTGTTCCATGTAACCTTATTTATCATTCCCTCCCCCTATAAAACTGCGCATTCTTTTTAGAATGTTTCTACAATTTATTATGCCAATGAAAGATTTTAGTCTACTGGGGAAATGGAAAATCAAGCGCGAAATATGCTTCCGAAAACTCATTTCAAGAATAGACTGCAGAAACGTGTGAAAATCAATTAACCCTTTCTTGCGCAGTGTTGCCGGGCCGACAACACCTAATTTTAATTCCAAACTTGCGAACGGCACCAATAATATCTTAATATAATTTTACCTTTACAATGAAAGCTTAAATTAAGGATTTCGTAATATCTAGACAAGTCCTTTATAAATTCCGGTGTCAATCGACAATTTCTCATTTTACTAATAGAATTTGCTTGCGCCGGAAAGGGTTAAAAAGCATTATTTATTAGCAATAAATTCCTATCTAAATATATTTATTTATTTTATGATATCTATGTTGTATTCTGAACTATAAAAAATAGTTCGAAGATCACGCTATAAGAGTTAAGCATTAATATAATCCCTTATGAGTGTAGAAACTCGTAAAGAAAATAATGAAGATTGCAAATAAATTTATGCAGAATGCTTTAGCAATATTAGAGAAAGTATTACTTATTTATGAGAGTAAATTTTAAACTCTTTCGATGACATAAATCAAATTTAGAGGAAATATAACAACTGCCTGATAATCTTGCAAAATGAATAAAAAAAAAACGAAACATATGGTAATAGTATTTCAGCTTGAGGCTTTATGGGTTCATGTGGAACAAAAAAATTGAGAATAATTGACAGAAATGTACATGCTTAAAAGCCCATTGATATACTGGGAGATTGCTTGTTTAAAGAGGAATCTAATTTTGAAGTCAAAGATATATTTTAATTCCCCGCATGACAATAACGTCATACGTACGGCGAGAATATTAAAATAATATTTATTATGTAGGGTTCCCTGAATGCTTCAAGCACTCTCCAGTCATCAGATTCTAATTCGATTCAGAATTTATGCCATTGTTGAACTTATTATTTGCAAAAAGAGAAAAGAAAAGAAAAGAAAGAAGATTTCATTAATCATCATAAAAATTAAAAGAACCCGATATATTTCGAGAATATTTGGTTTTTCTTCATCAACCATATATATATATATATATATATATATATATATATATAATGCAACTACTTTGAAAGATCAAGCTAGATCAAGGCTTAAGACTGAAATGAAATAGAAGAAAACAGGTTGGAAAGAACAACCTGGTAACAGACAACAACAATCAATCAAACTTCACACTACCAAACAGAGGATGGCAAGACAATCAAATTTGAAAATAAAAAGAAAAAGCAAAGTAATAAATAAATAAATATACTATAATCAAAGTTGAAGAAAAAGAAAGTGGAAAGGCTATTTAGTTAAACTGAATAAGTTTTTTTAAGCTGCAGGCAGCATAGTTTATTCAGGCATAAAAGAATAATAGATAAAAAAAATACAGAAACGAAGAAAAACGAATAAAAATGAATAAACAAATAATATGAAATCAAAGTCGAAAGAAACAGATAAATATTATAAAGAATTATTTTTATAACTTGAAGCTGAAACTTCTTATAAAATACTTTGTCCTAAGTACATCCTAAAATAAAATTATATTAAGAAATATTTTTATCTACAACCAATTTTACAACCTAAGTAATTCAGTCGTTCGGATAAAGAAATCCAAGAAGAACGGAAATAAATATTGTGATAGTGATCAACCTATATTTTCTGGAGTTTATCATTTTTATTCAATCGACATCTCATTTAATGTGATACAAATATGCACACCTACATAATACAATTATTAACTCCAATCATCCTTCGTTTGGGGATATTGTTTTAATTATAGGAATTATGAAAATAAAAAAAACGATTGACACAATATTAAATTCGTTTTTATTATTTTTATTTTGATCTCATTTCAGCAGGATTCCTATATCACAAAGCTCCTATGCTAGCTTGGTACTCATTTTATCGACCCAGAAGGGATGAAAGACTGAGTGAACCGTGCCCAGTCAGGAGTCGGTAGACAATAGTATATAACATATATTATATTTGAATACAATCCCTCATCTTTTTGCTTCCTTTTGTGCGCAGAGGATTTCAAGTTTATTCTACCGACTATCTCTTTCAGAATTTTCAAGGTATATTTTTGAGACTTTCACAAAAGGTGTTCTATACATTTAGCTAATACATTATGCACAATATATTTTGATTGCAAGTCTTACCTACGTAATGTTAAAAGATTTAAATGCAATATGTATAGTATTATTATTGAAAGACTATGAAGTTTGGCTCAAAAAGTTGTTAGAAGTGGGGGGGGGGGGAGGAGGTAGCCCACCGTTTTCCGTCAGGTCACATCCCTGGTGATTATTTAGTGCTTAAGTGTTTTGCTATCTCGAATGTTGTTCGAGACGTTAGTCATTTACACACAGCAGCTGGTTTTGTATAATTGAAAAACGATGATATTTTAGTAACTTTTTTCGATGTCAAATAAGATCAGTTGCACAACGAGCCATGGTGGAGTGTTAAATTGAGGGAAGCTATTTTCATCAGCATAAGATATAGCGTTGTTCTGTCAAAATATATCTTAGACATCAGACTGGAATAGCCTGAACTCTCGCTCTACTATCATATTAACGTAATATGTTGCTGTCAATGTATCATAAACGGAAGTTTAAGGGGATATATTTACATTTTGCCATCTTAAACCATTATTCCCAGAATAGAGACACATGATGCTCTCCGCTGTTGAATGTTATTTGATGGCGTTGGTTACAATTTTTTTTTCCAGGCCAATCTTTGACTGTGTGCCTGACACAGATATTGAATTCTAGACTCAAGAGAATAATCTTAATTGAAATACCCACTACTGCCTGAATGTACACCATGCAGATGATTCGGATAATGCAATATCTGATTTGGACATCTCATAAATACACATTTTTGTGCCGATGATTTAGCCAGTTAAGTCGCAATTCTGACAAATATATTGGTTACGGTTAGTTTTAAGGGCATGATCATCGATTGTGTTACAAGGAAAAAAACTGCTCGAACTATTTTTTTTTTTTTTTTTTTTGAAATAAGATGATTTTTTAAAAAAAAAGGAATAAAAATATTTCTTTTAAAAAAGTAAAAATCATTAAAACGGTTTTTGCGTACTGAGCTTTATTAATTAAAGTATTTCAAATGCATACACAATCCGTAAAATGTTTGAAAAGGAGTTATTTGAAATAAGATTGTATCAGGACTTTGAAATGTAACATTTGTTTCAATGGTTATTTAACAAAAAACTATTTTATGTTAGACTTAATACAATCTACTCTATAATAAAATGACTTTCAAAAGTATAATCTAAATGTTAAATGTATAGTTGTTCCAAAACTGCACTTACCAATACTTTAAAACAAAATAAACATATTTTATCCTGCATTTATATTCTCATAGCATGCAAGTGTAAGAATTAAATAGTTTTCAAAGGAAACTTAAATAATGTATATTTAATTAAGAAACGCTTTAAATTATGATAGAAAAAAAAAAGAAAAATAATGGAAATAAAAATAAAATAAAATGTAAAATAGTTATTAAAATCAAATATTACTCACCAGACTGAAAGAGATCATGCAGATTTCTGTCATGCGCTATATAAACATAATGCAAAATGATATGAAGCTGAAATAAGGACCATAAAAATGAGAAACATAAAATAACTAATTTTGCTTTTACTCATTTGCTATGTCGCATGGCATACCTCCACTTGTTGACTGGCCATCTGAAACCATAATCGTCACAAGAACAGGATTGGAGATCCTTTCTTCATCACTTGCTTCTTCATCTTAAGAAAAAAAAAATGAGGCATGATAATCAGCTGTATTAGACAAAAGATTATTTCAAAGAATAATTCTATTTCCTTTCGAATTTTTAAGAATATGCTACACATTTTAGGAGTAAATTTTTAAATGTATCTTTTTATTTAAAATTTTATCTGTAGTAGTAGAAAATGCCAGTTACACTGAAAAGCTGAATTGAAGGTCATAACTACATTTTAAGCACTTTCCAAAACAGTTGAAAAGTGCTTTTGCATTCGGTTTGTCTGTCCATCTGTCCACGCTCTAGCTTCCATATATATACTCGGATTTTCATGCTATTGATAAAGCTTATTTAGGGTCATCAAAGCATGATTTGTATTGCACATGAAGTATGTACGATTAATGGTTCTTTTACAGGGACACTCAAAAGAATTCGATTATATTATAGAACATGGGACAAATCATTTGCAATGTATTTTAATGATATTACGCTATTTCAAATGCATTGAAACTGATATAAATCGCTGAATTTCACTACGATTACGTATTTTTAATCAATTTACAAGGACACACAAAATAAATCCGTTACAATACTGTCTTTTATTAACAATTTCTGGAAATCCGTTTTCAATTTCGGCATGTGCTTTTAAATTTAACTGTTATTTAAGTGTGCTCGCAATTACATAAATACGTAGCACATACAGTCGTCGCCTGATCCGTCTGTTTGTCTGTTTGCCGCGTGTTTAGGATCCTCAGAAACTATCCAACCGAATCGTTCGAATTTTCAAATATATGTTTACCGCGGAATTTTGTTGAGTCATTTCAAATTTTAGTAAAACTGGATATATAGTTCAAATATCGGTACAATCAAAAGTATTCTCGTACTCTCTTAAAACGAAAAAGCTGCAATAACTCAAGTTGAGCTGAAATCCACTCTTTTCCCATGTTGAAAGGAACCTTCTCAAGAAAAGCTGAAACAACTCAAGTGAATGAGTTGTTTTTAATCATCTCATTGAGTGGTCTCCATTTTACTCATACTTGAGTGAAATCAAATCAATAAAGGTTAAATCCAGTAGTACTTGAGTGATTTGTAATCAAGTCATACTTGAGTGAAATGAAATCATTTAAGACTGAATCTCGTAGCACTTGAGCGATTTGTAACGAAATCATACTTGAGTGAAATGAAGTCTTTAGGATTAAATCGAGTAGCACTTGAGTTAGATGCAGCCAACTCGTATTTGAGTGAAGTGAACTAATTTAAGGCAAATCCAGTAGCACTTGAGAGATTTGATATCACTTCAAGTTGAAGTGAAATGTTGTCATTTTTGATTTAATCGAGTAGCACTTAGGCGATTTGTAACCAATTCATACATGAATGAAATCAACTCATTTAAGAGTTAATCCAAAACTCCTTGAATTTGTAGAATTGAATAAATTCACTCTTAAGAAAAGCAAAATTGCTTAAAATTACAAAAATCTTCAAGTGATTTCTAAATCGTCTAAATAAAATCACATCATTTAAAACTAAATTCAGCAATCCTCGATTAATTTTTATCAATGAAATTCAATATAACATGGAATTATTGCCACATTTTCAAGTGTTGCAATTAAATTCTCATTTCGGATTTAAATTTCTGTTTATTGACATTACAAGGATATATATATATATATATATATATATATATATAGAGAGAGAGAGAGAGAGATTGGAAAACTGTAACATGGATTCTCCAATATTTCTTCCAAGTCTTTAATTAACAAGACTTAAAACATTCTAATTTACATGACTGAAAGTTCTCTAATGAATCATAAAAACATTATTTTTCTTTCTAATTCAATGAAACTGTTTCCTATATCAATTTAGGGGAAAAGGCAACTGAATCGTTATACAAAATTAAATAGAGCTTACATGAATTTTTTATTATTCTGTCAAATCAGAAATTTTTAACATCAGTATTTTCTTTTGTTAAATTTAAAAGTACATATATTCATTAAATTAAAAATACTGGTGATCTCAAAATTGTAAATTTGAAAACACTTATTCATGCAAACTACCTAAATTTGCATAACTGTACAACAGTACCCGAACAATATTAAACAGAATATCAGCTTCTGATGCTGTGGTGCTAATGGGATTTTTCCTTTCCTTTCTTGGGCAATTTCAAGTTTACATATTTTCCAATGATACTTATAGCTTCAGATATGCTTATATACAATTTTAATTTTTTCATTCGCTTCTGATTTAATTGTAAATAACAATTATTTTTTTATTAAAAATTTATGATTTCAATCAAATAAACCAATCTTAGGCATCTTACTAAAAAAATATTGAAAAAATAAATTTGATATCAGCCCAACGACTCAACTTCAGCACCACAATGTCAGAAGCTGATTGTTCCCCTTAAGAGTTTAGATAATCCTATGCAGAGGTTATTTTCAAATATCTTGCTTGGATTTTAAAATGTTTACCTTTTTTTTTGGGGGGGGGGGGCATAGAATGTTTGAGGATGATCTGTAAGTGGGTTAGTTTTTATTTTTGCAATTTTGGTTAGTTTTTTTTCAAAATATTAATACGAGTTCCAGAACCAGTTTTGAAAAAGAAAGTATTAAAAAACATAAAACCTAAATTTAAAAAAGTAGTCCCCCCCCCCACACACACACGGCCAGCGCAGGGTTTAAATAAATGAAATTGAAAATATTTTAAATGGATAAACATCAACCCATGATACCTTGTAATTATTCCTAGATTTAAATCTCAATCAAAATCTTATATTTCTTAAACTGACTAAATTAAAAAAAAATATTTTAATTGTTTAGTTTGAAATCTGAAATGGCTTTGAAATCTTAGATAAAATAATTGTTACCCATAGCATTTATATAAGCACATTGCAATTGGGAAATGTGGAGGAATACCATTAAAAAACTTGTATAGCTAAAATTTTGATTGTGGACAATTATTTTATTGTATGAAGAACCTTCCACTAAATATTGTAGTACAAAAGTTAAATGCAGAAATAACTGAGAAATGGATTTATTGACCATGTGCAATTATTCTTTATATCATTTAAAACATTTGTTAAAACTTGAATTTATATTCAAGAATAACTTATTTCTTCTTAATTAATCTTTTAATTTTTGATTTTATTCAATGTTTCTTAAATAAACTAACTTTTAAATAAATATAAAAGCATAAGACTGCAGCATTTTGTGTCAAAAGTTAGAGCCAAATGTGCAATTTAGAATGTTGCAAGAAAGAAAAAAAACTAATTTTATTCAACAACAAAAACATTTTATTTAGCAAGAACAAAATAAACCTAACATTAATTGATAACAATTCTTTCCAACATCAGATAAACAAGTTTCAATAACATGTTTAACAGGACCTTTATAAATATAACAGTCCATTTGGATTAAACATTAAATACATAAAGAGCATATTGTAATCTGTCCACTGGTTTGTCCAACTTTTAAAATCTTAGGCAAAATAGACACTTTGTTGAGGATCCTTGACATTAAATAAGATTGTTGAATTTGACTCCTCACAGTAGAATTTTACTCCTCCATGAAATCACCATCTTCCTGTGTTAAAAGAAAATATTGAAATTAAGTTAAATAGCAATAAATATAATGTTAAGGAATGATTATGAACATATATAAAATATTTTGCAGCTTTCAGATTAAATGTTTTATAAAATTTCCCATCCACAGTCTAAACAAAAAATGAACCATACACTAAAAATTTTAGCTTTATAAATATTACACTACTGAAAATTCAGCCAATCATGAATAAAACGGAAATAGAATAAATAAATCCTGTGCGATTACACTTATCCGCTTGTTTAAATCATGGTGTTATTTCTGATACAATCTTAAAATCAATCATCATTTTAAAAACAAATTTAAAATGAAAGTTCTTAAAGCAACATTATAAAATATTGTTGAAAATTCACCTTTGTTGCTACTTTCAAAATGTATCAGCGCTGGCAAATACTCAACCAATACAGGTTTTTGTGGATTTTTAGTTGTTTTTCTATATATTTGCATATTTATATAATGCAAGATAGAACCTACAACAATTAGACCAGGGTTGGCACGGTTTAAACAAATTGGTTTTAACTATGGTTTAAACAACTGTTTACTCCTTTAGGTTTAAACAATGGTTTAGTTTAAACCAACTAGTTTTTTTTCTTAAAAAAAAAAAAAATTTTTTTTTTTTTTTTTTTTTTTTTAGAAGAAATCTAATGACATTTTCTCTTTTTCTTAATAATTTATGTATGTCAGATTATTGAATATAAATAACTTCTATTTTTAACACTTTATATCAGCAATAAGCATTGGATGTAGCAGGTTCAGATCATTTTTTGGGTATAGGATTAAAATCAGTCTGCAATGGTAAATATATTTATTTCTCTTTAGAAAAAGCTTCGAACATGTGAATTGATCTAATATAAAATAGATTAAAAATATTCAATATTTAATAAAAAATATCTTAATTTTTTGAAAACTGCAGATTATTTAACGCAATAACATAATACAATTTATAAGATTTCAAGCTGTAAAAGAAATCCCCAATCTTAATTGGGGAGGTTATCTTAAGCATTAAAATCAAAATATGAAGTCGAATAAGAGAGTTTTCAAAGATTGGATGCTACTTATAGCATTTTAATAATAGTGATCCCCCCCCCTATGAACAGCATTCTAATGTTCTTCTATATCATCTGACAATGGAGGAGAGGCAATTGCGCGGAATACTCAAGATTTTACTCAATCAATGTTTGACAAAGCTAATTACATAGTTTATGTTACGTATTTAAAAATCTCAAAATGCCCCCCCCTTTTTTTTGTAAATTTACTTTTAAGTGTGAGGGGGTGGGAGGTGTCAAAATCCATGTTTGTCCCAGGCACAAAAGAGGCTAGTTTCAGCACTAACTATGCGGATATGAAGTTTCCACACCTCAATAGGAAAACGAAACAGTCAGTTAAGGCCCCTGGTCCTCGCTCGAGGAAACGCTCGCGAGCTAATGCTATTCCTATGGGGAAGCATTTTTCTAATAACTGTTTCGCATTTTCACATTTTCAATTTTTTTTTTTTTTTTTTTTTTTTTTTTTTTTTTGCACTGGATAGTTGAGGTGCATGCCGACAGAGCACCTTTTTTTACTTTTTCGATTTTGGTTGCAGATATTTTTTTAAAAAGCACTTTCAGTTTCAAAACCGGTTTTGAGAGGGAAACTAACTTTGTAAAAAATATCTGCAACCAAAATTGAAAAAGTAAAAAAGGCATGCACCTCAGCTATTTTATGCAAAAAAAAAATATTCAAAAATGTCAAAATTCGAAAGAGTTATTAGAAAAATGCTTCCCCATAGGAATAGCATTAGCTCGCGAGCGTTTTCTCGAGCGAGGACAGTGGCCTTAAGATGTCCAATCAGAAATTATAATTATAATAAAGAACCCTGATTTCTTTAAAGGGGGGGGATTATGAATGTTTGTCGATTTATATTTTATGGATTTGCAGTAAATATTTAGCTCGCATAAAAAGAGGGGGAGGACTTTCAATTTAAAAAAAAAAATAATAAAGACTATTGAAATGTAAGGAATTTTTAAATACTTTTAAGGTCTGTATGAACCCTGGAAAACTTTACATGTATTTAAATTATAATTAAATATAAATAAAGCTTATTTCTTTTTATGCACTTATTGACAGATGTGAAAATTTCGATACAAAGTTAAATATATGACAAAAAATCTATTTCAGCAAAACAATAGATATTGGAGATTAAGTTATTTTTCGTGAAGTTAACTGAAAGAAACAGAATCGCAGAATGATTTTTGAGACCCACTCTTATGAACTGTTTATATGTGCCCAACTAGACTATTCACAAGCACCTTACATTCCCATTAGAGTTAAATTGACAAATTATTAACATTTCTCAATTTTAGAAGAATTTATTTATCAAAATTACTCAATCATAATATATGCTAGAACATTAAAGTGTAAATAAATGAAGAAAAGTTATTTGCCTAGAAAGTTGGAACTGGGACTTTACTTTTAAAATCTATAAACAGTGGTTTCGGCTGCAGAGGACAAACAAAATGTCAAGAACTTATTTGTTTTTTTTGTTTTTTTTTTTTCAAAATAATAATAAAATACAACTAGTGAAAAGTTGTGACGTTTACATCTGCCCCAGTTCCAAGTTTTAAATATACGTGAACAGGAAGTGAAGGAAAAAAATAAGATGACTGTCACATACAAACATAATTATTAATTAAAGAAATAAAAGTAAAACCACTTACATTTCTTAGGTTTTCACTAGAACCGACCTTGTTGACAGCAATGTATCACTTATAGGAGCACCTCAGTCAGATTCTCGAACACTTTTTATTCAAATCTACACAATAAGTAATCAGTAGAACTTGTTATCAGCCAGGCTTACTTGATTATTCTGTAAAAAATGCAGTATTATACATACAGGGTGTTTCAAAAAATATATATACTATTTATTAATAATTGGTATATACTTTTCCTTTTCTTTTTTATACATATTTTTTCAAATAATTCTTTTTTTTTTTTCAGAAACGGGAAAATTTACATACCTGACAGAGGGAAAAAAAGTTACCAGTCTTGCAAAACAACAATACTGGTGGTTCGATTGAGTTTTTGGTGGTCTTATACCAGCAGTCTACTAAGAATTTCGAACGCTGTATACAGTCGCAGGGGAAAAAAAGTAAACACTCCTAACTCTACAGTAAGAATCGTAAAAGAAAGTTACTAGTACCAAACAATAGGAAATTAACTATTTTTAAATAATGTACATAAAATTTTTAGTAGGCCAACCTGCAAATCAAAACTAGTCCAAAATTTGTCTTTTAATGGCAACACCCAATTTTCACAAGATATAATCTTGGTTCAAACTATGCCTAAAAAGGAAATGTCATTTGGATAATAAGTTTTTGTATCAAACACTTAAAACTTTGAGCTTCTGGTGTTAATTTATATTTTCATATTGCTATAATTATCTCCTGAAATTATAATTGTGAATATTTTTTGTGTGGTTATAGTACTAATACTAATATCAAAACATAAATGTATTATTGAAAAAAATTATGATATGAGTTGCACAACCTACAATTTTATTGATTAATTTATATTTATTATGTCCTGCCTTATGTAAATCCAAAACTTCAATTTTTTCTTTCAAATAGTTTTTAAAGTTACTCTTAAAAAGTACAAAATGCTGGTTTAAAGGGCCACCTATGATAAGCTAAAAAGCACAATTTGAATTTTTTTTTTTTTTTTTTTTTCTTACTCATGTTATTAAAGCATTTGGGCTGGGATTACAGTGCCTCACTTAAGATAAATTTAGAATGTAAAGAAAGCTTAAAACTAAATTCAGTGCCTCGTGATCACACATCAACTTAAATACTTCCTACATTTATGTGCTGTGCAAATTATCAAAAGAGATCATGATATTGCTAAGGGGCGGTGCATCTTAACATTACCAATTTAGGGGAAGGCAATGATATCACAAGATATTTCTGAAAGGAAAGGGATTTGCTTCAATAGTTATTTTAGATTTACCAAACTTTTCTTTTTTTCAGTAACATTTTATAACATCTAAATAGTCTTACATTTATTACGATTATATTTTTTGTGAAAATACTATTATTGAAGTCATTAAAAGTTTATAAAATCATTTCATTCCAAAATTTGAAATTCTCCCACCGTTTCACATTCACCTGCCATATAATTCATTGTTAAAGAAATCAGGTACATAATATTTGGGAAATGATATTTGTATTTACCAGTATAGAAAGAAAAAAAAATATATTTGTCTACGTTTTGTTAATAAATCCTCATTTAAACCTACCTGAAAGCAAGTGCAAGAAAACAATATTACTTTTAAAGCAATTTTTATGTAACAATGTAGCTAAATACTTTTAAATATTAAACAAACTATAATAATACAGACCATGCATGCAATAATTTTGCTCAATAGCAATGTAAAGCACTGCCAAACAAAACAGTAACAAAGTATACACACATGTTCAAACGTTAAGAATGCAAGAGTCTTAGAAATGTGTTTATATACACACTATTTTTTTCCTTATATGCAGCAACATGTAGATCAAAATACAAGAGGACTTTGTTTTTCGTGTTTATATAGGGTTTTCCATCCCTTAACAATATTAGCAAAATTGAGAAATAGGAGTACACTAAAAAATAAGCACTTCTAACCAGCCTGAACATCTATAAATAAATTTCTATAAATACAGATGTAATAATTGCATAACTTAATTCTTCAAAACTTTTATACTACAAGACTGTTAAATGAACTAAGTATTTACATTATAAGACAATTTTTACTTCGCTTGATACACCATTTTATTTCAAGGTTGTTATGTACGGTACGTATGAGTATTAACATTAATTGTTTATTAAAAAAAGAGAAGAGAAATCTGTTAAAAGGATGGCATAATGTAAATAAAATACTTTCATAGTACTTACTTCGTAAAATATCGGCTTCTTTAGCACATAATCTTGAGGAAACCACGAACTTTTAAGATGCATCGAAAATCAGCTTCACCGAGCATCAGCGTGCAGTGCATTCGGAAATCCTCCATCTTGTATTTTGCAAGGTCAGGTCGACAGCAGCGCCAGCGGTGGATGAAAATAACGCGGGAATGATCTGTTTTCTTCTCGATTTCACTTGCTGAGTTTCCGATCTCAATGAGTGCATTAGAAATAGAAGAAAGCAAGTCAAGAAGAGTGGACCACTTAAAAATCAGCTCATTCACGATTCAGTAAATTAGAACTCTTTCTTGAGCAGCCAAATCCACTCTTTCGTTTTAAGAGAGTACATTACGGCCGATGGGATAAAATAGTTTCAAGTGCTATATAACGTAACATGTAAAAAAATTTTGCCACAAGAAAGTCTTTAAAACTTCAACTTGGTCTTTTTTTATTTTTTTATATATATTTTTTTTTTACTTTATTTCATTTGAGTTGAAAATCCATTTCTCACCTGATGCAATAGAAAGCGAAAACAGACCAATAACTATAAGTTTTTTATTGTTTGGAAACAAATCATGTATCATTCCAACGAGTTTACTCTTGGATACAAATTTACAAATTCTACCTTTAATAAACCTTGAAATTTTCTTAGGGAACGAAACGTATTGTAAAAAAATAAAATATTCATCTACGTGGGTAATAAGGGAAACATTTGATTCGCAGTATATACAAAACTCAGTATAATTACACTGTAACTTCAATATAAGATGACAAAATATTTAAAATGTAGGTTATAGTCAATTAATAATATGTTTATCTCAGTGATTAAAACTTTATTTCTATTTTAATCCAATTATATTTTCTGAATGACTTTGAAATATTATGTATCATACCAATACTATAAATGTCCAGAAAGATCAACTTTTAACTTTTCGTATAGCATTCAGTCTGGTTTTTCATTTTATCATAAGTACATGCATTGTAACTTCAAGTGTATCTTTGAGTTTGCCAACTCTCATTTAAGGGGCCTGGTTGGATAAGCATAGCGAAATGGCCCTCGCGACCGATGTTTGAAATAATATGTGTAGTAGTAATAAGGTTCACCCTAAGAATAAAATATCGAGTGTTTTTATGCCCCTGACGTTGAATTGTCCTTGAGATAATGGGATAAATATGAGCCGGCGCTACTATTTTCAATATATTTTACTCAAAAAGTACAAAAGTAAAAAAAAATGAAACCAACGTCAGTTATTGAAGAATATAATCGTTCAAATTATATATTATTTCGTCAAATTTTAACATAGAAAAATAAACAAAAATAAGGTACCCTGGGGTAATAACGCCACGTTAAAGTTCTACCAATTTTCACGGCTCAGTTTTAGATTGTATTTTTCAAACAAATGTAGGATTTGATACAGCAACTCATCGACTATCTATATAAAGAAATAATTTAACAGATATGAATTCATAAAATGTAATAGCGTGATTTCTTGACCAATGCTATTTGGCGTTATTACCCACCTATATGGGTAATAACGCCATGCAAACAAAACTATAAAATAAGATGGAATAATTGCATGTAGATTGCCCAATTATAAAAATACAAACTCTACAAACTTAGAAATTGACAAATTGCATTCTAAGTTATTGAAAATGTTCAATTTTTTGTGAAAGAGAAAGAAAAATAAAGGTATGGTGTGTGTGTGTGGGGGGATGAGGCAAAAAAATATCAGACCGTGAGCTTCTTTTTGCTTAAAAAGGACCGCTTAAATAGAATTTTTAGAAGCATTGCACAGTTTTAACTGTGTTTATTTGAATCAGTATTTAGGATGTAGCTCGGCCACTATAGGGAATCAACTGGGGTATTAATGCCAAGGATTGGCGTTATTACCCCGGTATAGTTGTTGCGCAGTACATTTTAAATTACAAATTATCTCGAGAAGATATCCAAAATCTTCAACAACAATTTGAAAGTACACGAAGTGCACTACAAATTTATGTAATTAACAAAGTATTTCCGGATAAAAAAAATAGTCTTCACATCACAAAACGTATCTCGCAAATTTTAGATCAAGCGTTAATTTTAGTTGCTTGTAAAAACAATAAGACCTACAAATGGAACAAATTAACTTGAGGCTGTTTTTTGCGATTTATATGACTCAAAACCCTTCTGCACAGAGCACATAGATGTCATTTACCAGATTATTTCATAATTATGCATAATATTAGAACTTGGCGTTATTTCCCCGTCTGGCGTTATTACACCAGACCACCTTATTTGACATTTTTTTAAATGTAGTAATTTTATATTTACACCATCCAAAGAATTACAGAACAATGCTCATAGTATTTATTTTTGAGAAACAAAATTCGTTAGAATCGAAGATGCACTTTATGAGTTGTAAAAAAGTAAAGCCAATGACTTGCTAAGACGGTTTAATGCATCAGCTATAGTTTCATGCTTTGGATGTCGATCCCTAGGAAAACGTTCTGAATAAACCCTCGCAGCTTCTAGGGCTTTCTTTTGAAATTTAACATAAGTAATATCATTTTGGCATATTGCATGTATGTGTAGTCTGCAATCTCTATCTCAACGCTAACTGGCATTAGATGGCTCGTGTTTTATCCAGAACGTGTGAAGCTGAAGTACTGTTAGAATATGCATAATTCCGATTTTTTTGCTCGTTATATTTCTTTCTCGCTCACAGTGGCTGGTCATTTTTATTCCGCTACTGTTTACCTAGCTCTTAGTGAGTATGTTTTATTTTTCAGGTGCCGATGCTACCTTCCGTGACTTTTGAACATTATTCGACCTCTAAAAATATCTCAAGTAGATTCTGATATTTAATATATTCATTTTTTAGTAGATCGTTTTCTGATATGATAACAAATTGATATTTATTTTCCCGCTTAATTGCAGTATTCTACGCTTCGTATACGACCCCTAAAAGTTAAAATTTTTAGATGAAATAACAATCTTTAATGATATCTGAATTTGGCGATGCCGGCTAACAGTTGTTTCGACATAAAAAGGATATTGAAACCTTATTTCGACCTCTAATTACTTTAATTCATCTTTTAATTGATCCCTCAATGAAAGAGAAAATCATGTGTCATCATCTCAAACTTTGAAATTTAATAACTGCGTCAATTTTTGTTGCACAGAAACTAAACTTTTCGGGTTACATTTGTTATGATATGTGTAAACTTTTACTAAGTATAATTATAAGGATTGGGGAACCGTATAAAAAGTTAGATTTCGTAATTTTTATAAAATTGGTTTTTTACTTTAAACAATGCCACAACATGAATATTTACCTCATTTGAAATGCTTTTGTAACTGGAACTACATGTCTACGACCAATGGTTGAAAAATTAAAGGTCGGCAATAGATAACGTATTGTACCCTGTATATACACTGCTCAAAACAATTAAAGGATGTTGCAGTTTTAGGTGGATTTTGTATCTGAGAAACTTTTTAGCTGATTGATACATGGTCGACAGACATAGTAGGTTATATGAGAATAAATTACACATGTCTGGCAGAAAAAAAATGCATTTTATTGCGCATTTGTGTACAAAAGGAAAAAAACACAATTTGTGCATATGAGAAAAAAAGAATAAGAAAAGGTGTTTTCTTCAAAGAAAATCATTTTCAGCAGGGGGTATGGTTTCCACAGGCGACCAGCAACGCTGAACACCTTTGAGGCATGGACTCAATGAGGCTATTAATGACGAGTTGGGGTATTCTGCCCCACTCTTCCAGAAGAGCTCTTTCCAGTTCTTGGAGAGTTTGTGGGGGTTGTTGGCGGCCAGAAACTCGTCTTCCTAGAGCGTCCCAAACGTGCTCGATTGGATTCATGTCTGGAGAACACGCTGGCCATTCCATTCGAACGATTCCTTCCTCGGAAAGGAAATCCTCCACCAGGTTTGCACGGTGTGGCCTGCAGTTATCGTCCACTAAAATGAAGTTATCTCCGATTGCTGCAGCGTAAGGGACTACAATAGGTCTGAGGATCTCATCCCTATATCGGCGACCAGTCAGAGCTCCATCTCGAATGATGTAGAGGTCAGTGCGCCCGTCAATGGAGATGCCACCATACACCAACACTCCTCCACCACCAAATCTGACACTTTCGTGCACGAACGCAGGATTATTCCTACTGCCACGGTCCCTCCAGATGAAAATACGCCTATTATCCGGATGCACAGAAAAACGGGACTCGTCAGAAAACAGAATATTGCTCCATTCATTTCTCCTCCAGTTGACATGCTCGGTTGCCCACTCCCTGCGGTCGCGACGATGCCTTGATGTTAATCTAACACATACCATTGGTCGGCGAGCATACAGACCTACAGCATGGAGCCGGTTTCGAACAGTCTGAGTTGAAATCGTGGTGGCTGTAGCCGAACGAAGGTGTTGTTGGAGAAGAGTAGCGTTCATGTTTCGGTGTCTCCGAGCTGTTAACGCTAAATACCGATCTTCATTGGGCGTTGTTGCCCGTCTACGACCTTGCCCTGGTCTTCGGCCTGCACATCCACTCTCCAAGAAACGGTTCCAGATCCTGGAAATGACACTTTGCGACACTCCAATGGCTTGCGCAACTTCGGCTTGAGTTTGGCCTCCTTCTAACCTATCAACAATTCTCCAAGCTTCTGAATCTGTCAAATGACTTCGCTGAGACATCGTACTCATCGAAACAAAGCAATCACTGAATGCCGATCATCCTTGTCTTCATTCTCTTTTATCCAGTTGAAAGTCAAATTTCATTCGCTGCCGCTGAAGCGAGGTTCTTGACGTCGAACTCAAAATTAGCATACTCCACAGTTTGAAAACCAGAAAAATTTACATTTGTGATTCTCTTCTTCCATTTTCGGCAAAAAAGTTTCGTTTATATCTTTATTTTATCTAAAACTTCAAATATCCTTTAATTGTTTTGAGCAGTGTATTTAGATGTTCAGGTACACAGAATAATCATTTTAAAACAATAAAAAATATATATGTAGCACAATTTTTGATACATATTAAAATACAAAGTCAAGAATGAAGTTAATATAATCAAGTATAAAATGTTGCATGCTTTTGATACAATTGTGAAATAGGAACATTAAAAATGATAGTAAAAACATTAGGTGTTCGAAAAAAAAAGTTTCTAGATTACTACATAAGGAATCATACATAACTTAACCCTCAAAGGGGACTTGATATCCTTTAAATTAATTTTTTGCAATGCTTTTTATTATTAAATAGCTTTATTAAAAAGAGTGATTTAAAAAAAAAATTGCAATTTGTAGGAAAAATTAAAAATTAAAAACTTCTTAAAAGAAAATGAAAATAAATTTAAAACCACACATCTACAAACTTTGAGTAGTATTTTTTCATTCTTTTTTACACTTGTCCTCTCTATATCTACAGGGACCGGATTTCAAAAAAGCTAATTATTTTATGAAAATAAAATACAATGTGTTAGCATATGTAAAAATAGAGATTAACAAAATAGAAAAATCATCCGTTAAGCATAGATTATGAAACACTTTCCAACATTTCCTGAAATCTTTAAAAAAACTTGGTTATTTAGGGAATAAGTTAAATAAGATAACTAAGTAAACATTTTAGGAAACAGATATAAAGGGAATATACATGAGGAAAATCTGATTTCAGCAGTTCTCTACCACCGCCAAATACAGGGTGTCCACTCTCAACGGTGGCCAATTGCTAATTTCTAAACCGTTCGTCATAGACATATAGTTACAATTGCAAAAATGCTTTAAAAAAGGTAAAGAAGTGTTTTTTAAGCGATTTAGGTCAAAAAAACTTTTTATTGAAAAATTACGAAAATTAACTTTTTATACGGTCCCCCGGTCCTATAAGTGATATTTAGTAAAATTTTCCCGCTACTCTAACAAGTAAGAGAATAAAGGTCCCATTCATCTAACATTAAAATTGACCGATTTATAAAACTTTAAATTTCATGACTTAAACCACTTTTCTGTAGCTGAATACGGAAGAATTGGACAGAGCTTTAAGGGAACGTACACTAACTGCTTAAAGTATTATAAAGGGCGCCTATTTCCAACGCTGTCTGATAGATAATTCCTAAACCATTTGCCACAGGCATATTGTTCCAATTACAAAAATGTTTTAAATGAGATAAATAAATATTTTTAAAGCAATTTAACTGAAGGTGCTACCACCGTATAAGTTTTACGGCAGTGTTAATTTTTATTAATTAACTTCTAGATTGGTTAAAATAGTTGAAGATGTGAGTTTTAAAATTCTCTTTATCGAGCAAATCAAATTTTGGGAAATCGCGATTTTATTTTAAAAGGTGCGTTATTTTGATAAGCTTTTATTTTGCTTAAAAGTTCGTACGTATGTTTCCCTAGCTCAAAATTTCTATTCAGATGTTAACTCACTTCCAAATATCCGATCGAGGTACACTTTGCACATATATTTATATCCAATGACAATGTAAAATTAATAAAATTTTAGGTGCGTACCATTTATTTATTTTACAGGACTACACCAAATTCTGTTAGTTTAAGTAATCTAATAGAATTTTAAATATGTGTAGCGATTTGTGACTGTTGCTTTTCATAATTTAAATTAACAAACTTTCTGGGTTTTTTTTACTTATATTTTTAGTAGAAATTTTGCTTTATTATGCAATCATCAACATAAATTAAAAAATATTATTGTAAAAATTATTTTACTCTCAATGTTTAATGTTAAATTTTATATCTTGCGTTTATTTTTATTTCCAGTAAATTTGTGACTGACCCCTAACTTGCAGCAAAAAAGATGCTTCAATTTTAAACAGCTATTACTCGGTCAGTTTTAATCGCAGAGGAATGGGACTTTTTTTGTATTACTTGTTAGAGTAGTGGTAAAAAATTACTAAATATCACTTATAGAACCGGGGGACTGTATAAAAATTTAATTTTCATAATTTGTTACTAAAAATTTTTTTGACCTAAATTGCTTGAAAAACAATTCTTTACCTTTTTTAAAGCATTTTTGCAATTGGAACTATATGTCGATGACTAACGGTTTAGAAATTAGCCATTGGCCACCGTTGAGAGTGGACACCCTGTATAATAATTCTTTTAAATAGTCCTGTATTTGATCTGTAGTTTGACATATATACTACATGATATGAAAACTTAATTTAGCAAGAAAACGCATGACAGATTGAAATTTCTCTTTCAGCATTTTCTACCAATAAATGGAAACATAATTAAATGCATTTTTTCAGCCGTTTAGTTTACGTATTATCCTCATTACACGCCACAATTTAGCTAAAATTGAAATAAAACTAAAACGTTGTTATAACTACTGAAATCGCACCTCCAGAAATTATCATCTATAGACAACCGTCTATCGATCGTATGAAATTCTTTGCGTGGCTTTGTATACAATTTTATCTATATTCTACAAACATTTCGTATTAATCTAAATGCTGTTTTGCGTAAAAATTCATAACACATTTTAAAAGCAGTTTAAGCAATTTACGCTCATACTCAGTAACCTTTACGAATTTTTTGCATAACCCTGCATATAAATTATATCTTTTGTGTGGCCCTATAAATGAATAATAATTATTATTTGCACCGCATATTCTACAAAATGCATATTTTAGTGCACTTCGTAAATTCATATCAATATTTTAATACTTGAAAGCCTGAAACATCTTTAAAATTCATTTGGAACGATTTTCGCCATTGCCCATAATATAACGAATAAAGAATACTGCCCAGTTAAACTGAAGGCATTGAGCTCACAGGCTACAAATACTAATTGCACATTAAAGCTTTATATTTTCAAGGGTTAATTCCGTTCGAAACAAAAAAATTAAGAAGGGGAAACAGCTCTCCCCTTTTCTCTTTTTTTATACTTAATCATTGAACCTCCTATACTATCAAAGACATGCTTTATCATATAAAAAATCTATATCCAAAATTCAGAGCAAATTAGATAATTCTTAATAAAAACCCATTTAGCATTTATATAATTTAAAAAGAGTTATCCCCCTCTTTTATACTTAACCATTAAACTTCCAAAACAATTCAGAGATTTGAACGAAATCTGAAAATTCTGCTTGAAAAACCCATTTATATAAATTAAGGGGGGGGGACATTAGAACCCCTGTTCCCCTTATTTATACTTATTCAATGAACACCTAATAACAGTCACGGAATCGCCTCATCAGAATGATCCGAATCTAAATTTTGAACGAAAATTAATTCTGCATGAAAATCCCATTTATATCAACTAACGGGGGGGGGGATTAGAGCCCCTGTTCCCCCTATTTATACTTATTCAATGAACACCTAATAACAGTCACGGAATCGCCTCATCAGAATGATCCTAATCTAAATTTTGAACGAAAACTTAATTCTGCATGAAAATCCCATTTATATCAACTAACGAGGGGGGGGGGCATTAGAACCCCTGTTCCCCCTATTTATACTTATTCAATGAACACCTAATAACAGTCACGGAATCGCCTCATCAGAATGATCCTAATCTAAATTTTGAACGAAAACTTAATTCTGCATGAAAATCCCATTTATATCAACTAACGGGGGGGGGGGGCATTAGAACCCCTGTTCCCCCTATTTATACTTATTCAATGAACAACTAATAACAGTCACTGAATCGCCTCATCAGAATGATCCTAATCTAAATTTTGAACGAAAACTTAATTCTGCATGAAAATCCCATTTATATCAACTAACGGGGGGGGGGCATTAGAACCCCTGTTCCCCCTATTTATACTTATTCAATGAACACCTAATAACAGTCACGGAATCGCCTCATCAGAATGATCCTAATCTAAATTTTGAAAACTTAATTCTGCATGAAAATCCCATTTATATCAACTAACGGGAGGGGGCATTAGAACCCCTGTTCCCCCTATTTATACTTAATCAATGAACACCTAATAACAGTCACGGAATCGCCTCATCAGAATGATCCTAATCTAAATTTTGAAAACTTAATTCTGCATGAAAATCCTATCTATATCAACTAACGGGGGGCATGAGCCCCCCGTTCCCCCTCTTATACATATCGAATGAACTCCAAAAACTAATCAGGGAAGCGCCTTGTCAGGATATACCTACATACAAAATTTCAAGTGGATCGGATATTTTTATCATGAGTTATCGCGTTACGTACGAACATACATACAGAACGGGCGGGCACATAAGCTCTCAGACTATGATAGCCTGTGAGCTAAAAACTGTTGATTGTCGCAATAAATAAACTAAACAAGCTACAAACTTCATTTGAAATCAGTATTTATTCTAGGATAAACATTAATAACATCCAAATAATTCAAGACAATCCGAGTATATTTACGGGAGTTAGAGCACAGACAGATGTACAAACAAACCGGAATCATAAACAATTCTCTACTTTGTTGGAAAGTGTTAAAAAGAGACTTTTTTCCTTAGTACTTAATCTTATACTACAGCTCATATTCAAAATATTAGAATAATTGAGAAAAAGTTATAAGAAAAAATTATTTGTCATTTATTTATTTTTTATACTAAGTAAAAGCAATAAAATTTCTTATAAATTAAATCTGGAATGTTTAGATAAGATTTTAACATTTATAAAATATAAAATACAGCACAATAAATTAGGTATACAGCTTCCTTAAACACGCCAGAATATTAGAATAAAATTTAGATTGGTTCAAAATATTAGAATATTTTATTTTACGCAACAAAATTACCTTATGAATATGAAGTAAATGGTAGTTAATATTTTGTAGCATCCCCTTTAGCTTTCATAACAGCGTACAATCGATCTTGCATACTATATACAAGGTGTTTACAAACATTTCTATCAATATTAGCCCAAATAGACTTTATACGTGCCACTAACTCAGTTTTACTTGAAGGAGGATTTTCTTGAAGTTTTTTCTTCATTATACACCATAAATTTTCGAAGGGATTAAGATCTGGTGAATTTGGTGGCCAAGGAAGTACCTTAATGTTGCGTTGGCGGAACCAATTCTTAGTTGACACTGAGGTATGCGGGGACGCTAAATCTTGTTGAAAGATGAAATCATCTTCAAATAAATCTTCTGATGATGGAATCATGTAATATTCTAAAATTTCTTGATATATCAGAGAGTTAACCTTTTCGTAGACGATGCATAACTTTCCAGGTCCTTCTGCACTCATACAACCCCAAACCATGACACTAGCAGCAAATTTTACGGAACGTTTAAGGCATTCTTTATCAAATGCTTCTTGCTTCATTCTCCAAACTCGAATACCTTGATTACCATATGAAACACAAAACATACTTTCATCACTAAATAATATATTTTTCCAATCTTCATTGCTCCATAAACGTCTTGATTTACACCAATTCAATCTTATACGCTTTTGTCTTGCAGTCATGAGAGGTTTTGTTTTCGGTACACAAGATTCAAATTTAAATTTATGGAGACGTCTTAATGTTGTCGATGTAGAAACTTCAACTCCTTCTTCTTTCCATTTTCGGTGCAAGAATCGCACACTTTTAAAACGGTTTTTCTTAACTATACGCTTCAGTTTCCTGTCATCTCTACCAGATGTTTTTGGTTTTCGGCCACCATTTCGGCGATTATTTTGAAATTTTCCAATTTTTGAATATTGTGTTAGTATTTTACTAACGCTCGATTGCGAACAATGTAAATATTTCGCTATAAAACATTGATTTTTACCGTGCCGATACAAATCAACCGTACGAAGTTTAGTAGATTCAGGAATATCACTCACACGGCCCATTTTAAGACGAAAAAGAAACAAACTGCAAAAAAGAATACTGATTTTAAATAAAATAGTCTGAATTTAATCAATGATGCCACCAGTTAAGAATTGGTAATAATTAAATGAGAATTAATGTGAAATATTCTAATATTTTGAACCACTTGAATAAATATTCTAATATTTTGACTTTTCAAAATAATTTTTTTTGCAATTAATCTTTTCAAAAATGATATTAAATTTAAGATAACAAGTAAGTTTAATCAACAATAAGTTCTTAATAAAAATATCGTTTGCATATTTTCATTAAAAGACATTAAATTACCAAACGATATTTTCAATTTCTAAAAAAAAGGTAATTATTCTAATATTTTGAATATGAGCTGTATAATGCGAGCAAAAATTGTGTGTGTCTCTGTGTGTGTGTGTGTGTGTGTGTAAATTTTATCTCAAAAACGGCTCTAACGATTTTCGCAAACATTTGGATTTTACCATTTTCGGGCACGAAAAGACCATTGGGCTAGGTCACCTGTTCGAGAAAATTCGATTATTGGGTCATTTTGGGTCATAATGGGTCAGGATCAAGCTATTTATATCTAGAGAACGGCTGGATCGATTTTAAGGAAATTTGTATCCAATCGTTTTTTGGCACGAGAAAATTATTGGGCTCGGTCACATGTTCGAAAAATTTCGATTAGTGGGTCATTTTTGGGTGATTATGGGTCAAGCCATTTTTATCTAAAAAACGGCTCTAACGATTTTGACCAAATTTTATATTGTATTGTTTTGGATTACAAGAAGACCATTGGGTTAGGTAACATGTTCGAGAAAATTCGGTTAGTGGGTCATTTTTTGGGTCATTGTGGGTTATGCTATTTTTATTTAGAGATTTTCTCACGCAATTTTTGACTAAAAATTGCATTCTATGGTTTTGGTGCACGATAAAAACATTGGGCTAGGTTACATGTTCGAGAAAAAAATTTAATGGGTCATATTGGGTCATTAAGGGTCTGGGTCAAATTATTTATATTTAAAGAACGGCGTGATCGATTATAACGAAATTTTGTATGTAACAGTTTTTTGACATGAGAAAACTAATGGGCTAAATCACATGTTTGAGAGATTTCGACTATAAGGGTCATTTGTGGGTCATGATGGGTCATAATGGATCATATCAAGCTATATCTAAAGAACGGGTGGATCGATTTTAACGAAATTTTGTATATAAATTTTTTTTGGCACGAAAAAATCATTGGGCTAGGTCACACGTTCGAGAAATTTCGATTAATGGGTCATAAAGGGTCTGGGTCAAGCTATTTACATTTAAAGAACGGGATCGATTTTAACGAAATTTTGTATGTAACATGTTTTAGACACGAGAAAACTAATGGGCTACGCTAACATGGGCAAGGTTACATGTTCCAGAAATTTTTTATGGGTCATATTGGGTCATTAAGGGTCTGGGTCAAGCTATTTATATTTAAAGAACGGCGTGATCGACTTTAACGAAATTTTGTTTGTAACAGTTTTTTGACATGAGAAAACAAATGGGCTAAATCACATGTTTGAGAGATTTCGACTATAAGGGTCATTTGTGAGGCATGATGGGTCACAATGGATCGTGTCAAACTATATCTAAAGAACAGGTGGATCGATTTTAACGAAATTTTGTATATAACATTTTTTTGGCACGAGAAAATCGTTGGACTAGGTCACACGTTCGAGAAATTTCTATTAATGGGTCATAAAAGGTCATAAAGGGTCTGGGTCAAGCTATTTATATTTAAAGAACGGCTGGATCGATTTTAGCGAAATTTTGTATGTAATATGTTTTAGATACGAGAAAACTAATGGGCTAACATTGGGCTAGGTTACATGTTCGAGAAAAAAATTTAATGGGTCATATTGGGTCATTAAGGGTCTGGGTCAAACTATTTATATTTAAAGAACGGCGTGAACGATTATAACGAAATTTTGTATGTAACAGTTTTTTGACATGAGAAAATTAATGGGCTAAATCACACGTTTGAGAGATTTCGACTATAAGGGTCATTTGTGAGTCATGATGGGTTACAATGGACCATGTCAAGCTATATCTAAAAAACAGATGGATTGATTTTAACGAAATTTTGTATATAAAATTTTTTTGGCACGAGAAAATCGTTGGGCTAGGTCACACGTTCGAGAAATTTCTATTAATGTGTCATAAAAGGTCATAAAGGGTCTAGGTCAAGCTATTTATATTTAAAGAACGGCTGGATCGATTTTAGCGAAATTTTGTATGTAACAATTTTTAGACACGAGAAAACTAATGGGCTAAGTCACATGTTCCAGAGATTTCGATTATAAGGGTAATTTGTGGTCATGATGGGTCATGCTAATTTTATGTAGAAAACGGCTTGTACCATTTTAACTATTGTATCATTTTCGGGAAAGAGAAAACCATTGGGCTACGACACATGCTCGCGAAAATTCGAATAGTGGGTCATTTTGGGTCATAATGGGTTAGAATCATTCTAATTATATGTAATAACGATTCAATCAATTTTACCTAAATTTTGTAACGAAACGTTTTTTGTCACGCGAAAACTATTGGGCTGAGTCGCACGTTAAACAAAATTATATTAGTGGTTCATTTCGCTTTATTGCTGAATGCTGTCAAGCTAATTTTATCTAAAAAATGGCTTAAATGATTTTGATTCAATTTTACATTCTATTGTTTTTAATTACCTGAAGACCATTGAGCTAAGTCACATATTTGATCAAATTTTATTCGTGGGTCATTTTGGGTAATATGGGTTAGAGTTACGAGAATATGGCAACAGTCAATAAGTTAGCGATACTTGACAAAATACTGGCGACATTTGGCCGAAAAATCTACTGTTAAGATTACGAAAGCTAAAACACGTATTTGTCGCCAAATTAAAAAATGGCTCCAAATTTGGCAATATCTGGCAAAAAGTATTGTCTTTCAGAATTTGAAGAAATTTTTTATACATTCTAAATAGGATTCGAGATGCATGGTTAAACCAATCAGAGTTGAGCTAAAAAACTGATTTGGATCGATATCCTTTCGTTGTAAATTTTAGAATAAAGTAAAATTTATGAACATGTGCATACAAACATAGTTTTCTTATTGATTGTTTTTGAAAATACTACTATTATAAATAACATGTTTTACAGTTATAATACAGAGTGAATGATAGAGTGATAATACTATATCCAGTTGAACATAAAGTTAATTTTGACCGAGCTTAGCTCGGTCACTCCTGCTAGTATTGTTTATTACAATCAAACAATTTATATCGCTGAAAGTTAGATTTTTAGTTTCATGAAACATACCATAAAGAACGTCAACAAAAATATCAAGTAAATTAAGATTTATATCTTAAAATTTTACATTTTGATCTTACTGATACATTTAAACATCATAAACTGAGAAAAATAAATTAAAGATTGGAAGAATTAATCATTTAAAGAGAAAGTGTTGCCAATTTGGCATCCCTTTTTATTCACAAATTTTGTGTTCACACCGGAAATAAAAATAGTTTTTTTTTATGCTGCATTTAATGGAGAAACGTTTAATGATTATTCAAAGTGAAAATTCTTCTTTCTAAATTTCCGGGGTGAATTTGAAATTTCGGTTTAAAAATGGAAGCCAAATTAGCAACACTGAAAGTGAAATGATGCAGTAAAAAGAAATTTTACATATTTATAATAATCGGATATTTAAATAATTTCATCAGCATATACTAGGGAGTTCTACATATATTGTAAGCAAAAAATTGAAAGAATCATATTTTTGCCATTTTTTGTCAAATGAAAGGTAACGATTAAGATGGTCACGAAACAGGCCTAGAAAGTTTCCATCTTGCGTCACCATTGTAAAGACAGTAAAATAGCACAGATGATTGTTGAAACAATTACTATTGATTCCTTTCTAATATTTAGATCTGTTGAATTATCCTTATACAGCTGGTTTTCGATATAAATCTGACACTTATACAGATATACACTGCTCAAAACAATTAAAAGATATTGAAGTTGTGGATGATATTGTGGTTGGGGAATTATTTAAATGATTAACGCATGATTGACAAATGTGGTAGGCCATATGAGAAAAAAACCCACATAGCATGCATCGTCACAGTGACGTCACTGTGAGTCACTGTGGTCACGTCACATCTGTGACCAAAATGCCACCCCTCAGTGACGTCACATTGTGACTGAAATGTGACGTCACCCCTGTGACCAAAATGCCACCCCTCAGTGACGTCACATTGTGACTGAAATGTGACCTTCTTAGAAAATTAAAAAATATATACAAAAATTCTTCAAAAGATGTTATTTAATGGAAAGAATATTTTTCTGTCAATTGAAAAAGTTTTTGTGACGTCACTGTACCAAAAGGCCACCACTCAGTGAGGTCACATTGTGACTGAAATGTGACCTTCTTAGATAATTTAAAAAAATACAAAAATTCTTCAAAAGATGTTATTTAATGTAAAAAATATTTTTCTGTCAATTGAAAAAGTTTTTGTGACGTCACTGTAATGCCACTGCAAATAACGTCCTCAATATTTGTATTAAAAAATGGATATATTACACATAATTATTAATTAGGATAGACTGAAAAAAAGTTTTTTTAGACCGAAATCGAATCGAAAGACACAAATAAAAAGCTTTTATCCTCTATAACCCCCCTTTTTTTGTATTAAGAAGATACTATGTATGTTCACATGTGTTACAAACTTTATTTTAAAACAACTTTTTTTATTATTAGCGTTAAATCTGTTATTTTAAATCTTTAAAAACTTAAAGAAAATGTTATCTAATAAACTTTAATTGTGCTTATTATTAACTATTATTTACAAAAAAAGAAAAAAATGATTTTACAATTCATTTTTAACTTGGATTGTTTTGAAACTAATAAAAATAAAAAAATAAAAATACAGTAAAAAATTTTTCAAATGAAAAAAAAAAATTGGTCAGAATCACTCTCATAAAATTATTGCGTATTTAAACTCCAAAATATTGCATAAGAAAAGAAAAAACAAAACGGTCATGCGCATGGAATGTGAAAATCGTCTGCAAGACAAGACTCTAGCGGGAGTCCGTGCAGGCTACTCTCGTAACCAAAGATTAAACAACTCCGGTTAAGAAAAATAAAACCATATGAGAAATGACGTAACAGGAATGTCACATGCGAGAAATATTTTTTTTATTTATTTTTATTTTTCGTTTGTTTATTTATTTGTTTATTTTGTTAAGCAATTTTTTAACATGTAATTTTGATACTTTATTATTTTTTAACACCTTTTAAGAAATTTTACCGAAATAAACAACCTACACTTCTGTTTACTATCACAACAGCAGCTGACTAGCACAAGGCACACTGGGAAAATAAAATATCGCTGATGTTGACAAACCCTGGTAACGAGAGTGCCTTGCACGATAGTTAGGACTCTCGCTAGAGTCTATAGTCTGCAAGCGAAAGAATAAATAAACGTAAACAAAAATATTTTAAATTGATGATAGAAGACGCGAGAAGTTAATTGACTGGAATTTATGGCAGATGTGACTTGTGAGCAGATGCGTATTGACACGGATTTACAATTTAAACATAGAATGTTCACTACAACTCTTCGAAGCGGCAAAACATAAGTCCGAGAAAATTAAGGGGGCTTTGACTGTTAAAATGATTTGGTCTTTGCCACTTTAATTATTATCGGATTTAGTTTGTGCGACAAAAAGAATAACTAGAATGAATGAATTCGATGGAAAAAAGGTATGGAAAATATTATTTTTCATGGTTGCATTTATTATTATTATTATTCTGAGAAGGATTTTAATTACCTTCTCAAAAACATGCTATAAAACATTAATGCTTTATTAACTTTATAAAGTCTAATACATCCATTATTTATTTTGTTGACATAAAAAACTTAATTATTAATAATTTGGATTAGGTTGTCAAAGGTAATGATTTTAATTGCATTTTAATCTGCGTTGTTTCCTTTTTAAAAATAATTGGTTAAAATGCTTCCATAAACATAAAATCATATGAAAATATATTATAATAAATTGTTAATATAATTATTAAACATTTAAAGATAATTATATTTTGTAATAAAGAAGCTTTTTTATAGAATAAAATTATTAACAAACATCCTTTTTTAATTTTTGTATTAAGTAATCTTCGGAAACATTGCATAATGTTATTTTTAAAAATGCATCCGCTCAGAAGAGGAATTTATAAGAGAACGAGAAGAACTATTAAAAGAAATCGTAGATGTTTGATATTTAAAAAAAATAACGTTAATGACTGTTTAATGTATTTTTTAACCTGTGAAATGTTATAAAATTTTTTAATAGAAAGTCATTGAGGGTGAAAACGTTTCAATTGTAAATATTCTTAATGGAATGTTTTCAGAGAGAATTTGGAAGTTAAGACAATCAATAAGAATTTAAACATGATTGTATTTAAAACAAATAACGCAAATACTTGAACGGTATGAAGCTAAAAAGTAATAATTGTATTTTATTATTAATTTTTTATTCCAGACACTTTTATTATTTCCTTTAATGAATCATTTTACAGAGGTAAATTTCAAAATATCCATTATATGTAGTATTAGTATACATCGTGATTAAAGTGGGTATTATAAATACTCTCTAATATTATAAATAAAATATTAATAATTATAATTAACGTATTTGTTGTTCTATTTTATGTTTATCGTCGGAATTTCTATTAGGTAGATGTGTCTATGATGGACAGCCTTCCAGTTATGGATACCCCTTAATTTTTTTTTTTGTTTATTAATATACTAATAAATATTTAGCTTTAATTTTTTTTATAATTCCTCTTTGCATGTTTTAATAATATTTTAATATTCATAGAAGACAGTATGTGAAGACAGTTTGCGAATATTTTTTGATTTGTGACAAATTTGTCACTAACTTTGTGACGGTAGCATCATTGTCAATATTGTGCAGTCCCACTGGGACACAATTATACAGTTATGAATATTGTTATGTAGTGTAAAATCACTTACATCTATAATTTTATTATACTTTGGCGATACATCTCAATTAAAACTTAGGAGCTGCTATAAAAAGAATGTACCAAAAGAAAGTTACTGAATCAAAATGTAATGCTATGCAGACTTTAATCTTTGTTACATATTTTTTTCTGTTGCAATAAATGAGAATATTTAGGACAATTGAATATTCGATCTATTACAATTATTTCAAATTTAGCAATTTGTTTTTCTAATAAGCATTAAAATTAAAAAGAAAAAAACTCTTCCTTTAAGTTGCAACACTAGCCACAGAAAAAGACCCGGATGATAATGTAAAGTCTGTGGGAGCGTTCTTTTCAAATATCTCGCTCAAATTTTAATATTTTTACATGATTTTTTTCATAGGATAGCTGAAGGCGATCCACAACCAGCCTAGTTTTTACTTTTTCAATTTTGGTTTCAGATTTTAAAAAAATATATATATTTTAAATTTCAAAACCGGTTTAAACCGGTTCTGATATTGAAACAATCATAATATAAAAAATATATAAGCAAAATTGAAAAAGTAAAAAATAGGCCGGTTGTAGATCGTCCTCAGCTATCCTATGCAAAAAATCATGCAAAAATATTAAAATTTGAGCGAGAAATTTGAAAAGAACGCTCCCACAGACTTTACATTATCATCCGGGTCTTTTTTTGTGACTAGTGACCTTAAAGGAAGTGTTTTTATGATAATTTTAATGCTTATTAGAAAAACAAATTGCTAAATTTCAAAAAATTGTGATAGATCGAATATTCAATTGTCTTAAATATTCTCATTTATTGCAACAGAAAAAAAATGTATCAAAGATTGTCTGCATAGCATTACATTTTGATTCAGTGACTTTGTTTTGGTACATTCTTTTTATGGCAGCTCCCAAGTTTTAATTGAGATGTATCGCCAAAGTATAATAAAATTATAGATGTAAGGGATTTTACTCTGCATAACATTGTATAACTGTATAATTGTGTCCCAGTGTAACTTCACAACATTGACAATGCTGCCACCGTCACAAAGTTAGTGACAAATTTGTCACAAATCAAAAAATAATCGCAAACTGTCTTCACAACCTTGTCATTATCGTCACAGAATAGTCACAGTTTTAATGACAATTTTGTCACAAATGACACATTTTTCACATTTTGGTCACATCGTGACGTCACAAAGTGGTCACAATGTGACGTCACAAACGAGCTCTAAAACGGCCATAACGACTTCACATTTTAGTCACAGTGACTTCACATCAACGGTCACAAAGTCACAATGTGACTTCACAACGACGTCACCGTGACGTCACCATGTCTTACGGGAATATACATGTTTGGAAGAAAAAATGCATTGTATTGAGTACATGGGTACAAAAAGAAAAAAAAATACAATTTGTGCATAGGAGAAAAAATGAATAAAACAATGTGATTCCTTCAAATAAAATCATTATAGTAGAGGGTATGACTTCAGCTACGCTGAAATTTTTTGAGACATGGAATCAATGAGGGTATTAATAAGGAGCAGGAGCATTCTGTTCCACGTGCCCAGAAGAGCTCTTTCCAGCTCTTGGAGAGTTTGCGGAGGTAGTAAGCGACCAGTAATTCGTCTTTCTAGGATGTCATGTCCCAAACATGATGTATTGGGTTCATGTCAGGAGAACACACTGGTCATTCCAATTGTATGATTACTTGCTAGAAAAGGAAATCATCCACCAAGTGATTACGGTGTGTACTGCAATTGTCGTTCACTAATATGAGGTACTCTCCAATTTCTGTAGCGTAAGGGACTGCACTGGGTCAGAGGATATCATCCCTACATAGCTGACCAATCAGAGTTTCATTTCAAATGATGTGGAGATTGGTGCGCTCATAAATGTAGACGTCAGTGTAGATATCCCCCCCCCGCCAAATCTGACACTTTCTTGCATGAACGTAGGTTTGTTTCTAGTGATTCCAAATGAAAAACACGTCTATTACCAGGATGAACGGAAAAATGGGACTCGTCGGAGAAATGAATATTGCGCCATTAGTTTCTCCTCCAAATTCAAATGTTTTATTGCCCACTCCCGTGCGAAGGCGCCACGGTGCCTTCCTGTAAACAATTCACATACCATTTTTCTGAGAGTACACAGAGCTACAGCATGATGCCGGTTTTTGACAATTTTAGTCCAAACGTGGTGTTAATAACCGAGCGATTGTGTTGTTTTGTTGAAGAAGAGTTGCATTTATATTTCGGTGCCTCCGAGCCGTTAGCGTTAAATATCGATCGTTATTCAGCTCTGCTTCACGTTTACGACCGTGTCGGGTCTTCGAACTGCATTTCGTGTCTCAAACAACTGTTCCAGATACTGGAAATCATACATTGTGAAACTACAGTGGCTTCTGCTATTTCGGCTTATGATTGGGCTCGGTGTAACTAACCAACAACTCTTCAAATTTCTGATTCAGTTAAATGACTACGTTGAGATATCGCACACATCGAAACAAAGCATTCAGTGAATTTTGACCATTGTTTTCCGCTTTTTTCGGTAAGTTGAAAGCCAAATTTCATTTACTGCCACCAAAGCTCCTCCGAAGTTTGAAAAGAGGAAAAATTTGCATTTGTGACTATCTTTTATCATCAGAAAGGAAAGTTCGCTTATACCATTATTTTATATAAAACTTACAATATCCTTTTATTTATTTTTTTGTAATATACAGGGTGGCTATAAAAAAACTTTGCCGATATATGGAGCTCTAACGGCCAGTCCATTCAACCGATGGAGGTGAAATTTCAGATATATCTATTCAGAGGTATGAGCTCAAGATTCTGTGAACGGCAACAAAATGGCGCTCACGGTTATGGTTATAGTTACAGAAACTCGAAATTTTCCAATGGCAACAACCATTTTTTTCATCGCAAAATGTTCAGCGCATGCAAAAACCCTAAAGAGCGTTGGAACGGTATGGTTATTGCAATAAACGGATGCGTTATGCTCGCACAAAATCAGCCCCAAAAAAAACACGACCAAGGCGCACGAAGAAAATTTGAATATGACAGAGACAAAATACCAATCACGGAACGTCGTTTGCCAGATAGTCAGCATAGAAAACGGATAAAACGTAGGGTGGGAATGTTAGTTCTTCAGTCGGAGCTCGCAGATGCCAACAAAATGACTTCGTTCGTGAGTTGGTAAAACTATTATCAAAATGAGTTGAATGCTGCGAAAACATGGCGTGTTTACCGTCGAAACCATCGCCAAATACGTGGCCTATGCATTTCACAAGCTCTTCGTGATTTACTAATGAAATTCGAAAAAACTGGCTGCACATGTGATAGTCCGCGATCCGGACGATAAAATGTTCCTCAGGATACTGTTATGGAAATGCATCACATAGTGACCAGAGGACACATTCAAACTACAAAAGGTGCATCTCGTGTATTTGATATACCAAAATCAATGGTCTTAAAGTTACTGCGCTCTGTAATCCGCATGTTTCCTTACCGGTACCAGCGCACCCAGATGTTGGAAGTGAGAGACCATCAACAACATATAGACTTTGTTAAGAATTTCTTATCCAATATGATGGAGATAACGATCGGCCTCTTCGCATATTATGAACGGACGAGGCAGATTTCACCTTAACTGGTAACGTCAATGGCCTCCACGATCCCCCGACCTCACTCCTATGGATTTCAGTCTCTGGGGATGTCTAAAATCTAGAGCGTACATGTGCAATCCACAAACTTTGCCGAATTTGTAAGATTCTATCAAACGTGAGATTGCAAACATCCCTCATGTGATACAACGTTCGTCTGTATTGTCCACAGTCTCCACCATGCAATGTGTAATTCCCTGTGATAGCAACCATGTGGAAAATGTGTAATCAAAATAAAAATTTTCTTTTTTCCGATCCGTGTTGTAATCAGAGATTAGTGTACTCACTCTGTGTCATATGAAAATTTATTCCTTGCGCCCCAATCGTGTTTTTTATGGAGGGGGGGGGGGTATTCGGAGAACAGTTTTTTGTGCTTGCATAACGTGTCCGTTTCTTGGTATACACATACGGTTCCAACGCTCATTAGGATTTTCGCATGCCCTGAGCATTTTGCGATGAAAATAAAAGGGTGTTGCCATTGGAAAATTTCGAGTTTCTGTAACTATAACCGTAACCGTGAGCGCCATTTTGTTGGCGTTCACAGAATCTCGAGCTCATACTTCTGAATAGCTATATCTGAAATTTCACCTCGATCGGTTGAACGGACTTGCCGCTAGAGCACCATATACCGGCAAAGTTTTTTTATGACCACCCTGTATTATAAATTTAACATTATATGCTGCAAATAAATCACACATTTAATTATAAAACATAAATAATATGTGTTAATATCATAGAGTGACTAAGCAATAATCCTCGTATTTCCCTAAAAAATGTTTCATTAAAAGGGCAATATGACTAAACGTAGTGACACATAAGACATAAGTGCGACAAAGTTCTTCTACCAAAACTTTTAAGGCAAGATTCGTGTATAAATGTAACATAATAAAAAAACCGCATTTCAAAAAGAAAACCTGAAAAAGTTATTGCATTTAAAGCGTTTCTTCTAGGACAGTTTTCCATTACAATATACACATTTAATTATTGAACGTTTAAAGATTTTCTTATATGTGAGGAATAAACCCAAATTTAAGTTAACCATTTTTTGCGAATTTGATCTTTCAAATGTGAAGATGCTTTAAGAAAATGTACTAAAGAACATATATGTAATAGTTTCATACATTAAATTAAAACGATGTTTAAAAGCTGAAATTTTGTATAATTGAAATTGATTGAATTTCCATTTAGTTCTATAAGTTAGCTATTTCAAATCCGCCATTTAAAATAAGAAATTTCTATTCTAAAAAAAAAAATGTGAAAAATAGTACATCGAGAAAATAATAATAAAAATCATATATAGTGGTACATATTTACACGGAAGAGATATTTGTATTACATATTACACTGATAAACAAATTTTAACGAATTTTCGATTTCTCTATATACGTTGGGTGTTTCTTATAGATTTCAAGCTGCTGAAAAAGAATATGTTTGTAAAAATTTTCTATCACCCTCCATTTTTGAGAAATTTCATTTATACGTTTTGGAGTATGTAGGCATCGTATAGGCATTATTATTATATTATATTATTTGCTTTCATGTATTTGATTCACACAAACATTCCTTTTTCTTATTACAACGATAGAAGATACAGCAAGAGAGTAGAAACAGATGTCCCCCTAATAAATTTTATGTTAGCGACCTTGAACAGACAGCTCTAGCCACCCCCACAGTATTTGACTTTAACGCAAATCCCTGACAGTGGAAACTTATCTTTCGGGGCGAATATACTACTATTTCTTTGTTCTATAAGACTTTTTAATTGAATTTTGATTATAATTATCATATTTTCCTCTACAATATGTAAAACACGTCTAGAGGATGCGTTAATGAACCCAATTCTTTTTGCTGCGTGTGCGGGGAGCTAACTTTAAAAAAGCATCGATGCGCCTATCATATGTACTTTGGATATAAAGTAGTTGAACGAGGTAAGAAATAAGCACCTCGTTCTTGTTATACACAACGTGCTACAAACCTCCGGACGTGGATGAAAGGTACAAAAAAGTGTATGTCCTTTGCTATATCCATGATGTGACACGTGCCGAAGGATCAAACAACTGACTGCTACTAATGTATTACAAAAATTAAAGGATTCTTTGCAAGAAGTAAACATAAAATTAAGTACACGAACTTAGATTCAGCAATGTGACCAGCATTACATAATGATGCTTTAAAAATACCGAAACCTCCAGAGAATTTCACATATGATGATGAAGCAGTAGAAATGGAAATCGGTGAAACTGAAACTTCCTCGACATCTGATGTGAACTAATCCCCTGGCATAAATGAAGAACCACACCTAATAACTCAAAAAGAATTAAATGATTTTGTGAGAGACTTAAATTTATCAAAGAAAAACTCAGAATTACTTGATCAAGATTGCAAGGTTGGAATCTCCTGAAAAACTATACAAAGATATCTACACTGGTGGACAAAATTAAGAGATGGAAGGCATTTTCCCAAATATCTCGAGAAATACTGGATAAAAATAAATGAAAATTGGTATGGACATAACTTATAGTATGACAATAATACATGCAAAGCAAAAATTAAAGTGCCATTCATTGACAAGAGGGTATTGGCAACAGTCCAATGTGGACTGAAATTCATGATGAAAGATGGCAATGAAAGTAAGGCTTGTATGGTGTGTGGTCGCCTCTAGTATAGTGTGTGGTCACCTCTGACAGATAGACAGCATGCACAACGAGTATGCATGCTGTTAATAACAGAGTTAAGGAAAGAGCTTGTGGAAGACTCTCCCACTCTTCCACCAGAGAAGTTTTTAACTCCGAAATGGTTCTCGGTGGGGGTTGGCGTTACGCAATAGCCCTTCCAAGAGCACCCCAAGCATGTTCAATGGGGTTGAGGTAAGGAGATTTGGCTGGCCAATCCATTCGGTGTATATCCTCGCTTTCCAGATACTCCTCAACGGACATGTACAGCGACACAACTGTCTAGGGACCTTGCTGCTGCCACAGGAACATTAGTTTCAAGAAAGACTGTTGCCAGGAGGCTCGATGAAAGGGGGTTGTATGCCAGGAAGCCCGCCATTTGCATCCCACTCACTCCCTTCAACAAAAGAGAGCGTACACAATGGTGCGGACAGCACCAACACTGGACACAGCTTCAAAGCGCTAATGTTCTGTTCACAGATGAGTCTAGATTCAGTCTTCAACCTGATTCTTGGCGAATATTCCTATGGAGGGAACCTGGGACCCGATACCATCGCAGTAACATCATGGAAAGGGACATTTTGCTGGTGGAGGACTGGTGGTTTGGGCAGGGATCATGCAAGATACTCGCACACAGCTCCATGTGTTTGACACTGGTTCCGTGAATGCCCAAAGGTACAGGCAGGAGATCCTACAATCCTAAGTGCGTCTTTCAGGGGTTCTGTTGGACCTGAATTCGTTTTTATGGACGACAATGCCCGACCACATAGGGCTCGCCTGGTTGAGGAGTATCTGGAAAGCGAGGATATTCATCGAATGAATTGTCCAGCCAAATCTCCTGAACTCAACCCCATTGAACATGCTTGGGATGCTCTTAAAAAGGCTATTGCGAGACGCCAACCCCCCACCCAGAGCTATTCCGTAGTTAAAAACTGCACTGAGTGAGTCTTCCACAAGCAATCCTTAACTCTCTTATTAACAGCATGCATACTCGTTGTGCATGCTGTCTATCTGTCAGAGGTGACCACACACCATACAAGCCCCACTTTCATTGCCATCTTTCACCATGAATTTCAGTCCACATTGGACTGTTGCCAATAACTTTTGTCAATGAATGGCACTTTAATTTTTGCTTTGTATACATTATTATCATACTATAAGTTATATCCATACCAATTTTCATTTATTTTTATCCAGTATTTCTCGAGATATTTGGAAAAATGCCTTCCATCTCTTAATTTTGTCCACCAGTGTATTTATCGAGATTGATATAAGAAATATTCAAAATTTTTTAAAAGAAAAGATGATTTACGCTATTGTAATGATATAAGTGGCTTAATGTCTGCTTTAAATTGACAATATAACTCGGAACAATGACCTATAAGAGAGCACCCACAGATCAGACATTTACAGCTACATAAAGTATGAAATTTCTTATTAATATCATTTCTTTTTACAAAAAATCTATGTTTTTCTGCAACTTTATAAACAATGCATACTTTCAGTGTTTTAAATATTAATTTTAAGCTTTATAAATGTTTATTTAAAAGTTTGTCATTACTAAAATACCAAATGATAAATTTCATAAGGTGTATGTGTTGAATAAATACTACAAAATTGAGATTTTCAGTATTTTGAATTTTTTAAAAATCTGTGGGTGATGGAAACTTTTTAATGGCATATTCTTTCACAGCACCACCTAAAATATAAAAGTCACCACATACTTAGTTAGAAACAGAAACCTTGTTTATCAGTGTTATTAGAAACGTTTTTTATCGTTTTCCTCTCCTCCTGATTCGAAACACGATACTCAACATTAATGATGAATGCTGGATCATCTGCATCATTTGGCCTCATCTAACTCCCTTATTAGAGATCAAGACATCAGTTATAAAAATTAACTGGGGTTTTCCCGTTTACCTTCCATTCAAAAAGAACATTTTCGTTTGTCTGCCTTGGATTTAACATTTCCGTCTTTAACATTAAATGAATAAGAATAAAATGAAAATTATCTTTTTATCTCACATAAACTTATGATAATCTCTCAAAATAGAAAGTTTCCGTTAAAAAAAACAAAGGAACAAACAAAAAAAATCCCATAAAATAAAACGTACATATACGGATATTTTTTTTTACACTGTACAATAGTAATCATATTTCCTATATTACTGAATGATAAAAATTAGTTTTTAAACAAGTTTTAAAAGATACTTCGCTAAAGTTTTCAAATATACCCAATTTACCACACTGTTAAAACTTTTTCAGTAAAATTACAGAGAATCTTTGGGTAATCCATAATCTTAGGTCTTATGTAAAATTACAGACGTTAGGAAAACAGAAATTGTGTTAAATAACAGAGAACATATTCGGTAAATTTAGAATAGATTCTGTAGATTAATATCGTTAAAAATACACATGACTGTAAATTTATTTTTCATGATAATAATTTAATTTAATTTTCAAAACTAGTGAATCACTCAGTCTTCAGTGAGCCTAATAGAATTTACACTTTTCGAGTAAATTTGAATTCCTGTAATATTTAATC
The DNA here is from genome assembly GCA_964019185.1 of Maratus speculifer. NCBI lineage: Eukaryota > Metazoa > Arthropoda > Arachnida > Araneae > Salticidae > Maratus > Maratus speculifer. The sequence goes on along the minus strand of OZ025299.1, from coordinate 231,250,175 downwards.
TTTACACAATTTGTTTCTAGATGTCTTGGGGTTTGAACACGAGATCGCTTGACAGTGGAAGCACACCTTAATGACTGATCTATGAAAGGTCTTGCTATTCTGTACAAAGTGTGTTTTTTATGATTCAGCAGGGAAAAATCGATTAGGATTTTCAAAGATTTCGTTACAAAATGTTCGTTAGAAAATTCGTAAAAGTTTTATTACGTAGCTTTCATTACAAAAAGTAAAAAGCTACCTATTGCAGCCGTTCGGAGGAAAACACTTCTAGAAAATTTTGGTATATTTTCACCGATCATGACCCTCAGACACCAAAACCACTCTCCGTTCAAATGTTGACATATTTATATATGTATATATATACAGGGTGATTCTAAATTTTTTGTACAATAAAAGAGAGGTGATAGTACACATCCAATACAAACAATATTAAATGGGAGACCAAGGGTCCCAAACGTTTTCCAAAGGAGATAGCCGCCATTAAAGTTTAGGGACCAAAATTTCAAATAAACGTAAAAAACGGATAAATTGGTTGATAGATTTGCAGTTTTCACTAAAATTATTCTTTATGTCGGCATTTTCTTAAAATTAAATTATAAAGATAAATTTCAAAAAATGTCGATAGAGGGCGCTTTAGACTTTGGAGTAACGAACAACTAGTTTTTGCCGGTATTTTTTGCATCTCATTAAATGTTTCCATAAGCTTAAACTCAAACTTAAATTTTGAGCTCAAAATCTGAAATGTTGGGAGTGGTGAAGTAGCAGAAATTGAACTGTGTTCAGAGGGTTTAAATTTCAAATGATTATAAAAACGGAAAAATTTGTTCATTGATTTGCGGTTTTCACTAAAACTATTCTTTATGTTGGAATTTTCTTAAAAATGAGTTATAAAGATAAATTTCAAAAAATGTCGATAGAGGGCGCTTTAAACTTTGGAGTGAAAAAACAACTATTTTTTACCGTTATTTTTTGCATCTGATTAAATTTTTATAGAAGTTTAGACATAAACTTAAATTTTGAGCTCAAAATCTGTGGTTAAGTAGCGCAAATTGAACTGTGTTCAATGGGAGTGGGTAGGTTCAAATTTCAAATGATTATAAAAAACAGAATAATTGGTCAATTGTTTTGCGGTTTTCACTAAAACTATTCTTTATGTCAGCATTGTCTTGAAAATAAATTATAAACATAAATTTCAAAAAATGTCGATAGAGGGCGCTTTATACTTTGGAGTAACGTACAACTATTTTTTACCGTTATTTGTTACATCTCATTAAAATTTTTTGAAGCTTAGACATAAACTTAAATTTTGTGCTCAAAATCTGAATCGTTAAGAGTGGTTAAGTAGCGCTAACTGAACTGTGTTCAATGGGGGTGGGAAGGTTCAAATTTCAAATGATTATACAAAACGGAAAAATTGGTCGATTCGTTTGCGGTTTTCTCTAAAACCATTTTTTATGTCAGTATTTCCTTAAAAATTAATTTGAAAGATAAATTTAAAAAAATTCCGTTAGAATGCGCCTTAAACTTTAGAGTAACCAACAGCAATTTTTAACTGTTATTTTTTGTATCTAATTAAACACTTGCAAAAACTTAGACTTAAATTTTGAGCTCAAATTCTGAATCGTTGGAAGGGGTTAAGAAACGAAAACTGAACCTTGTTCAGGAGTTGAAATGTTACCCTGCCCACCCTACGAACACAGTCCAATTTTTCGCTACTTAATTACTCACAACGATTCAGATTTTGAGCTCAAAATTTAAGTCTAAGCTTTTAAAACATTTATTTAGATAAAAAAAATAAAAATAAATAACTGTTAAAAATAGTTGTTGGTTACTCTAAAGTTTAAGGCTCCCTCTAACGGAATTTTTTGAAATTTATCTTTAAAATTTATTTTCAAGGAAATACTGATATAAAGAATGGTTTTAGAGAAAAGCGCACACGAATCGACCAATTTTTAAGTTTTTTTATAATCATTTGAAATTTGAACCTCCCCACCCCCATTGAACACAGTTCATTTTGCGCTACTTAACCACTCTCAACGATTCAGATTTTCAGCTGAAAATTTAAGGTTATGTCTAAGCTTCTAAAAAAATTTAATGAGATGCAAAAAGTAACGATAAAAAATAGTTGTACGTTACTCCAGTCTAAAGCACCCTCTATCGACTTTTTTTGAAATTTATCTGTATAATTTATTTTGAAGACAATACTGACATAAAGAATAATTTTAGTGAAAACCGCAAATCATATGACCAATTTTTCTGTTTTTTATAATCATTTGAAATTTGAACCTACCCACTTCCATTGAATACAGTTCAGTTTGCGCTATTTAACCACAGATTTTGAGCTCAAAAATTTAAGTTTATGCCTAAACTTTAAAAAAAAATTAATGAGATGCAAAAAATAAGGGGTAAAAAATAGTTGTTCTTTACTCCAAAGTCTAAAGCGCCCTCTATCGGCATTTTTTGAAATTTATCTTTATAATTTATTTTCAAGACAATACTGACATAAATAATAGTTTTCGTGAAAATTGCAAACGAATCGACCAATTTTTCCGTTTTTTATAATCATTTCAAATTTTGAACCCTAAATTTTGATGGCACCTATCTCTTTCGGAAGACGTTTGGGACCCTTAGTACCCCATTTAATATTATTTGTCTTGATCTGTACTATCACCCCTTAAAGTTTTGCCCAGTAGTTTAGATACACCCTGTATAACCATATGTACGATATGTATGATTTTTGTCATGCTGTAACTAACGTCTTTATGAGCTGATTTGAATGAAACTTGGTATGTACATAGTGCATACAAATGTCTCGATCGAGTTCTTTGGCCAGCATTCATCTGCCATTTTGTTTCAAAATGGCTGCCATATAAAAAAATTTTAATAAATTTGAAATTTAAAATTGAATGCGAAAAAATTAAAAGTTAAAAATATTTGTCTTTTATGTGTTAGAACTTAAAACAGCAATTCCAGAACACTTTTTATTTTGTCTATATCTTAAAAAATGATTGAGTTATAGCATTTTGAATTTTTCTTATGGCTGACATTTAAAACGATCTTATTTTTGTCACGTGATAACACGCGTATTTATGAATCGATTTGGATATAACTTGGTCTGTACATAGTACATAATAACGCCTGGACCGAGTTTGTTAGCCAGTTCCATCCGCCATCTTGTTTCAATATGGCGGCCATTTAAAATTTTTTAAAAATTTAAAAATTTAAAATTAAGCACAAGAAAGTGAGAAATTGAAAAAGATTTTTATTTTATGCATTTGACTTTGATACAAAGATAACAGAGCATTTTTTGTTTTGTTTGTATCTTAAAAAATGGCTGAATTATAGTACTTTTAATTTCTAGTGTTGCTCGCATTTTGAAATGACCTGATTTTCGTCACGTGATTACATGCGTATTTATGTACCGATTTGAATAAAACTTGGTGCGTACATAGTACATACCTATGTCTGGACCTAGTTCGTTGGCCAGATCCACCCGCCATCTTGTTTCAAAATGGCGGAATATTAATTTTTTTTTTTAAATATAAGGTGCAAAAAAGTAAGATATTAAATAAATATTTTTCTTTCGTGTGTTTGACCTTGTTACAAAGATTTCAGAGCATTTTTTGTTTCATTTATATCTTGAAAAATGTCTGAGTTATAGTACTTTCAATTTCCAATGTGGTTGACATTTTGAAACGGTCTGAAATTTGTCACGCGATAATACGAATGTTTATAAACTGATTTGGATATAACTCCGTATATACATAGTACATAACAATGTCTTGGCCGAGTTCACTAGCCAACTTCATCTGCCTTCTTGTTTCAAAATGGTGGCCATTTAAGTTTGTCAAAAATCTTTTTAATGTATAATGATGTATATACCAAAAATTAGAAATTGAAAAAAGGTTCTTTCTAAAGTATTTATCTTGATAATGAATTCCGGAGTATTTTTTGCTTTGTTTTTACCTTAAAAAACGCCTCAAATATATAACAGTTTGAATTTCTAATGTGGGAGATATTTTTTTGAAAAATCAATTTGCCCGCGACAGCACTCGTATATATTAATTGATTTCAACATGAGTGTGCATGTGCACATGAATTAAGATTTCGACCAAGCTCATTGGTTTGTTTTTTCCATCATGTTGCTTGAAAATGACATACACTTCATGATATCGTGGAATTTGGCGACTCTCAAAATCGCTTAAAATAAAACCAGGTTGAATAAAAGATGACTAATTTCTAAAAATTCGTATTAATATTCAGTATTGACAAAAACTAGTATTCAATCTTATAAAATCGGGTTCCAGTAATTTGAGCTTCATATGTTTGAATAATATAACTTAATTTAAAATAAATAAATAAATATGAAAGCTACCTCTTCCTCCCAGCATTGCCGGAAAGATTTTTTATAAACCGATTTGGATGTAACTTGGTGCGCACATAGTACATACCGATGTCTGGACTGGGTTCGTTGGCCAGTTTCAACCGCCATCTTGTTTCAAAATGGCGGAAAATTAAATTACAAAAAAATTAAATTTTATAATTAGGTGCAAAAAAGTATGAAATTGAAAAAGATTTTTCTTTTGTGTGTTTGACCTTGATACAAAAATTCGAGTATTTTTTTTTCATCTTTATCTTGAAAAATGGCTGAGTTATAGCACTTTCAATTTCCAGTGTGGTTGACATTTTGAAACGGTCTGAAATTAGCCACGCGATAATGTGCATATGTATAAACTGGTTCGAATATAACTCCGCGGGCACATATTATAGTACATACCAATGTCTTGACCGAGTTCATTGGCCAACTTCATCCGCCATCTTGTTTTAAAATGGCGCCATTTCAGTTTATCAAAAATCTTTGAATTGAATAATGATGCACAAACAAAAAAATAGAAATTGAAAAAAGGTTCTTTCTAAAGTGTTTGATCTTAATAATGAATTTTGGAGTATTTTTTGCTTTTTCTTTACCTTAAAAATCACCTGAGATATAGCAGTTTGAATTTCTAATGTGGGTGAAATTCTTTTTTAAAATCAATTTGCCCGCGACAGCACTCGTATATATTAATCGATTTCGATGTGAGTGTGCATGTGCACATGAATGAAGATTTCGACCAAGCTCGTTGGTTTGTTTTATCCATCATATGGTTTTAAAATGGCATACACTTCATGATATCGTGGAATTAGGCATCGTGGAATCGCTTAAAAGTAAACCAGCTTGAATAAAAGATAACTAATTTCTAAAAAACACTATTAATATTAAGTATAGACAAAAACTAGTATTCAATCTTATATAATCGGGTTCCACTAATTTGAGCTTCATATGTTTGAATAATATAAGTTAATTTAAAATAAATAAATAAATAAATAAGGTATATGAAAGCTACCTCTTCTTTCCGGTACTGCCGGAAGGGCTTTTTTAATTTATTTTCGACTGATGCACAATACCTGTTTTTTTTTAATCAATTTTATTTTTTAAACTAATTTATGTAATAAATAAAAAAACTCAAAATATTTTTTAAGATGAAAAAATTTTAATCTAATTAATTTTTTTAATAACAAAAATGTTAAAGAGATATTTTTTCAAAATTAACGCAAGCCATTTATTTTTTAATATGCCAATCTTTTAAAAGAATTTTTTACTTAAAATTAAAAGAAAAATAAACAGAAAAAATGTAATTTATTCGTTAAAATTGATTTTTTACGTTTTCAACATTTTATTCATCTTGTGTAATATTTTTTCATAAGATTAATATATATTTTATAAGGAATTTACCGATGAAATAATAACAATAGCATTGTAATAATAAAATCCCTTTGAAATAATACTACCCAATTTACATTATATATTACCAAGCTTCCGGTATATGGTGAAGGAAAAATTGCAAACTGATTGTTGATAAAAATCCCCACTAACTCAGAGAAGATGATTTTTTCCTTTTTAAGTTATTCTAACTTAAAAAGAAAAAAACTAAATTTTCTTCTTTGATATTTCTAATAAAATTGCCAAAATAATTTTAAAACCGTATATTTTGAATTACAAGTTTTAACAAAAATAAAAATATCTTTAATCAAAGACATGAAAATTCCTTGTGATAATTATCTATAATATAAGGGAGATGGTCTGTAAAATGATGACCGAGAAGTTCGATCAAATGCATTTAAACGGGGACTAGTATAAATTTACTGAGAGTTTCGCTTTTTTTCTGTATTTTTAAAGAAATTTTTAACAGGGCACTTTTAACTACTATAAATAACGTATAAAATTTCCTTCTTCAAATAATGCATAATAAAAAAGTTGTAGCTAAAGATAGAAATTTTTGCATTGCTTATCATGATTTGTGTGAAAATTCGCGACAAAATAATTAATGCCGTTAGTATAATGGCGCTTTGCTTGCGTGATAAGGTCAATACAAAACAACTGCGATATTAATAACAAAAATTGCACATAATTAGCCCCCCAAAAGTCGCTTATAAAATCTGTTATGGAGGTGTTTAAAATATATTTAGCGATATCTCAGCCAAAATATAGCCTTTAATTTCCAATTATAACAACTCCAGTGCCGAAGGTAGAGAATAGATTTCTATTTATACTAAGCACGGCAAGTTCTTTGAACTTCATTGAATGCATAAAGATTTTACAAAATCGCAAAAGTACTTATAGGTTATCAAAACTAACTTAAATAGATTTTAATGGAAGCTTTAAAGAATTAAAAAGGAAACTAATAATATATTGTTCTTTATTTGAAAGCTATTATTTATTTTTTATTTAACACATACGCTGCCTATCACGCGCCAGCGCGTGATATGGCGCCAACGTTAAGAGGCCACTCACGCGCCAGGGCGTGATGTGGGGTGATGTCCAATAGCCAGTCACGCGCTGCAGCGGGAAAATCTTTTACTGATTCTTTGTTATAAAAGTAAATCGGCTTCTGGGAAAAACCCACTTCTACAGAGCGGCATTAACCATCATCACATCTTCACGTAAGCGGCAGCAAACGTGTTAACATTTATGATCATTCAGTATTATACGAAATTATAACTAGAAGATATCAATTTGAGAGTATTCAGGAAACCTTATTATAAAAATAACTGATAATACGGAAACTAATTATAAGAACGTCTTGTTATAAGAATTGCGAAATCACATGCAAAACAAATGAAATTGTTTGATGCACTCTTAACCCCTTGAAGGGCACCGGTATATTATATATACCACTTAATTTTAATTCTCTTAAGCCACATTGGCACCGGAATTTTAGTATTAAGTTTTGTTTTTCACAATGTACGAGAAAAACAGCTTTTACTTACTATCATATAAATTTGTTCATGAATCCCGGTGTCAATTAATCATTTGAACATTTTAGAAACAGAAGTGCTTTGCCCCTCAAGGGGTTAAGTGACGCACTCTTTTCTCGAGAACTACTGAAGCATTTTTAATATATATTTTAAAAATATTTTTTCCAATAGATTAACTATAAATAGTTTGATAATAAAAAAATATGCTAAATAAATAAAATGCAATAGTTACATTAATTTAAAAAGCCCAGACTAGTGTTGATTTTGAAATAACATAACTATTGTACTTTTATTTTTATTTTCTGAGGAACGACGCTACTGCGAAAATTATTAAAATGTATATTAAAATTGTTTCAGTAGTTCGAAATAAAAAGTTACAATAGCACTTGCTGTTTTACATGCTATTTTGCAGCATCTGTCACCCCTCAATTATATTCAGCTTTATAGAAGTTTTCATTGTATCAAATTAGGAATTTCATTTCGAAACATTTAAATTTTCTATTAGTTTTAATATAGAAATATATACATACAAGTCAAAAAGGTCATACATATATATATAAGCTAATAGGCGCTTTTTGAATCGGTTAGTATATCTATCATCTTTTTGTAATATTTTGTGCCAGAATAAGTTTTCAAAGGATAGCTTAAGGATATTCATTTGTAACTTTGGCGGCAACGGGTTCGATCCTCCATTGACGCCATGCAGCGTGAAGTTTCCGGCTGTATTCGTGTCTTTAGTACCTCCATGCTTTCCCGTATGTTGCGTCATCTTTTTGAAGCTCCGCATTTCTACCTTATAAAATTACTAATTATTCAACTTGTAGCCGTTCTTTATAATTATTCTTATTCCTTGGTGTCCAAGCTAAGTTTATATCTAAATTAATTTAATATTCTAATTAGTTTCCATTTTATGGGACTTTAAAAAATCGTTCTTGTTGACTTTCAGTGCTTATACATGTTGTTTTATTAAGCTTCCATTTTACATACATTTAACATATGTATTTCTTTAATTTAACTTTTAATTGTTGTAATAAACTTAACCCATTCGTGCCCAGCATCTTTTGCGTAAATTTTATTTGGTTGGCACCGCTATTTTTAGAAGATTTAAGTTTAGTTCATTAATCACGAAAATGCATCATTTAAATAAAATAATTATTACTTTTCTTTTTTACCGATGTCAAAAACAGTGCTGAATGCACCTTTTGAAGCGTCCCTAAAAAAGGGACGCTAGGCACTAAAGGGTTAATTAACTTCTTATTATATATTTCTTGTAGCTGTATACGCTTTTAAAATACCAAAATTGCCTTTTTCTTTTCTGGTAGATTTTCATTTCAATTTGTTTAGAATCTCTTTTGTGTAGTAGAGTTGAGTTGTCTATTTCATGCTGATTTTCTTTTATGTTTATTGGTTCAACATTAAGCTTATAATTTGTAAATTGCGATTTGATATTTGCATTTTCTTAAATTTAGCAGAAGGTTTGCGTGAGTGCATTTTGCTTTCTGTATATCACATGGTTCTTGTTCTATTAATGATGGTATATAGGTTAATGTATCACGTATTTAATTTATATGTCACATGTCAGGGATGTTTTATATTATGAGTTACATGGAAATTTTGTTCATATTGATTCCTAGTGTATTTAAATGAGTGCATTTTCCATTCCTGTATATCATTTTGTCTTCACTGTATATAATACCGTATTTACTCGTGTATACCGCGCACGCGTGTATAAAACGCACCCCTTACTTTACAAGGAAAAATGGTGATTTTTTAAAATCTCGTATGTAACGCCCACAGTAAATTTGGCATCCATGTGAATGAATAACCAAGTGGATTTCGGTAAAGAAATTCGAAACAAACATTACATCAGGCCAGAAAACAATACAAAAATACATTTTTAGACTTCAGGTAGGGAGTGAATGACGGCAATGAGAGTTGCTAATTAGCATTTAAATGATGTTACTAGCTCTATAAACAAGTGCCAGCAGTGAAATAAAGATGCAATAATACTTCAACTAAATATGATTTTCCGAGTGATTATGTTTCCTTTGATTACATTTTTTGATTCATATGTATATCGTGTTATTACATCCAGCAGTGAAAAATTATTCCGTGTATAGCGCGTACCTAGGAGTTTTGCCTCAATCTTTTGAAAAAAAAAAAGTGCGCGTTATACACGAGTAAATACAGTAATCTCGGTATATAGTTTAGACTGTCACGTGTTTGGGATTTATGTCACAGGTTCGGAGTGTTTTATGTTGTAAGCTATCCTGAGGCGTTGTTTATAATATTTGCTAGGATGACTATGTCGCATTGAATGAGTGCATTTTGCGTTTCTGTATATCACATGGTCTTCGCTGTAACTATTAATGTTGTTTGGTATTCTTGTCACATATTAGGGGTGGTTTATGCTGTGGACTTTCTTAAGTTACTGTTTGTATTGGTTGCTAGGGTGGTTATTATCTTTTTATAGCTCGTCTGTATTACAGTTAGGAGTTGAGTTCTGCCCTCAGTATTGTTTTAGAACTCGGTGATGGTGAAAACATGATTTTGCAGAAAATAAAGGAAAAGTTATTGGATCCAGCATTGGCCATCACAGCCCGAAATGCTATTGAGGAATTGTTAAAGGAACAGAAATGTAACTTTGAGTTTGTTAAAAAGATCAAGACTGGTTATTTGATTTGGATGAACAAAGTAGAAAAGTTCTATAGAATCGTAAAAGAATGTGTCTGGACTTTGCGAGTTACAGATTTGTATATTATCTAGACATTACCAGATGCTTCAAATGTCAATCATTTGGGCATGCATCTAGTAATCGTAAAAATTTTGAGAACTGTGCTAAATATTCAGGAAATCATGATAGAGCAAAGAGTAAATCAAATGAAACTGTTCATTACAATTGTTATTTCAGCGAGAGTAAACAGGAAGCAAGCCATCGAGCTGATAGCTATGATTGTCCTAAATTAAGGAATATAAAAATAACCTATTGTTAAACAAATGTCTTTAAGGGCACACAAGACGTATACAGGGTGATTATAAAAAAACTATCCCGACATTTGGGCTTCTAACTATCATACCATTCACAGAAACTGAATGAAATTTTGGGAAAAGATATTTTGAGGTATGCGCTCAAGAATGGTATGGAAAACAACAGTGTCACTCAAACAGTTACGGTTACAGTGAAAAAACTTCGAAAAAATCAAATGGCAACACCCAGTTTTTTATATTGGAATGTGATCTCCATCGGGAAAACCCCATATAGCGTTGGAACGGCAACTGCAGCATGAAAATCAGCGGCGGTAGATAAGTGAGGACAACCGATGAGGATAGAGAAGCAGTATAAAACAAAGCATTTTATTGTGTTTCACAAATTTTCCACATGACCTCCTTCACACACGATGAGACTTTGGATGAGGCAGATGGTGGATAGCACTACAGTACGTACCATGGCAATAGGAATCTCTTGAATCGCAGTTTTGATGTCATCTTTCAAATCAGATACAGTTTGATGACGAAACTGATACACTTTGGATTTCAGATATCCCCACAGCCAGAAATCCATTGGTGTCAGATCAGAAGACTTCAGTGGCCACGGAAACGGGAAATGACGGGAGATAACTCTGTCACCAAACTATTGACATAAGACACGTTTAACAGAAGACTCGACATGTGGAGGAGCACCATCTTGCATCCACACAACTTCAAATATAGCATTTTGCCGTTGCAATGCGGGAATCGCGTAACGAGTTAACATGTCCAGATAGCGACCACTTGTTACTATACACGTTTGCAGATTACCGGCAATAACCTCTTCAAAAAAGTAAGGGCCGAGGACGAACGTACTCGTTACACCACACCACACGGTCACTTTTTCCTCGTTGTAATGGACTGGCAAGCACATCATGTGGATTATTCTCTGCCCAGTGCACACAATGTTTTGAATTCACGTTACTAGTTAACGAAAATGCGCCTCATCTGTCCTCATAATGCGTAAAGGCAAGCTGCTATCTTCATCGTACCGGATAAGGAATTGATTTGCAAAATCCAGCAGTAATTGATAGTCTCCTACTTCCAACATCTGGACACGCTGGAATCGATACGGAAACATGTTTAGAACAGGGCGCAGAACCTTGCGTACAGTTGAATTCGGCATATTCAGAACACGCGAAACACCGCGTGCAGTTGCGGGACGAACTGTGCTTATCGTTTGATGAACTTCTGCAACAGCTTCCACAGGAACGGAAGGTCGTCCAGACCGAGGTCAATCAAATGTGTGACCAGTTTCTTCAAATTTATAAATCAAGTCCCGAATAGCTTTGACAGTGACCGGGCCTCACCGTAATCCATGGTTGCGGTGGTAAACACACAATGTCTCTGCTGCATTTTGTCCATACAAGTAATAAATCTTTACGATTTCCCCACGTTCTTTCCCTGAAAGCGGCATCTTGTTTGGAATGGCAGAAGGCAACATACGCGGCTCGCATTTCGCAGTGCCTTTTCTTTTACCTAGCGTAATGACGTCAATCATGACTGTGTCTTACGTAAACTCGAAATTTGCGTTTCTTGGTTTCTTCTTCTCGTTTTGTGGAAAACAAATCAGGTTGGCATATAAGCCGAAGAAACGGTGTGACGTGTGACGTAAATGAAACGAGCATTAATGTTCTGGTGCACGGCAAAGTCCTTTTTACTTTTCCCTTGCTTAGTTCAGGTGATTTTCATGCTACAGTTGCCATTCCAACGCTATTTAGGGTTTTTCACAATGGAGATCACATTCCAATACAAAAAACTGGGTGTTGCCATTTGATTTTTTTCGAAATTTTCTCATTGTAACCGTAATTGTTTGAGTGACACTGATGTTTTCCATATCATTCTTGAGCGCATACATAAAAATGCCTTTTGCCAAAATTTCATTCAGTTTCTGTGAATGGTATAATAGTTAGGGGCCCAAATGCCAGGATAGTTTTTTTTATAATCACCCTGTATTATCGCCCTCCTGGTATTAGTTTCGTACAAATAAATCTCCATCAATACGCGCTTGCTAATGAGGTTTTGAAAAAGTATTTTGATCTTTAAAAAAATGGCATTGTACTTTGTCAGGATCCTCGTGTATTTAAGGGTACTATGGTGGGTATTCCGAAGGATTGGCGTTGCTATTATTCTTCTGGTCTTAGTTCTTCTATTATTATTACTAACCCCACTTTTTTGTAATTCGGTCACTAGTATGGAGAGATCTACACGGGCCGGAATTTCCAGGCCCGGGCCCGGTCAGTTAATTTCGCCCAGCCTGGTGTAAAACTCAAAAGTTTGGCCAGAGTCCGGCCCGGCTCGTCCTGTTTATATTCTAGACCCAGGCCCGATCTAGCCTGACACAATTTCTGCTGTTTCAAAAAAATTCTGATTTTTTATCATATAATTAAGATTCCTTTAAAGAATAAATACTGTATACATACTTATGGAATGATTTTACAGAATATTTTACAGAAAATACACAATAGCAACATTAATGATTACTTACATTCTTAGATTTTCAACATTCAAATAAAGATTCATTACAATTTAATATAGCTTAGAATAAAAGAAAAAAAAAGTTAAAACATCATAACTTTTGAAGCTGTATAATAAAAAGTAGATTTGTGAAAATATTTCTATAATATATTATTAAAATTTTCTCAAATCCAAATGAGCTACTTTCTGATACATATCTGAATTCATCTCTTTTCGAAAACGTATATGATTAACAGGGAATTTTGTTCAGAAACTATTTAATCGAATGACATTACGAATATTTTGATACAAGTAGTTTAAGAAAATACTGTCAAAATTAGCGTTTTGAATCCAATTTCCGGAAATGACAGCATGGGAAAGGAGAAAAATCTGTAATCACATGACAAGAATCCCTTATATATCAACAAGTGTATACTTGTATCTTATTTACCAAAAATGGAAAACGATATTCGATTCCAAATCCCTTCAATAGTCAGGCTTGTCAATTTTATTCCGATATATACACTTAAAAATTAGCCAGAAAATGTGTCAAACTTTTGCGTTGTTGAGAAATAAATTTAAGGGTCACCAAGAAGTATACGAATTGAATATTTCCAGCTGAGCGAAAAATTGCCCATGCCGGGAATCGAACCCGGATACTTGGCTTACAAGGCCAATGCTTGACCTGTTAAGCTATCTGGGCGATAGCCGGCTTCGATTCCCGGCCTGGGCAATTTTTCGCTCAGCTGGAAATATTCAATTCGTATGATTACTTTACCAATCAGTTTGATTGTGTTAAAAATAATACCAAGAAGTATATTTCCAAAGATTAGTTAACATAAGTTCTTTATCGCTATTAATAATTTTACAAATCTTGTCTGCCTTACACATCTTGAGAACGATTAAATCTATAGTTTCGGCCCGGCTCGACTATATGTAGAAAAACATAGCAAGCCTGATCTCGGCTCGGCACGAGTCAGCTAAAAAATACCAAGCCTTGGTTAGACACAAAGTAACTGTCCGATGCCGATCACTACATTGTAACAAGGTACACTTCTGTATTGATGTTGTCAAACAAATATTGGCTCGTGACGCACATTTATACTTATTCTCGTTAAAGTCATATTCGTTGAAAATAGCTCATATTTTAACTTTTTTGCTTAAATCTTTATAACGGGCCGGTACGCCCGCTAAATGTTTTTATCGGGCCGGGCTGGGCCGAGCACAGTTTGTTTTTAACGAACAGAGAAATACTATATCATCAATCTCAGATCTGAAGAATAAAATCAGAGAACATCTCCAAAACTTTAAATATTATTCAGCCTTTTCCCTAGACATTTCGGGATCATTTCTTAATTTAAACTGGCATTTTTTTTTTTTATAATATCATAGACTGTCTACCTATACCAAATTATTTAAAATCTATTTTTAAAAATTATCTGTCGGATACGCAAGTTGGTTTCTCTTTTGTGCTTGGAATCATACGCAGCACATGCAGGACTGATAGGGAACGAGAGCTAAATGAGTACTTTTAGATTATAACTGTGACACATTTTATTTTGCAGAATTTCCAATATCTTTGATTAAAAATCATCTAAAATCTGATAAGCATGATACAGGGAAAATTTACTGGACACAGTCTGAGAAGGGCAGGGATACCTATGATATTTTGAATAAAGTTGATTCAAACTACATTTGTAATAGACTGGTTCTGTTATATTACCTTAACACTAGAACGCCCGGAAATTTTACTCAAGTTTGATAATAATATTTCACACCCGAATTTTTATTCAAAATTATTTAATTGATTTATTTAACGTTAATCTCCGTGGTTTAAATTTAACTTATTTCAAGAAAAAAATTCTGACTCTAATTGAAATTAATCACATAATCGGAGTCGAATCGACTCCATCCGGGCGTTCTAGTGTTAAAGGGCATGGAAGTTTTCCTACTTTACTATTAAACATTGGAAAACGCCGGGATGACTTATTCATCTGTGAAAAAATGGTCACTGTTTTTCATTAACTATTTGATAATTATAGACTCATGAAATATCCCTTTTATTTCAACAGAAATTATTCACTAAGGAAAAAACAAAACTACCAAGCTACTCTTCTAAATTATAATAACTGTCATGCTTTTAAAGAAAACTGTAATGTATTAAATGAAATATTTAGCTGTATAAAACACAAGCCTTAAAGATTTCTGAACTGAACTTTATAGTAATTGATAGAACTTTTTGTCTTCCAGATTTTATCCTTCCAGAGTTTAATTCGACTTGCGTATCTTTATGCGTCAAAAAAATCTTTTTTATTATTTTACTTGTAATTAAATTGTTTGATGTGTTTCTTACTTTCAAACAGACTACTGAGAAATGGTCTATAAACATTGAACTGATTTATTTTTTTTCTTTGAATTAATTTTATTATTAACAGAGTGTTGTAATACGTCTTAAAACGATGTTCTCGATTTTTTTAGCATTAGGTTAGTGTATATTATACTTAAGTATTCTGTTATTTTTATTTTTCTTAGCTAGCCTGTACGTTGGAGAGCACAGTTTTCCTTCTTGCGGAAGGTGTATGTAATCTTCAATGTAATTAAAATGATTTTGAAGTCTGGGGATTTTCCCCGCTAGATTCAAAAGCATCATAAACTTTTCGGTTGGTGCTCCGTTAGAGTGATTCCTAGATTCCTGTATTTATGTCTTCGTGGGAAGTATGTTGCCAACTTGTGTATAAATTTCGGGAATAAAATTAACAATACATGTAAAGAAAAGAAAAGAAATGTGTAACGAGATTTCTAATAAAGATAATTCAAGACAACAGCTACAGTATGTAACGTAAATAGAATTTGCGGTGTCGCACATTTTTCTCAAAGCTTTGGATCTCATTCTTATTATAGCAAATAATTTCTTTCTATAACATAAATATAATAGCTTGCACACTTCATATTAATAGGAATAATATAAAAATTAATGAAAATTTTAATTTACGAAACATGGAATTTTTTCCCTCTTGACAATATTGAAAATCTTACCTCTACAAGTTGGACAGCAATTTTTTGTATCCGTTGTTATACACTGAACAGGGATGCATGTCCTTAAGCGACAAAGAACCAGTCCAGTCTAAATAAATATGTAAAAAGAAAGAAGTAAAAATTTAATAAAATATACTGACAAAATGAACAAAAAATATTTATAGGGCAACCCGTAATACGCATTGATTATTTTAGCGAATCATTCATCAACTATAATAAATATAAAGGTAAAACAAAGAACATGTTTATAGAGTAGCTCATAAATTTTTTATAGGATAATTTAAATAATAAAGGCCACTGAAATGTCTCAAACTGTATGAATGCTGAAACTAACTTCAAAACTTCAAAATGCTAGCCTTACTTTTCCCATTTCAATGCCTGAACACATTTCAACGTAAAAGTAGAGCCACTTTTAATCCTATATTGCACGTTAATTTAAATATTCTTACAGGTTGAGACTGCACAGCTCCATCTACTGTTGGAAATTACACTATTTTCAAATTTATTGTATGCAGACTTTACGTGCTATTTTATAAAAATATCACTTATTTCATCTTTATATTAATTATATTTAATGAGTAACTAATTTTAACTTTAGAGTGCTTTTTTAGACATCCTTTGACTTAACGCAGAATTTGCATAGTTTCCAACTATTACATTTTTTGTCATCGCTATTTCTAAATTTTAAATTTGACTTATTTAATCGCAAAAATCTATAAGAACTGAAGAATGCAATTTATAAAATTGTATAAGGGAAAAGGGAAAATGGTTGGCAACGATCCATTTGCTGCGGTATTCTTTGACATTTTAATCATCGCGTAGCAACAGACTCTAATTTTCGAAATATTATCTTTAATTTGTTTTCAAGAGCTCCTTTGTATTCTTATATTATTAATTAAAATTTATACACTATGTGGCCAAAGGTGACCGATCACTTGCGATTTTAGAAGTTTTGTTAAATATCTATAAAAATGCATGAGAAATTTTCTTGAATCTCCAGGTGTGTAAGCAGAATAATACAAGTCATACATTTCCGTAAAATTTTTTTCCCGCAACTCGATAGGGGACCGTCAATAAATTGAAAAAGAGCAAATATCTTTTGATAATCCTGCCAAAACTAATATAGCGGAAGCGTTCAAACTGTTGATTATGATTAAGTGGCTTATTGTAATAAACTGTGTTCATTTTTATGAGGATTGTAGGTAGGGGAGAGTGGGGTTGAAAGGGACGTTTTGTCTTTATAAACTTAAAAAATAATCACATTAACATACGGGGTGGTCATAAAAAAACTTTGTCGGTATATGGAGCTCTAGCGGCTGGTCCGTTCAACCGATATAGATGAGATTTCAGATATAATTATTATAAAGTATGAGCTCGGGATTTTGTGAACGGCAACAAAGTGATGCTCAGGTTACAGTTATAGGTACAGAAACTCGAAATTTTCCAATGGCAACGCCTATTTTGTTCCGTCGAAAATTATCAACGAACCCTAAGAGCGAAACCTAAAGAGCGAAACCGAAGACGAAAACTCGATATGCAAGCACAAAAAACAGCTCTTCAAACGCCCCCCCCCCCCCAAAAAAAAAGGAAAAAAACCCACGATCGGAGCACACAGAAGAAATTTGCATATGACACAGATTCATTACACCAATCACTGATTACAACACTCCAAGCCAGTTCGCTGTAGTAATTCTGGTATGAAAAAATTTTGCAGCATTACCCTATAGCAGGAGCCTGTTACAGAACGAGTTACAAATCCCGTTGGTATAATTCCTAAAAAGAAATACGGCCCGGAATAATTGTGCATGCAATGCCGCACCTCGCAGTAACTTTCATGTCGTGTAAAGGTGCAGGCGCCACAGCGTGGGAATTCATGTCTGCCCACTGCACACAATTTTTCGTGTTGACATTGCCAGTTAAGGTAAAATGTGCCTCGTCTGTCTATAATAAGTGAAGAGGCCAGTCCTTATCTCCATCATATTTGATAAGAAATTGATTAGCAAAGTCTATACGTTGTTGATGGTCCCCTACTTTCATCATCTGGGCGCGCTGGTACAGGTAAGGAAACATACGGATTAAAGAGCTCGCTAGCTTTAATCGACCATCCACTGTTGATAGCACCGTTGATTTCGATATATCCAATACAAGAGATGCACCTCTTACAGTTTTGCGTGTGTTCTGCAGTCACTTTGTGATGAATTTCCATAACAGTATCCTCAGGAAGAGTTGGTCGTCTGGATCGCGGTCTACCACAGGTGCAGCCAGTTTCTTTGAAATTATTTACGAAATCACAAAGAGTTTCCGGGCTACATGGGCAAAGCATTTGGAAATGGTTTAGACGGTAAACACGCAAGGTTTTTGTAGCATTCATCCCATTCTGATAATAGAGTTTTACCAATTCGCCATGAACTTTCGCTGGAAGAGTCATTTCGTCGGCATGTGCAAGCTCCCGACTGAAGAACTAACATTCCCATCTCACTTTTTATCCGTTTCCTACGTTGACTATCTGTCATATGCAAATTTCCTTCGTGCACCGTGATCGTGTTTTTTTTGGTCGTTCGCAGAGCTGCTTTTTGAGCGAGCTTAACGCGTCCGTTTATTGCGATACGCGCACCGTTCTAACGCTCTTTAAGGTTTTAGCATGAGCTGAGCCTTTTGAGAGGAAAAAAATGGGCTCTGCCATTTGAAAATTTCGAGTTTCTGTCGCTATAACCGTAACCGCGAGCGCCAATTTGTAGTCGTTGGCAGAATATTGAGCTCATACCTGTGAATAACTATATCTAAAATCTCATCTCGATCGGTTGAATGGGCCGGCAACTAGAGTTCGAAATATCGGCAAAGTTTTTTATGACCCCCCTGTATATCATTCGCCTAGTTCTAGTCTAAAATCTTGGATTTCATACTAACAAAACATCTTATCCTCAAGTACGGTAATTTAAAATCTATACGTATTTATAAAAAGGTGAGAGAAATGCCCCTTTTAAGCCAACTTTAGGAAATGAAAGAGACACCTTGCGGGATTAAAAGGAACACACATATATAAAACAATTTTATGAACATTTTGTCTTCCTACTTGCGATTACATTATTCAAAAATAAAAGATAATTATACACAAATAAAAAACAAATATATTGCAACATATGATAAAACAAAAACATATATCTCACCAGCAATTATGGATTTAGGTAAAATCATTAAAATTATTAATAGGGAGGAGAGTGGTCAAAGAAAAACACACACAAAAAAAGAGGAATCTACTAACATTTTCTTATAGAAAATACTTCCACTAATATAAAGAAATAAAAGAAAGCGAATTTCTCTTTAACAAAATACTGGTATTTAATACCTTTTTTGAGTGTGTTTTACTGTCCTTTTCAACCACATACCCATCTAACAAAATTAAAGTTGTATTCAGACATGACACTATTTTAGCTAACAAAATGTACCAGTATTCACATAAAGTACATACTTTGCGCAGATAAATAACATAAATATTGTAATATTAAACTGAATTATTAATTTTTTACAGAAAAAAAATAAAAGCAAGATCAAAATTTAGTTCTTTATATTAAATACAGGTTTGCTTTCACCGCCTTTATCGCTAAACATCCGCACGTTAGTTGTAAGGATTATTAAGACAGAACAAGTATCGCCATTAATGGAGCCAAAGTTGAAACTTTGTACATTTTATTTTTTCTTCTGAAATTTTGAGTGTCTCTTTCATCTTAGTTTTCCCTATACTCGTAGAGGAATTAAGGGTTTCATAAAAACAGTCTCAAATTTTGCCAAGTTTTTTGCTTATAATTTGCGTAGTTCTTAATATAAAAAAATGTTCTTTTCAGGAAATATGAAAAGCAACATTGTAAAAAATACCCTGTAATTAGAAATAAAATCTATACTAATAAAATCCGTGCGCCTCTGCCTGTCTGTCTGCTTGAAGCCGATTACAGTTCGCAACGCGGGCGAGTTGGAAGTCGCGAGAGGTGTCTTTCGATTCGGAAAATTCCGGGAAAGTCATTTCGGGCATTTTCGAGACCGTGGGACAAAAATTAAAAAAGTTATGAATTAAAAACCGGTCGGGAATCGGAACGGGAAACGTTTAATTTCCCAAACGGAGCTCAAACGGAGCTCTCAGACAGAACACTGCGCTACCTTGCAGTGAAGGACAAGAACTTTTCCCCTTTGGCCAAAAGAAGAAGCAGTCGAAAACCGCTTTTTCTCCCATCATTTTGTCAAAGAATGTATAAGAGAAAAATAACTAATTGGTAAAAAATGTTAAACACGGTTTAATTAATATAATAAGTACAACTATTTAAGCACAGCAAGATATGTTCACTAAGAGGTAATCGTGTTGCTAATTAATATTTTGGGGATCTCAGATGTAACTGGCTATTCATATATTTATTCTGTATGTGAGTATTAATCGTTGTAGCTCATTTTCATACTTTTTCTTTTTGGTAGCATACACGAATATTGTATAACCTAAGATTTACGCGATTAATACTAATTTCCGTTAGTAGAAACGGAAAACGAGCTGCCAAAATTATTTGTTATTTATGGTGTTTGTGATATTAATGAAATTACTTATTTTTTTTAATAGCAGTCTTTTGCATTTTTAATACCGAAACTTTTTTTTGCTCGTTTTTTCTTAAACCATCATGCAGACAGTTTTTAAAGTAGAAAAAAACTGATTACATATTCAGAATCTGCGTAAAAGTCTGCTTCTGATGAACCAAAAAATACGAGAAAATGTCTTATGGGCGGGCAGCGCCAACCGTGCAAAACCAAATATTTTTAACGGGACGATGGCGACCGTGACGCGTAGCGCCCACTGTGCGAAATCACATATTTTTAACGGGATAATGGGCGCATAACAACCATAGCTCTTTAATTTACTTTTTTTTGTGCTTGAGGATTCGAAAACCAAGACTTGCTTATTAAATGAATTTTTTTGTTTATTATATATTGCTTAATATCGAGGTTCGTTTGGAAAAAGTGGCCCAGCTAGCGGGCGTAGCTCGCTAGTATAATAATAATTGTATGAAAAAGCATTACGTTTACTAAATAATGTTTCATTGTGCATGCGTGAATGTGATCAAAATATAATGTGCATGCAGAATTGCAAAATGTATAGAGCAAGTTTTCTGAAAGTCTCAAAAACATAGCTTGAAAATTCTGAAAGTTATCGTTGATAGAATATGTTCAAAATCCAAATTTCCTAAAAGGGAGACAAAAGATGAGGGCTCTATCCAAATATAGTAGTACATCCAATAGCGTACATGGTTTATTGACTCTAATCAATGGATATATGGATACAACCCCTCACCTTTTTGCTTTATTTTGGGAACAACGGATTTTTAGCTTATTCTACCGAATAATTTCACGAATTTTCAAGTTACGTTTTAGAGACTTTCACAAAAGTTGATCTATACATTTAGTTAACTCATTATGCGCATAATATTTTCATCGCATTCGCGCATGTACAGTGAAACATTATTTAGTAAACCTTCTCATTTTCCATAAATTTTCTTTCATTTTTTAATTCTGATTACAGAGTACTGTGCACAGTGTTATTTGTCATATTTTCTGAAAATAACATTTTTTATTAATAACTTTGCAAATTATAAGCAAAAAACTTAAATCATGTGACCGCCCGGGGTTGTAACTATAAATTGGAAAATGCATAAAATATTGGGTAAAAACTTAATAGTTTCCTTAATTCATTAAAGAATGACGTTGCGTTATCTTAACATTTCCATTAAAGAAGAACGTTCGATTACTTTAACATTAAATTTGTCATTTTTTTTAATTGAGAATATTTTTTTTACCAATTTGCTGTCACATATTGTATGTATGACATTTTATTTTCAAGAAAAATAAAATTTTTAATTGATTACAGTTGTAAAAATTTAGAAATAAGAAAGTAAAATATCACGGAATGTTTTTAAATTTTACATTGATAAATTTCGTATAATGTACACAGATGTCTTATATCAGACATCTGTGTACATTATGAACACATATGAAATATGGACATATGAAATAAAATTCAGCAATTCAAGATAAAGATATTGCAGCAGTCTAACTATGTGTAGTAAATGTAATGTACCTCTACACTGTAAATGCTTTAAAGATTTTCTTATAGTAAACGGTGATAGATAGAAACATGAAAACAGTGGTGTGTTTATTAAAAAAATCGTAAGAATCTTATACATAAATCAAAAAATTTAGTTAAAAATAGCGCTCATAGATAGCGCCGAAAGCGCTAAGACCTTCAAAAGAAACACTGTTAAAAATTTGAAACTTTTGCTGCATCGTCACTCCATTGCTTTTATAGAATATCTCTATTTTGACGAATGAGAATCTTCCATAATACATTGAAGTAATCGTTTTCTATATAAGCGATGGAGTGACGATGCAGCAAAAGTTTCAAATTTTTAACAGTGTTTCTTTTGAAGGTCTTAACGCTCTCAGCGCCATCTATGAGCGCTATTTTTAACTAAATTTTCTGATTTATGTATAAGATTCTTACAATTTTTATAATAAACACACCACTGGTTTCATGTTTCTATCTATCACCGTTTCCGAGTTATAGATTTTTAAAGTTAGGGGTCCTTTGTGAAACACCCTGTATAAAAAAAGTACGTTGATTTATGGGTTGATTGATAATATTCGTAGGTGCAATAATAATAATAATAAAAAAATATCGCCCAAGGTGCAGTGAAAACTAAAACCTTCTACTGCTCATCGATATACACAACATTGATGAGGTGTTGTGAAAAATATAATTATGTGTAATTTTTTTTTTCATTATTCATTAGGATTTTGTAATTCATTAATATAAAAAATAGTACGCTAAATCTTTTTATACAGCTTAAAATAAATTCATGATTTATTTCTACATTTTGAAATCAAATGATATTTTCTGATTTCTATGTATCCTCTTCCACAACACTAAAAATGATTCTGATCTAGATGATCATTCTTTTTATCGCATACGAATTTTTTTACAAATTGGCAAACTTACTTGACACATACAATGGATACACTGGTTTGGTTTTTGCGCTTGAAGACCTGTGGCATTGGATGCAAATTCATCACCGTCTTGGTAAATTCTGCCGTTATGCAAACAAGGCATTCCACTTTCAGAGGATGTAGACACAGTATTTCCACTTCTGCCAAAATCTGCTGATCCTAGAAAATATTGAAATATGTAACCAAAATGTACATTAAAAATATGCATATGAAAAAGACTATTGGTCAGTATTTATGAGCTGTTTTTGTTGAAAAGGAAATATGCTACTCTAATTATGCTATGCTCTAACCTTTAATTTACTAATCTAAAACATGATTTCCAAGTTTTTGATTTTATGTACGAATCTGAATACAACAACTTTTGAACACGGAATCTCTGCATATAATAAAATAATGATATAAAGTATTTCTGCACGCTTTATTGCATTCCTTTCACTAATTAAAGTAAGGACAAATGAATGAAGCGACAAGAATAAACTGTAAAACAGCTTACGTTCACACTTATTTGCATTTTTCTAGGGACTTCAAATACGACTTCAACCCATTTTTAGCACTTTCTAAGAGAGTTAAAAAGTACTTATGCATTCGGTTAGTCTGTCCGTCTGTCCGCGCTCTTACTTATGTAAATACACTCGGACTGCCCTGAAATATTTGGACGTTATTTGGACGTTTACCCTAGCACGAACCCTATTTCAAATGAAGTTAACATGGTTAGTTTATTTATAGGGACAGTCAAAAATTTACCGTTACATTACGGCCTATGGGAAAAAATAGTTTCAAATGAATTTGGCTGAATGCAGCCAGTACATCGCTGGTTCAATCCTGGCTCGGACTATTTTCGCCCACTTAGAAAATTTACAGCTGTTATGATTCATTTATTGATTGAATAATCGTGTTATGAATTAATCTAATGTAATTTCATATACTGCGTTTTCTGCTGTTCCATATATTGACCTTCGATTTATTCTGTTCAGCTGATCCAAAGTATGAGACCAGATTATGCGATCTTTAAGATTATTTGAGTGAATTAGTCCTCCAGTATTCGTCCGCGATGGCTGAGTTGGAAGAAAATTGGCGGTTTCAGTCAATGTATCCCTAGTTCGAATCCTGATTCGGACTTTTTTCACACACTTGGAAAATTTACAACTGTTATGATTCATTTGCCGATTGAATAAAAGTGTTATAAATTAATCAAATATAACTTCGTAAGCAGCGTTTTCTACAGTTCCACGTATTAATTGACCTTCGATTCATTATGTGATCGTTAAGGTTATTTAGGTGAATTAGTTCTCCAGTATTCGTCCAGTTGGAAGAGCATTGGCGCTTTAGTCTATACATCAATAGTTCGAATCCTGGCCCGAACTTTTTTTACCCGCTTGGAAAATTTACACCTGTTACTTAAAGGTAGTTTTTAAACAAGTTGTTCATTTTTCTGCTGAATTGTATTCAATTTACTAAGAAATGTTTCCAGAATGTAGATAAAATGATATACAAGAACACGCAAAGAATTGGATACATGGACGCTTATGAATGATAATTTCTGAGAATTTGATTTCAATAGTTTTAAGAGTGTTTTAGTTTAAAATAAATTTTAGCTTAATACTCACGTGTATTAAAGGTACAATGTAAAATACATGGCTGAACAAAAGTATTCAAGTACTCTCTTAAAAAGTCAGCCACAAAATAACTCAAGTTGAGCCGAAATCCACTCTTTTCCCGTTTTGAAAGGCAGCTTTTTGAAATGAGTTGAAAAAAACTCGAGTGAACGAGCTGTTTTTAAGAAATTTAAAGGAAGTTGAGCTATTTAAATAACCAATTTAAATCAGGAAGATTCAATCGTTTGAAAAACAACTCATTTATTATCGGAAAAATTACAGCTCTTTCCTGAGAAGCCAAATCAACTCTTTCGTTTTAAGAGTGTATGTTTCCATCTATTAGAATAAATTGCAAAGATTTTAGAAAAGAAAAATTTTAGTTTGCTAGGCATTTTTTTGCTAAACTAAATTTTTCCATTGTCTATTATATATATGAACCAACAGATCAAATACAGGGCCGTTCAAATGTATTGAAATACATGTTTGGCTACCCACAGTAACCTTATTTCGATAAATGAAGTTTTGTTAAAGATTTCATGAAGTGTTGGAAAGGGCTTCGTAATCTATGCTTAAGGTATGATTTTTCTTACTTGTTTAAAACTAGTTTTAGTAGCTAAACTATAAGCTGTTTGTTCGGAAAATATGAAATAAAATAAAATAAAACGCAAAATTCAATAGTTATGAAAAAAAGGCTAGAATTCTTTTGTTTACAAATTTGTGTAATTATTGCATTTTCTATTTACCGTAATTTCGGGTATATAAGCCGCAGATCAAACAATTCTTTTTCGACCCAGAATTTTTTAAGAAACAAATATAACTACTTAGATCGCCGTAAAGATTTGTCTTCAGCCACTAAATAAGATTTCTGGGTCCAAAAAGAATTGTTTGATCCGCGGCTTATATACCCGAAATTACGGTATATTTTTTCCAGCACCATCAACTTATAGGAATTGAAATTATTATCGCCAAAATGTGAATCAAAAACGATAAAGCAGATCTATGTGATAATTGTTTATTAACATTTCATTACCTGCACCTTTTTTTGTTGAGCTGTTTACATAGGAAACCAGTTGCTATTGTCAATAAGGATAACTGACTGAAATGTATCTGCAAGTTGTCGGTTCAGGTAGCTCAAAAGAGAGAGCGTTGGCTGTTTAATCAAAAGTATCGTGTTCGACTCCCGTCCTGCTTATTTTATCACCGATTGTAAAAAGTTCACTTTGTAAGATATGTTCAACAAGTACTTTTATTGAGTTAAAAATGATAAAGGAGATCAATTTATAGTTTAGAGACTGTCAAAACTATTGAAAAGATGCATTGAAATTTTTTAAATAAGTTTTTTAAAAATATACACCAATTTCAGCTGTTTTAAACATAATTTCACACTCTTTGTCGACACATAAGTTCACTTTATGTTTTGGAGTTATGAAGACAAGAACAAAGATATGGAAGTCTGAAGCTATAATTCTAATACTAATAAAATTTTTAGCAAATGAATAAATTTATAATTGGAATAATGAACAGAGAAAATTTAGAATTCTCTAAAATTAATCACCAAAGTACTGTTTGTATTTCTCCGTGTATAGGTAAATTGTGATGGATGTAAATAAAAAGATGTTTTGCAATTAAAATAAATACAAAGCCAATTTTATTACTATAAATTTTGGTACTTTTTTATATATCACACGTCAGCCTTATTTTTTGGGTATTTCATACTTGTCCTGATTGAGCCTCCTGTGGTAGACCCCCAGGGGGATACCTTCTTTAGGTATTCACGGGCTTCACAACCCCGGTCACCTGAGTGATCTTTCTCTTTTCATTTTCCTCTTACTCCTCTTGTATTCCTTTCATCTTTGTTTCACTCTCATTGTAGTTTCCTCTTCGGAGGTGAGGGCAATTCTGCATGGGCCGATAACATTCTGTATATCGACTCATGGAGAATTGTAAACCACCCACGTGTTGGCCGTGCGTGGCGACCCGTGTCCCTAGAAAGGAGGATCCTGAAAGTTGAAGGAAACCAACACACTGCTTTGGCCTCTGCTTCAGGTAGACGGGAGGTGCATATTGGTCCCGTATGCACCAATCGGCTGGTCAGCTGACTTTGTCACTGCCTTTAGGGATCAAGTGATCGAGCAAATACTAGTCATCTTGTTAAGGGTGGAGACTGACATAGGTTTATCTTGTGACCGTATGGGCCCTGGTTAGCACTGGTGCACGAATGTGCAGCTCTTTGTTGGGCTCGGTAGTGGGTGGTGCGGCCGGGGTCTGAATTGTTCTTTTTTCTAATATGGATGGAAATTAACTTCCTTCTATATCTCTCCCATGTGGAGAGCAAAAACTGTACAGAATATTCCCTACACTCGCTTTTTTGTAGTAAAACGCACTGACAGCCATTCTGATAATTCATTTAAGAATACTTCACCTTTTCTTATTGCGAAAACATTTCAGTCTGTTTTTGGTAAATCACATTCCCTAAAACAAATGCAGTCTGGAGATTTACTTGTTGAAGTTTCTTCAGCCAACCATTCAGAACTTCTACTAAACTCTAATAAAATAGGCTCCTTTTCTGTTTCTGTTAAAGCACATCAAACCCTTAATAGATGCCGTGGCGTAATTTCCGAGCCAGATCTTTTGTTTTTTACCAGGGATGAACTTTTACAAAATCTAAAAGACCAAAATATTATAGATGTAAGACGCATTACTATCCGTCGAAATGACCAAGTGCTTCCGACGAAGCACATTATTCTCATTTTCAATAGCCCAACTTTACGAAAAAGAATTAAAGCTGCTTACATTAGTTGTCCTGTCCGTTCTTACATCCCTAATCCCCTCCGCTATTTTAAATGCCAACGATACGGTCACACTAAAACTAACTGTCGTGATTCTCTTACCTGTGCACGCTGTGCAGAAGTTGACCATGATAGTAATTCATGTGAAAAATCGGAACGCTGCATAAATTGCAGGGGTAATCATACTGCTTTCTCTCGATCTTGCCCAAACTGGATCAGTGAAAAGGAAATTCTCACTGTAAAAATAATGCAAATTTTTTCCTACCCAGAAGCTCGTAAAATCGTAGAATCCAGGACCCCGTCCGTCGGCGTGTCTTATTCAAGCCTATTGAAACAGCAGTCTAAATCTGTAAGACATATTAGCACCCAGACTGATTTTTCTTTTCCACCAAATAATCCAACCAGAACACAATCAACAAACACTTCTATCAAAGAATCCCGTGATATCTCTCTCCCAACTAAATGTTTAGTAAACCCACAGTTAGAACGCTGGCTACCATCCAAAGAACCAGATACAATAGTCAAAATGGAAACTGTGACTGATTCATCGCCAAAAAATACTTCTGTTTCATCAGCTTCTAATTTGCAAAAATCCAATACTGGTCGAAATGTAAAACCGAGCCAAAAAACGTATATTCAGAAAGATTCAAGTAAGGCTGCTACAAGTCCAAATAATTCACAAACGTGCACTAGTCTCAAAAAACAGAATTTAAAACAAAAACTTTGCTCACAAACCCATAAGAAATCCTCAACACCAACTTCTCCACAGTGGAAAACTGTGGGGAAAGGAGGGAAAAGCTCTCTTAACCCGTTTTTAAAAAATGCGAAGGATCCAAAGCAGTTGAAGAAATATGTGGAGGAGGCTATGGAGTCCGAGTCATACAGTAATGACTCGGATGCCGATGATGTCAATGCAATGTTAGCAGAGTTTGAATCTAATTGACATCAGAGATTCTATTGATCTGTGTTTTAACCAACTGACATTTTTATATGCACTCGGTTTTTTATTACATTTCTGACCATACAGTTTTTAACTTGTTATATCTTATCTAAGTTTTCTATTTTACCCTTATTGACTGATTTTAATTATATCATGACATTGCATTCCATTATTTTTAATCTTTTTTTTTATTCACTCATCCATTTCATTGTTTATATTTTGTCATTTATCAGCAACTGCTACAGTTTTTTTTTTATGATTTTGGCATCTTTTAATTAGTTTTTATCATATCTCATTGCTATTTTATTTTTAATTTTAAATAACCTTTCTAGTCTTATTTCGACTTTGTCTTGGCGCAGCATGTCCCCTAAGGGACCTTGCGCCATTAAATTCCATACAACCAACCAACCCATCCAGATATCCTGGTCTTGCTTCTTTTTATTTTGCTTTCTCTAGTCTTTGTTTTGGCGCAGCATATCCCTCAAGGGATTTTGCGCCACTAAATCCTATACAACCAACCAACCAACCTGTGGTAGAATTTTTTAAAGCTTTTTGCGACGAGCCACATAACAGCAAACATTTTCTGCAGCACGATATTTTTTAACAATGGAAATTAATGATTATTTTATGCACAATGCAATTAGAAAAAACGTACTGAATAATTAATATACCAAAATCCATGTATTATATATGTAACCCCCCCCCCCCCAAAAAAAAAAAAAACCCTGGTTAGTCCGTCCAGCGTTGTCCGGGCTGTCAATAATAATAATAAAATATCTTAAGAGGGGGGAGGTCCGGGACACATTTTAAAATGATTTTTATTTGTTGAGTTAAAAATTTTTGTGATGGTTAACCGTGTCATTTGTAAACAAAATCACATGATAAAATTTCTCATATTAAAAAAAAAAAAAAAAAAAAAAAAAATTAGCATTTAAAATGGAGTAATTTAAAATCGTTATAACTCAAAATATTATTTGTAGAATTTATTTATTTTCCATTTAAATAAGCAGAATTATACAAGCTTTAATTTTGATTTAGCATTTTTTAAACATTAATTTAAATAAAAATTAAAAATATTTAAAATAAATTAAAAAAAAAAGATGTAACCCTTTTTTTTTCAAAAAATCGTATTTTTAAAAGTAAATAAATTTTTTTATTCAAATTCGCTGAATCAAAGTAAAACAATTCTAAAAGACATGTTCTAAATTTGAGCCATTTAACTTTAACAGTTCTTGAGTTATAATAATTCAAATAGGAGTAATGGTAAAAAAAAAAAAAAAAAAAAAAAAAAAAAAAAAAAAAAAAAAAAAACCGATCATGAAGGAAAACTTATTTTCACAGGAAGTCGTCTCCATAACAACTATTGTTTGAAAACTACATTTTGAAAACAAACCAAAATATAAAATAGTATTTCCTGTTCCAATTAAGATAGAAACATGATTTAAACGTCATTTTAAGCACCAAAAAACAAAGATATTTTTTATTTAGAAAATTTGAAATTTTTTGTGTTCCGCCATCCTTTTAAAAATTAAAAAATCACTGCACAAATTTAGAATAGATTTTACTGGCTGAAATGCGAAAAAAATTACTAGGTTGGGTTAGAAGATTGAACCCGGATCTTTTTTCCATTATGGAAAAATCAATAAAATATTAGATATAGTAGAGGACAAAAATTCCTTCATTAAGCTAAAAGATTAAAACAGGATTTCTTTTATAATTGTCGAAAAGTCTATAAAAAACGCAAAAATTTCAAAAATTGCTGCGCAGGAAAAAAAAAAAATATATATATATATATATATGTATATACCGTAATTTCGGGTGTATAAGCCGCGGAACAAACAATTCTTTTTGGACCCAGAAATCTTATTTAGTGATTGAAGACAAATATTTACGGCGATCTGACTAGTTACATTTGTTTCTTAAAAAATTCTGGGTCGAAAAAGAATTGTTTGATCTGCGGCTTATACACCCGAAATTACGGTATATATATTAAAAAAGGACAAATTTTAGAATATTGAGCCAAAGCTAGACTCCTGTTTAAAATATTAAAAGTTAATATTAAATTTAACTGAAAAAAGTAAAATTTCCATATTGCAAAATTTTAGACACTTTTTTAGCTCACAGGCTATCATAGCCTGAGAGCTTATGTGCCCGTCCGTTCTGTATGTACGTTCGTATGTTCGTACGTGCGTAACGCGATAACTCATGATAAAAATATCCGATCCGCTTGAAATTTTGTATACAGGTATATCCTGATAAGGTACTTCCCTGATTAGTTTTTGGAATTCATTCGATATGTATAAGAGGGGGAACGGGGGGCTCATGCCCCTCCCTTAATTGATATAAACGGGATTTTCATGCAGAATTAACAGTTTTCGTTCAAAATTTAGATATAAGATCATTCTGATGAGACGATTCCGTGACTGTCATCAGGTGTTCATTGAATAAGTATAAACAGGGGAAACGGGGGGTTCATGCCCCTCCCCTTAATTGATATAAATGGGATTTACATGCAGAATTAACAGTTTTCGTTCAAAATTTAGATATAGGATCATTCTGATGAGGCGATTCCGTGACTGTTATTAGGTGTTCATTGAATAAGTATAAACAGGGAGAACGAGGGTTCTAATGCCCCTCCCCTTAATTTATATAAATGGGTTTTTCAAGCAGAATTGTCAGATTTCGTTCAAATCTCTGAATAGTTTTGGAAGTTTAATGGTTAAGTATAAAATAGGGGGATAACTCCTCTTAAATTATATAAATGCTAAATGGGTTTTTATTAAGAATTATCCGATTTGCTCTGAATTTTGAATATAGATTTTTTATATGATAAAGCATGTCCTTGATAGTTTAGGAGGTTCAATGATTAAGTATAAAAAAGGGGAAAGGGGAGAGCTGTTTCCCCTTCTTAATTTTTTTTCGAACGGAATTAACCCTTGAAAATACAAGGGTGTAATGTACAATTAATATGCGTAGCCTGTGAGCTCAATGCCATCAGTTTAACTGGGCAATATTCTTTTTATTGATTTTTTGCCTACTGTTCATGCAAAAATGCAAATTTCTAAGTTATGATGTCACATGTCTGAAGTATTTAAATATACCTGGATATAGCATCACTTAGTAAAGTTTCCGCGTGCTAAAAATATTCAGTTAGATGAGGTAATTGAAGTAGGAAAGCTGATATGGAAAGGGAAGACTGTTGAAGAAATTTCAGCAACATTGAATCGTCCAAAGTGGTCTGTCTATGAAGTATAGTCTAAGGGTGACGTCTTCAAAACAAAAATTAAGTCTGGAAGATCTTGTCTGACCAGAAAATGAGATGAAAAAAGAATACATAAACTGGCATTTACATTAAATTATGATTTAAAGCCATATTAAAAGTAAGTTAGGACTTTCTGTGTTGACGGATATGATTCGTAGATGAATTAAAGAAAGAAGTAAATCAATTTACATGAAAAAGATAAAACAATCAGCTTTAAAATCTCGCTACAAATTTGGCGGAAATGAAAAGAATTTTCAAATGAACGTCATATGGACCCATATGGTATGCTATGATATTCAGAAACGAAAAAAAGTGGAATTTAAATAGCCCAAACGGGTGGACATATTATTGGTACGACTTGCTTAAAGAACTTGGGACTTTCTTAAGTCGAGAACAAGGAGGTGACTTTTTAAAGATTTGGTTCTCACTTTGCTTTAATGCTCGAGTATCTCTCGAGTGAGTCAACGGTTGACAAGCAACACAAGACTACATATATACGTCGGAGATCAATTTTCACTCATTTGGGGAACTTTTAGCTGGTCCAAAGTATGGATTTTAGCAAGATAAAGCGTATTTTCATGTTGCATACGAAACAAGAACTTCGTTTAACTCTGAAAACACTGCTGATCTCAACTGGCCGGCGTGTAGCCCTGATCTGGACCCAATCGAAAACATTTGTAACATCTTATGTCGTAAGGTTTATGCAAATTTTTGCTATGCTATTCTCTTAATGAGCTTCGAGCTGCTGTTGAACATGTTTGGTACAAAATAGACCCCCAAGTGATGCAGCATTTAGTTTCTTCGATGAAAAGTCATATTCTTGCACTAAATGCAAACAATGTAGGTGTAACTCGATTTTAATTTGCAGCTATTTTTCTGTAAATATACAAATTGTCTATACTTTTGCCACAATGTTAATTTCTTTTTTTGTCATTATATATTATGTAAAAGGTAAAATTTAAAATTTATTATTTGTGAATAAAGGATAAGTCACAAGTAATGCATGACAGATGAATTACAAAAATTCGGTACTGAATATAGAAGCGAAATCAATCATTGTCTAAACTTTTGCTGAGCACTGCATTTTCATGTTTGTATACATTTATATTAGCCCATAAATAAGTTTGTATCAAATATTCTTATGAGTATTTCCCAATTTAGTGTAATATTACGCATTTTTACTTGTTAAAAATAATTTATTTCACTTTAAAACTAAGAATTATGATTTATTTTCATTAAAATATTTTCACACTTTTTTTTGTTTGTAATAACTTTTTATGTTTGTTTCGTTAATTAAAAAAAAATGACGTCATAAATGGGAAGGTTTTTGAAAAGCGTACGCCGATTTATTTTCATAAATATCATATAAAACTGCAAGCGTTTAAAAAAATTTGAAAAGGATTTAAATTTTTTGGATAATGGAAATAAGTAGGCAATGGATATTGAAAAATTGTTGAAAATAAGTTAGGAAGTATTATATTAATGAAATTGTCCTCCCAATTTTTAAAAAGTTACATTTTTAAAGATTTTACACGACCCCTATAAAACAAAATTGGTCTATTTAAGTTTTTGCTATTTCTTGCAACAAGATAGTTACAAAAAACTGCATATGCGTATCCTTAAAATTACCTGAGTCGTAAAATAAAGGAAAAAGATGACTTAATCTATTTTTTGTACCATTTAAAATTTTCACGAGTAAATGTCGAAACATTTAGAGTTTGACGATGGCGATCTTTATATCAAAAATATGCAGTTAAACAAAAATGTATCACAAATACATCTACATAAAGCATATATAGACGGAAATTATGAAAAATAATTTCAAATTGGGGAAAAAAACTCTCGAAAAAGCAATTCAATAAGAATGTTCAAACTTTTTGTATCATCTTCATTACATTATTACGCTCTGATATCATTGTGCTTATAAATAGTCTAAAGTTTCCCCCCTTTAATATTGGTGAAAGTGTCGATTATTTTTTGTTTAAGATCGAATATATACACTGTATGGCTAATGATGACCGGTCACTTACGATTTTAGACGTTTTCTTAAATATTTACAAATATACATGAGGAATTATCTTGAAACTCCAGGAATGTAAACAGGATAGTATAGTTCAGATATTTTCGCGAAGATTTTTTTTTGTCTCGAAACTCAATGGATGACCGTCAACAAATTGAAAAAGGAGTTATAATATCTTTTTGATAACCCTTTAAAACTAACGTAGCAAAGCGTTCAAACTGTAGAACGTGATTAAAATGCTTATTGCAATAAACTGAGTTCATTTTTACGAGGAAGCATTAAGATAGAAATTAAGATTTTTATAAAAACAGTCTCAAATTTCGTCTTTTTTGCTTATAATATTTAACCTCTTGAAGGGCGGCGAAGTAAAATATATCCCGATTAATTTTAATTTCAAAATGCCACATTGACATCAGAATTTAACAGTAAGAATTTCAATTTTATCGAGTACGTGAAGTAAAACTTTTGTTTATTTTGAAATAAATTTGTTTTTAAATTCTAGCGCCATTCAATCATTTTAGCAATTTGAGTTTAGAAATGCTTTGCTCTTTAAGAGTTAATATAAAACAATGTTCTTTTCCGAAAATACGACAAACAATATTTATATAATCCCTGTTATCAGAATTAAAAAAATGATAAAAATTAAATGAAAATTGCATAAGTTTACTAAATACTGTTTCACTGCGTATGCGTGAATGCAATAAAAATGTAATCTGCATAATGTATCTGCTAAATTGATCGAGCAACTTTTGTGTAAGTCTCGAAAATACAGCTTGAAAAGTCTGAAACTTATCGCCTACAGAATAAGCTCAAAATCCGTTGTTCCCTAAACGAAACAAAAAAAGAGGAGGTACATCCGAATATAGTGTATATTACATACTATTGCAGGCACACAATATTGCACCTACTACTATATTTGAATACAGCCCCTCATCTTTTTGCTTCAGTTTGGAATAAACAGATTTCAAGCTTATTCTATCGACGATAATTTTCAGACTTATCAAGCTATATTTTTCAACTTTCACAAACGTTACTCTATACATTTTGCTGATACATTATGCAGATTATATTTTGATTGAACTCGCACATGCACAGTGAAACATCAATAAGTAAACCTTCTCATTTTTAGACTGATTTTTTTTTTTTTTTTTTTTTTTTTTTTTTTTTTTTACAGAGTATTATATACAGTATTGTTTGTCGTACTTTCGGAAAAGAACACTGTTTCATATTAAAAATTATAATTATAAAAGGCGAAATTTGGGAATGTTTTTATAAAAACCTTAATTTCTCTACGAATATACATGCTATCCTCATAAAAATAAACACAGTATATTACAATAAGCCATTTAATCCTGTTCTATAGTTTGAATGCTTTTGCTGCGCTAGTTTTTACAAGGTTATTTAAAAGATATTCGTACTTTTTAAATTTATTGACGGTTCCTCTATGGAGTTTAGGGGGGAAAATCTTTGCGGAAATGTATGACTTATACTATTCTATATACACACCTGGAGTTTCAGGATAATTCCTTGTTTATTTTTCTAAATATATGACAAAACGTCTAAAATATCAAGTGACTGGTCATCATTGGCCATATATTGTATGCATTATCCTCTCTATTCACCGTTTCTTGCAATATCTATTTCACAAGTTTACTTTTCTGTTTTCATACATTTCCTCCACTGACAATGTTCAATTTTTAATTAAGTGTGATTCCTTCAATTTTAAAGGTACATGTACGAAGATATTCACAGTGATCTTGCTGCAGTAAAAAGATTTGTCTTCGAATTGAATTAATTTTCCCCAAAAGTATCATTCTATAAAAAATCGCGTGAAAAAAATACCTTTAGAAAATAAATGGGAGGCCAGTTTCATTAATATAATCTTATTTCCTGCCTTATTTTGAACATTTTTCATCTTTTGATCTCGAACTGACAAAATATTAAAATTCATTTCAGTCTTTTTGGGAATCCCTATATTTTTTATACAAGTTACAGGCTTAAATGTAACTCTCCAACATCAAATCAACTTAAACATGGCTACCATTTAATTTATTTAACCCCCATTAATGACATCTTAGAGGAAATACCTCTTACATATTTTTAATGATCAGTATCTGTAGATGTGAAATATAGCTTTTGTTATCTTGCTAAATTTAAAAGAATGATTATTCTTGAACGTTAGTTTTTGGTGTTTCACTCTTTCTATTATTCAATTTGGCCAAAAACTACAAATTGTTTTGGAACCTGTAAGTATTGATCCCAATGTACTTCAGCGTACCGAAAAAACGATTCTGGAAAATAAAATGACTCTGCGATTTACTAAGTAAAAAACGCAGGATCTCTCATTCATAAATCACCCAGCGAAGTGATGATGGTAAAACCTTTCCACTCCATCTTTAAGAGTTCTTCGCTCTTTTGATTTATGGCTTTAAGTTTTTCTTTCAGCTTCATCCATCTGTGTTCACTAACAATCCTCTGCACTATCCTAATAGTCCCAAGATTGTTCTCCGGAGGGGACCTTTCGAAGTAAATGAGACTTGCATGATGTTACAGAAAAGATCTTGAATCTGTTTTCATGATATGACAGTAATCAATACCTTACTTTCCAGAATATAATAGACCTTAAAATGTAATGTCTATTGATTTAGAGCGAAATACACTCCGATTGCAACAAAGCGTTACTTAAGCCCTAACTCATAATAATCAAATTATCTATTAAAATATGTTATATAAATTCATGTTGCAACGAACAATAGCACTGTAAGGACTGTATTTAATTACATAATAAGTTCCTATAAGTAAGCCTAAAAGTTCTCTAAAAATAAATAAAGATTGTTTAAAAAAAAAAAAAAAAAAAAAAAAATCTGACTTCTAATTTGGAAAAGTAAATGTGTCTTGCATGATGTTGCAGAAAAGATTTTAAACCTGTTTTATGACACAACAGGAATTAATACCTCATTTTTTCGAAATTATTACATCTTAAAATATAATGCCTATTGCACTATTTTCTCAAAACACAAATCCTTAACATACACTTTGACATCTTTTTCAAAAGAAATATATTTCGAAATTTATATCGAAAAACACTGGTTTGAAACAAAATATCCCCTTGTCAGCTATGTTACTGATATATAGAGAAACTAGAGTAGACAGTTTGGCTTTTTTTTAAATCTGATAATCCCAGAAATTACCTGCAATATTCCTTTCTTTATTCATGACAAACATTTCGCAATTGCTTAAAAACACAATCCTTCGGTTAGAAATTCCGGTGTGAATTCGAAATGCTTGAATAAAAACGAGGAAAAATTGACAACTCTGAGAGAAACACATTTCTGTTGCAATAAAGTTGTTAGTGTAAACACATCAACGCATCGTAATTTCATAATTAAACTATCCTTCTGCCCTATGATACTAAAAAAAATGTGGAAGATTGTCTTTTTGACAATCTGATGTCTAATTTAATAACGGGAATGATATTTACAAGAAGTCAGGGAGAATAATTTGAATGTTTTTAATAATATAATAGTAGTTTTTATTTTTATTTTCTTGGAATATTATGTCTATTGATTTATTGAAAAACGTACCTTTGTTGCATTACGATATTCATGTAAATGCCTTAACATATAATAATAAAATTATCTACACTAAAACTTAATATATAAAAATACATCATTTAATTATAATTAATTTTTCAATTAATTTTCAGCAGTGAAATTACGCTTGAATTTATTGAATTATTGATTGTCACATATTAAATAGTCTATAAAAATAGATTTTACAATGATAAAGTAGTAGTTTAAGTGCGACATTGTATGTACATATTGTAAGCATTGTCATACACTTTAACATACTACGTACATATAAGTAAGCTTAACATTCTATAACACAGTCGTGAAAGATTGGTTTTTTATAGTCTGATTTCTAATTTGAAATAGAAAATGAGACTTACTTGGTGTTACAGAAAAGATTATAAGGGAAGACAAGACTGGGTACATTTCTATAAAAAACACGCGAGCTAAAGACCCGTTTCCTCTAAAACTACTGAACCTATTTTGATGAAATTTAGAATCCATATTCACTGGATTACACTCAATTTTTCAGAAACATTTTTTTTTTGTAGAACAAATTAAAAAATTTTAACATATGATCTTATATTTATACTCTACTACAAGAAAAAAAATCTAATTTGTTAGAGTACTTTAGGAGTTAATGGGCTTTTTAGCTGAAAAATGCATTTTTTTCGGTAAACTAAAAAAAATCCTAAACACACCTAACTTGTTTGATCTTCTTGCACAGTTTTATCAAACACATGAAGCCCACATAATAATTTGAATAAAATTTAGTTAGATATCATGAATGAATGTTGGAGTAAAATTAATGCGAGTGGACATGGTGTCCAAGCCGTGTCTTCCGTTAAGCCTCCTAGTACTAGGTTTTAATATTATCTGAGGATTCTTAGTTTTACATCAGGCCCGTAGCCAGGATTTCCTTTCGGGAGGGGCTGAATCTTGACTTTTTTTCTGATCTTACAAAAGTAATTTGTAAAATTTACAGCAAAAAAATTAAACAAATCTACATTGTGTTTCTGCATAGGATACTTGATAAACATGTCAAATATTGTTTATATATATATATATATATATATATATATATATATTTAGATTTATGTTTCAATTTTTGACATTCAAAAGCACTTCCAGTTTCCAAACCGGTTCGGAAACTGGACAGTTTTTAGGGGAAAAAATCCGCAAATAACAATGTTTGAGACAAGCCTCGAGTATCCTATGAGAAAAAAGTTAAAAAAAATTTAAATGCAAACCAGTACATGAATTGATTTAAAACACAGGATTAATACTAGCGTGGAAAAATCTGTCATTTCGAGTGCGGGGTCTTGAAACTATTGATCCATAAATGAAATTAATTTATTTCGCATTATTTTTTTCCAAAAAAAAAAAAAAAAAAAAAAAAAAATTGCTACAGTCATATTTAATCATAAAAATTATCTTTGTATTTATCTTCTCTGATTATAATAATTATAAATGCAGTACTCTTGGTACAATAAATTTACTTTGTACAATAAACTGAAGCAATCATTGTAATTTCTTCTTAGCCATGGTGCTGATTAACTTATCAAGATTTACTGGAATATCCCAAAGAATGTAAATCATTGCAAAGTGACTCAGTCTCTCATCGGCCATAATGATTCGAAGCAAAGATTTAATTATTTTTATTGTCGAAAGATATCTTTCAGCACTGACTGTTGTTACTGTAACCAAGACTGTGAACAAGTATTCGATATTATTGTAATACATCACATTACAGTACCAAAACTTTTAAAACCTCTGTGCTGGTGTCAACAATTTCTTTGCACCCTAATTCATATTCAGCTTTCACTTGCTACATTGACACTATATCATGAAAATTTTCAATAAGACTTTCTACAAGGAGAATAAAGACCGTGATAATGTAATACTCTTCAGAGGATGTTTTTTGAGAGTTTGTATATGTTGTCTGTCTAAATGGTTAGTCTTGGGATCTTTATTTCAGTTTGGAATATGTCCTCCCAAAGTTTTGATGCACAAAAAAATATCGCAAAAGATTTCTGCTGCATTTTTCACTATATTTATGTAAAACAATTAGGACATTTTTACATAAATTACAGCAGATATCATGCCACGAAATTTTTCTTTAAGAAAACTCACTATGACTCTGTCAGACAGAAAACCTTACAGACAGGCTTATGATAAAATCATTCTTCTCCCGACTTCCAAAAAAGCTCCAGCTACCAAAGAAATCTTCCACGTGTTTTTCAAAATATCTTCTGAGCTAATGCAAATGTATGTAGCTCAACAAAAGTTAATATGCTTTCATGCATTTCGATAAATTTTGTTTCACAAATGTAGAGAAGTTATTTTCTTTTGTTTAATGGGGTATATTATGTAATTGCTTCTTGAAGCGCTAAATTTGCCTTTAGGTGATTTTTAAAAACTTTTGTCATGGCTTTAACAAGTTCATGAATCATTCGAATTATGAGAGTCAGCATGCTGTTGGACAAGGCAAAATTTAACAGATGGCTTTCAAAGTGGACGTATCTAATTTTTGGATACTCTGAAAATTTTCAGATTGGACCCGCTAACACGATGACCAGACTTATTAGCTGCTATATCATACGCTTTTGTGACAATTTATGTATGTCAAGGCAAAATTCATCACAATGGTGTAGTATTAATTTTCTTGAATTTTTGGCGAGAAGACATTTATTGGAATAAACCTAAAAGAATTTTTTGAATTATTGGGTTTTGCGATTTTTTTAATTGTCCACATATCTAACACAAAGGTCAAGCTGTTCTGCGCTTGAGTTTCATCAGCAATTAAGCTACGCGTTTTGTTTGTACTAACAAAACAGATCACGTTATTTATTTTGATAATTAATTCTTCGGTAATTGTATCCGAGGATATTTGAGTGATTTTATTCTAAATGTCTTGGATGAAGTAAATAACATTTCTACGGATATTTATAATATCCGTAGAATCAATTCATTCTCACTAGACTTCGCTCAAAATTTAAAAGACTCTTAGCTAACAGTCTTTTTTATATCGATTTCTCCAACGTTAGAGAATCATCGTCGTGCACTGCAAAAAATATCCGTTAATATACAGAAATTATTCCGTAAAATTCTACGGAATAGTTCCGTTTTTCCGAAAAAACAGCAGAATTTCCGTTATTGATATTTAGAGATTATAAAAACAGTAAGTTTTCCGTAAAATTTTCTGAAAATAGAGGAGTTCCGTATTATAACAGCATAAATTGCATAAATAACTCCAGTGTCGCCATCTATATCTGGAATAGAAAAACATTATAAAGTTGTTTTATGAACAACTTTCTATAATAACTTTCTTTATTTCTTTCTGTTTTAATAATATAAAGCTAACATATTTTTACAATACAATCGGCCCCGTTTAAACGAATATTGATGGTTCCAGAAAAAATATTCGATTAAGCGGGGTATTTGATTAAATGGGGAAACATAGAAATGTAATATTTAATGCATAATAAAAAAGTAAAGCAACCATGTACAGCATGATTAATTAATAGCATAATAAAATTAATAATATAATAACATAAATTAGTAAAATAAATACAAATACTAATATAAAGTAAGTACATAGTAATTTAATTTTAGTACATAAAGCTATATGTTTTACATTATATTTCATGTAGCTCATTGGAATTTGGTTAAAACTTTGCTATTTGTAATTCACATTACTTACACAGGTTTAAAAACGTCGTTTAAAATGGTTTGTTTACGTGGATTTTATGCGTTTACTGGAATTACGCACAAAAAAAAGTGCAACGTTTTTAGTGCGTTAGCACACACTTTCTGCATAACTTAGCGCCATTTATTAATGCGAAATTAATTTATTTAATTAATAATTATTAATTAATTAATGCATTTATTAATGCATTTTATTATTAGAAAAACTTTCGCTCTTTTCGCTAAACCTATTTCAGTGCATATTGATCAATGTTATCAAAATTGGAATTATGTACTCTCCTTTGATCGAAATTTCCATTTTATCTCTCTTCTTTTTGGATTTTTTCAGCATTGCGTTTCATGTTGGAAGCTTACGTCTGTGATATTTTAAAACCTTTTGCTACCTGGACTTTTGATTTCTTATTTAACGCTTCCAAAACTGTAGTTTATCAGAAAGTTTTAAAGCTTTACATTTAGAATACGTAGCAACGCTTTTTTCTTAACAAAAACGCGACTTAATTTACAAAAATGCAAAAATAATCCACATTGGCCAACCTATTTTACCCATTCGCAGAAAAAGGATATCATTTGACCTGTCCATTACACATCTACCGGTCAAAATCATTGAAAAAGAATGGAAAATTTTTTCTTAATATAAATGAGTCGAAAATAACAAAAAGTGAGGAAAAATTCAAGCTGAAACGTGTTTATGCACCTGTTTTCAAACCTTGGTTACTCAGATGTTATTCGAATAAGCGGGGAGGTTCGCGAAAAGTATTTGGTTTAAGCGGGGAAAATAACATAGAACCAATGGCGATAAATTCGGTTCCGGAGAGTTCTATTCGAATAAGCGGGGTATTCGATTATCCGTTACCCGATTAAGTGGGGAGGAC
Source organism: Maratus speculifer (assembly GCA_964019185.1). NCBI lineage: Eukaryota > Metazoa > Arthropoda > Arachnida > Araneae > Salticidae > Maratus > Maratus speculifer. The sequence continues at coordinate 231,208,572 of OZ025299.1, read as the reverse complement.
TGTATTAAAAAAATAATCAAAATTATAAAATTTTATTAATCCCTTTTAAGTTTGAGATTAGTTAGTTAGCTTATTTTCAGTTAATTTATTTCCATTATCATTTTTAAATAATGTTTAACACATTTATAGCATATTTTTTAAAATGTGCGTAGGATAATAGAAAAAAGTTCTACTTTTAATTTTAATTTATTTTAATAAAAGTAATAATAAAATATTAATAAAATAATTTTAATTTTAATATATTTTAATATTACTTTAAGAATATCCTTTCAAAAATAAATAAGTAAATAAATATGAATAATATTGCAATAAATTTTTAAAAATCTCCTTAAAATGAAAAAAAACAAAACTTTTTAATGCATTCAATTCTTAATACATGAAATATTTTAAAGTCTAAAATTTATTTTTTATAGAACTTAAATTAAAAACTAAATATTCGAAATTATGGAAAAAAATCTGTTAAACATTTAGAACTGTACACTCATATAGAAAATAAATTCTCAACAAAAATTAAAGACGCGTTCAACATAAGGCCTTTTTTTATAAAATCATTGGAAATAAGTAGAGATATTTGCTAACACTGTATGCGTAACTATGGCGTAAAGGTATTACACTACTGCAAGCTTCCATGGGACAGGTGCTAGGTTTGATCCCCATCGAGGCTAAGTGACATTTATTCATTGTTGTTTAAATTAAATGTATGTGTTCTAATCTGATGTGTCTTTGTCTAAAGAATAAAAAAACCAGTTTGTCCTTGAAAATTCTTTTTCGGCTTTACTGTTGAAAAGCGAAAATTTTTATATAAAAAAAAAACGGAAATATTTTGTAAAAAAACGGAAATATTACTGGAAAAAAAGGAATTTTTTTCCGTTAAATAACGGAAATAGTACTGGCGTCTAGATTACCAGTAGTATTTCCATTATTTAACGGAAATTTTTTTTACAGTGTGGTAATCTCAAAGGGGCGTATTTTCTCGGCACAAATTAAGATTGTTTTAAGTATTGGTTCAAGAACTGCTCCGATTTCTTCTTTTCCTGAAGCTATTTGAAAATTCAACAATGAAATATTAATTTGCTGTATTCCTAAAAAAAAATCTTAATTTTGTTTGCTAAAATAACATACGATTTGTGGTAATCTATTTGCATATGTTATAAGAATTGCATAAGAAAACACATTTAGCCTTAATATCTGAAACATGTAAAAACTAATCTTCTTGTTTTTTTTTTTTTTTTTTTTTTTTTTTTTTTTTAAATGCCTATTTTTTCGTGAAAAAACAGAAAACAAAGTTTGCAATAAATGAATTTTGGAATATGTAAGCATAACTGCCAACTTTTATGCATTTTTCCTACCACAAAAATTTTATAGTAAGTATTGTCTTATTTAATTGTCGGAATCGTATGATTAAACAAAAGGAAAATTTCTGTACGATTTCAGCAGTAGCAAAAATGCGTAAAAGTTGGCAGCCATGTGTAAGAAAAGGAAATACTATTTCTGTATATTTCTTCCAAATTTCTTATTTTTGTTTCTTTATTCTATTTTCTTTATTGGAAATCTATATGGCTGTTTGGAAAGTATAATGGTACAAAAATTGTTTCTCTTCATGGCATCATCTAAGTCATCTCTAGTTACATAGCAATATCAAATCAAGTTGCTTTCCATACTGTAGGCTCATATCGAGTACTTGATGAATCCCCACTAAAGTCATATTGTTTCAAATGCTAACACCCAAACAATTCCAAATTTTTATTTCTAAACAAGACTTGCTGCCAGAAAAAGTTGATATTATTGGAATTGGTTTTACGTAAGTCAGTTCAAGATTTAGTGCACCCATAATGCTGTTTTGTGATTTTGCAATTGAAAAAGAAAATCACACGTCTGAAAAATTATTTTTGTCATCTCATATCATATTTTCTAGTTACTTAAAAGATTCCATTAACAATCAGTAACATTTTTCTTTCCATCTTATCTAGCCACAACTCGAAATGTCTCTATACTGATTTTAAAAATAGCACCTCCCAGCCCGTCAGCACACCCGCCTACATCGGTAGATTGGCCTCACAGTCTAATTGGGGTAAATTTTATCTAAATACGTGTTATGACGGGATATAAAACTCTCTCCGGCGGTACTATGAAAAATTAAATAATAATAATAATAATAATAATAATCCCTACAAAGAAGTACACATCCCTGAAATTGATAACTCTACAAAATACAAAGAAAATTAACCAGACAAAGCTGCTACTTTACGCACATTTTCATACTATTAAAGATTCACATGCAAACAATTAGTAGAAAAGTTGTTCAGTGAAGAGATTGGGGGTACCGCAGTGGCATTTTTTGAAGGTTTTTCGATACCATATCGTTTTTTATCGCATCATTATTTTTCAAAAATACATTCTAATAGTTTTTTATATATATAAAAAGCATTTTACAGTTATAACATCATTATCAAAGATACTTTCTTTAAAATTACATCTTTGTCACATGATTTTACATTATAGATAGCTATCAAAGTTTTTGGCTCCCTTCTGTGCAAAATATTTTAACACTGACCGCTTTAAGTTTCGTTTATATGCATGAAGATAAAGAAAATTAAGGAAGATCATAACATGCAAGTAAATGTTAAGTAAAGTTAATACGTCATATGTGTATTACACTAATTTTTCTTGACCAAATTTGTGATACGGAATCACACTTGATCGAATTTTACTGCGCATAAAGATAGTTAAAATGCGTTTTAAAAAGAATTTATATTTTTTGTGGTAAAAATATTTATTAAAAAAACAATATATCCAAATGACCGATATAATGAAGGATTACTGTAATTGTAATTCAATAAATGGATATTTTTACAGCTAAAAATATAATAGATTTTAATGTAATGGAAGACAAACAAAATTTATTTTGTTATCATAGAGATAATTTTGTAAAGTCTTTTCAAAGTTTCGGGAGGGGCTTCAGCCCCCTTAGCCCCCTCCCTGGCTACGTGCCTGGATTTGAACCCTAGCGCATTTAAACCGGATAAGCCCCCCCCCCCCCCCTCCGACCGATGTTTGAAATACCATCTGTATTAATAAGGCTCACCATGAGAATACAACATCGAGTGTTTTGAGATTTTGACCTTGAATTGCCATTGAGATAATCGGGGAAGTTTGAGCCCGCAATACTTTTTTTGAAATGCGCTTTATTTTCAAGACGTATAACAGTTTAAAAAAATGAAACCATCGCCCGTTATTGAAGAATATATTTATTCACATTATATATTTTTTCACATTTTTAGACAAATTTTACCATACAAAAAAAAAAACAAAAAAAAAAAAAAAAACATTTTTTTAAAATTACTATTGTAGTAATTTTATGTTTACACCTATGCAAAAAATCACAGAATAATGCTCAAAATATGTACTTTTAACATAAAAAAAATTCATTAAAATCGAAGATGCTCTTTTTGAGTTATAACAAAAATATGGTGCAATTTTCTAAAATATTCTTATTTTTTTTTCCTGTTGTGTTTGCAGAAACACCCTGCTATCACTGGATTGGATAATTCCTGACTATTTCCTCTAGCAGAATATACAGTATGACAAAACAACAGAATATTTCATTACATGCCATTAATTTATAGGTATATTTCGCATGATTTATTGAATGTATTTGATATATGAATATATATACATAATTAAATATGTATATTAATAACGCATGAATGATGTCCAAACACAAGGTTCAGGAAAAAAAAATTAAACATGGATTTTGTTAAAGGGAAGTTCCATTGTATTTTTCTTTCTGAAACGGACTGTTTATAAGTATGTAGATAAAATAGAGATTAAAAATTAAATAATAAATATAATGACATAATTTCATACAGAATATGTAATATTTTTGAACTGATATGCACAGCAATGAAACTATTACTAGTAATAAATTTGCTAACAGTTACTTTCTGCTGTAGTCTCATAAAATTGGAGGAAAAATACATTTAGAGGAATAATTTAGAATGTCTGTTGGATAGGAATTAAATTGTTTTGCTTTATAAGAGAGTGAAAAATGCGTAAAAATAAATAAAAAAAAAGAAAGAAAGAAAAACATATGTTATATATGTGTAAGATGTGAGAATAATAATTTGCATAAAATAAGCTAAGACACGAAGCTTAAGATAAATAACTACTTATAGAAACAGCTAAACTTACAAATTCTTTAAGAAGCTTCTTTAGTAGTGGTTTCATTACAGAAAGAGCTCTAAAAAATAAAATACTGAATGCGAAATTCAGCACAAATATTCAAAGTGTGCTGAAATTTTTTGACGAGGTACGATTTAAAAAAATTTATGTGAAATAGGAAGTGATTAAAAGCTATTTAAAAAAGAATATTATATGAGCATATTATCACGCTGCAATGAGAGTAGTTAAATTACCTTGTAAGAAAAAAATCAGTTACACATTTTAGGGCTACATTAAAAATTAACCTAAAGCATTTTTTTCTTAATTTTTTTTCTTAGAAATATAAAACTTTCTTACTCATAACTGAGGCATCAATAACATTCTTTAAAAGGTTCCCCGAATGTTAAAAAACCAAAAGGGTGCATATAAATTAAACATTAATCGCAAAGAAAAGACATCCGTAGAAATGTAAATTTTGCTATAAAAAATGCTGAATTCATTAGAATCAGAACATGATTTAGATAAGATTAAAAATTTTTTGAATGAAACATTTTCATTCAGGTGGTATTTTGCTTGCAAAAAGCTGCGAAACCACTTTTAGATTTGACTTTTTGTAATAGAGTAATCCTGATAGAGCGATTTGAAATTATTTCATGCAAAAACGTTACAAGAATTGTCTTATTTATACCCATGACAAAAAAAATAAAAGGCACGTAATAAAGGAATTTTTCTTCTTAGATTTTCTTTATTTTTATTGATAGTCCTTTTTGATAACAGTCGTTTATTTTATCACTTTAATATAGTAGCTGTTTATTTTACTTATAGTTTATCTTTTATAAACTTAAAACTAGTTGGATGTGCCAATCCCAAAACTTTCTTCTATCCCATATGTACATTTTAATATTTCAAAATTTAGTTATACATGTTAACGCGTTAATATTATTAATTCAATACTACACCAACTATGATTTTCATCTTAAATTTCTGCTTCAGTCATTTAACCCATTAACGCCCAGCGTCCTCTTTTGAGGACAGTTGCAAAAAAGGCAAGAAAGCGGTATTCCCACCAGTAAAGATGAAGATAAATATATACCTTATTTCGCGAGATAGAATCCTCGATAAATTTAGATAAAAGTTAATTTGCTTTTAAAAGTGGTGGGAAATACAAAATTTAAATTTTAGCGAAGAAAATAATTCGGGCGGTAATGGGTTAATAGAAGTAAAAACGAGTTTCTGTCTCTACATGAGCCGATGTACAATGGAATGATAGGAAATTTTTTTTTCAAATTCATGAAGGATCTACTCACCTCACCAAAAAATAATCATACACAAAAAAATTAGTACAGTTCTATGCATAACTTCAAACACTTTTTGATGGTAAAATAATTAAAATGGCACAGACTTTGCAATTATAGCGCCTCTTGCCGGTGGATTTTTATTTAATTCAGGAAGGGTCTGCTGACCATAGCTAAACACTTATACAAAAAATTTCATTCAATTTTATGCATAACTTCATACAATTTCTTGTGGTAAAATATTGAAAATGGCACAAAAATTCCTGTTACAACGCCCCTTTCTGGCGGATTTTTTTCAAATTCAGGGAGGTCCAACTAGCCATAGCCAAACACTAACAAAGAAATTTTGGTTCAGTTCGATGCATAACTTCATACGCTTTTAGGCGGTACAATATAGAAAATGGCACAAAAATTCCTATTACAACGCCCCTTTCTGGCGGATTTTTTTCAAATTCAGGGAGGTCCAACTAGCCATAGCAAAACACTACACTGTAAAAAAAAAGGGTCGATCTACTAAAAAAACTTTAGTGATCCTTGTAATTACTAAAAAAATTTTAGTAATCTTAATCGGTTACAAAAAAATCTGTAAGAATTACTAGAAAAAAGTTAGCAACGAATAGAGTTAATAGTTTTATGTTTTTAATAGCTCTTACTAAAACTCAGTTGGTATGGCCTTGATAGCATAGTGGTCATAGTAACGGACTCCAGGCTAAAAGGTCCCCGGTTCGAAACTTGCTACCGCCAAATACGCCCCGAATGTATGCGGTGTCTCCTTAATAAAGGGATTATGAAAATCCTGTCGGATCAAGTAGGAATGTTTGGTGCTGCCATCTATTGCGATTTTGCCGAAAGTCTTCCGCTTCAGAAGTCTGGATGCAGCTCGAAGGAAGCTCCTGCCCTTCGGTCGCACGTAATGGTTGTTAAAAATAATTTTGGAGCTATTACTAAAATTTGCTTGGTGGCTCATACTAAAAATTTTTAAGTTCGTTATACAAAAAAATCTTTTGTTCAGCTTACAAAAGAAATGCTTGTTTCACTTGCAAAAAAAAAAGTACTAAGAAATTTTTTACTAAGAAATTTTTAGTAATCTCTTGAATTTTTTTTTACAGTGTAACAAAGAAATTTTGGTTCAGTTCGATGCATAACTTCATGCGCTTTTAGGCGGTACAATATTGAAAATGGCACAAAAATCGCTGTTTTAGCGCCCACTTCCGACGGATTTTATTCGAATTCAGGGAGGACCAACTAGCCATAACCATACACTTACACAAAATATTTGGTTCAATTCGATGCATAATTTCATGCACTTTTAGTCAGTACAATATTGGAAAATCATTATTGCACAAAAATCCTTATTGCACTGCCCCTTTCTGGCGGAATGTTTCAAAATTGAAGAAGAACCTGCTTGCCACAGCAGAAAGATTCACAAAAAATTCGGTTCAATTGTATGCATATCTTCATACACTTTTTGGTGCTAAGAAGTAAGAAGTTTGACTTTTGGTGACATACAGTCACACAGACACACGGACAGACAGGCATTTTGTAAAAACATGATTTTTTGGAAACTCTGACCCCTAAAACGTGTAAATCCGTCGGAAACCGGAAGTCGAATTTTTTTTTCGATTATAATACTTTCTTCTGTTGTAGATAGAAAAAAGTAAAAATGCGTTTTATAATATACTGATGATTACACAACAATTTCGGTTTTCCGATTTACTTCTTATTTATTGTTTAGTAAAATTTTATTTATCTTGACTGGTTCCTTACATGTGGGAAATCGGGAGCTTACTATTGTCAGTTTTTGAAAATAATAATGTTAGCTAGAAAAAAGAAATATACATTAAAAATGGTGCGCATTTTCCAAAAAACCCGGTATAAATGCATGTTGAGAAAATGTATGAAGAATAATTGCATTTATTATTTAGTAAAGAGTTTATTTACCTTGACAAACATCGCAGCATTCGTCCTTTTTGGATCCTTGACACATTGCAGCTGTACATGTGACATTCGAACAGTTGACAAAACTGGAGTAACCATCCTAAAAAGGAATGTTTTCAAACATCATTAATTTAAGTATGCAACATGGAGAGGACAATAATATGCAGCAAATCAGGAATGTTGATTTTTGTTATACATTTATTTCTGTAATGGTAATGTAAACGTTTTATTATAGCAGTAATTTTGAATTTCAACGGCTTCATACGTAATCTAGGAAGATGAAAATACTAGGTAGAATTTGCCTATATGCATTACGTATATAGTGCCATGGATGGAAATGCGCGATTCGCGGTACGGATCTACCTTGAGCATTTTCCCAGCAGACGGGCAGCCAAGTCAGGTTTTATTTGGATAATTGCACCTCAGATTACGTTAAGCAGGAGCTTTAGCCACATTGGTCGAAAACGCGCTACATGCACACCTGTCGTAGAGCAAACCATGCTACGGGAATTTGACAGTACCCGTAAACAAGTCTCCGAGCGAGTCTGCGTCTTGGGTATACATTGTTTTAGCATTATGTGCATACTGCATGAGTAAACGCAACACTTCTACCACGTACAAAGAATACAGGCATCGTGCATTGACAATTATCCCCAACGCATTGTATTCGCACGTTGGTATTTGCAAAAACGGGTCGCACAATCGCATTTTCCATCGTGGATTTTGTTTTCGAATGAATCCCGTTTTACACTGGACGATGTCCTGAACTTGCACGATATGCACATATGGAAGCCTAAAAACCCAAGGTGTACACGTGCCCTTACACGTCAACAACGTTTGGCCGTAAGCGTTTGAGTTGATATTTGGTCCTTACCTACTACCTCAATGCTTCGATAGGAATACCTATTGCATTTTTTTAAAAAGAGTCTTGCCGGATCTGATGGGTGACGTTCCAGCCGTTACACGCCAAAACATCTGGTTTTAGCATGATGGAGTGGCTGCTAATTTTAGCTACAAAAACTTATGGGCGAATTCTGCCCCTGTCGGATCGGACGACTTTCTCGAAATCCTCCGACGAAGTGATAATTTCTAATTCTGCCCTTATCGTCTCGGAATCCTCTCCGGTTTGACGGGCTTGTTTTCTCGTAATTCCTCCGACTGCTATAGGCAGCCGGAAACCCGCTATCTATGTCGGTTTAAGATGGCGGCGTTTATATTAGCAGATCTTCTATGTGAAGATAGAGACTTATTTTTTATTAAATGTATATTCGCATTCTATTATTAGTATTTTTGTTTTCAGTTTTGTTATGTTCATCAGTAGAAGCAATTTTAGCTTCAATTTAATATAAACTAATTGTGATTGAAGCATATTTTTTTAATTATTTGAGTTAAAGCTGTTTGTATTTTAAAACGTGTATTTAAATATTATATATTTATTCATTTATGCTAAAATATAATAATATATATTTTGAGATTAAAACTTATCAGAGTAATACAAAAGTGTAGGTTAGTTGATTGTGTTTATGACGGTCATTTATCAACACGGGGAATATAGATAAAATAATACAATTTGTAAAAATCACCATAAATAAAAATAAAACAACTCCTTTATTTTTTATTTATGATGATTTTTACAAAGTGCATTATTTTATTTATTCATTATCGCCTGTGTTTTCGGTGTTTTTTCACGAAGAATATAGACATTAAGTGGAGGAGTGCCCTCTGTGGGATTCTTTCTTTGGGAGCCTAAGCCGTATTTACGCATGGTAAACCAAAGTTCTAAAAATTTCGAACGATAGGCCAACGGGCGCGATTGGGTTCGAGCCTAGCACCTCCCGTCTACCAGTTTCGTTTTTAGAACCTCTCGGCCGCTGATCAGGGAATACATAAGTGTAATTACAAATGGTGTGTGCTTAAAAAACTCCTTTATTTTGATCTAAACAATAAAATACATATAATTGTGAATGTAAAATAATAAAAAGTCAAATATAATTTTCAAATTATGTTTGTCTGATATAGCTCGTATTTTAAAAATTATAATTTAAAGTTTGTATTTAAAAAAAATTAGCTAAAATATATTTTTGAGAAGAATATAACTTATTGCACTAAATCAAAAAGAGTGCTTACACAAAAATATTAAATACCTCATGAAGTAAAATAAATAAATAAATAAATAAAATAAAAATAAAAACGCTATCTACATAAGAAAAAAAAAAGCATTAGTGTTTATTAAACAAGCAAGTTATAAAAATATGAACAGGGGAATAAAATCAGTTTAAAGTTTTTGTTAAGTATGGGTAATTGCGCTAGATCTATTAACAGAATTAACAATATCTCGCGATATATTTGAAGTAAGGTAAAAATGAGGTATCAAAACAACAGCGCCAACTTTTCAAAAGTATTGAGTGGGCTCAACATTTTTTTAGTAAAATAACACATATAATTTTCTTTTCTTTGTGTGTACATGTGGGAAGAATAAGAGGGGGGGGGGGGGCAAATGATTAAAGATAATTCAAAATTAAATTATGTTTTTCTAAGCAAAATTTTCAAATTATTAGAATTATATTTTATAAATAATTTTATTAAATTATATTCTTCTATGTTTTTGTTGTATTTACTATAAATAACATTGGAATTGCTAATTATTCAAAATGCATAAAACAATTTTAAGAAAAGCATACACTTTAGTAAAGGTGTTTTATCAATTCAAGACATTAAGGCAGATGGCAAAATATGAACGAAATTCTTTTTCGCGAGAAATTTAACTATACATTTTTTCAGCGCTCTTGTAAGTCTAATTTTGTATCCTTACTATTTTTCAAAGAAAAATATTTTGAGGACATTAATAAAAACAAATATCATTTCAGCGATTAAATAATTTAAAAAAAATAAACAAATTAAATCAATTAGGTGGGGAGGAGATTTTTCACGAGGAATATATGTGTATAAGTGAAAGAGTGCCTTCTCTGGGGGTCTTTCTTAGGGGATCTAACCCTATTTACGCATGGAAAATCACGAAAAATCCCGAGCGATTAGGCCGACGGGCGCGATTGGGTTCGAATCTAGCACCTCCCATCGACAAGTTTCGTGCTCAGAACCTCTCGGCCACTGTGGGGTAAAACAAAAGCGTAATTACAAAGGGTTTGTGTTTAAAAAATTCCTTGTTTTTGATCGAAACAGTAAAAAAATATATAATTGTAAATGTAAAATAATTATAACAAGTCTAATTTTCCAATTATATTTGACTGATATAGATCGTATTTTATAAATTATATTTTAAAGCTTGTATTTAAAAAAAAAAAAAAAACTTTTAGCTAAAATATATTTTTAAGAAGATTATAACTGATTGCACTAAATCAAAAGAGTCCTTATAAATAGTTTTTCTTTAAATAATACCTTGATTTTACTCTAAATATAGAAAAACCATTATTATTTGACTGGCATAACTTGTATTTAAGAAAAGAAAAAAAAAATGCTAAAATATATTATTGAGAAAATTAAAATTTATTGAAATCGAAAAGTATAGTTACAAATAGTTTTTGTTTAAATAATATCGGTAGATAATGGGTTAAATAACAATAAGAATTTTGTAATTATAATTACAACATATGATGATGCATGCTTTTTCAATTATTGGTCTATTATAGCTTGTATTATAAAACTTGAAAAAAAAGTTCGAATTAAAATTGTTATTTTAATAAAGTATACTCACATTATTATTATTATTATTTTAAATATATATTTGAGAAGATTAAAATCCACTGTATTAGTTCAAAAGAATAATTACAAGTAGTTTTTAGTTAAATAATTCCTTGATTTTAATTTTAATGAAAATTTTATAATTGTAAATGAGTGAAATAAGTTTTCAATTTTTTCGCTGACATATATTTTGTATGTTAAAGATTATATTGGAAAAAGAGAAAAAAAAATCGTATTAAAATATATTTTTTAGAATATTAAAAATTGAGCTAATCTAAAATTGTTATTGCAAGATGTTTTATTTTTAATATCTTTTAATTTTTTCTCTAAATAACAATTAAATTTTATAATTGTATCTTAAAACTTCGAAAATTACTTATAACTCATCCCACCTGTTAAAACTTTTTATACTGTTTATAGCGGTATTATATCATTCCCTTACAGATATTTAATAATAGTGCGGTCTTTTTTTAAAGGGCTTGCTACTTGCAAACACACGTGTTTAGATCCCCTGTAAATAAACAAACTACGTCTGTCCTTGGTCGAAACTGGTTCACCTTGAAAGGGAGGGGTTAAAGGCTGCTTGAAATTCCGCTCTCAGGCCAGAATCGCGACGGATTAAAAATCGGTATGGATTACGGGAGCGACTGATTCCGTGTAGTTATATTCCGCTTAGGCCAGAATCAGCTCATTAGGCAGGAATTCTTCGATTCGACTTATCCTAATCGCTGGATTGGCAGAAGCGGACCAGTCGCATGGCCACCGCGATCCCCCCGGATCTCCCCCTACTATCTCCCCCGGATTTCTATCTGTGGGGACACATGAAATTCAGGATTACGAGATACCCATATCATTGGGCGTGGATCTTGTACCCAGGAACGTGGAAACGGCGGACCTGCTGTGACAGTCCTGCCAGTCCTATGCCAGTCCGTGATAGATGTGCCCATTTTAAACGGGTCCGAGAATCCATGCGTCGACGTTGTGATGTATGCATTTCGGCGAATGGAAGGAATTTTGAACACCTTCAGTAAATGTCAACCATGTGCTTTCATAAAAGTCATATTAATATATCTTTCAATATCCTTTCTTTCTTTCTCTCCACACCTGCGCTCATCGCCCTCTAGCGTTGTAGTTTGTATTTTCGAACAGAAATTCCCATGTAAATCTTGTTCATCATGATTTGGCAGACCAGCATGTTAAATTTGTAAACGAACTTTTGAGATACCCTGTATATATATTATAAAGGACAGAATGTGTCTGTGCATAACGCTAAAGTTATTTTTAAATTGAAAAAACCGGTTGACTTAATTTCCTCTTTAACGCCATACTTTAAACTTCTAAATATCTCACATTTTTAATTTTTAGATCACCTTTTTACAAAAATAAAATAAAATAAAATAAAATAAAATAAAATAAAATAACGCATTTAAAAAAAATAACGCATTTTAGAAGAAAACTGCATTACTTATTTTTTATGGATTTTACAATAAATGTAAAGCTCCATATATATATATATATATATATATATATATATGGGTGATTCTCAAAATAGGGGACAATTTATGTCTTTCAGCACACAAAAAAAATTGAGAGGTTTTCTGTCATGTTTTTATACTTAGATATGTTTGTCTTAATATTATTCATTATTTGCACTCAAGAATTACTCACTTTTTAGTTAAAAACACCTTAAAATAACAGAATAAATGTTCAAAATGTCATTAGCATGGATGTCCACAGCAGCTGTGCCTTGTATATACTAGCTTTTTCAAGAGTTAATATCATGTTTATAAAATAAAACAAATGTTATTCTTTCTTTAAATTAATCAAGGAGAGGATTTATCCAATAAATTTCTTTTTAAAAATAAAATTAGAGGATATAAAAAAAGAATTAAAGTTTGTCCTCCATATTCTATTTTCAAAACAAGGTCATACTATAACAGCTGTTTGTTAATCAAAATTTCATTTTCACATATGACAATACTTTGAAAATATAAAGTTTGTCCATGGCAACAAGTAGCCATTTTATTCCAGCCTGAAAATAGAAGCATGTATTGTATTTTAAGAATAGAAGTTGAATATTAGGCGAGTACATCAATTGTATGTCATTAGAATGGATAATAATTTTCATGTTTATTTTATAGTTAAAATTTTTATTTTACTTATTTGCATAGAACGTTTGTGTTTTAAAAAGCCCCAGAAAGACTATTGCATTGTGATTATATTATGGCTGATAATCTTATTTAAATTAAAATTTGTCATTAGCATGGACAAATATCAGTGTCATTAGCATGGTTTTTCTGTCCATGCTAAAGACTCCTATGTGCATAAATGTAACCAGTACTTATATTGTATCCTTTTTAAAGTTTAATTTTACATATAAATTTAAGTATTACATTTATTATCCCTATAATATGCATTAAATCTGTCAGAAAATCACTAAGACAGCTTCTTACACTGTTAGTGTCAGAATGTTGTTCATATAAACAAAGTTTGCTCTTTGGTAATGTTTTTATTCTCCTTATATGTATATATATAAAAATGGAAACTATTTGTTGGAAAGGAAGGCTAATAAACGTAGAAAAAAAATATTTAAACAGGAAGAAAATAAAAATTTCTTAATATATTTATTCCATGCAATTTGTTTTGTCATTAGCATGGTTCAAAAAATACTAATTATTTTTTTTAAAGTTAATTTTTAAATATTTAGCTCTGCTGACTACATGTAAAGTATACCTAATACTATATTAACAACACATATTTTTTTCAGAAATTTTGCTAACAGTAATTTTTTTAAGATTTTATTTTTGAAATTGTCCCCTATTTTGAGAATCACCCATATATATATACAGGGTGTCCGAAAAGTCTGGAAACGGCCGAATAACTCGAGAAATACATATGAGATTGAAAAACGTAAATATACGTGTTAAATATTTTTAAATAAGCTACTCTGTAATACCAAATTTGACCTTCGAAACCGACCCCCTGGGGGTCAGAGGGGGTCCAACTTTGAAATCTTAAAATATAACCCCCATTTTTTATTGCAGATTCGGATTCTGCGGACAAAAAAACGTAACTTTTGTATTTGATGTTTATTTCAAATCTTCGTTTATCACGGTGTAATCGAGCATATTAAATCGATACATATTCCCGCTTTTCCAACGGGATTTTCCCTAATCGAAACTGATTGGGCGGAATTTTTGACGTCAAATTCCTCGTCTTTTGTAGGAATAGCGTTTCCTGAAAATCACCCGTGGCGATTATTTCAATAGTGCTACACTGTTAAAAATTTGACCCATTTGCTGCAGCGTCACTCCACAGCTATTATAGAATATCTCTTTTGTGACCAATGAGAATGCTCCATAACACAGTAAAGTAATCGTTTTCTATAAAAGCGGTGGAGTGACGATGCAGCAAAAGGGTCAATTTTTTTACAGTGTACTTTACTGTGTTATGGAACATTCTCATTGGTCATGAAAGAGGTATTCTATAAAAGCTGTGGAGTGACGCTACAGCAAATGGATCAAATTTTTAACTGTGTAGCACTACCGAAATAATCGGCACGGGTGATTTTCAGGAAACGCTATTATTGCAAAAGACGAGGAATTTGATGTCATAAATTCTCCCCAATTAGTTTCGATTAGGGAAAATCCCGTTGGAAAAGCCGAAATATGTATCGATTTAATATGCTCAATTACACCGTGATAAACGAGGATTCGAAATAAACATCAAATACAAAAGTTACGTATTTTTGTCCGTAGAATCCGAATCTGCAATAAAAAATGGGGGTTATAATTTAAGATTTCAAAGTTGGACCCCCTCTGACCCCCAGGGGGTCGGTTACGAAGATCAAATTTGGTATCACTGAGTAGCTTATTTAAAAATATTTAACACGTATATTTACGTTTTTCAATCTCATATGTATTTTTCGAGTTATTCGACCGTTTCCAGACTTTTCGGACACCCTGTATATATATATATATATATATATATATATATAGCAGAAACATGGACACTAACAAAACGGATGATACAAAGATTACAAACAGCACAGAGAAGCATGGAAAGATGTATGCTAGGCATAACTAGAAGAGACAGAAAGAGGATAACCTGGATAAGAAATCAAACAAAAGTTTTTGACATCCTTGAAAGAATCAAGCAGCTAAAATGGAAATGGGCTGGGCACATTGCAAGAAGACAAGAAAATAGATGGAGCACAAATATACTACAGTGGTATCCTAGAGATGTAAAACGACCAAGAAGACGACCACAAGTAAGATGGAGAGACGAAATTAGAAAAGTGGCTGGTGTAAATTGGATGACGAAAGCATTAGACAGAAAACATTGGAAAAATCTGGGGGAGACCTACATCCAGCAGTGG
Organism: Maratus speculifer; assembly: GCA_964019185.1. Classification (NCBI taxonomy): domain Eukaryota; kingdom Metazoa; phylum Arthropoda; class Arachnida; order Araneae; family Salticidae; genus Maratus; species Maratus speculifer. The sequence goes on along the minus strand of OZ025299.1, from coordinate 231,193,101 downwards.
ATCGAAAACGGTTGATGATGATGATGATGATATATATATATTAATTTATATATACAGGGTGATTAAAAAAAGATGGGAAATTTTTTAAGAGGTGATAGTACACATCCAAACAAACATTTTGTATCAAAGAATGCATGGTCGAAAAATAAACGTAAAAAAGTTAGAGGGCGCCAAAAGGTATGTTCTTATACGAGGCAAAAACACACAATGAACGATTAAGTTAAGTTATGAAAACAAATTTAATGGCATTTGATTACAATAAGTGCTCAAAACAGAAAGCTGCATTCCTGTTGCGAGTTACCGCGCTGCGAGTAATAATTGCATGTTATGGGAAGAAGAAGAGCTGGTATTCAAATTTTCGTTACATTTCATAGATAAAAGCCTCTGATACGAGAGTATAATTGTCAATCTCTGTAGTAACGCATCTGAAGATATTGCCCTTCTCTAATAAGGAAAAAGCCGGTGTGCATTTTGTTTACGGAGCTGCAAATGGAAGTAGCGTAGAAGCTCAACGGTTGTACGGAGAGCGATTTTCCAACAGGCTGTTGCCCAATCCGAAAACATTTGAACGCTTGCATAGACAGTTGTGCGAGACGGGTTTATTTCTTGCATCCCAGTTGGATGCAGGTCGTCCAAAGAGGGATGTTATGGTGGAAGAAGCCATTTTGGATATGGTGGCTGATGAGCCAAGTACAAGTACACGAGCAGTGAGTGGAGGATTACAGATATCGCAATCCAGAACATGGCGAGTACTCCATGATGAACGTTTGCCCCCTTATCATGTTCAACGAGTCCAGGCACTGAGGCAAAGCGATTATCCTCGTCGTGATGAGTTTGCCCGTTGGTTTCTGCAGCAGAATGTTGTAAATCCAAATTTTATTTCAACAGTTCTTTTCACGGATGAATGTACCTTCACACGTGATGGTGTATTTAGCTCCCACAATCAGCATGTATGGGCAGAAGTAAATCCGCATGCCACTTATCCACATTCGCATCAGCAACGTTTTTCTATCAATGTTTGGGCAGGAATAATCGGCGACCACTTACTCGACCTTTATCTTCTGCCAAAACACCTTGATGGGAATGACTACCTCGTGTTTCTGCAACAGGTGCTACCAGACATGTTCAACGAAGTTCGTCCACACATCCGGCAGGTAATGTGGTTTTAACATGATGGAGCACCAGCTCATAACGCACGAGCAGTGCGAAACTATCTGGACGTAACCTTTCCAAACAAATGGATTGGGCGAGGTGGTCCTGTAGCTTGGTCACCGCGCTCGCCAGATCTTTCATTTCTCGATTTTTTTTGTGGGGACAGCTAAAGGCTCTTGTGTATGAGACTCCCATTGAATACGCAGAAGAACTTGTCGCCAAGCTTTCGGCTGCTGTAGGGGAAGTTCGCGATATGCCTGGTGTGTTTCAGAAAATTCGCCAATCTGTTCTTCGCCGTTGTACTGCTTGCATAACAGCTGCCGGTCAATGTTTTGAGCACTTATTGTAATCAAATACCATTAAATTTGTTTTCGTAACTTAACTTAATTGTTCATTGTGTGTTTTTGCCTCGTATAAGAACATAACTTTTGGCGCCCTCTAACTTTTTTACGTTTAGTTGTCGACCATGCATTCTTTTATACAAAATGTTTCTTTCGGTGTGTACTATCACCTCTTAAAATTTTTCCCATCTGTTTTGAATCACCCTGTATATTTTTTCTGTCCTTACAAGAAGAAAATATTGGATTCGTGAAAATTTTCGAATTCCGATTTTCGACGGATGTATACGCTTTAGGGGTCAGAGAATGCAAAAAACATGTTTTTACAAAATGTCTGTCTGTCACTATGTATGGCAAACGTATTGTGGGCGCTCTATCTCAAGAACTAATGCGCACAATTTCACAAAACTTTAGATTCAGTTAAACCTTAATATAAACTGAAGCTAATCAGTTTTTAGTGTATATAACCCAAGAGGTGGCGCTGCTATGTTGCTCTTTTTCACGATTTATCCAATAGCTAAAGAACTAGCGGACAGATTTTCATAAAACTTCAGATTTTTTTTGTCCTTGGTATATTACGGTGTGGCTTACCTTTTGGTGTAAATCACCTAACAGATGATGCTATGCTGAATTATTCCTGATTATCGCACTAGCTCTATCTCAGGATCTAATGCGCAAATTTTCACCAAACTTTAGATTCAGTTAGTCCCTGATATAAATTAGCATTCTTTAATTTTTGGAGTTAATGGCCCAAAAAGTGAGGCCTCTATGCGGCATTATTCATGATTGTTACACTAACTTTACCTCTAAAACTAACGTACGGATTTCATCAAACTTCAGATTTAGTTAGAACTTGACATAAATGGTTGCTGATTAGATTTTGGTGGAAATAACCTCAGCGATGACGCTGGAAACGCCATCTTTCTGGAAGTAGTCAGATGTATGAGATAGAAGAAAATTTTGGGATTGTCACATCCTACCCATTTAAATCTATCTCTATCATGTGTCTAAAAATAGTTCAGTATTTCGTTTGCAGTTTATATTCCACAAATGTATCTCTTTTAATAAATTTTAAAACTTTATTTGAATATATAATAGAATGTTTTGAGTGTTGTTAGTGGGGCAATAAAAAATATATACATTAAATGTATCAAATGTATTATACTTTTAACTCTTTTCAAAAAAGGATTTCACTTGTATTCTATACTCCGGAAATCTGGGAATTTCTAGTTAATTTAAAAGAGAAAGCGTACCTGAAAAGGAAAAGGCAGGCAGGAACATCTTTTTTTTTTTGTCCATCATAATATTATATATCTTAGGTAATATTATATTTATATAATATTATATTTCTTAAGTATTATATTTTATAATACAAATAATATTATATTTCTTAAGTAACAAGTATTAACAAGTAATGTAAAAATATTTTTTTGTAAACATAAATTTATTTTTACAGAAGAATAAATAACATGAAATTATATTTTATTATTCGAAATTAATATTTAATTAAGCATTTATGGTAACCAAATGATTCGATGAACCAAAATAATTTACTACTATTCAAAAGCTTATTAAAATTTCCGTCAAGTGAGATATGCTTTGTTTTGGTTTATGAGGTCACTCTAACTCAAATTCATAACAGATTTTTGGAAAAATGTCTAAATGTGCAATAAAGAAAAAAAAATTGATGATTTTTATTTAAATTTATTATTGTTTTTCAGAATTAAGATTTTTACAAACCTGAAGATTATATTTTTAACTATGACAAAATATGATTCATTGTTTAAAGAGGAAAATTTTATTTTTATGAAATCAGTCTCCGAAATTATACGATCTATATTGCTATGTACTTTACGAAATAATGCAAATGACATCGTCAAATTGGTAAAAACTTTAACTTAAATAAATGACACATAATTATAAATAAATAATGCTTTTCTAATTTTTTTTTAATTTTTTACTTATCTTGATTTTTTTAATGCAAAAGACTGTTTGTGAAGGATTTTACATGTTTATCAGTTTTAAAAAAAATACATACATATGCATGTAATGACTTGAATTCCGAGAGTGGTTTGACATTTTGGACAGTTTTAATTAATTTTTTTCCTCGCTAGTTATATAAAATGAAAAAAAAAATCCCTACTTTTCATGTTTTTTTTTTTTTTTTTCTATTCAGAAGGACATGAAAATTTTTTTAAAGAAGAAAACTTCAAAAATATATTTGGATACATTGGCCAACATTTAAAAAATAAAGTGCGGTATAATAGAAAACTCGGGCTCTAATTCAAAAAGTAAATATATATATTTATATATATTGATTTTTTATATCTTGAATTTATGAATAAAAGTCTGCAAATAGTTATTTTACTAAGTTAATTACACACAAGTACTCATATAAGAAAAACACAATCGATATAATTTATGTTTATTAATTTCATTTCTTTTGATTAAATTTAATATAAAGTTTTAGAAACAATGTTAAAAATATTAAAAATAAGAATCTAAATATGGTTAATGAGAAAAAATCCATCAATAAAACTTCTTGAAAGAATTTTCGATAAAGACAAATGTGCAAAGAATGTTGTATTTGACACTTTTCTTGTTTTAGATTGCTTGCAGAGAACGAGTTTTTCAGCTTACAATGCCATTTTTCTACGATTTATCGAACGAATTTTTTGGAATTTCGAAGTTTCAAAAATTTTATTCCAAAAATCGTTAAAATATGGCACTGTAAGCTAAAAACCTCATTCTCTGCATCCAATCTAAAACAAGAAAAATGTCAAATCGAACACAATCTTTTCAAAATATTCACCGTTCGAAACTTCTATATAAGTTTTTTACAGCTTACCTGATAAACAAACCGTTTACTGCATAATTATATCGATCTTTGTTTTTTAGAAATTTAATTTTGAAATCAGGGTATTATTCGCTGGACACCCTGTATTTATCATGTCATGGCACAAATTTTATTGACTTCTTTAGTTTTTTTTAATATATACGTATATTCGGTACAGTTTAGTTCTAAACTTTTTTAGTTATTTATAAAAATGAGAATATTTGAATCAAAACAGCTTTTTCTCACATGCGTAACTTATAAACATTTCCTTGATGTCGAAATAAAATTGTTTGACTCACGCTACTATTGATTTTTCTTATTTATTTATTTGTATTTTAAATCAATTGAATCAAAATCGTGTTTTTCCAATGTACGGAAAGAATGCATTTCGAGAGAGGGCGAAAAGAACAATACTTGGTGATTAATTGCATTCACCCGTCTAAGTGCCTTACTACCATGTATTTAATACTCTTCACATTACTATCGACTTTGGTGCTATTATTAAAAGTTTGACGTTATTCGGGCCTAAGAAAATGAGTTTTTTACCGAATGATATAAATAACTAAGAAAAGAAAAGTGAAGAAGTATTATACTGGTTTATGTATATTTAAAAATGCATCTTCTAACACTAATTAGATAAATTCTGTGTGTATAAGAGATAAAGAGTTTTTAATTCTTTACTTCTAAGATAATCTTATAAAGCAGTAACTTTTTATTTTCTTTGAGGTATTATCATTTGAACTACTTGGCGATTTAAAAAATAATGTGGGCAAAAAACTTTGGCCTCTTTGCTCCAAAATAGACTATATTTCATGTCAGTACAATAACCTTCACCAATGCACAAGCAAAAAAGCTTTAAAATTGCGAATTCTTTGATATTGATTGGACTAGAAAGTTGAAATTTTTTTGGTGGTAATTTTTAAGATATAATATACTCGTTATGAATGATTTCTTAAACGTTGCAAAGTTTAATTTGACAAGCAAACAAAAAACTTTCTAGAAAGAATTTAAATCTCGATTTATTTAGAATATTGCAAATTCTCGGATACTATTGGGGTAGAAACTGTGACTTTGTCATAGCAGTAACTTACAAGATGTAAATGATCGTTTAGAACGAATTCTAAAAAAAAAAGATTCCCTTAACACTTATTGACAATCTTATTGCATCCGTGGAAAACAGATATTCAACAATACACTATCTACCAAAAAGTATTTGTACACTTTCAGTTTTTGACATTTTGTCAAATATTTAAAAATATACTGGTCGGATTCTTCTGGAACTTCAGAAATATAAAGATTATGTTTCACTTTATATTTATTTACATTCATTTGTTAAGCGGGTAATTAGGGGGCCGGCAAAAAAACAAAGAATAATAGAAATATTTGGGATCGCCCTGTACATGAAAATGCACGAAACGACTTATCGCTTTAGAATACAAATATATGAATACAGTTGAATATGTACACTAATTTTTGTGAGAATAGCATGTATATTTATGGCGACAGAGCGATTTTTTTGAAAAATTCAAAAAATTCTGGTATGTTTTTTGTTTATATCATGCTGGGTTTTTGACCAAATTTAACGCAAATTACAGAAAAATTGGCAAAATGCAGTAGAAAAAATGTAGCGCAATTGGAATATAAATATATTAAATATTTTATGAAATATGAGTAGTTTTATGAAATAATTTTTATCTGCGCATGCGCGAACGATAAAAACAATTCTTTTACATCATTTAATAGTCAATTCTATGGAGTAACTTATAAAAAAAATCCAATGAAATATCGTGAAAATTCAAAAAGATATCATTATTATAAGTAAGCTGTTTTTACATTGCTCTCTAAAAACGGCTGAATGATAAGGGATTCTCCACAAATTGACATTTTTTATTAACTGACTTTTAGGAAAAAATTAGTACTATTTAATGAATACAATATTGCTGCTAATAAGTATCTTGACACCTGTGATAGAAAAGGAAAAGGGCTTTTATTCTTTTCCATCACAGATGTCAAGATACTTATTAACAGAAATATTGTATTAGATATTGTATACATTAAATACTAATTTTTTCCTAAAAGTCAGTCAATAAAAAATGACAATTTGTGGAGAATCACTTATCATTCAGCCGTTTTTAGAGAGCAATGTAAAAACAGCTTACTTATAATAATGATATCTTTTTGAATTTTCACGCTATTTCATTGGATTTTTTTTATAAGTTACTCCATAGAATTGACTATTAAATGATGTAAAAGAATTGTTTTTATCGTTCGCGCATGCGCAGATAAAAATTATTTCATAAAACTGCTCATATTTCATAAAATATTTAATATATTTATATTCCAATTGCGCTATATTTTTTCTACTGCATTTTGCCAATTTTTCTGAAATTTGCGTTAAATTTGGTCAAAAACCCAGCATGATATAAACAAAAAACATACCAGAATTTTTTGAATTTTTCAAAAAAATCGCTCTGTCGCCATAAATATACATGCTATTCTCACAAAAATTAGTGTACATATTCTACTGTATTCATATATTTGTATTCTAAAGCGATAAGTCGTTTCGTGCATTTTCATGTACAGGGCGATCCCAAATATTTCTATTATTCTTTGTTTTTTTGCCGGCCCCCTAATTACCCGCTTAACAAATGAATGTAAATAAATATAAAGTGAAACATAATCTTTATATTTCTGAAGTTCCAGAAGAATCCGACCAGTACATTTTTAAATATTTGACAAAATGTCAAAAACTGAAAGTGTACAAATACTTTTTGGTAGATAGTGTATAAACTATTCGGAGGAATGTCACACCATATAAAATACAGTCCATTTTCTTCAAACATAATATTTTTGTTAGTTAGAGTTACTCAAATTGGTGCGGAACGTCTGTTTCTGCTCATGACATCATTTCAAAGAGTTAAAATTCCAATATAAGATAATTTGGTATTTTATTTTCTGTATTACTTTAAAATATAACGTATTTCCAATTTTATATCCATGAATAGTTTGCTTTCCCTTTTTTTTTTTTAAGTATGCATAGTTATATGTAAGATTTTGTAATTTTACGATTTAATATGCTTATTCTTATCATTATATTTCAGCAAATGTATGGCCCATTAAAGGTAGAATCTCATTTTCTTTACTTATCACAAGTTATTAAATATGTGCTCTCATAGTCAAAGAGCCGTCCGCACAAAACCCTATATCATTGAGCAGAAGTGAAGTGGTGCATAAGCTAAAAATTGATACCACTAGTGGTTGACTCGTAAGTTTAGCATTGTGTTTGTCCTACGATCAAAAGTATGAAAACATGGAAAACTGGGTGCAGGAAAACACAATGCTAAGTCTACGAGTCAACCACTAATGGTATCAATTTTTGGCTTATGCACTACTCCACATCCACCAGACATGGATGATTAGACTCCCCTATTACTACTCTTCTATAAAATAAAAGATTTTTTCTTGTGCTCGATGACATAGGGTTTTGTGCGGTCGGTTCTTGGACTATCAGCAATATCGCTCAGACTAATACCTCTGAAGGAAGTTTGAGTAAAATTAATGTCTCAGTATTTTCATAACAGTTTCAGAGAAAATTTTAAGATTATGTACAAATTTTTGGTAGCTAATTTTTCGACAGAAGAATGTAACTCTAAAAGAAAAAAGTAGAATTTATAGTCTTATTGACCATGTTGCATAATTATGGCTTTAGACTGAGATTATATATTTTAGATACCAAAAAATGAGCATTACATACTTTTTTTAAAGGAGGAAATGAAGGATTTTTTTCAACCTTGCCTAATGTCATTAACTAGCATCGGCAAATTCCTCTTACTAAAATAAAAACATTTTACGGAATAAAGTAATTCTAAATTATTTACATATGCAATTCAATGACATTTTATGAGTATCGGTTTAAAAATTAATGTTAAAGCTAATCAGTGATCTTTAGTAATCATTTCGGAAGTAGGATAGACGTTGTTGACTCAAGTTTTTTTTTAATAAATTTTATTTGTATTTATTTATTTATTCTATAAAATTTTTATTTTTATTTGCACAATCAGCTCATCTTAAAGCATAACCGTGCATGAGAATTTTTTAAAATATTAATTAATAGTTTTTATAAGAAGCTCAAAAGCATCTAGTCAAATTATCCCTAGAATGCAGTGGGTTGGCTCTCTACTAAATTTAGGAAATTTCTAGTTTATTAATAAAAATGGAAAAGAACATAAAATATCTGATGTTACTTTAATTCTGTAGTTTCGATACAAAGTGTAAGAAAATATATTTTGTTCAACTTAACTACAGCCTTTTTCATAATATATCGCATCATCAAAATACGAAATATTATGAAGAGTCAGCGAGGGCAGGATAAATGCAAAACAAAATATCCTGCCACCACTGACACATGATTAATGTGTATAACGTCTTACTTGGTGCATAAAAAACACTCTTCTCTTACTTGCATTTCATTTAATACCGCTTTGCCCAGTAAAACATATAATTCTACAATTTTATTCACTTTTATACACTTTGGAAGAGACAAGAGATCTGCACGGGTCCGGGCCGGCAAAAAAATTGTACGGGCCATACGGGCCGGACCGTATGGAAAAATTTATCGGGGCTACCTTTCCGTTATACATATTTCGACTGAAACGATAAAAAATGAGCTATTTTCAGTGAATATGACTTTAACGAGAATAAGTGTAAATGTGCGTCACTAGTCGATACTAGTTTGACAACATCAATGCAGAAATGAACAGCATAGAGATCGGCATCGGACAGTTACATTGTGTCTAACCCGGGCTTAATATTTTTTTAGCAGATTCGTGCTGGGCCTAAATTAGGCTTTCATTGTTTTTCTACATATAGTGGAGCCAGGCGGGAACCACGCTTAATTGTTATGAATATGTGTAGGGCAGACAACTTGATTTGTAAAAGTATTAATAGCGATAAAGAACTTATGTTGACATAAACTTTGGAAATATACTTCTTGGTGGTTCTCGAATTCACTTCTCAAGAACGCAAAAGTTTGACACATTTTCTGACTAATTTTTAACTGTAAAAGTAACAAGCCTGACTATTGAAGAGGTTTAAAATCGAATAGCATTTTTCATTTTTAGTAAATAAGATATTTATATATACTTGTTGATATGTAAGATATTCTTATTATGTGTTTGCAAATTTTTCTCTTTTCCCATACTGTCGCTTCTGAAAATTCGATTCAAAAAGCTAACTTTGACAATATTTTCTTAAATTGCTTGTATCAAAAAATGGATAACGCTATTCGAGTGCATAGTTTCTGAATAAAAACAGCTGCTAATGTTATACGAGTTCGAAAAGAAAAGAATTCAGAAATGTATCAGAGAAAGTAGCTCCATTGGATTTGGGAAAATCTTTAATAAAATGATATATTAATATTTTCATACGTCAACTTTTTATTATGCAGCTTCAAAAATTATGTTTTTGACTTTCTTTCTTTCTTTAATTCTAAACCATGTTAATTTTTTTAATGAATCATTATTTGAATGTTGAAAGCCTAAAAATATAAATGATCATTAATTTTGCTATTGTATATTTTATGTAAAATATACTGTAAAATCATTCCATAATGCAATATTTTCTAAAAAAAATCTTAATTATATGATAAAAATTTGAATTTTTTCAAAATAGTAGAAATTATGTTAGGCCTGATCGGACCATGCCTGTTTTCACTGATTTATGTACGAGCCGAGCAGGGCACAGATATGTAAAAATATAAACGAGCCGGGCCGGACTCGGGTCGAACTTTTCAGTTTTACACCGTGTCGGGCCTGGAAATTCCGGTCCGTGCAGATCTCTAATGTATACATCAAACTCTTGGATTTAGGATCAATATGGTCTAGATTAAATGGGCCAAATTTCCCCAAGTCACATTTTATTTTTTGTTCGTCTTATTAAAATATTCTAATACTAGCTGACCCGCCCGGCGTTGCCCGGGTCCGTTATAATAATGTTAAACGAACTTGAAATTTTTATGATTTTATCTTCAACTCAAAATATGTGTTAATACACTGTTAAGAATTTGACCCTTTTGCTGCATCGTCACTCCACCGCTTTTATAGAAAATGATTACTTCAGCCTATTTTGGAGCATTGTCATAGGTCAAAAGAGATATATTCTATAAAAGCGGGGGAGTGATGATACAGCAAAAGGGTCAAATTTTTTACAGTGTACATTATATTAAATACGTGCCCCCTGACTGTGTCAAAAATTGGTTTTTTAAAAAACTAATATTTAGCTGCAAAAATACCTAAAATGACTGCAATGGGAAACGCAGGAGGGAATATGTGTCCAACGATTTCGTGTTGATATTTATCCTTAAAATTACTGTTAAGTGACTTAACTAAATACTTTTTTCACATAGATATCCCAAGTGAAATATTTTGAATTTCAAACTAATTATATATCACTCTTAAATCTGACTATACCGTGAATGAAATCGATTCTCGATGATTCGCTAAAAGGTTAGTATATAATATTATAAATTCAGAGCCATTTTACAAAAATAGTTGTCTATTTTTTATCAAACATGCGTAATGTTCATTCTATGAACAAAATCCTAACCGTAACCTAATTGTATCGGAATCATAACTTGTCTGTAACTTAGCTGTATCTTAACAGTAACCTAACTGCAAGTTAAATATACTATAAATGTAACTTGGCCGTCACCTAATCATAACCTACCCATAATCTAACCACAACCTAACCGCAAATTAACCTTAACCTAACTGTAACTTAACCATGACCTAACTGTAACCTAACCGGAAAATAAAATAACAAAAGGGTCACCGGAACGTAATTGCAACCTAACTGTTATCTAACCGTAACCTAGTTCTAATTTAACATTAACTATAAACAAAATATTTTAACCATCTCGCGCTAAGTACTTAGTTTCACTTTCCACCGCTACGGAGCGCATTATGTTTTGTAGAACATCCGAATTTTAGGTTCGGATTGGATTCATGTTCATGGAAATTATTTTGTCTTCTTCGGATACGGTTATGATTGTGTGGAATATTTGTGTTCAGTTTAGATTCGGTTCAATTCAGATTTCGTGGGGTTTTTTTTCCCCTTCAAATGGGATTTTTAAGTTCTGGTCGGGTTGTACTTATATGGAAATTATTTTACCTAGTTCCAATGAGGTTATACTTCACTGAAATATTTTTGTTAGGTTCAGATTAAGTTTGGTTCAAATTTCGGGATTTTTTTTTCTTTTTTTTACAAATTTTTTGGTTTGGAATGGGGATTATGTCCATGGAAATTATATTGTCTTGTTCGTATCTGGTTATAGTTATTTGGACTATTTTCGTCGGATTCAGATTTGGTTCGATTCAGATTTCAGGTATTTTTTTTAAATTGATTTTTAAGGTTCTGGTTAGATTCATGTCCAGGGAAATTATTTTGTCTTGCTCGGATCTGGTTTTGGTTCTTTGGAATATTTTTTTCGGGTTCAGATGTCGTTCAATTCAGATTTCGGCTTTTTAATGGAATTTTTAGGTTCAGGTTGGGTTGCGCATCAACGGAAATTATTCTGCATTGTTCGAATAAGGATATGCTTCTCTGGAATATTTTTGTCAGATTCAGATTTAGTTCATTTTTTAGGTTCGGATTGGGTTCATGTTCATGGAAATTTTTTTGTCTTGTTCAGGTCCGGGTATGGTTCTGTGGAATATTTTTGTCGATTCAAATTTCAGGTATGTTTTTCAAATGGAATTTTAGGTTCCGATCGGTTTCATGTCCACGAAAATTATTTTCTCTTATTCGAATCCGGTTATGGTTCTTTCGAATATTTTGATCGGATTCAGATGTAGTTTGCATAAAACTTCAGGCTTTTTTTTCAAATGGAATTTTTTAGGTTCGAGTCAGGTTTATGTTCATGGAAGTTTTTTTGTCTTGCTCTTATCAGGTTATAGTTCTTTGGAATATTTTTATCGATTTCAGGTTTCGCTCTGGTCATTTTTTGGGTTTTTTCAGAGAAAAATTTTAGGTTCGGGTCGGGTTGCATATACACGAACATTATTTTTTTTTTGATCGAATTGGGGTATGCTTCATTTGAATATTTTTGTGGGATTCAGATTTGATTCGGGTGAAATATCAAATCCATAGTTTTTTTTTAAATGGAATTTTTAGGTTCGGGTCGCGTTTATGCTCATGAAATTTTTGTCTTGCTTGGATCGGAGTATAGTCTGTTTTTTTCTGGTTGGGATCGGGTTATGTGTTAATACGCCTAAACATTATGTTTTGCTACTATTCTTTTAGTGACTATTTTTTATATATAATTTATTTTGCTATTTGATAATTTATTACTGTGTATGAATCGTCTGCCTATTCGAAAAATTGTACGTCAAAGAGCCATTTCATTTTTGTTTTAAAAACAAATTAAAGTCTTAATAAAATTTTAACTTAAATAAATGCATTCAAATTTAATCAATGATTTAAAAAAACTGCTATAAAAGCCTCATATATACATATACATATATTAACTGCAACATAGCCAACCACAAATACATTCTAATGTACGAAGTACCAACGATCTGACGTAATAGCTATGTTCAAAAATCCTAAGTTAAACTGACATTTTGCCAGTCTATGAATTTTAAAGGTCTTTGGAAAAAAAACAGTCACTTTTGAAACGTCAAAATCTCAAATTGGTTTCTTTCATAGAGTAAAAAGAAATTAATAGAGTGGAGGTATTATCTCTGGAGATGATGCTTAAGATGTAACCCTACATTAAGTCCAATTAAGTACCAACAAAAGCACGTGCTTTGACACGCCTATCAATTGGCGAAATTTTAAAATGAAGGGCCAAAATCACAGTCAAGTGAAATCCAGCCACCGCATTGGTCGAGTGGTAAGGGTGAAAATCACGAACTTGTTTCTCCATTTGAAAAAGGTGAGGGGGAAAGTATTTTTTTAAGCGATTGTTACCGTCTGTTCTTATTTAAGATAAACCATCGAAATTAACTCAATTAAGATATTTTGATGCCATTTTATAAAATGAGAGTGAAAAATTTAGATTATAAATGAAAAGAGATAAGATTTACTTCAAAACTGCCGCTACGATTTTTTCTCGGAATAGGAGTATGACAACATTTACCCAACTGCTAAGAGATTGTTCCGTGAAAAGGACGCGGCTCAATGACCAATGAGGTGTTTGGATTTCACCGGACTGTGATTTTGGCCCTCCATTTTAAAATTTCGCTATCAATTGAAACAGGTTTAAACCTGTATTTTTTTTTCTCTCGTTTTTAAAAAAAGAACTAATTTATCGCTTCACCGGTAAAAATTTATTAATTATTTTATCATATGTGTTTTAAATATCAATATAGAAAATTATTTTAACGTTTTGCTTGAAAATATAACATTATTTTGTTAGTACATTAAAATCGTCTGCAGTCAGAAATTTATATGTTAGATTAATATTTATTACTTAAGTTTTCATACATGATTTTAAAAGAATGTTTTCATCATTATATTTTAAATATTTATTTACATGCAATTATTAAGTCATAAACATTTTTCATCTACGTTATAAAGTATTGAAAATTACATTAATGAAGGAAACTTTTAGTTATACAATTTTTAATTCGTATTAAATGTTTTCAATATCTTATTTAATTTTAATTTGATATTTAATTATTGCTAATTTTCCAATTTCCTTCATTTTAAAAGCGAATATTTATTCTAATAAATAATAATAGAACGAAGACCATTTTAAAAATTTGCTATTTCCTCTTGAAATATGCTTCAACTGTAATTCATTTCTTTCAATTCGTCTTATAATACAAAATCTCTTCCACGTCCTTTTGTTTGCCACATTAAATTTGAGCGATAAATGGTTTCATATCGCAAACCTTTTTTGAGCTTACTTCACCTCCACTTATCTTATTCCTCCATGGGTTTCTTTAATTCTGTCTCAGCTTTCTTATTACTTCTGCGAAAATTTTTACACAACCAACCAACCGTAAACAAATGAAAGAGAAAAAAATTGGGAAAAAAAGATGATTTTTTATGAGAGTGACCTCTTGATTTTAATTAATTACTCAGTTAATAATTGGAATTTTGAAATTCTGAAGCTCAGGTGCATCAGGAGAGATATTGGGCTACTCTCAAAAAAATTTTGAGCTTTGTACGTGCTGTAGATTTTGCTAGCCATCGCAGACACACACACAGACAGAGCGTTTTGTTCTTTTATTAGTATAGATTGTTGAAATTCAATAGGTAGAATATAAGTTTTGGTGAATGATCTTTCAGGTTGCTATTCACCAAACTGAAACTTTAATTCTCAAACAAAAAAGAAACAATTATTTATAAGTGTGGAAAAAAATACCTGGGTGAAAAATTGAAGTAGCTGGCGTTTGGTTGCTTTTTTATCACTGACGTTGTTTTGCGTAAAAGATGTGCTTGGTAAAACATGTCTTTCAGCAATGTACTGGACTGTTTGGAAACGTTTTGGATGGACCAATCTACCCCTATGGCCAACATACCCCTGTAATTACCTTACCTCTTTTTCATGGCAATAGGTTTGATATAAAGAATTTCAAAATTAAAAACATTGAAGATTTAATCAAAAGTTCTATATCACGAAGTTACAAAACCTACATGAAGCCTTATTTCGGAAGATATTCTGATATATTTCATGTAGTTTTGTTGGCTTATTTAAAGAAAGGAATAGCATAGCCATTCCCATTCGGACTAGTATAGAGATTTATCTAATCTCTTCTATTAATTCCTTTAAAAACCCATATGATTGTTATAGATTACAGATTGCATATGTTTTCAAATCTTACTGCATAAAATTGTAAGAACTTATTCGCTGTGAATCGTTGTAACTGAAAGATTTCGAAACGGATTTTGAAACTTAGTGTTAAAAAATATATACAATTAAAATAAAAAAAGTACGAAAGCATACGGTTCGATATCGACCTCAAATATCCTATTTAAAATATATTTTAAAAAAAATAACCGAATTGAAACTAGAGATTTGAAAAGAATGTTGTCATTGATTTAACATTAGTTTGCGAGTACTTTTGCATAACTAGCCTAGACTCTTATAAAAGTCGCACATAGGGTGCGTCTTATTCTGATCTTTGCAGTTAAAAAAAATCATAAAAAAATTACCCAATTGTCGTATAGAAGTGCGACTTGAAACATAATATTTGGCAATATGTCGAATTTTATGTGACAATAGGGAACCCAATAGGTCAATGAAATTTGTAAATAAGTTCAGATTTCAAGAATTGCTGAAAGTTTAACAACTTGTTGCATCGGAATGTGATTTACACGATAAGATTTCCTAAAGTTCCGGGTTTTTTGTGACAAAAGAAAAAAGCACAGTAGGTGGGTGTAAAGATGCACACGGGGCGGAGATACACACTGCCTGATTTAATATGAAGCAAAATTTCTACAACGATGACCGCTAGGTAGCAATTAGGTTTCAAGTAGAGTTGCAAAATGTCGGTTTATTCCCGGGTTTTTTCCAGGTTTATTCCTAAAAACCCGGTTTATTCCCGGGTTTAAACCGGGTTTTTTCTAACCTTTGCAACGCTAGTTTCAAGTGTAGTACTTGTGTGTTCAATCTTTGTGTAAAAAGTATCATTCCGTGCCTAAAAAAGAGGCAAGTTTAAATTTTTGAATTTTGATCTAATATATTTAAACTTTCATTTTATTTTTTAGATGGCAATATCTTTAATTTTAACGAATCCAAAAAATTCAGAAGCGAGCGGAAGCTCCTTAGCTTGTAAATGCGGTGTAGTTTACCTCTATCGCACCTTTTACTTTCTTCTATCTTCAATAGAAGGAAGTATTGTGATCGAAATTTTTTTCAACTTTCGGTTTTCGACCGATTTAGAGGTCAGAGATCCTAAAAAAAAACATGTTTTAAGAAAATGTCTGTCTGTCCGTATGTCTGTGTATCTATCCGCATGTCCATATGTCGCCATTATACCATCAAAATGTGTATGAAGATTTGCATAGAGCTGAACTAAGTTTTATTGTATATGTTTTTGGCTATGGCAAGCAGGTCGTTCTTCCATTCTGAAATATTCAGCCGAAAGGGGGCGCTGTAATAGCGATTTCTGTGCCATGTTCAATATTGTACAATTGAAAAGTGTATGAAGTTGTGTATAGAATTGAACCCAAGTTTTTTGTGCAAGTGTTTGGGTATGGTTAGCTGGTCCACCCTGAATTTAAAAAATATACGTTTGAAGGGGGAGCTGCAATAGCAATTTTTGTGTCATTTTCAATATTGTACCACCTAAAATTGTATAAAGTTATGCATAGAATTGAACCAAATTTTTTGTGTAAGTGTTTAGCTATTGCTAGTAGGTCCTTCCTGAATTTGAAAATAATTCGTCGGAAGGTGACGCTGTAATAGCGATATTTGTGCTATTTTCAATTTTTTTACCATCGAAAAATGTATGAAGTTATGCATAGAATTGAACCAAATTCTCTGTGTATGTGTTTGGCTATGACTAGTTGGTCTTCCCTGAATTAAAAATAAAGAGTCCGCCGTAAGGAGGCGCTGCAAAAGCGATTTTTGTTCCAATTTTCAATATTGTACCATCGAAAATGAAGATATGAAGTCATGTATAGCATTGAACGAATTTTTTTGTATAAGTGTTTGGATGTGGCTAGTTGATCCTCCCTGAATAAAAGAAAAAAAAACAGCCGGGAAAGGGTGTTGCAAAAGCGATTTTTGTACCATTTTGAATATTGTACCACCTAAAAGTGTATAAAGCTATGCATAGAATTGAACCATATTTTTTTCTGTAAGTGTCTGGCTACTGCTAGTAGCTGCTTCCTGAATTTGAAAAACATCCGCCGGGAAGATGACGCTGTAATAGCGATAAAAAAGTACTCCAAAACAACAATTTGTTAATATTTTATAAACTTTTAATGGAGTTTATAAATTTTTAACGGAAAATCATAACGGATTTACGCTGTATATTTTTCAATATGATATTACTATTACTTAATTCGATTATCTGCAATATATTATGCTCATTTATTTTATCTATTTATTGCGTAAAAATAAAAAATTCAGATAATTTATTTTTCATTTATTTATTGGCTCTTAAAACCATAAGTCAAACACTTTGAATTTGAAAAAGTTCTAAAAAATCCTTTTATTAAAATTCTACTAACAAAATTGAACAAGTAATATTTAGTATTACACGGATGACCCAACAGAAACAGTATTTATGATAAGCTGTGATTGCCATTACAGAAATTGCAACATATTCTTTTTAAATAAAGCACTTAGCTTAAAGGTTCAATGACATTTGTATAGAACGCCATTTCTTATATCTTGAATAAAGCAATAAAATCCATGAACAATTTTCCCAGACGAAAAAAAAAAAAAAAAAACAAAATGAGCTTTATTTCGGAAATCATTTTAGAATTCCATTTTATCCCAGTCTTTTAGACTTGCGATGATAAATATCGAAGCTGTTACTATTTCTGGCCAAAATTAAATTTATTTTTCTTTAGTTCGTTTTAATAGTAAATATGGAAGGGGTAAACATTGATTTTTACAAGGAGCGGAACAAAAACTTTCCAATTATCGAAGAGGAAAATCCACTGGTACACTCATGAAAATTTCCAAACACACTTTTCCGAAATGTATTAACATTCTTGAAGATTTAATTTCTCACGTTAGTGCAAAGACTTCATTGTAATTGTCCTACTATGAATGCATGGATTGAGGCACTTAATTATCTTTTCATTATTTTGACAGCAAAAGAATAAAATTATTAAAATTGCAATCCTAATCAATGCTTTTAATGTATTAAAATGTTGTTCAATTTCTCTTCAAAAATTCGGCAGATAATCTTACAGTTACAAATTAAGAAATCAAAGGTAAAAATTGAATTACAATTCCGAACATATTCTAATTCAAAGTTTATTTTAATTTAACTTAACTTTGTATTGATTTTACAGTCAACATAAAATGAAAATCCGTCTTTTCGCTGACAGAGTTTAGTTTAGCATTAAAGTAGTATCTTATGGTTTATCTGATAATTTCATTTGCTCTGGGAAGACAGTTGCCAATTGCGGCAACTTTGCTACTACTACTATTTTACACTATTGTATCAAAGAAAATTTCATTGCTGAGATAAATAACAAGAATTTCATTCTTAAAATTTATTTAAGAAATTAAAAAATCCCTGCCGGCCCAGCTTACAGTCGGAGATAGATTTCAAAGTACTAATTTCACCACCAAAACCACAAATCAAGATTAGTGATAAACCCAGTTTAACACATTTTTCTGGCCTCTTTTGACGAGTTTTTGATTTTATTTTTCTGTAAGAACTGGTTGTATCAAAATCATGTTAAAGGCGCTGTTTAAAAAAAATATTTTTCCACGCTCAACTACTCGAAATTTTCAGACACATTTTCAAAAGTAAAAACATGAAACTTGTCTACGTGATGGTTTGAACAGTTTTATAGGCGGCTTGTATTTCTCGTTCTTTTTATTTTTCATTCAATGAATTAGAACTTGATTTACAAACAATTACAGCGAAACCTCCCTGAAAGATCACCTCTCTTGTATTTTTGGTCTATAATTTTTGGCTATAGACTCAATGTTAATTTTCTCTATCTAAGGATCACTATTTCCCATCTCCCTTCCTGAAAGGCCACTTTTTAATTTTTCAGTCGAAGAGTTGGATTACTTTCCTTTGCAGGGAAAAATTTCGAAATCACAATTCTCTCTGGGAAACACGCTCAGCTAAGTCAACTTACTTAGAATTGGTTAATCAATGTCATTTCTCTCCCTCTTCCAATTATTTATTGTTTTAAGCTGGAATACAGACATTTTGTTTAACTATATCTCATTTCGCGAATAGATGAGACCAAAAATGCGAACGACATTGTGAAATTCATTAATGTACTTGACGCTATTCGAAAAATAAAATGTGCATGGGAAAACATAAAAACACGAACAATTGTTAATTGCTCTACTACTTATGGACTGAATAATGTATCCTTGGAAAAATACATTGGTGATATCAATGCTTAGAAGATGAAGTGATTAAGCTATCAAACACAGCTAAAGTTGATTATGTTCCCAAATCCCATATGAATATGAGGAAGCTCTTGAATGCTGCAATAATTTATCCGAAAACTGACAAAATCGTATTATACAAAATCAGAATTTAAAATTTTTATAAAAAAAAAATAAATGTTACAGTTTTTATGAAAATAAATGTCACTACAATCGAGATTTTTTTTTAATTTATTTTAGGAGCTCATTCCGATTCAGACGACAAGCTTATCCCGTTTGAAGCTTCTATTTCATGTCAAGTAACACTTGTTGAAATCAACAGATTGATAAAAAATTCGATACGTGTTGGAGATTATATTAAAACAAATACATTTTTATAGAGATAAGGAATATTTAGAAACAAAAATTGTTAATGAGATTTTACTAAAATCAAAGCAAACTACAATTAATTCCCTCTTTAGAGCTGCATAGATATAAAATATAATAAACTTTTCTTTTCTCTTGTAGTATGTTTTTTATGAAACTTTGCTTTGCCTATATCCTCTGTTCAGAGACCATGTCTCTGAAAAAGTTATTTTTTAGTGATCTAATGAGTGATCTTCTTAGAGAGGTTTCACTGCATTTTCTTAGTGTGACTATATTTTTTCCGTTTCCAGCAATATCGCTTCGAAAAATTCGGTTCAAAATGCTCACTTTGAGAGAGTTTCTTGAAATACACTCTGCTTCTATCAAAAATCAACCTATACGGCACATTATGCCTGTATAAATTTTTGAATAACAGAACTTGCCAATTGAATGTGCTTTAGTGCAAAAATGAATTTAAAAGTGAGTCACAAAAAAGCAGTTTGAATTTGTGTAAAACCTCAAAAACGATAATTTTTCTCATCAACCCCTATTTTTGTTTAATTTGTTTTTACTGTAAGAGTAGGCCCAATCAGAAAGTTGTCAATGTAAAAGTTGTTGCTAATATTAAGAAGATGTATAATAAATTTAAATGGATTAGATTTGTTGTGAATTGACGAAATTAAGGATTTTTTTCTTCTTCAATACTCTTTTTATTATTCGGTATTATTATTTTTTGCGGTAAGACTCCTATCAAAACCTTGTCAAAATAAAAGTTGTAGATAATATTAAGAATATTTATAGTAAATTTAAGTGAATTTTATATCTTATGAAATGGAGAAGTTATGAATTTTTTTCTCTTAAAAAGCTATTTTTTCACCCTCTGAACTCTGTTTAAATTTTATCAAGAATCTGTGATACATAAGTTTTTGGCCCTTTCGCTAAAAGTAATAACTTCAAATTGATTTGAAATGTATTAAGATATTATGGGTTTCTTTCGTTTTTCACAAAATCCCGCCCTATTTCCATCCCCTTGGTTCGATATTGCCCATTGATTTCAATTTTCTGCCCCTTGATTTTATGTGTTAGTTTGGAAGAGATTTTTGCAAAATTAAGGAAGTTATTATGTCCTTAAATAAGTTATACATATATGTATATAGAGAGAGTGTGTTAGATAATGTTTTTACTTTTTCAGAAATTCCAAGACAGGTGCGAATGTAATAGGCAATATTTCTTACGAAATCTACCTAAAAGCTACTAAAACGAGCTGCGAAATTTAAAACAAATTTATTCAAAACTGTATCTTTTTTTATTTTATAAAATTTTAAATGCGATATTTATGAGCAATAAAAATAGAAACCTGTTTTTTGGAAGCCTTCCAAAAGTGGCCTATATATTTCACATGACAATAGAAAAGATCGAAGTGACAGAAATAGGACTTTGTAATAGAGATGAGACGTGCTCAGCCCAAGCCCGAGCACGGGCCCGACACGGACTCGGGCTCTATTTTTATTTTAGTCTTTGGGCCAGGGCTAATTTTTTCTGAAATCGGAAAATTTTATTTATTCATGTGTAAAAAAGATTGAAAGAACTTTTTTCCACTTAAAATTGCGCAGTTATTTCTTTTCAAGTCATTTTAATTTTATTTTATCAAAATGACGGGGGAACAGATTGCTTGTTTACTTATTGTAGTATTTCATTCTGTTTCAAATGAAAACTTGTGATAATTACAGTTTTATGTCTACGGAATTTCCAGCGATGATCTATTTATATGGTGCCAATCAAAACAAACACAACAATGAATTTGCTTTTAGTCGACTTTTCGTTAGCAGAAGATATTTTTTAATTGGATCGTTTATTTATTTATTATTCAGTTACATAACGAGAAGATAATATTTTCTTCTGTTTTTGGTAGACGAGAATTAGCTGGAGGTTTACAAATTATTTAATATTCGATTGTGCACGGTCATAGTCGTTTTTCTTATGATAATAACTTTAGTGATTATTATATGTATTTGTCATATAATATCGCTGTTTCTTTTCGAAGTCACTTTCCTTCGTAAGTAAATATGATTACCACGTTGTTCTAACAGAAATAAATCGATCAGTGTTTCCTTTTTTTCCTATAAAAAATCGAACTTTTATAAAAAAAAAGATGTCAATTTTTTTAATTTACGTTGATTTTCAGGTACCTGTCAATCACGGAAGATTTCCGCGTGAAAAGAATCGATTATAATGAAATAGGTACACTTTTTACAAAAAATTGAATAACGTTGTTCGATTCGTCAGCTTACAAATAGTAATTTCTGCAAATTTCATGCTTTTATTCATTAGATACAAACGTGTCCTTCAAATTTGCTTGTTAACACTAGAGCCGCCGGGTATTTTACTCAAGTTTCATAAAAAGGGTTTGTCACCAGAATTTTAATTTTAAACTATTTTACTTATTTAATTAGCCTATTTTTCTGCTGCACACATTTAACATTTCTTATAAAGAAATTTCTCGTTCGAATCGATTTTTATCAATCTGGCACGGGTCATTTTGACCCCTAATGGCGGTTCTAGTGTTAACCCTTTCCGGCACACTGTGCCCGGTCTGGAATACTTAATTTTAATTCCAAACATACAAACGGGACCAGTAATATTTTAGTAAAATTTTGCTTTTAGAATGAAAGCTTAAATTAAGGACTTCAAAATATCTAAAAAATTCATTTGTGAATTCCGGTGTCAGTCGATAATTTCTCATTTTACTAATGATTTTGTCCGTGCCAGAAAGGGTTAAAGGAAGAAAAAATATGAGAATCCTTTTAAGTATGAAGTACAGGGTGATTCCAAAAATTTTTTACAATAAAAGAAGGGTGATAGTCAGAGATGGGCAGTATCGAAAATACATGTATTTGAAGTACATTTTCAAAATACATTTGTATTTTGCATTTTGTATTTTAACGTCACTAAACGAAAGTATTTTGGTAATGTATTTTGAAATGATTTTTTCAAGTATTTTGTATTTTGAAAATACATTTCATATTCAAAATACATTTCTGTAGGTTTCCAGCTGCTTCCTTGAAACCGCAGATGTAAAATTCATAAAAAAATAATACGAGCCTTCTGTTTTCTTTTGTCTTATAGGGTTCGTTTCTGAAAGTTAATGAAAACATGCTTTACAACTACTGATACGATAAGGATTAGAATCAATGCTTTTGTTTTGCTTAGTCATTTTTGCTGAACTGTTACAATTCTAAAGTTCTAGATTTTATAATTATAACGTTTCTTAGCGAACGACAAAAACTACTGTGTGATAAACAGGAAGAATTATTTAGATTTTTGCTGTGTCTAGTGTTTTTTAAAGAACCATATAAAAAAAAGTAATGTAATAGTAGAAAAGAAATGTAATTTAATGGTTGTTTTAAAAAGAATGCCTGATATTTTTCCAGCTTCAAATGAAAATGTATCAAAAGAATTACTGTATTGCGACAGAACACATTGCGCTATACTACATGGGAAGTTTTTAAAAAATAATTTCAGTTGATAATAATGGCAGTTGTTAAAGTAGCATGACAAATGCGTAAAACAAGATCTATCATTACAAGTGGAACTTTTAAAGCAACAATCAACTTTAAAACACATCTAATGGTAAGATTTTTAATTTTATACCGTTATACATTGATCGAAACATTATTTTTCTAGTCCTTTTGTATCTATTTTATCAAAGTTCGGGTAAATTTTAAGTTACTCGCGATATTCATTTGCAAATACGAATTTTATCATACAAGTAGTTCTATTTATTGATATGCAATTCAGATTTTCATTAATTGTATTTACTATTGAGTATATCGATCACTGGATTTTTGATTATAGACCTGTCCTTACTGGAGATACATGTTTATCTAGCGTGACTTCGCAAGTTTTTTTTTTTTTTTTTTTTTTTTTTTGACTCATTTTATGTTTCATTTTATAAAGTTTAAAATAAAATAGAACAATGAAAATATAAACTAGTATCGGGCCAAAACGAAAACTGCTGTACGAAACCAAAGTTTGGTTCTTTTTTGAGTTTCGATTGTAAACGGAGGTTTTATAGATGAAAGTTTTTAATGTCAATGAGAATGTTAATTTGTTTAATTACAAAATTATCCCCCCTTTAGAAGAATATTTATGATTTTCAAAATGCGGGCATTTGCATACATTTGTTTAGACTAAAATTTACAAAAGATTAATGAAACATTATTTTGCATTTTGTACAGATTTATAAGCATAGAAATTTATACATTACTAATTGTGAAGTTATTTATGTATCCTAAGTATCCCGAGTATTTATGTATCAACCGATATCAACGTTCATTGTTCAGAAATTTTCAAAATGTTTAACATTTAACTTTGCAAATTAATCAAAAAAAAAAAAAAATCAACAAATTATTCTTTTAGAGAAAGTAGTATTTTCATATTTAAATAGCAATAGGAATTTTTAATTTGCAATCATCATTTCATCATATGTTTAAATACATCTTTACAATAAAACTGACGGAAAATTACGTTATGAGTATTTAAAGTATTTTTAACAGTGCCGTGAGAAAGGGGGGGGGAGAGAAGGGGGTGTTGCCCCGGCCGCGGAAATTGAGGGGGCGCCAAATTTATAGTACCAATGTTATTTTTGGCCTGTTACAAGGAGACGTTTTTGGGTAGGAGGGGGGTGCGCCAAATTGAAACTTTGCCTGGGGCGCAGTTTTTTCTTCGCACGCCCCTAATTTTTAATGTAATGACTCATTCAAGAGGGTTTTCAAAACAGACCATGGCGAAAAATGATGCACTGGTAGAAGACATTTAATAAACACAAAAACATGATTTTTAAAAAATTAACCTAATAAACTTATTTGGAATCATGATACCCCAAACGTTGTATTTCTACACATTAGGATATTTCTAAGATTTAAACGAAAATACTTAACATGTTTATTTGATATTCCTTTTTAAATTATTTCTTATTTATTATTCATAAGAAGCATAATTGTATTAGCGTAGTAGTATTTGAAACATTAACGAATTATATTTTTAACAAACCGAATTATGTATTTATTATTATACATATTGGTGGATATTTAACCTACGAAGGATGCTGTACAATTCTTTTACATATATGTGTTTATGTATACGTCCAAGAATAACTATTAAACTGCCGTTTCGAATTTTACTCACTCGCACTTTTTTTACTTTTCTGTATCTTTACAACAAAAAAGTATTGGATTCGTGAAAAAATTCGACTTCAGATTGTCGACGGATTTATATTTTTGAAGGTCCTGAACACTCACGGTTTTAGGAAATGTCTATTTGTGAGTTTATCAGTGTATGATACAAATTTTGTGGGCCCTCTATCTTAAGAATTAATGCACAGAATAAAATAAAATTTTAGATTCTGTTAGACATTTACATAAGTTATTTTAGATATTAGGTAATGGTGTAACTCTTCCAAAAGGTGGCGCTGATATGCTTCGTCTTTCACAATTTTCGCAAAAACTGTATCTCAAGAACTAGTGCACGGATTTTCATCAAATTTCTGATTCAGTTAGACGTTAACATAAGTTGTTGCCGATTAAGTTTTGGTGTGAATTGCTCAGCAGATGGGTGACGCTGCTATGCTACATTTTTCACGATTTCTGAATTAGCTCTATCTCAAATAGTAATGCATGGAGTCTCAACGAATTTCAGTTTTAGTTTGATCTTTTAATTTAAATTGTCACTAATTAAATGTTGGTGCAAATCGTTCAGCAGGTGGCACTGTTATGCTGCATTTTTCAGGATTTACTGGATTTTAACAAGAACTAATGCACTAAATGTCACCAAACTTCATATTCTGTTATGGATTATTATTAACTATTACTGCCAATCACCGAAATTCGTTTTCGGCTTTTAAAACCTGCTCTGTCTATCCTTAATTATAAATTCTCCAAAAATATATTTATTAAGTAATTTTCAATCTGAGAGCTCTTTTTTTTTTTTTTTTTTTTTTTTTTTTTTTTTTTTTTTGAAGGCCAATTGTAATTTCCAAACATAATTTTAATTTATAGATTGTTTTGATAACACTTTACTCCTATGCTTAAAATGAAGCGGAATTATACCCAAGAAAGATTTTATATTTTTGTATACATTTTAACATTTTATCTGTAAGTATTCTTCGTTTATTTTATAAAGAATATTTTCAAATAGATTGATTTGTTTTCTTTATCTAACTTTCCTTTTGCTTCTTTACTTTGATAATTTATAATTTCAAAGAATTTAATCGGTGTTACAAAAACGCCTAACAGTTGCTTTGTGCAAACACAAATAAGAGGTCTACACAAGCCTAAATTATTATGTCCGGTTTAAACCGAACAAAGACCCTTTTTGTTCGGACCATTCCGACACAAAACAAAAATTATTTACCCGAACCAGTATAAAGTTTCGATCCGTAGAAAAGAAATATTAACACAGTCTGATACAAAAAGTAAAATCCCGGAATTAGTCCGGCTCTATATAAAAGTTAAAAGCTCGTCGTCCAGGCCCTGTTCATACAAAAACTTGATTAGCCCGTACCAATAGATTTCCAGAAAACATAAATTTCTGTGTCGATGTGGTTAAAAATCATCTTGTACGAGGAATTCTAATCAAAAATACTTATTTTTTCCATGTTTTTAAAAGAAAGCCTATAGACTTTCTTTTAAAAAGGCACTTTAGACTGCGATATTTAATTTTAAAATGAATATTTATTTTTATGTAAATGTTTTTGTTATAATTAAGGCTGTTCTTAGTCAAAAAGAGCAACTTTATGACACTTTTAATTTCTTTTTGTTTGGAAATGCATGAAGCTAGAAGGTGCAGAAATTATTTAATCGCCACTCATTTTCACATAATTTTGAATCGAATTTCCTCGAGAAAGAAGAATAACCACTGAAACTGGGGTGAAAATCGTGCTTGTCACGTGATCGAAATCATTATAACTCAAATGATAATTTATTGATACAAAAATGGAAAATTCAGTTCGATTCCAAATCGCTTCCATAGTCAAACCTTCCAATTTTATAGCTTTCCGTTAAAAAAATGGATTTGTAAATGTGTCAAAACATTTGCACTTGTTGAGCAGAACAGATGAGAGCAGTCTTAAATATCACTTTATGCCTTGAAAACTTAAAAATCGAAAAATGCTATACAGTAAAATATTCTGAGAAGGATTCGCGCAGGATAGGAGAAAAAATAGATTATAGACAGGTTTTTTCTTAGCAGGAACGAGGAGCGTAATTTGTTGTAAATGTATCATATTCTTTTTTCTTGTTATTAAATTTATTTTGCATGAATCAATACATTTCCTGTTTAAGACAGAATTTTTAGACAGATTCATTCTCAGAGTTCCCTTTGCTGTGCTTTAATTTTTTTTTTATCCAGAAATATACTTACTATTCATAAATAATAATAATAATTTTAATGGTAAAATTAAAGTAATTTAAAAATACGTATATTTTTTTGAAAAATAATTGTTGGGTCGGGCCAGATTTTACTGATTTTTCCCATAGGCTGACTGTGACGGAATGAGCCAATGATTTTCATACGGGCTGGATCGGGAGTCTATACTAATATTTTTGGCTACCGCAATTAGTCCTCTAGGAAGAATGAAACCCAATCCCTATCCGATCTGGAAGGAATTAGTCAGGCCCGGCCCGAATCTGCAGAATAAAGTAAAGCCGGGACCCGAAAGAGTGATGACGAGGCCCATCTGAGTCTATCTTTCTAAAAAAAAAAAAAAAAAAAAAAAAAAAAAAAAAAAAAAAAAAAAACGAAACCCGACCCGGACAGGTTCGGAACGACTGAAAAACAGGTCCGGTCAGGCCCGGCCCGAGTGTCGGGATTAAAAATGGCCAGCTAACATTGTCGGACACGGCCTGTACAAACATCTAATCTCACAGGCATTTGTTTTAAATTTTTCAAATGTATTTTGTATTTTGAATGTATTTTCAAAATACATGTATTTTGTATTTTGAACTTTTTCAATTTGAAAAGTATTTTGTATTTTGTATTTTAGATTCTAAAACTAATGTATTTTGTATTTTGTATCGAAAATGATTTTTCGATGCATTTTGCCCAACTCTGGTGATAGTACACATCAAGATAAACAATATTAAATAGGAGACCAAGGGTCCAAAACGTTTTCTTAAGGAGATAGCCGCCATTAAAGTTTAGGGACCAAAATTTCAAATAAACATAAAAAACGGAAAAATCGGTCGATTCATTTGCGGTTTTCACTAAAATTATTCTTTATGTCGGCATTTTCTTGAAATTAAATTATAAAGATTAATTTCAAAAAATGCCGATAGAGGGCGCTTTAGACTTTGGAGTAACGAACAACTATTTCTTGGAGAATTGTTTGCATCTCTTTAAATGATTTCGGAAGCTTAGACTTAAACTTAAATTTTGAGCTCGAAATCTGAATAGTAGGGAGTGGTTAAGTAGCACAAACTGAACTGTGTTCAAGGGGGAGGGGGAGGTTCAAATTTAAAATAATTATAGAAAATGGAAAAATTGATCGATTCGTTTGCGGTTTAAAATAAAACTATTCTTTAAGTCAGTATCTTCTTGAAAATAATTTTTAAAGATAAATCTCAAAAAATTCCGTCAGAGGGCGCCTTATACTTCAGAGTAACCAACAATTCATTTTAACCATTATTTTTTGGTTCTAATTAAATGCTTGCAAAAGCATTTTAAATGTTCTCGGAAGCTTAGATTTAAACTTAAATTTTGAGCTCAAATCCTGAATCGTTATGAGGACTTAAGAAGCGCAAACTGAAGTGTGTTCAGAAGTTGAAATTTTACCCTCTTTCCTCCTCGAACACAATTCAATTTTTTGCTCCTTAAACACTCCCAACGATTCAGAATTTGAGCCCAAAATTTAAGTCTATGCATTTGAAAGCATTTAATGAGATAAAAAAAAATAACAGTTAAAAATAGCTGTACGCTCGCTACTCCAAAGTCTAAGGCGTTCTCTATCGGCATTTTTTGAAATTTATCTTTAAAAATTATTTTCAAGAAAACACTGATTGATCAAGAAAACTGTCAATTTAAAAATTAGTTTTAGCAAAAACCGCAAACGAATCGACCAATTTTTTTCGTTTTTTACAATTATTTGAAATTTGAACCCTCTGAACACAGCTAAGTTTGTCTACTTAACGACTCCCAGTTATTCAGATTTTGAGCTCAAAATTTAAGTTCAAGTCTAAGCTTACGAAAGCATTTAATAAGATGCAAAAAATAACGCCAAAAAGAGTGTTTCGTTACTCCAAAGTCTAAAGCGCCCTCTATCGGCATTTTTTGAAATTTATCTTTATAATTTATTTTCACGAAAATACCTAAATAAAGAATAGTTTTAATGAAAACCGCAAATCAATCGACCAATTTTTCCGTCTTTTATAATCATTTGAAATTTGAACCCTCTGAACACAGCTCAGTTTGTGTTACTTAACCACTCCCAACTACAGATTTTGAGCTCAAAATTTAAGTTTGAGTCTTAGCTTACGAAAACATTTAATGAGATGCAAAAAATACCGGCAAAAAATAGTTGTTCGTTACTCCAAAGTCTAAAGCGCCCTCTATAGGCATTTTTTGAAATTTATCTTTATAATTTAATTTCAAGAAAATGCCGACATAAAGAATAATTTTAGTGAAAACCGCAAATCAATCGACCGATTTTTCCGTTTTTTATGTTTATTTGAAATTTTGGTCCCTAAACTTTAATGGCGGCTATTTCCTTAGGAAAACGTTTTAGACCCTTGGTCTCCTATTTAATATTGTTTGTCTTGATGTGTACTATCACCCCTCTTTTATTGTAAAAAAAATTTGGAATCACCCTGTATATTTTTATTTTATATGGATTTTGATAGTATTGAATTTAAATTTTCATTTAAAAATTATATCTATGTAAAAAATTTTTAAAAATGACACAATTTTTTAATATCATACAATTTTATTTTGTATATTTTTGGTATCGGGCTCCGGCGGGCCCGGGTCCCGAGAAACGAGCCCGAACTCATCTCTACTTTGTAACAAAATTTTTTTTATGCTAGTTTACCTAAGGTATCCTGGGGTAATAACGCCACGTTATGGTTCTACCAATTTTTGCGGCTCAGGTTTAGATTGCATTCTTCAAACAAATATATGATTTGATACAGCAACTCATTGACTATCTATATATAAAAAAATAATTTAACACATATGTATTCATAAAATGTAATGGCGTGATTTCTTGACCAATGCTATTTGGCGTTATTACTCAGCTATATGAGTAATAATGCCATGCAAACAAAACTATGAAATAAGATGGAATAATGGCATGTAGATTGCCCAATTCTAAAAATACAAACTCTACAAACATGACAAATTGCATTCTAAACTTTTGAAAATGTTCAATTTTTTGTGAAAGTGTAAAAATAAAGGTGTGGTGAGGGGGAGGGAGGAGGCAAAAGAATATCAGACCGTGAGCTTCTTTTTGCTTAAAAAGGACCGTTTAAATAGAATTATTAGAAACATTGCACAGTTTTAACTGTGTTTATTTGAATCAGTATTTAGGATGTAGCTCGGCCACTGTTGGGAATCAACCGGGGGTATTAAAGCCAAGGATTGGCGTTATTACCCCGGTATAGTTATTGCGCAGTACATTTTAAACTACAAATTATCTCGAGAAGATATCCAAAATCTTTTACAACATTTTGAATGTACATGAAATGCAGTACAAATTTATGTAATAAACAAAGTATTTGCGGATAAATAAAAAATAGTCTTCACATCACAAAACGTATCTCGCAAATTTTAGATCAAGCGGTATTTTTAGTTGCTTGTGAAAGCAATAAGACTTACAAATGGAACAAATTAACTTGAAGCTGTTTTTTGCGATTTATAAGACTCAAAATCCTTCTGCGCAGAGCACATGGGTGTCATTTACCAGATTATTTCATAATTATGCATAATGTTAGCACTTGGCGTTATTACCACGCCTGGCGTTATTACACCAGACCACCTTACTAATTTCTTTAATCATTCTTATACAGCATATGTTCTATAGAATATATGTGACTTATGTTATGAAATGTTAAATAATTTCAAAAAGAAAAATATCTTTTTAGCCAGAAAAAAAATCGTATTTCATGTAGTGTTTGTTCATTAAGTTTATTATAAAGTGGATTTATGAGTATAAACAAAATTAGAAGCAGTGTTTCCCCCAGGGGAAGGGCGTACAGGCCTTCGGGGAAACGTCCACCGGTAAATGTTAGCAGAAGGTTTTTTCTTATTTAAATTCTTAAAGATACAGAATTAATGCCAAAAATAAGGGGAACATTTCTTTTCAAAAATTTACTGGTGGAAGATCAAAAATTTACTGGTCGAAGGCCTGTGCGCCCTTGTCCTGGGGGAAACACTGTTAGAAGCAATTATGTGTACTATTTTTACTTTAAAAAGGCCATTGTAGAATGAATATGAAACATAATTTTTGCTTATTTTTATGTAAAATACCTGGAGACACATATTATTGGGAGCTTTCAATTAAATTAAGGTTTTGCAAAATAATATTTTTAATAACTTGGGATTATGCGTTTCGAACTTCAGATAGAATGAAATAAAAGGTTAAATTTTGATATGGCTTTTCAAATAAAAGAATACATTCTGAAAAAAAAAATTTGGGGTGTTACAGATCATCAGTGTTTTAAAAAGTGAGCAATTATTTAACCGCACACTGCACGGTGTGCCAAATCTGTCACATATCTAAAAACACTATAATTATCATTATGTGCCCTAAATTTGGGCAATATGATCTCTATCTTTGATCAAAAACAGCCCAAAGAATTGGATAACATTTATTTTATCCGTGTCAGATGGCTGCATTTGACAAAAAATTGGAATCCGTTCTTCGGAAACAAAAAAATTTTCAATAAAGCTACTGAAGCAAGATTTACTTTAACTTCCTTTTCTGAATACTTAAAAATATTAATATAAAGAAAGTTGCAGAGTGTTAAGAAGATAAAATTAATTAATTTAAGCCCATTTAATTGCAAAATACTGCAATACAATACTCAAAAACCCTAATTGTGTTCAGTGCATTAGGTACACCATAAAAAATCAAATTTTAGCTGAAAGTTTGAAATTTAGACCTAGCAACCTAACCATTCAATCAATAGAAGGCGATTTCAGATTTAGTTATTTGAAGGTATGCTCTCCAGGTTACGATAATATAAAACATTTGAGTTGTCACGATTAAGATTGCACTGAAAATATATTGAAAAAAAAATTTTCCGCTTTTTTTTTCCTGCGCAAATTCATTTGTGCATTGAAAAATCATAAATAGCGTTGGAATGATACACGTATGACTAAAATTGCCGGTGTAATAACGTGTTACTCAATTCTAGTCAGTTCCTATATGTAACGTAATATCCAGTACTCTAAAACATGTGATTACAGTTATGTTTTCATTATGTGTACATAAATACAACTCAAAAACACATTTTAAAACAAATCCTACAACATTACTCTGTTTACAAGATAAAAGAAAAATCGGCTACTCAAAAATATATCTTATAGCCACACTGTTAAAAATATCGTAAAAATTACCTCTGTTTTTAAAGGCTATCTATTTTTGGACCAATGAAAACGCTCCATAGGCGTTTTTAGATAGTTCTCATTTGTCAGAAAATAGCTAGACTTAGATAGGTAGAACCCGTCGAGTTTGGGCGAAATAAAATGTTTAAGAAGAAATTGTTTCATTGATTTATAATAAACTGACAAAATTAGTTACAATAAAAAAGGCATTTTATATTGGTAAGTCTAACTCTTAAATAAATTGTGTTCAATCTAAAGTTAACAAAATGCTATTTTTATCAAACTCAATTGTAGAAATTGCTAAAATTAAACATTAATCATACAAGTAAGCTGAAAAAAATATTGAAAAATGTGTTATTATTATAAAGTTATCAATTATCAATTAAGGTTCTTATGCTAGTATTCCAAAATGAAAAAAGCAAAATTTATTCCACTTTGACTCAATCATAGAATTCTTTCCCCGTGAAATAAAAGTCACATCATTTTCACCGTATCAAAATTAATATATGTATC
This sequence comes from Maratus speculifer, assembly GCA_964019185.1. Taxonomy (NCBI): domain Eukaryota; kingdom Metazoa; phylum Arthropoda; class Arachnida; order Araneae; family Salticidae; genus Maratus; species Maratus speculifer. Next base: position 231,160,274 of record OZ025299.1, on the reverse strand, counting down.
TTTCATATCTGTATTCATCTTTTCAAAAAAATTGATATTTTAGTTTGATCATTTTGAAATCGTTTTAATTCAAAACTTGAACTCTGGATGCTATTAGCTGAACAGTAGTAAAATATTTATATTCTTTTAAGTATAAATGGAATTTTGTAAATGAAATCAAAATTTACCGGATTTTATAACAGACGATATTCTTAACACAGTACGTACTTTATTTTTTTTTTCATTTTTAATGAGAAAATGGCAACAAAAATACAGTAATCTGTTTTTTCTTTTTGTTTTTGATAAAAATGGAGTACTTCTGTTGCCACTATTAGGTAAACGGTGTTAAAAACTACAAAAAATAATATTTTAAAAACAAATTAAGATACAGCTTTGAAACAAATTGCATTTAAAAGTAAATGTTTTTCTTTATACGACGGTGTAAATATTAAAAAAGTGCGATGTTCAGAAGTTTAAAAATTTGTAGTAGCAAAAAATGCAAAAAAGAAACTGCATTTCAAATTTCAAAGTGTTGCCATTCGCAAAATGACGTATGCATTACGCACAGATACGTTTGGCTTTTATAATATAGAAAGATAATTTTTCACGATATTGTTAACAGAGTGTCTACGAGACAGGTTTTTCAGTAGCGATTTTTCTTTAAACTTGTAAACTGAGTAATGTCGTAAGATTTGTTTTAACTCATTAAAGCCGGAATTGTTTTCATTAAAATATAAAACTGAATTTCACACCAGTTTTCAAAAATAGCAATTTTTTGTCATTTTAGAAATTGTTATCGTGAACTTTATACTTGGCATTAACTTTGCAACTGAATATGTTTCTGGCAATTTAATTATAGGTTGTCTGATATCCAAAAATTAATATGTTAAAATTTTCAAGCTTGCTAAAATGATGTGAAGGAGACGTACTTTTTTAGCCTATCTAGCTACTCTTATAACAGGCACTACTGTTGCCAAATTTAAAGACGTCTGGCATTAGCTTTGCTACCGAATATGTGTCTGGCAAATTAATTATAGGTTGTCGCATATCCAAAGAGATATGCGAAAGATATATTGAAAAGATATTGAATTCAAAAGATATATTGAAATTTTCAAGCTTGCTAAAATGACGTGAAGGGGACAATTTTTTTTTCGATAAACCACTCTTCAAACCACCACTATCATTGCCAAATTTTAAGCCATCTGGTATTAAATTCGCAGCCGAATTTGTATCTGGCAAATTAGCTATAGATTGTTTGATAGCGAAAGAGTAATATGTTGCGATTTTCAAGCTTGTTAAAATGAGGTGAAGATCACGTGTTTTTTTTTTTTTTTTTACCTTTAAATAGAGAACTGGCAGGGTTTTAGCAACTTTGGCAACGTCTAGCAATAATTGATTAATATCACGAATAGGCAGTAGAAACGGATTTTATAAACAAAAATCATGCTAAATTGACGAAATTTTGCAGTTTTTTATTTGTGTAGCTCCTATTTCGACAGGCAAACTTTACATATTCCGCCAGTCAGACCGCCCTCATGTGTATTACACCAAAAAACTGACGAGCATGTTAAAAAATGAGCCTTTTTAAAATCAGTTGACGAAACTTTGCTAAATCTCTTAGACTATTAGAAATGAATTTGACATAAAACGGGAAATTCACAGTTCCTACAAGTGAAACTATATCCCTGAAAACAAGTGCTTTTAGGAAGCTTTCGTCAAAAAAGTACAAAGCTACCTGTTTCATTTGTCCGGAGGAACACAATTCTGGAAAAATTATGTACATTTTCGCGGATTATGCCCTAAACTCCAATACCGCCCTCCGTTCAAACATTGATATATAAATATATATGTGATATTTGTAGTGCTGTAACTCTCTTATTTGTGAATTAATTTGAATGTGATTTAGTGTGTTCATGCTACATACGAAAGTCTCAATAGAGTTCGTTGGCCAGCTCCATCCTCTATCTTGTTTCAAAATGGAGGCCATTTAAAAACATTTTAAAAGTTTAAAAAAATGTATGAAAAGTTATAAATTGAAAAAGGTTTTTTTTCTTAATTTTCTGATCTTAATGTGTTTTAATAGAAAGATGTCAGAGCATTTTTTGTTTCACCTTTAACTTAAAAAATAGCTGAGATATATATTTTTCAATTTGTAGTGTGACAGCCATTTTTAAACAATCTGACTTTTTCATGCGATTGCACGAGTATTTAATAACCGATCTGGAAGTGACTAACAAGGAAGGTCTCCTTATGGGCATATTCTGAAAAATCTATGTTCTTCTCATGGGTACATATACTTTAAAAAAAAAAAAGAAAAAAAAAAGGAAAGAAAACGGCGAAATTTCCATACAGCGTCTGTAATAAACAATAAAATCTCGTTATTTGGCATTTTTCAACGGTTACGATGGATTGCAATTATTAATATTATTTATGCAAAAAAATATTATTTATGTGTAGTACCGTAAAATGGGGTGAATCGGAACACTTTTCAACTTTAGCGTTAAAAAAAAGTAACAACTGATTTTTTAATTTTTTTTTATTTTTCTACTAGAAACTTTGGTCTTGTTTTGTACTTTACTTTTCAAGCAAAAAAGAAACATTTTTACTGTTTACATATGTATTATTTAATTTTTTAATGGTGTTCCGATTCACCCCGCAGATAGGGGTGAATCGGAACAAATGTTATAAATTTTAATTATTCCGACTCAGACGTTAATAGGGTTAATAAAAACAGATAATAATGATAAGGGAGGAATAGGAACAAGTAGTTACTGTGAATCAAGCCTTTATTTTATATACAAGTAAAGATATGCCTTTTTAAAAATTAGAAAACAAATTTGAAATCAAGAGAAATTAAAATTCTTTTACGAAATTATATTCGAATTGCAGAAGTAGAATTTAATGCAAATTCAGTCCTGTTCTGTGTTATCTTTTACTAGAAGTCATTGGGTAAGTGAAAATATTGAGTAGCCCCAATCGCTGCATGTATTAATACGATCTGCTAATACGTCCTCATCCCCAATCCTTAGTACTATTTACATTCCTCTCTTTTTAAATTAGTTTTTCATTTTGTGATGTTTATGTAATGTTGTGGATGTCAGAGAATAATTTTGTGCAGTTTTTCTAATTAATTATACAATTTTTAAGTTCTTTTATTGTGTGTTCCATGTCTGTTGGATTAGGCGTTGACTTTTTTGTTTAACCAAGTAATTTCTTGGCACCTTTAAACTCTTCAAGTAATTAAAACAAACAAAATATTGTTACAATACATTTTCACACATATGTTTTCATATATTACATGAAACTATTACTGTAAAGAAAAATAAACCATGGGAGAAAACGTGTTCCGATTCACCCCATAAATCTTAAACCTCTGATGTTACAAACCATTTTTCATTTTTTTAATTCTGTAGTTTAGAAATAAGTAGAATTTAATACAACATATCACTTAAAGGACTATCATTAATTAAAAATCACCTCTCTTAGGTTTAAAATACGAAAAGTACTATAGTTACAGACAAAGTTTTAAAGACGTTGAAAAAACGAGGTTTTTGAGGATCCTCTTGAAGTTTTTTTATATACCCCAGTAGTGGTGCCAACATGTCGAAACTGAATTTCCCAACTCTTAATGTTATTACCATCTTATAAAAAAATTGGCAACTAAAAATATCATCACATATATTTATAATGAATTTATTTGTATGACCGGGAAGTTTAGTTCCTATTCACCCCGCTGTTCCTATTCACCCCATCTTACGGTATAGTATTTATGTTTTGCACTACAACAACAAGCAATATATATACATATATGTATAGAATATATTAAACTCTGTCATTGTTTATGTTTAAATTCATTAAATACTATTTACACGCATTCTAAAAATCCAAAAGTTTGCAGTTGCATTAAAATAATTTGCTTTTGGCGAGGAAACGTGCTGCTCGCCAACTCGCGTGGCGCTTTCTTTTTTTAACGCCAAATATTCGAAAGTATTTTATTTTTTACAGATTTTCTACTGTAATACCGCCGTTAATTTTGACTGATCCTTTATTACATACATAAATAGTATAATTAGTATTTTTTCCAAAAAAACTTTGAGTATGCCCAGCATGAAGACATTCGTTGTAAGCATGTGTACAGGATATAAGTAGATCTCGTCCGAGTTCATTATACAGTTTTATGCCCCATCTTGTTTTAAAACGTTGACCGTCAAATCTTTAAAAAATATTACAGATTAAAAATAGGTACAAGAGATTAGAAATTGAGAAAGATTTTTTTTCTTCAGTGTTTGACCTTCATACAAGGATTCCGGAACTATTACTTACCCATCATACGTAGTATAGGATAAGTCTTGCAATCGTTTTTAAAATTTAAAAAAAAAATTGACGGGTTTTCATGTTTCAGATACTGGAGATTCCGAAAAATATATTTTTAGAAACATTTTTTTTTCTTCCGTCCGTCTGTGAGTATTGAGATAGAGACTTGAAATTTTCTATGTATTTAGTATGTAAGAATGGGACGAAGCCTGTTTATTATGAATAACGTCGATTATGAATAACGTCGAACTGTTTTTTTCGAACTCTCGAAAAATTCGTTCTGATGAAAGGTATATAAAAATTTTCGATTTTTTTTATTTTAAGGAATAAACGTAAAAGACAATAAAATAAAACAAATTTTGTATAAATAACGAAGTCTATTGGATTATTAGTTGCCGAGATATTCATAATCCTGCTATTAAAATGATGATCATTAAAATGATTGTATTACCGAAGCGGTCGCACTTCATTCTTCACAAAAAAATCACATATTTTCTACCGAAAAATGCAATTACCTTGCTACGCTAAAATAAAAATAATGGCCATAATTTTTTTAATCCATCCTCCTTTATCAAGCGTTTCTCAATTTACTCCTCGCCCTCCTTGTTCTCCCTAGTTGTTGGAGAAATCGAACAATAATCAATGACATTCACTACTCGAAGATCAAATTAGAATTCTTGTCTCTTCCAAGAAAAGGTAAACACCAAGACCAAAGGTAAAGATAAACGTCCAAGATTGTTTACCGATTTCCCAACCGGTAATATAAAGTTGACATCCAGATTTTGCTTTTTGTTTGAATCTAAAAAGTACGTTAACCAGATTAACGCTTTTGCAAAGTCCGTTACAGCCGAAGTTGTATACCATTACATTTCATAGGACTTCCTTTGGGACCAAGTACCCGAGTACGTTATAAGCGAAAGTACGTTATATCCCAGGAACGTTATAACCGGTGTCGACTGTATATTTGATGCCGTTTGTAATTTTGGAGTTAAAATTAGGTGTTCTCGGATGTGGGTTAACTACGTAGGAAAGGCTTAAAAAAAGACTAATATAATTCAAATTAATCACATAAACACTGTGGCATTCGCGACTAGTTCGTATTGAGTGTATCTCTCTCTCTCCCATGTCTTTAAAAGTTAATTAAAAACCTATCTGGAAAACGCGGTACAGAGCAAAGCGGCTTTGCAACTTCGTGACATCCTTTCGATGCGTGCTTAGCACAATGCCAAGTTTAATCAAGTTTTTTTTTAGTTGCACCGAAAACAATACGGTTATTTTTACGTTGAATTTAGCTTTATGAAACGCCAAATGAAGTTTAAATATGCACTACTTTTATAGCCAGTACCGTATTAAATTCATCAGAAAAAAAGACTAGGATAAGATTAAAAAAAGATTTATACAGAATAGTAATATTTGATGTTGTTAAGGCTTCATATCTCTTTCAACATTTATGGTATAACCATTCATACTTTTTTAGTAGATAAGCTATACCCAACCCTACGCTCTATAGTGTTTCACAAAGTCCTATCATTCTTTTAGCAACAATTCGTTTTAATAAAACAGTAAATAATTTTATGTGTATTTTACGGTATCCTTTGAGCGCGAGTAATACTAGAAGGTTCGCACACTCCTTGGAATTTCCAAGGACTCTGGCACCACTATTAAAAATTAGAAAATTTACATTTAATTTTAAAACCACAACAGTCGTAATTCCCACCTTCATTTACAGATTTTATGATATTTTTCTGCAGTGAAACACTTTGGAAATATTCCTAAAATTTAGTGGTAGAACTGTGCGAACCCTGGTACTAGCACTTGACCGTTTATTTAGTTTTCTAATTGTCATCAGAATTTACTTTTTTACAGTATATGACAGTTTCGCCAAAAATATCTTCCTTTATTTGGTCACATCATGTAGGGTATTTTATTTGTTTTATTTACATGATTAAATTTCACACATCTTTGTTTTTTGTATATGTCTGTATTTACATACATAAAATGTAACATGATAAGAAATGATGAGGTGGAAAAAATTATAAGATTTGCGTTCATTTTAATTTTGAAATGCTATCGTAAAGAAATATTTCATCATTTTGTAGCACAAATAATTACCATTAGTAGAGTCCATTTTCTTTTGCTTAAAACCTCCTGAAATGGCAAGTCAATCAAATACTCATTCGTGATTACATAAGTATACTGTTATTTTAATTTTCTATTTAACTTCTCATCCATTAGCGATCATTAATAACCACGACAAATCATTTTGCATAAATATAGTTATTATTATCCCGCATTATTGGAAATAAGGATTATAGTTATTATTAAGATTCATTAATGCTATCCCTTATTAACCTTTAATTACAAACTTTACAGGCAAATTATTAAAATCAATGATGATCTCCTTTTTAATAAAAATTTATTACTCACAGTTATCAGTCCATTTTATTGGGAGTTAATGTTGTTAGTCTACTTTAAATTCAGTCATAAATGTAGCTATTTGCCGATACAATGAAATTATTGAGATAATTATGTTTTCTTCAGTTAAATATTATTCTGTAATAATTTTTGTTGAAGTTGAATTATTATTAGCATTGAAATTTCTTCCTAAAATTTCACTTGGTAGACTTCAAATATAAGGTAAATAAACATGATGAACTAATGCTGCACGAATTTGAAAAATATACGTATAACAAAGAAAATACGATTCTATTGACAAGATATTCATAAAATTAAAATATTCATCTCACTAAATTTCTCTATTATTTTGTCACTGTATAATTTGTTTATATGATTCTTCTTTCACAAGTGTTCGAAAAATATACATCCGAAACGAGCATACTTACTACATTCTTAAATAGAAACATTCAATTTATTTAATGTATCTATATATATCTATCATTAAATAAATTGAATATTTTGTATTCGAGAATAGTGATAGGAATGCTAGTCGGGCATGTAAATTTTTCAAACACTGTTACTTTGCATTAATTTAATGACATAGATAACCTGTTTAAAATTCAACGAAAAACTTTATTATCAAATAACGTGATCAATAGCTGTGTTATTAAATAGAAATTATTCATTTAACTATATCAAGACGTAAAAAATGGTTCATGGTCATGAGTCCTTACTAATACACGAAAAATAATATTTAGAGCACAAGCATTGAGCTTATTGTCGTTAGCGTAAATGCAATAGTAGAGTATACACACTCATACACACGATACTTTTATATAGGAGTAAAAATTCCTTAATCACTTTTGAACTGATAATGTATGAATAATTCGAAATTGCTCTATAAATTTTAATAAATATTTTTGATGCACTTTTTAAATCGCATTAATGTGAATAAAGGTATTGTAGCATTTTGGAAAGAAGGTCTTGTATTTTATGCATTATAACTTTGTATTTCATGCAGTTTAATTTATGATGGGTTTTAAATATTTGTTTTGCGAGAATTCATTTTACTCTTAAATCTATTACAAAAGTGTTAAGAAATTTCTGAGGTTTAGAGTAAAATGAACTGGAAAGTTTTTATTAAAATTTATTATGTAATTTCAATGTCTATAAAAACCGTAATGTTATGCTAATTAAATACTTATTCAACGTATTTTTAAGTTGATTATCCTTTTATAAAAATAGTCTAACTAAATCGAAAGAAAACGGTTAGTTAAAGCATCTGGTTAGTCGTATTTATTTTGTCGTAAAACGTTGAAGCTTTCCAGACTTTTAATGAAACAACAAATAAACCCTGAAAGACATAGTGTCGCCAGAACTAGTAATAAAATAGAGAGGGCGAATGCATTAGATACTATGTATAAATTGATGGATAATGAGTTACGAAAAATGAAATTTATTAATGCTGTATCAATTATGGCAAATTTTGATTTTAGGTCAAAATCAGAGTATGAATAATTTTAGTACAGATAAATTAGAAGACGCAGATTATGTATAAAAATTTTTAGAAACTGAGCAGTGCCACTAAGATCTAGTAAGCTTTATTTATTTCAGGGACAAATCAGTCATTAATTTAGATACATTTTTAATTTTCTGTTCTGTGTTATAATTGTTTGACATTTTAAGTATTGTATTGATATTTAAGTATTATACTGATCTTTACGAATTAATTGCGTATTTATGATAGTTTCGTATTATTAAGGAACATGTATCACTTTTGGACATCACTTCTATGTACACTCGTGGACTGAATGAAGTTTACATACCAATATGTATTATTTCCATAATTATTAACAGAATTTTTAAGCTTGAATCTGATAGCTAATATCCATAATTATTTTTTCAATATTGAAAAAACATTTTTGTCGCATTTAAATGTAATCTTGATAAAACATGATCAAAATTTTCCTTTATGGAAAATAGACACGGTGTTAAACATATTAAACTAAACACCTTTTATTAAATCAAAATTATAAATAGGCTATAAAATCACAGAGGCAGCAAAATATTTCGAAGTAGGAAAATCGTCAGATAAAAGTACATGAGCCTCTACAAGATCACGAACAACATCCTTCTTAGATTTAGCGCCTCACTTCTGATATTGTAGCGATCGCACGTGTCTGAAGAAGAAAGATCCACTCCTTCAAAACTTCTATTTCAGTAATATATAGCTCGTATACTGTTGTGAAAAACATATATATTAATCTATAAAAATGCTTATAACAAAATATCAAATAAAATGAAGCATGTGTAAATTTATTTGTGAAGTTAAGCAACTCAAAAAGTAATTCTTTTAAGAAAAGACTATACGGGTTTCCGTGACTTAACCCATTCGTGCCCAGCATCTTTTGCGTAAATTTTATTTGGTTGGCACCACTATTTTTAGAAGATTTCAGTTTAGTTCATTAATCACGAAAATGCATCATTTAAATAAAATAATTATTGCTTTTCTTTTTTACCGGTGTCAAAAACAATGCTGAATGCACCTTTTGAAGCGTCCCTAAAAAGGGACGCTAGGCACTAATCGGTTAAAAAAAATGTTTCCAGTATAATAATAAAAAAAATCCCAAGTTTTATTTTCAGTTACAAATGTTAGATGTGCAAGCTATGGCATAGCCAGGATGGGGATTCAAATGCTCTGGATACCACTAATTATGTTAAGCTCTATTCGCCTAATCTAATCGTAGAGTTTTCCGTTAACAATATAAGTGAAGAAGACTTTACAATGTTATTCGTATCCGGACCTCTTCTCTGGCCAAGCCACAGTGGGAACCTTTCGTAACATAACAAATATCTAATTTGTAATCAAGTTCGTTTCACACATTTTTCAGTTCGATAATATCAACGGTTCTTAATGCAGCAATGATGCGTTCTTTGAGTGGTTTATAATCAAGATTTTTTAATGTAAACCAGCAAAAAGAAATCATATGACGTGAAATCCGGGTATCTTGGTGGCCATGCACATAAGGGTAAATCATCGTTATAATACATCTAATCCAGCGACATATATGGGGTGGAGTTCTGTGTTGTTGAAACGAAAAGAAAGTATTGTCCTCAAACAGTTGAGGAAATAACAATACTTGCAGCATATCTAAATAATCGCTAGCTAGTAATGTTTTCTGGGTTTCATCTACCGGTCGATGGAAAGAAAATTTCGAATATTCAATTTTTATTTCCATATATCATTTATTATAAGATATGTAATAGTTCTAAAAATATAAATTTTTAAAATCCGGTCATTCATTTATGATGACACTATACATTAGAAGAGGGTCAGTTATTTTAGTACTTTATTCGTTTATATTTTTAAAACTTAGTATTAACGTTATATTATTCCTTATTCATACGAATGAAGTTGAAAGAAATATTCTAAAGATGTTTATTAATTTTTGGAGGATTTTTTTGGCCCAATTTCAAAAAGTACCGAACTAATTAAAAAAAAATTAAATAGATCAAATCGGGAGAATCCACTTTCATTTAAAATAAAATCACATGAATCATTAACTTTGTTTTGTAGTAATTGATGAACATACATACATGCGTATGGAACAGAGAACCTCCTCGTAATCGATAAAAAAAGGGTAAAATTGCATGAAAATGTTTTTACTGACCAATTTTGAGCAATTTTATCAATTTTTAAAAATAAGTTGTTGTATTCATGACAAGATTAGTATGTAATTTTTTTATTCATTTCAAAATGTGTTTAAATATTCTGTTTCTCTAAGTTTCAAAAGATTTTTTTGCATACAATTTATCGAAGGTATCCTACTAATTTTTTATTCATTATAAACTAGTTTTTACTGACCAATTTTGAGCAATTTTACCAATTTTTAAAAATAAGTTGTTGTATTCATGACAAGATTAGTATGTAATTTTTTTATTCATTTCAAAATGTGTTTAAATATTCTGTTTCTCTAAGTTTCAAAAGATTTTTTTGCATACAATTTATCGAAGGTATCCTACTAATTTTTTATTCATTATAAACTAGTTTTAAATCACCAAGAGTTCTGTGATGGGCATACAATAGTTTAAAACTTTATATTGGAAGAAGACCAATTTAAAAAGAAATTTTCTTAAATGTTAGAAATATAATTTTAAAGATCTAAAACATAATTTAAAAAACACCTCCTCCCTCCTCCCAAGAAATAAAAAGAGTTATTGAGTAAAATATCAACGAATTCAGATGTTTATTATAATTGTTTTGAATTTTCAGGAATATAAACAATAAATGTTTTGAAATTTACACAGATAATACTTTGACATTTAAAAGTTTCGAGTTATTAGTTAATTCTATCTACTCAAGGTATTCCAAGCAGCAGTCGTTAAATCACTAGGAAAATAACGGCCTGAAACTTACTAATCGTAAAATCTAAAATCAGAAATACTCCCAAAATATGCTTAACAGAGATATATATTTCAAAAAATTAACTTTTTAATTAATGTTTGAAATGTCCAATAAATCTGTAGGTTTTGGAGGCAACTAAGTATTAATTGCAGTCTCTGGTCTCCAGATCGTCTTGTAAACAACAATCGATGTTGTTTCTAACTTTATCTGTTTAATGGTTGTTTTATTTTAAGATGATATTGCGCTAGAGATCATATCTAGAAATATGAAATCAGAAATTTCACTAGCAACCGTAAACATGATTTCCTTTCACTTCAGAATACTTTTTGGAACGTGAGAAGTCAGAAAAAAATCTCTCCGCGACAGTAATTTTGAGAAGAGAATGGAAGAAAAGTTTTTGGTTTTATTTCACACCATTACACTACCATACTTCTTCCATTAAAATAGCTTTTTTCAAAACAGCAGACGTCCGTGTGAAAGTTAGGTGGTTAATCATGCTGAGCTATATGTCGCATCTAAAAAAACTTAAACTTCATACTATTTTATAGCTAAATAAACTCAAATAAAAATAAAAATAGTCATTCGATTGGTATTAAATCTTTTTTTATATTTGTATTTAAAAAAGCTTAAATGACAGTCTCCAAAAAACTTTGAATTTTTCAACAGGGACATCAAATTTTGACATCATAAATTCTTCGATAAATTTTACCTTGGGATATCAAAGAGGAAGTCGTTCAGTGAAGAAGTTTAGGAATTGTGCAGATTTAAAATTTTGAACCTTTGCTTTCAATTTACTTATTTTGAAAACAAACTGAACCAATCTTTTTAAAAGTTGATGTTATGTCATCTGAAGAGGTTTGCCGTTGTGATACACTGAAAAAAAAAAAAAAAAAAAAAAAAAAAAAAAAAAAATCAGTTAAATTTACGGCAAAAACTGCTGGCAGCAATGTTGCCAGCAGTTTTTGCCGTAAAAATTGCAGTAAAATTAGACGTAGCTTTTTTTCATTACATCTAATTTTACAGCAATTTTTACGGCAGAAACTGCTGGCAACATTGCTGCCAGCAGTTTTTGCCGTAAATTTAACTGAATTTTTTTTTCTTTTTTTTACAGTGTATCTTAACGTGCAAACCTCTTCAGATGACATAACATCAACTTTAAAAAATGAAAATATGACGATGCTGTAACATAGTTGTGTTGAGTAGAAGACGGCCGATGACATAGCTATTTTAATGTGTTTCGGTTTTCTGTTCTTTTTTGCTGCTTCTTTGTATCAGTGTTACCAGTGGCTGCTATTTCTACTTTTTTTCCGATTTGCCAGTGGCTACTTTATTTTTAAAGGGGAAATAAAGGCAATTATCGCCAATGATCATCTGAATTAGGATCCATTCCAATGTTGCTAGTGGTCTACTTCTTTTTAAATTCAGATGTCTTGATTAACACCAGTTTTTTTAAAATAGTAAAATTCCTCTTATTTTCGCTGTAATTAATATGTTATTTAATGATAGGAATTTTAGCATTTTCAAAATGGTGGCAATCAAGAAATCTTAATTTTAAAAAGTAGCTCACAGGCAATGCTGCTTTGTACCATAACTCACAGCTACAGCATATCGGACCCTGCATTGCTATGTGGATCCGAGTCATCTTTGTGCTTTCTACACCTCCAGCAAGTTTGTCGGTCTGGTAGTGAAACACCCCGTATATGCAAAATTTTATAATAATATTTTTTACATTAATTTTATTTCGCTTTATTTATTTATTTATTTATTTATTGGTACTGCTAATTCTTAGACATTTTTAAATTCATTCATATTGTGTAATTTATGTTACGTGTTACGAGTAAAATTAAATGAGCATCATAGCATTTGTAATGTAGATTCCATTATATATCGTTTTGTTTCAAAAATCCGTTCAGGTTATAAAAATTGCATTTATTTAATCTTTCTAAATTAAGATTTATGGATTCATTGCGTCCTGTTCCCACGTTACAAAATATTCTATTGTGTATCTGAACGCTTTTATTAAATGCTTTCTGCTACACAACATTTATCTGCAGATGTAGTATCAAAGGGGAATAAAACAAAGAAAAAGAATTCCTTTTCAATCTGTTCTTTTCAAAATAACCGTTAATAGCTGCAATTTTAACAACTAAAATAAAACTAGTTTTATTCAGCTGCCTATACTTTCCTTTCTCTTCAAAAACATACAGGTCTGAAAATTGTTTTATGGGTGCATCTAACCAACATCTATTTTAGGATAGAAATTTGGCTGTCAGCAGATATATATTTTTTTTTTCTGATTGCTTTGAGAAAATTTTCGGTTCACATGAAATTAATCTTTTTAATCCTTCCGTGTCAGTCGGCAATCTCTTCACATTTATCCATTTGGCTATATTATTTTAACAACGCGTTTCTGTCTCCCTCTGCATAATTATTGCAAAATCGGCAAATTTACAAAGAGATTTGTCGCAAACCACAAGCCAAGCACAATGTAACATCTGCACTGATTGAAAACTTCGCTAGGATTATATCTTTTGGTCTGTATAGACAAGACACAAAATCAATTCTACTGTTCCAAGGGTCACTCCCTGAAGAAATCACCATGTACGTATTTTCTCAGGCATTAAAGTAAACCAAGGTCTACGCTAGAGTGTTGTGTTTTTCTTCTACTTGCCTGTTTTATTGTGCCTACAACGCTGGACTAACACCAGTATGAAAATTATTCCTTTTTAACACTAGAACCGCGGGTAATTATACTCGAATTTCATGATAACATTTTACACCAGAATTTTCAATTAAAATATTTAAAATTATTTATTTAAATTATTTTAATTCTGCATATACATAACTTATTCTGCGAAGAAATTTCTGGTTTCAATCAACACTTATCCATTTGGTATGGGTCAAAATGACCCGTCACAGCGGTTCTAGTGTTAAGGCGAAAACAAGGGAAATTTTACAATTTCAAAAAACTGGTCCCAATCAAGAAATCTGAATAAATATGTAGTCCACTGCCAATACTCGTACAAACAATCAGAGAAAAAGAACAAGAACTGCTACACATTAATAGTAGAGAAAATATTTTATTGAAATGTTGTACCGCAGAAGGTGGTCGAAATTACTACAAAAAGTTGTCAAACAGGCTTGACAGCGACCATCTGTTCCTTAAATTGAATATCTCGTCGCTCGAATAGCAGTAACTGTCGGAAGAATACACGAACGCACCAGGAATCCAATCTGTCAGAATGCAAAGAATTCTATGCGACGCCGCTGTCAAGCCTGCTTGACGACTTCTGGTCGTAATTTCGACACCCATCTTTAGTACAACTTTTCAATAAAATGTTTTCTGCCGCTTTAACACTAGAACCGCGGGTAATTATACTCGAATTTCATGATAACATTTTACACCAGAATTTTTAATTGAAATATTTAAAATTATTTATTTAAATTATTTTAATTCTGCATATACATAACTTATTCTGCGAAGAAATTTCTGGTTTCAATCAACACTTATCCATTTGGTATGGGTCAAAATGACCCGTCACCGCGGTTCTAGTGTTAATTAATGTGTTAATTAAAGACGAATTTTATCATTTTCAAAAAGTGGTGCTAATTAAGAAATCGGAATTTAAAAATCCCTGTTGGCTTGACCTATAGGCGGAGGTATGTTTCGAATTAACCCGGGAGGACGCGCGCAGGGCCTAAAAGACCCGGAGTGCGTATGGTTTTTACAATTACAACCACTAATTTTTTAAAAATAATCTTCAACTTATTTTATCGCAAGATTTGTAAGAATTGTTTCCGTCTAAATAAAGCGACTGTTTTAATTTGATTTTATTGGTGACAAAGTTAAAACCATTCATACCCTGGGTAAGCGCGCTTTCTCCCGGGTTAAGTACTCATTTCAACAACAAAAAATAAAATATGATTAGAAATAATCTCAGTTTCACATTTTTATTTCGCTGCTTTTGAAGAAGTTTTATCAGAATCATCTTAAAAGAAATTTGCCTCAAAATGCACACTTTGACAGCATTTTTTGAAATATACTCTGACTTTATGAAAAAATCGATTAATATGGCACATCATGTAGGTCTTAAATAAGAGAAATTGTCAATTGAATGCGTTTGAGAGAAAAATTGAAATTAAAAATGAGTCAGGAAATAATCACTTTGTTATTTGAATAAATCCCAAATTCTTCAATCAAATTCGCTTCAAAAATCCCATTGTGAAACCATTTTAAAAATATATATTCTGCCTTTATCAAAAAACTGATCAATACGTCTCATTATATAGTTCCCAAATAAGAGAACCTGTCATGAATGTGTTAAAAATCAAAAATGAATATTAGATTTGAGATATTTTCTTCAACTCCTATTTTTGTTTAACAGTTTAACACTAGAACCGCCGTGACGGGTCATTTTAATCCATACCAAATGAATAAGTGTTGATTGAAACCAGAAATTTCTTCGCAGAAAAAGTTATGTAAATTCAGAATTAAAATAGTTTAAATAAATTTAAATATTTTAATTAAAAATTCTGGTGCAAAATGTTTTTATGGAATTCGAGTATAATTATCCGCGGTTCTAGTGTTAATTTATTTTTACTATAAGGATAATCCTATAAAAACTTATCAATATAAAAGTTGTTGTTATTATTGATAAAATGGAAAACAAATTTAATCGGATATATCTTAAGAACTGACGAAGTCATGGATTTTATTAATTTTTCAATCCCCCTGTTTCTTTTCGTTTTTAATTTTTTTTTTCAGTAAGAGTTGGTCCTACCAAAAACTTGTAAACACAAAAGTTTTAGATAACATTAAAAACATATATAAAACATTTAGTTGAATTTGGTATCTTGAAAATTGACGAAGTTATGATTTTTTTTCTTCCAAAAACCCTATTTTTGGGAGCCCATTGGTCTATTTTTAACTTTATCAAGTATCTGTCATGCATAAACTTTCCCCCCCCCCCCCATTTTTTAGAAGTAATATAAACTTCAAACTGATTCAGTATCTATTTTCATTAATAAATTATGGGTTTTTTTCTGTTTTCATAAAACTCTCCCCTTTTCCACTCCCTTTGGTCCGATGTTACCCATAGACGAAGGTGACTGAGAATTTATGCCCCTTGATTTTATATATCAGTTTGGAGGAGATTTGAGCAGAATAATAGAAGTTATCATGTCCATAAAAAAGTGATATATAGGGGGTGTCCCAAAAGGTCGTTTACAAACTTAACATGCGGGTCTGTCATATCATGATGAACAAGATTTACATAGGAACTTGTGTTCGAAAATTCAAACTGCGACCGCTAGAGAGCGATAAGTGCAGGTTTTGATGAGGAGAAAAAAATGATATCGACAGCGGTGTTAATATGATTTTTATTACAAAACAACCTTACATCACAGAAAATGTTCAAAATTCTTTTCATTCGCCACAATGCACGTTTCACAAAGTCGTCGCATGGATTCACGCACCCGTTCAAATTGGCCAGGAGTGTCACGGACACGTGCTGCCGCTTCCGCAATCCTAGCGATAAGATCCATGTTCGATGTTACGGGTGTCTCGTACACTTTGGAATTCATGTGTCCCCACAAGTAGAAATCCAGGGGAGTCAGGTCGAGGGATTGAGGCGGCCATTGGACTGGTCCGCCTCAAGTCCTGTCGAAATATTCTCGAACAGCGTAGCTAAAGTGGACAGGCGCCCCATCATGGTGAAACCAGATGTTTCGGTGTGTAGCAGCTGGAATGTCAACCATCAAATCCGGCAAAACTCTTTCTAAAAAAGTGCGATAGGTATTTCTGATGAGGCGTTCAGGTAGAAGGTAAGGGCAATCAACATGTCACCGATATTATCTGTCCAAACGTTTTTGATGTGCATGGGAACGTGTACATCTTGGGTTTTCATGCGCTCATACGTGCATGTTGTGCAGGTTCAGGACATCATCCTGTGTAAAGCACGATTCATCAGAAAACAAAATCCGCGAAGGAAAATCTGGCTGTGCGCCCCGCTGTTGAAAATACCAGCGTGAAAATGCAATGCGTTTGGGATAATCGTCAGCTCACAACGCCTGTACTTTTTGGAAGTGATAAGGGTGTTGCATATCCTCATGCAGTATGCGCATTATGGTGGAACGACCTACACCCAAGACACGTTCTCCTTCTCGGAGACTTGTTTGCGTGTTGATGGCGAACTCCTGTAGCACGGTGTGTCTACGACAGGCGTGCGTGTAGTACGTTCTCGAATGATGTGGCTATTCACTTGCAAAACTCCTGATTCACGCAATCTGCGGTGTAATTGTTCAAACAAAACATGACTGGGCTGACGTCTGTTTAGGAAGCGCTCAAGGTACATCCGTGCCGCAGCTCGTCCATTTCCATCAGCGGCGCCATACACGTAATGCACGTCGGCCATTTGTGCGTTACTAAACTCATTCATCCTTCTCCTTCAACGTCCAAGCCTGAAATGATTGTTTTTACCACTCTCCGGTTTTCGTGCACTTATCGCTCTCTAGCGGTCGCAGTTTGAATTTTCGGATACAAGTTCCTATGTAAATCTTGTTCATCATGATATGACAGACCAGCATGAAAAGTTTGTAAACGACCTTTTGAGACACCCTGTAGATGAGATAGATATATAGATAAATAAACTTTTTTACTGATGGTAGTTTTGGGATCTAGGGGTCATAATCGGCATCGATCTGCAAAAATTTTTCAGAAATTCCAATATAGGAGTATTTAATAGTAGTATTTCATACGAAATCTACCTGAAAAGTAGCGCACTGGCAACATTGCTTTGTACAATAACTCACAACTACGGCAGGTTGGACCCTGCATTGCTATGTGATTCCCAATTGTCTCAGTACTCCATTCACCTGTTGTAAATTTGCGGTCTGGTAGTGAAACTCCTGTATACAGTGTGATTCGTAAATATTGAAACACTAGGTTATTTTCTTAAAGATAAGTTGCAAATTCATGGGGATCTATTTTGGAAAATACAAAAATTAATTTTTTATATGGTTCCCGTAGAGTAAAATTTTCAATTAGGAAAAATTTCCTTATCCATTCCTGAATTAAATAAAAAAACATTCATCTCGATATCTTCAAAAATTGCAGAAATATTAAAATCCAAAATTTGAGACTTATACCATTTACTCATGCCTCTGAGAGGCGAGTTATTGAACTATTTTGAATGCAAGATAGGGATCATCTACAAATTGTACGATATTAAAAGTTGATTTAAGACAATGCCTCTCCTTTGGACATAAAATAGCAGCATATAGATTTTACATCAAACCTGCTTTTAAAATATTTTTATAGTCTGCACTAGAGATCTACACGGATTGAAATATCCAGGTGGGTCATACCATGATGTTTTGGAACGTCAGTCACGAAGATTATAACTGCGAAATTGTTGTCCACCGTTATTTTCAAAAAGTTTTCTTGGCTTTATTCAATTAATGAGGTATCCCGGATGAAAAATCTTTTTCAAAATAACGGTGGACAACAATTTCGCTGTTATAATCTTCGTGACTGACGTTACAAAACATCATGGAATGACCCACTATCGGTACTGAACCAATCCATAGGAAAAAAGTTCATATCGCACTGGAAAAAATATTAAAATCTTAATCCGGCTCGCTCTGAGTGAATTTCTAAAAAACATAGTTTTTTACATCGATATGGTAAAAAATCGTTTCATTTTGAGGAGTTCTGACCAAAAGTACTTATCACAGCTTTTCTTTTTTCATGTTTATAATCTTCATTTTTAAAGAAACGCCAAAGGTTGTAATATTACTTTTTTAATGAAACTCTGTTTAAATATAAATATTTCACTTACTTTTTAATATCATTAACACGTTAAGTGCCACGTTAGTCATCGGTGATTGACACTAAACTTTTCGTTTAGGTCACGTCAGTCACCAATGACTGAGAGTCTAAAATATGATGCAAAACTGAAAAGATTGTACTGTTTTAAGAATTATTGAAAATCTATTTAAAATTTACCTAACGTTCATTTGTTACAGAATTATACTTTCTTAATAATCATTTAAAATTTTATAACTATTTAGCTTTATGTCATATTTTACGCTGCTGGTCACCGTGACACTCAACATATGAATCCATATTCCATATGTTGGAAACTTTGAAAAATACTGTATAATAAAATAATTTAAGACGAAATCATATTGAAAAGAAAAAATGCGTTATAGACAAGTTCTCCCTCCTTAAGAGGAGTAAATATAGTCTATTTTTTTCTCAGATATTAATGTATTCTTACATTCATTTTGCGTGTATCAGTACATTTTCCCATTTAAGAGGATACTTCAGTCAAACGAAAAGATCCGTTCGCTAATGATAATCCTATTGTAATAACTTAGCCCTTAGTAGATTAATATGCTAAGTGGTTGGTAGCGTGTGTGCCGCTCGGCAAATAATCCAGGCAAGAATATTTAGTGGAGAATCTATTATTTATTTGTAGAACAAAAAAGATCCTCTGGAGTAAAAATATATACAGCATAAAAATTATTATAGAACACGTAGGCTCTTATACCAACTAGCTTCAACTAGAGTTCTGATTGAGTTCCAAAAACGTAAAGTTCGTGATAGTCGTAAAGTCTCTGAAAATGACACACAACGTAAAGGTAAAATAGTTCACAGATTACGACGTTATCAATCCACTCAAGACGAGAGTTATCGCTGTCTCTCCTGGCGAGAGAATACTCCGTGATGCTGCACGAGCACTGGGATCAGAATCCCCCTTCTAAAATCCACTGGCGGGACTTATCTTACCAGCTTTCAAAACGGAGCTGCTTCACTTGATCGGGAACGAGAGAACACTACGAGCTAGCCGCTCTGCTCTCTCTCTCCACTCTCTGCGAGAAAATCTCTCTCAGAATCCTCCTTGCAAGCCCCTGGCTTCTCTTTTTCTTCCGATTTCGGAGCCCTCTGGACCTCCCTTTAGGGGTCACAAACCAATCATGAACCTTAATGGTCTTTTCTTCATTACATCATTAGTAAAATCGTGCTATTATTGGTACCTGAAATTTCACACCCACGGCGCCGGTCTGTCTGGCGTTCTTGACCCCTAGGTACTATTTCTTCGTGCCGGAGCGACGTCAAACGCATGATGCGGGCGATCGTCCATTCACTCTAGTGTCGTTCGCCTGTCGGTTCCGTTGATCGATAATGATGTAGCGATCTTATGATATCGCCGACATTCTTGCGAGGGTCACTTTGAGTTTGCAGCTTCATGGTGAAACCTTTTTCAGAAATAAATGCCTATTTCTGTTACTTTGCTTTAAAATCCTATGATAATTCTGAATTATTACACTATGAAAAAAAAAATATATATATAAAGATATCTCGGTCGCTATTTGATATTTTAGAATAATTTTTTTTTCTTTGCATTGGATAGCTGGCATCAATTCGTATAAAGGCCTTTTTTATTATTTTGATTTTGTTTACACGTATTTTTAATGAGGGCACTTTCATTTTCGAACCAGTTCCGAAATTGAAAGCTTTTGTCCATAGGATTATCATTAGCGAACGAGTCTTTTCGTGTGAAGTAGACCATTAAGGCAGGATTTCGTCTCTCAAGGAGAGGGCCAACCTTTATAACCACAGATTTTGATTATTTTAATATATGTTTTTGGGCAGAGACCTCTTAGCCACAAGTTTAATGGATTTCATACAACTTTCCTTAGTTCTTAAGAAATAGGGGGGGGGGGGTTCTAATATTATGACACAACTTAAACAATTACTTTAAAAAAAGGATATGGTTTACCATAGCTCAGTTGGTATAGCATCGGCTCGCAGACTAGCGGCCCCAGGATCGTTACACGGAAGCACTTACATTTGTTTATCTCATTTTTTGTTTTATAAGTATACTTATAATTTAAAAATCTCAATATTGTATCTTAACTACAATGATTGTACATTTAAACATTAATTTAGCATTTTTGTTTTTAAAGATTAAATTTATTTATATAGATTAAAGATTAAGTTTAAATAACCATCATTTCTCATTATTTAAACAGATAAAAGAAATCCTCGACCTATTATTGAATAATAAAAATTCCAAACGCATTATAAAATTTGCTGTGCCGCCATCTGTTTATGATAAAATAAAACATATTCAAAAAAAAAAAAAATGAAAGCAGGAAGAAGATAAATCTGATAGCAAAGTAATTCAAAGAGCAAATATACGTATTACAAAATAAAAAAAAATCTTTAATATGCAAAAATAGATTGTAATTTACTTCTTAAGCTTATTTTAATATAATTATGTTCTTTAGTTTAAAAACAGAGTAATATTTTTATGGTATTGACTTCCCTTCTTTAAGCAATACATAAATGATGTTTCTTTTAAATCACGAATTGACACAATTGTTCACTATCATTGCACCGATAAAGAATGCAATTTAAAACTGATTGTTTAAAAAATCCCTGTCGGCTGGGCCTATAGGCGGGGGTAGATTTCGAAGAGTGCTCATTTCAACAAAAATATATATATATATATATGATTAGAGATAAACCCAGCTTAATAACTTCATTTGGCCGTTTATAAAAAATTTTTAATTTCAAATTTTATGTCAAAACTGGTTTTATCAGAATCATCTTAAGAAAAATTCAGCTCAAATGCCCATTTTGACAACATATTTTGAAATAAATTCTGAATTTATTAAAAAATCGACGAAAACAGTACATTATACAGTTATTAAATAACAAAAAAATGTCAGTTGAATGCATGTGAGAAAAGAATTGAATTTAAAAATGAGTCATAAAATAACCGATTTGTTGTTTGAATACATCCTTAATTCTTTAATCATTATTGCTTCGGAAAATTTTGTGCGAAATACTCACTTTGACAGCATTTTAAAAAATATATTCTATCTTTATCAAAAAACTGGCCAATGAGTCACAGTATATAGTTCCTAAATAAAAGGATCTGTAAATTGGATGCGTTTGAGAGCGAAAATGGATTTTAAAACGCGTCATAAAAAACGCAATTTGCTATGTGAAAACTTCCTTAAATTTTCAAATCACGAAGACTTCCGGAAATTCTGTTCAAAATACCCTTTTTGGTAGCCTTTTTCGAAATATATTCTGTCTTTATCAAAAAACCGATCAATGCATCACATTATATAGTTTCTAAATAAGAGGATCTGTAAATTGGATGCGTTTGAGAGCAAAAATGGATTTAAAAACGAGTCAGAAAAAAACGCAATTTCTTATTTGAACACTTCCTTAAATTTTCTGTCACGATGATTTCGGAAAATTCTGTTCAAAATACCCTTTTTGGCAGCCTTTTTTGAAATATATTCCGTCTTTATCAAAAAACTGACCAATGCATCACATTATATAGTTCCTAAATAAGAGGATCTGTAAATTGGATGCGTTTGAGAACAAAAATGGATTTAAAAACGAGTCAGAAAAAAACGCAATTTCTTATTTGAACACTTCCTTAAATTTTCTGTCACGATGATTTCGGAAAATTCTGTTCAAAATACCCTTTTTGGCAGCCTTTTTTGAAATATATTCCGTCTTTATCAAAAAACTGACCAATGCATCACATTATATAGTTCCTAAATAAGAGGATCTGTAAATTGGATGCGTTTGAGAACAAAAATGGATTTAAAAACGAGTCAGAAAAAAACGCAATTTCTTATTTGAATACTTCCTTATATTTTCAGTCCCGATGACTTTGGGAAATTCTGTTCAAAATACCCTTTTTGGTAGCCTTTTTAGAAATATATTCTATCTTTATCAGAAAATTGACCAATGCGTCACTTTATACAGTTTCTAAATAAGAGGATCTACCATTTGGATGCGTTTAAAATAAAAAATGAATTTAAAAAATGAGTCAGAATATAAGCAGTTTGGATTTGAGGTTTTTTTCTCTAACTCCTATTATTTTTAAATTTCTTTTTGCTATACGAATTGGTCCTATGAAAAACTTGTCAATATAAAAGTTGTAGATATTTTTGAGAAGATGTAATATAAATTTAATCAGATTTGATATCTTAAAAATTGACGGAGTTATGGATTTTTCTCTTTTTTCACCGCCCTTTTTCTTTTCGTTTTTAGTTTTTTTCATCGGTAAATGTTGGTCCTATCAAAAACTTGTAAATACAAAAGTTTTAGATAATTTTAAGAACATTTACAAAAAATTTATTTGGACTTGATATCTTGAAAATTGACGAAGTTATGAATTTTTTTCTCTCAAAACCCCTGTTTTTTTCGCCCCTTGAGCCCACTTCTAAATTTATCAAAAATCTGTCATGCATAAACTTTTGGCCCATTTTTAAGAAGTAATATAAACTTTAAGCTGATTCGACATCTACTTTAATTAAGAAGTTATGGCGTTTTTTCGGTTTTCACAAAAACGCCCTCTATTCCGACCCCCTTGGTCCGATTTTTCCCATTAACGAACTTAGCTGAGATTTTATCCCCTTTGATTTTATGTACCAGTTTGGTGGAGATTGGTAAAGAATTATAGAAGTTATCGTGTCAATAAAAAAGTGAGATATATAGATAGATAGATAGATAGATAGATAGATAGATAGATAAACTGGTGCGATTGCAATAGGTAGTATGTCATACGAAATCTACCTAATATAGAAGTTATCGTGTCCATAAAAAAGTGAGATATATAGATAGATAGATAGGTAGATAGATTGATAGATAGATAGATATATAAACTGGTGCGATTGCAATAGGTAGTATTTCATACGAAATCTACCTAAAATTAAAGTTTTGGCTCTATTTATAATGTTTTATGCAACTATTTAGTTACAATTATATACAATATTATGATTTTTATTGACAATCAGATGATTTAATTATAATTAAAGTATATTTATGAAACAAAAAATGAGATAAACAAACGTAACGCTACTGGGTATCGATCCAGATCCCTCTGATCAGCGAGCGAACGCTATACCAACTGAGCGAACGCTATACCAAATGAGCTAAGATAAAGCAGGCCCTTTTCTTTCAAAATAAGTATTTAAGTCATGGCATAATATTAGACCCCTTCCCCCTGTTTCTCAAAAAGTAAGGAGCGTTGTATAAAATCCATTAAACTTGAGGCTAAGGGGTCTCTGCCCTACACCATATATTAAAATAATCAAAATCTGTAATTATGAAGGTTGGACCTCTCCTTGTCAAATAGATTCTTTATCACCGGTTTTACAGCATTTTATTTTGTTTTATTTTATTTATTTATTTATTTATTTTATTTTATTTTATTTTATTGCCTTTGAATCTACTATATATATATATATATATATATATATATATATATATATATATATATATATATATATATATAGATATATGTTAAAGCATTTTAAAGTTTAATTGTAAAATAATGGCAATTGAGAAATAAGGTACACTGGGGTAATAACGCCACGTTAAGATTCTACCAATTTTCACGGCTTAGTTTTAGATTGTATTTTTCAAACAAATATAGGATATGATACTTCAACTCATTGACTATCTATATAAAATAAAATAATTTAACAGATATGTATTCATAAAATGTAATGGCGTTTTTTCTTGACCAATGCTATTTGGCGTTAATACCCACCTATATGGGTAATAACGCCATGCAAACAAAAGATGGAATAATGGCATGTAGATTGCCCAGTTCTAAAAATACAAACTCTACAGCTCTAGAAATTGACAAATTGCAATCAAAGCTATTGAAAATGTACAATTTTTTTGTGACTCTGAAAGAAAAAGAAAGCTGTGGTGGTGGCGGGGGGAGGAGGCAAAAGAATATCAGATTCTAAGCTACGTTTTGCTTTAAAATGACCATTTAAATAGAATTATTAGAAACATTGCACGGATTATTTGAATCAGTATTTATATTCCCATGTATGCATTCTATGCGATAGAAAATATTGACTTTTTTGTGAAAGTGAAAGAAAAAGGAGTGAGGGGGAGCTTCAACAGAATATAACACCCTGTGTCTCTCTTTGCTTAAAAAGTCCCGCTTAAATATGATTATAAGAAACACTGCATGGTTTTAACCATTCATAATGTAATATTTTAATTATGTGAAGTTTTATAATAACTAGACTTATATGTAATAAATATTTTTGTTAAACCATAACTGCTGTTAGCGTCTCACATACCGCTGAGTTTTTCAAGTTTCAGAGTTTAACTTGCAATTTTTAGTTTAGAGTCCTATTACTATCTCTAGAGACTTTTGAATAGCCGAATTTTATTTATAATAGTCTTGTATATAAGGTTCAATACAAAAATAATATTCTAAAAGTTAATTTAACATTTTATTCATCGCTAGATTAATCGGTCTAACAGGCCACTCACAGTAAGTTATGCGATAATTTTTGTCACAGCAGTTAATCGTTAATACTATTATAGTAATCTAGTAAATAATTTTTAACCCATAACTCCACACTAATGCGGATTCTCCAAACCTACAGTTAAATTGCCGACGTTTTAAAGAGCATGATTTAATAAATTTTTAATAAATTGAATAAAATTTTTGATTAAAAAATATTATCCCAAAGAGATCTCTTATTCAATTTTATACATAATTCATATGGTTATATATCATTATATCTATATTAGCAACAAAATTAACCTTTAACTGCTGTTAGCAATCTGACTGATTACTGTACCCTTTCCCCCCGCAAAAAAAATAGCGTTTAACTTGTATTTTCCAGTTTAACTATAGTTACAACTGAAATTCTCTTTCGTCTGGAGTTCTCGTAATATTGTTAGAAATATTTGAATAGATTAAATTTAATTAGAATTAATTCTGTACAAAAAGTTTAGCGGAAGAACAATATTCTATGATTTTTAATCATGGATCGCCTTTTAACCTTTAACACTAGAACGCCCGAAAATTTTACTCGAGTTTCATAATAACATTTCTCACCAGAATTTTTATTCAAAATTATCTAATTGATTTATTTAAAGTAAATCTACGTAGATTAAATTTAAATCATTTCAAGAAAAAATTTCTGGTTCGAATTGAAATTTAATCACATAGTTGGAGTCGATTCGACTCCATTCGGGCGTTCTAGTGTTAACTAATGTTACCGGTCTCGTAGACCACTATTTTTTTTTTTAGTTTTTTAGTTTAACTTGTAATTTTCAGTTTAACTGCAAACACTACTGAAATTTTGTTTCGTTTAGAATTTTAGTACTATCACCAGAGACTAAATAGGTGAATATTAAGTATAATATTCTTGTATAAAAAGTTTAGTACAAAAACACAGTCCTATGAGTTATTTCCGCCTTTTATTCGTCTTTCAATTTTGCGGTCTCACAAACCGCATCACATTCATACGTTGCAATTTCTGTCACATCAGTTAAAGGTTAAATTTATAAAGTTTTGAAAAACAGAACGCTGAGAAAGCGGACAGTTAAAATTTCGAACTCAATTGAACAATCCAGTGGAAATTTAATAGAAACCTGATTTTGAAGATGTTCGAATTTGAATCTCGAAAACATTTTGATATAGTTTTATTTACAAGAGTTAAAAATTATTTTTTACATTAGTAAAAAAAAATAATAATAATATAATGAAAAATAAAATAGAGAGATTATTTTTAAGTATTGGGCACCCCCCCCCCCTTAATCTTACCATTTCAACAATGATGATAATGCTGTCCCATATTAATATATAAACCCCCTTCGGATATAGATCGGCCACTGTTGGGAATCAACCGGGGTAATAACGCCAATCACTGGCGTTATTACCCCGGGATACTTATTGCGCAGTAAATCCTAAACTACAAATTATCTTGAGAAGATATCCAAAATCTTCTACAACAATTTGAAAGTACATGAAATACACTTCAAATTTATGTAATAAACAAAGTATTTCTGGATAAAAAATATAGTCTTCAGATCAAAAACCTTATCTCGCAAATTTTAGATCAAGCGTTAATTTTAGCTGCTTGTAAAAACAATAAGACCTAAAAATGAAACAAATTAACTTGAAGCTGTTTTTTGCGATTTATATGACTCAAAACCCTTCTGCGCAGAGCACATCGGTGTCATTTACCTGATTATTTCATAATTATGCAAAATATAAGCACTTGGCGTTATTACCCCGCCTGGCGTTATTACCCCAGGGTACCTTATATGCAGTTTTTGTAAAAATTTTTGGGCTGAACCAAATCTTACTTATTTTTGAATGGATTTGGTCCGTTAGAGGCAAATATTATAAAACCGGTTTTGTCGAGATCGGGACTGAAATTTCCGCCTATGCAGCCCTAGGAAGAGGGAAGCCTCTTCCGGTTAAATGTTTAAAAATACCTTAGCTTCTGCGTGGACGAGTCCTCAGAAAAAAAGTAAAACCCCAAACTCTTTTTAATGGCTTTGCCAAGACGATATAAAAACTGAAGTTGGGAGGGCAAAAATTATGAAACAACTCTTCATCGGATGGTTAAAAAAAGAATTGTTTGAAATAACTGACGGACATTTAAATAGTACTTAAAGGAGGTAAAACGTCAAAAGTTAAACTGAATTAGAATTTTAAACTGCAAGAAGATGTTAATAATAATTTTTCACTTGCAATTTTTTAAAAAGTCCTTCCGGCAATGCCGGGAGAAAGAGGTAGCTTTCATATACTTATTTATATATTATTTATTTTAAATTAAGTTATATTATTCAAACATACGAAGCTCAAATTAGTGAAACCCGATTTTATAAGACTGAATGCTAGTTTTTGAAAATACTGAAAATTAATAGGAATTTTTAGAAATTAGTCATATTTTAATCAACCTGGTTTTATTTTCAGCGATTTAGAGAGTCGCCAAATTCCACGATATCATGAAGTGGATGCCATTTTAAAGCAACATGATGGATAAAACAAACCAATGAGCTTGGTCGAAATCTTAATTCATGTGGACATGCACACTCATATCGAAATAGATTAATATATACGAGTGCTGTCGCGGGCAAATTGATTTTTTTTAATGTCACCCACATTAGGAATTCAAACTGCTATATCTCAAGCTTTTTTTAAGATAAATACAAAGCAAAAAATACTCCGGAATTCATTATTAAGATAAATACTTTCGAAAGAACTTTTTTTCAATTTCTAATTTTTTGTTTCTACATCATTATACATTTAAAAGAATTTTGACAAACTTAAATAGCCGCCATTTTGAAACAAGATGGCGGATGAAGTTGACAAGAGACCTCGGTCAAGACAAGAATATGTACTATGTACACACGGAGTTATATCCAAATCAGTTCATAAATATGCGTATTATTGCGTGACAAATTTCAGACCGTTTTAAAATGTCAACCACATTGGAAATTGAAAGTGCTATAACTCAGACATGTTTCAAGATATAAATGAAACAAAAAGGCTCTGGTATCTTTGTATCAAGATCAAATACACAAAAGAAAAATCTTTTTCAATTTCTCACCTTTTTGTACATAATTTTAAATTTTAAATTAAAAAAGAATTAAATGGCCGCCATTTTGAAACAAGATGACGGATGATGCTGGCTAACGAACACAGTCGAGACATTTGTATGTACTATGTACATACCAAGTTTCATTCAAATCGATTCAAAAATACGTTAGTTACAGCATGACAAAAATGAGATCGTTTCAAATGTCAGCCATAAGAAAAATTCAAAGTGCTATAACTCTATCCTTTTTTAAGATATAGACAAAATAAAAAGTGTTCTGGAATCTTTGTTTTAATTTCTAACACATAAAATAAAAATATTTTTCAACTTTCAATTTTTTCGCATTTAATTTTAAATTTTAAATTTAAAAAATTTAAGTGGCCGCAATTTCGAAACAAGATGAAGGATGATGCTGACTAACAAACTCGGTCGAGACATTTGTATGTACTATGTACATACCAAGTTTCATTCAAATCGGTTCATAAATACGTTAGTTACAGCATGACAAAAATCAGATCGTTTCAAAATGTCATCCATAAGAAAAATTCAAAGTGCTATAACTAAATCATTTTTTAAGATATAGACAAAATAAAAAGTATTCTGGAATCTTTGTTTTAATTTCTAACACATAAAAGAAAAATATTTTTCAGCTTTTAATTTTTTCGAATTTAATTTTAAATTTTAAATTTTTAAATTTTTTTTAAATGGCCGCCATTTTGAAACAAGATGGCGATAATGCTGGCTTACGAACTCGGTCGAGACATTTGTATGTACTATGTGCATACCAAGTTTCATTCAAATCGGTTCATAAATACGATAGTTATAGCATGACAAAAATCATATATATATATATATATACAGGGTGAGTCATAAATATCGAAACAATAGGCTATCTCCTTAAATATTGCCCTTCGACCCATACTTCCAATTGCAAAAATTCATAAAAAATGTGAAATTTTTGATAAGATAAATTGCGACTCCATGGGGGTCTAGCTGAAAAGTTACGAAAATTAAATTTTCATACGGCCCCCGTAGGACAAAAATTCCAATTAGGAAAACATTCCTTATTCAGTCCTGAATAAGACACAAAAAGTTGCATCTTCATATCTCCAAAATTCGCAAAGTTATAGCCGTTTAAAAAATTCATCAGGTTTTAAGGGATTAGACACAAATTGAAATGCGCGCAATTCAAAAAACAATGTTACTTTAACAGTTCTAGAAAACGCGTAAAAAATCTATTTCTTGAGTTAGAATTTAGATTTTCTTCTTTTTTTGTGTGATGGTTAGCCTTATAATTTGCTAAGAAAATCACATTCTAAAATTTCTCATAGAATTTATAAAAGTTTCATGTGGTTATGTACATGTTTAAATGGGACAATCAAAAATCGTTATAACTCGTAACATTATTTATCGGATTTTAATTTCTTTCCATTTAATTAAAGATGAAAATCTGATTTTAGTTTTGTCCCAAGGTTTTTTTATACTAATTTTGAAACTATTAAAAATGTTTATTGAAAAAATAATATAACTTTTTAAAAAATCATATTTTCAAAAGCAAACATTTTTTCAAAAGTAAATATTTTTTCAAATTTGCCGAAACAAAACTAATGTAAAAAAATCAAAAATGACGTGTTTCAAGTTCTTTTTTATTTTAAAAATTCTTAACATTTAATAATTTAAAGACAAGAAATAGAGGATAAAAAATTCATTATGCAGAAAAACAAAGTGTATTGTTTAAATGTCCGTCAGATATTTTAAAAAATGCTTTTTCTAAGATGCAGATTAAGTCTTTTTTTTTTTAATTTACCTCTGACAACTTCAGGCTTTTTATCGTCCTCCAGAGGATGTTAAAAAATCTGTATTCTGGGCCCAAGTAGGGCCAGGACCGAGATGTTACTTTTTTCTGAAGACCCGTCAGGCCGGGCCTAGCGTACTTTTCATAAAAGAGGGGACTACTACCTTCAACTTAGGTGCACTCTGGATGAAATTTTCAAACCCGGTCTCGGCAATACCCGGATTAAAATCACTGTCTCTGACTGACTTAATACGTGCATAAAATAAATAAAATTCGGCTCAATCGATTTTTTTACGAAAAGCATATAGATTTTAAAATCTTTATTTTACAAAAAAAAAAATTAATTTTTTTTAAATAGATTATTTAAATGCTTAAAAAAATTAAACACAATAAAACCAGTGAAAAAAAATCTGCCTATGACGGAATTCTGCCTTAAACGGAAAATACATTGATCCATGCGAGATAAATGCAAAAGTACCTGAAAAGAAAATAAGCTCCAGTTACATCTTCTAGGCAGAGCATATGTCTATAACATATTTTTTCTTTCCTATGTGATTCCGTCTTAAAAAGTTTTAGTGTATAACATTTTTCAGAGTCTCCAACGCATGGGATATGGATTAACGATATTAAAATATAAGTGAAACATTTACATATAAATAGAGATTCATTGATAAAATAAATATATTACAGACTTTGGCGCTTCTTTAATAATAAAAAGTATAAATATAAAAAACGAAAAGCTATAAAAGAATTTTTTGGTCAGAACTTTTCGATATGAAACATTTTTTCCCACGCCGAATTAAAAAACTCTGTAGAAATTTGCGACTGAACCGGGCTATGATTTATACTATTTTCCAGACCGGTCCGGGTTATGATGTTGACATTTTTTCAGGCCAAGCCGAACTTTTTCCCCTATAGGTCAGTTTGGGACCTAACCTAGATATTTTGACCCGGGCAGACGTCTGGTATACCAATTTAGCGTAAAAACTATACGCTGCTATTTTATGTCCAAAGAAAAAGCGCTATCTTAAACCGATTTTTATTAAATTGCAATTTGTTAATGTTCCCTAGAAAGCGTTGAAATTGAGTTAAGAAACCACAGTTTAGAGGCAGGAAAAGTGATGTAAGTCAGGAATTTTTGAGGATTTTGGGATTTAATATTTCTGTGAGATTTTTAGATACGGAGATGAAATTTGTTTTGTTAAATTATGGAATGGATAAGGAATAATTTCCTAATTGGGAATTTTGCCCTACAGGGGCCGTATAAAAATTTAATTTTCGTATTTTTTCAAATAGACCCCCCCATGGAGTTGCAACTTATCTTATCAAAAATTTCACCTTTTTTTATGAATTTTTTCAATTGGAAGTATGGGTCTAGGGGCAATATTTGAGGAGATAGCATATTGTTTCGATATTTATGACTCACCCTGTATATATGTGTCAACATTTGAACGGAGGGTGGTTTTGGGGTCTGGGGGACATGATCGGTGAAAATATACCAAAATTTTCCGGAAGTGCTTTCCTCCGGACGGCTGCAATAGGTAGCTTTTTACTTTTTGTAATGAAAGCTACTTAAAAGCATTTGAACATTTTATTAGGAGTCAATCTCTTTAAATCTTTAAAAGCGTTTTTCTGCATAATATTTTTTTCACCATTTCTCACCATCAAGCTATTATAAATCAAGAATTTTTAACGAAAACAAGTGCAGACTTGGAACATGTCATTTTTTATTATCTTACATCAAGTTTTTTAAAAACTTTATGAGAAATTTTAGGATGCGATTTTGTTTGCAAATTATAGGGTTAACCATCACAAGAAAAAGAAAAAAAATAAAATTCTTACTCAATATATATATATATATATATATATATTACATGTTTCCTGGAACTCTTAAATTGTTTCTTAAATTTTACGCATTTCGTGTCTAATCCCTTAAAACGTGACGAATTATTTAAAGGACCATAATTCTGTGAGTTTTGTAGGTATGAAGATGGAATTTTTTGTGTTTAATTCAGGAATGGATTAGGAAAGTTTTCCTTACGGGGGCTGTATAAATATTTAGTTTTCACTTTTTCTTTAGACAACTCCCCCCCCCCCCATACAGTTGCAGTTTATTTCATCAAATTTTGCATCTTTTTTTAATGAAACTTTGTAGTTGGAAGTATATATGCCTTGGGGCAAATTTAAGGAGATAGTGTACTTTTTCGATATTTATGTATCACACTGTATATATTCGTATGTGTGTGTGTAAAATTAATATTCAACAAATATATAAGATTTTATCAAAAATAATATTGTATATTTTTATCATTCCACAATGAAGAAAGAATGATACGTATGGAAGAATAGTGTAGCTCATGGCCTCATGTGTGTAAGCACATGATCCACCCATTATGTAGAATTATCGCAACAGTTAATGAAAATTTAACTTGTAAGCAACGCATTATTGCAGACAAAGAGCTGTTATTGAATTCTTAGTCCATTTCACAAAAGATTGTGTTCTGCGAATATAAAATATGCATTCTGTGTTCTGTCACCGTTGGATACTCGGTGCAAAGAGTTTTGGCATTATGGACCTTAAGAACGAAATCGGTAGATTGTTTAACAATTTTTAGAACATAACATGGAAGACTGTAGTAACAGCTGAAATCTCTTACAAGTTCCAGTTCACCTTTAACCTCTTCAGACCCGAGGTGCACATTTGTGCACCTTTTTCAACTGCGTATTTCAACTGCGTATCTCACTTAATACTTGAAATTTTTTTATTGAGACGAGAGGATGTTATTTGTGTACGTTAGCCTTTTCTAGTTTCAGCAAGAAATGGCGCTAGCAGTCTTAATTCATATGATTTTGGAGAAAATAAACGAGCAATGGCGAAAAATATAAAGCTTTGAAAAAGTAAGTACATTTTTATAATTAGAAAATTAATATTTATTCATAATATTTTTTAAGAAAGCTTCTAAACTCTTCAGTATTGCATAAATCATTTAAATTTTTTAGCTAGATCATAATATCTATTTAAATTAGATATAATTTGTAAGGTACACATATGTGCATCTCCGGTTTCAATTCTGTGTTTTTGGAAAGAAGTCATCTCAGACAAAAAATTTGTACTGAATGGTATCTAATTGTTGCACTGCTAAAGTTGTTGAATTATTAAAAAAATATACTTAATTATAAATAAGAATTTATTTTGTTGATGTTTTAAATTAAAAATTAATTTTTAAAAATCATAATTATTATATCTTTGTAAGAGTAAATAAACTGATGAGGCCAATGGTGATGATAAATCTTCTGGCAATGAAAATTTAGATGATACAGATATAACTATTGAGTATATTACTCCAGTACCTATCCCGAATCCATGTAACAAGAAAATTTAACATAAAAGGCCTTTGTTATGGAAAGCTGAAAATAAGTAAATTTTTAAAACTTGTGTTACAGCACACTAGAATAATAAAATCTTATCTTTTCGCAAATATTTATTTAATCTTTTTTTCTTTTTATAGTATTTAGAGAATCATTGTTTGATGAGGATTATCTAAAAGCAGATTTTACAGCATCGTAAATCCTTTTGAATCATTTTAATAAGTTAAATGAAAATTTTTTGAAAAAGTTTCATATGAAACCAATTCCGTTCAAACAATTCCAATTCCGTTATATTCCGTTCAAACATGAAACCGTCGCTCAATAAATGCATCTAAATATGAAATTATAAAAGTTGCAGGCGTACACATACTCGTGGGAACTTTAAAATATCTCCAAGCAAGGTTCTACTGCCAAAGAGACTTGTCAGTACTTAGAATTGCAGCTATAATATCACGTGATCGATTTTTTGAGA
Source organism: Maratus speculifer (assembly GCA_964019185.1). Taxonomy (NCBI): domain Eukaryota; kingdom Metazoa; phylum Arthropoda; class Arachnida; order Araneae; family Salticidae; genus Maratus; species Maratus speculifer. Next base: position 231,126,134 of record OZ025299.1, on the reverse strand, counting down.
TTAGAAAATTTCTTCATTTTGCAGATAAATCAAACAATCTTTAAGCAGATGACAAATTATGGAAAGTAAATCTTACCTTTAATGCAGTAAGAATACAATGTTTGTCCCTGCCCCGGCCAAAACCTTTCTCACTAGATGAACAGAGATCACTAGATCCCATTTGCTGGAAGTTGTGGATCTAGACAGTTTGTGCCGTTAAAACCTAATCCGTTGAGATTAAAAAACTATTTTATCCGCCAGAGATGGTCATAGCCTTGACTGCCAAATATATCATGGAAAAGGAACTGTACCAGCTGATGATTCAAAATAATTATGATTAGATCTAATTGGAGGCATTGTCAAATTGTTTTTTAAATTTATACCAGAAGACAACACACGGGTGATTTACTAGGACAGTTTTTTTTACTAGTGTAAAATGTGTCGATTTTTTTATTGAGGAACAATATCTACCAAACTGTAATAATTATGAACAAAAGACTAGGAGGAGCAAATAAAAAAAATCAAGAATGATCGAGATTTGTAACACGGAGAGTGGGATGAGTGACTAAGGGAAGGATATGTGTATACTAAACTGAAAAGAAACAAATGTGTAACTTTGCTTTCGATTTGCATCGATAGCTATCCCAAGAGTAGTTGTGTTAGGTGGTCTAAAGATTAAAACTGTAAAATTAATGTAACACAACCTGCAATTGTGAATACAAAACGTGTATGGGTGGTACAAATTTAAATTATAGGTGTTTAGCTTACTACCGTTATTCTATTCACACAAAAAAGTAGTCAACAAGAGTTTCATATACATTTTATAGATTTGTTTATTTCCATTTGTTGGATAATGTATATCAGAAATTGCAAAACAGGTGAAGTTCCTCGAAAAGACAGATTGTCTCTCTTGCGGTATTTTTAGAGATTGCATAAGTACTGATGAAATGCAAGAGCTAAGTCAGGGAAGAACGACGACCATGGAGACCACGCAAAATTTATTTATCTGAAAATTATTCTGAAGGCGATTCCGCAAATAAACCACAGCGAAAACAACGTAAGGGTATTTAGAAGTCAATTTACTATATTAGATATGACAAAATTGGACAGTTTCCTCATTCAACAAATGACAACTTTGCTTCAAAATGGAAGTATGAAGGCTGCAAATCAGGAACAATAGTTATGTGTACAAAATGCAATATATCTCTTTATATATACATAAAAAAATATATTTTTTCGAAAATAACACGTAAAATAAGCTTATATGTATCAATTGTCCATCAAATTCCTCGTTTAAATAATTTTTTGAAAAATGAAGTGTATTTTTGCAGTATGAACCCGAGGTGCACATATGTGTACCTCCTAGTAAATATAAACTAATAATAATTATTTTACTTTTTATTACAAAATTATGTTTCTATAGGTATAAACAGATGGAACAAACTGTGAAATAATTTTTAATATGGCTTAAAATGCGTCAGGTCTGAAGAGGTTAATACACTGAAATTGTTTTATGGTTCATTCTGACAAGCAAACGATAACTATAGATGTGCATATTTCTCAAAACATCTGCTTCGCGTGCTTTCCTTTAATGTCTCCAACACACGCCTGAAATTTCTGAAAGTGGAGAAATTGAGCTGCATGATCGCTTTTATAGAGAAGTGCTTTCGTAGTCATCAATGCAGAGATAAACTCGGTGATAATGTTATTTATCGTAGTTCAAGTCAGCAGTTAGCTGTAAAATTTTCTTTTATAGTTGACAATATTTCATGTCTAGATTTTGCATTGTTGTGTGGCCATAGACGTTAGGTGGTTATACAGAAAAAACATATTTAACATATACAGGATGTTGCGTAAATCAACTGACATATATAGAGGGTGGTAGGCATCAAGAGGATGAAAATCTCCATAGAACAAGGGGTTGTAAACCACCCATTTAATGAAAAATACATGGTGTTTAACCCTAACTCAGTTTGGGTTGACAGCAATAATTTTCAGAAAATTGAAGCATATTTTGATAAAACATGCTCACATTTGTTGTAAATACGATAACATAAAAAAGTGGCAGACACTCCCTTTATTCCGCCGGCATTATGCACTTGACTCTCTACATTATGTATTGCGATTACCATTTTACATGGTATCAGCCTTTACGTGCGCAAGCTATATTTGCGTTTGAATTTTTTTGTATTGTTACCACAATTCAAACCAAACAAATTATATATTATAGTTACATTTTCAGAGCAATATTTTTATTTTTCTCAAGAATATTACCGTCAACCAGAGTTTAGTTATGATGAAAAAGTCTGTATTTAATAGAGAATAAGTTATTGCGCTCCATGTTCATTATAATTTTTCATTCTTTTGATGCTTACTATTGCCCCTCTGAATTTGTCGGTCGAACTCGTCAGCACTCTGTTTGTGAAAGAATTACCCAGTGATGACTGTAGATAACTTTTCTACACTTTGAGTAATGCTTTCTGATAAATAAATATAGAAAATTGGGTTTAAATTAAAATACTTACAGATTTGCAAGTACACCGAACACAATGACTGGCTGAGAGAGTCCGTAAATGCCGATACCATGTTTGATTGGCATCATATTCCACATCACCTACAGCACATTGGAGCTTGGTCCCAAAAGGGTCGTGAGAGGGCGGAGGTGCTCCAAATGAAGCTAATGGGAAATGAAGAATTTCGAATTAGCATATAGAAATGGCATTAAAGTTTCACAATATGATGCTAGCTATATACGGGAAGAAAAGCATACAAAACTGGGCATTCCTTTTATATAGGATATTTGGCATAACTCAAACTTAAGAAAGTACGATTTCTTGCCAATTTTTTTAAAATGACACATTGAATTGAAATCAGAATATGAAAACGATAAAATTAAAAAGAGAAATTATGCATTAGCATAGATTATGAAAGACTTTCCAACAGTAACATAATATTATTCAGAAATTTTTCTTTTTTCATTCAATGAAAAATGAGATTTCTTTATAAGCAATTTGTAAAACATGTACCGCATTAGAAGCCCATTGTTAGCAATTCAAACCATACATAGTAATAAGTACGAGTTATGCCGTGCAGCACGGTTATGATCTATAAAATTTATACCCACCACAGTGTACGCTAAAAACTAGATTACTTTAAAACGGCATACCACATTTGCACGCACTTCCAGCAATTATATATTATTATTACATATTATTTATATATTATTCGTGTAGCAGAATTCTCTTGTACATCTGTAAATGTACAATATGTGCTATGCACTTCATCAATTACAGAAAACATTTTATACTATTGATTAGTGCTCTTTTTTAATTTAATTATGTTTGAAGCATAATAATGTCGTTAAATTACACATCATTTCCCCTTCATCGTAATATAATGGAATATTTTTATACGTCATTATAAACAAACTATAAATGTTATTTATTCCATTCTTGATTAAGCATGTTGTAATCCACCTTAGAATGTGGATTACAACTCACATTACTTATAATTTTCAATACATTTGAATTATAGTAACATTAATAAAATGCACTATATAAACGATTATCAACATAGACCAAAATGCAACGTAATTATTTTGTGTGTTTCTGTAAACGAACTATAAATTCTGCTCACTTCAGTTTTAATACTAAGCATTCTATATTACACCCCAATGTCACATAAAGATTAAATGGCAAGTTGAATATCTTTTTACTGAACTATAAAACGAACAGACAATCAAACAAATTGAATTCATAAACATTTTTCGATTTTGTTTGAAAGTGCTAAAAAATAAACTGTTATGTATTCAATATTTTCTATTACATTATTATACAAATTTATAAATTTCCTATATTGAACAAATTGTACTACGTTTGATAAAAATTTAACAGTCTGATGGCATTTTCAATAAAATTTTCTGAAAAGTGATATTGAATTTTTTTCCTCATCAAGGCTTCTATTAGGAAAACAGTTGTATTACAGCGCAATTTAGTATTTATTCGTTTCGTTATTTATACTTTTTAAAATGTCAACTGCTATATACATGTTCTGAAAATGAAGCATTCCTTTTTATAAGACAGAAAAAATTCTTAATACCATTCATATTTCTCGTACTTATATAAAAAATTTTAAAGGTTGAAGTTCAATCTGAAATAAGAAAATTGATTCTCGTTAAGATTCTTTATGTACTTATCTGATGAAGTCTAAAAATCCTGCATTGTTGTTTGATGCAATACATATATTTAATGAAGCCATAAAGAAATATGTTAAATAATTCTTTGTTTTGATTATATATTTAGTATTTGAGAAACCCCATTTCATTCCCTTAAAAATAGGTTAATTCCCATATTTAACAAGGTTTTCCCAGCCTTGCGATAATATGTAGATTGCTATAATTTTGCTTATTCAAATATTTCTCAAATTTATTTTTAAATGATTTTAATTGCACGAATAAAACGATATTTATCAGAACTCAAAACACTTAAAACATTAAGAAAGAGGGAGGATTGTACTTTGTGCTAATATATGAATAAATAATGATACAACGTTAAGGAGCACAAATTATATAAAATAATAGGTGTTTAAAAGGCATACAGCCGTTTCGGGACTTTTAAAGTCCCATCATCAGTGCTAAAAAATAATTGTAAAATGCAAACGATAAGTCACATCATTAAATGAAAAACGTGCATCGCAGCTCGCCGCCAAAGGCGAACTAACCGTGAAGCGTCGCAAAGCAATAGCAAAAGCAAACTGACTCGCGCATTTCAAAGGAGACCAATCAGATGTCTCTACTCCCACTGGAAGAGTCCAAATAAAGGAGAAAAGGAGGGGGGAATGGGAATGAAATTACAGGCAATGAAACCAAACTTCTGAAAATCTGGGTGTACTGGACATGTCATTGACTAAATTATAAGTTTTTCCAAATATGAGGCTTCAGAAAATTTAAAATTGTGACTATTGGACCAACAATGGTTAGCGATAGCGGATCGTTTTATTTCACAATTTTTAACGTAAGCATTGTGTTCTTCCAAACGTTTTTTCAAAGCTCGCTTCGTTTGACCGATGTACATTTTATCGCATTCGCAAGAAATCTTATAAATACCCCAATGTGATAAATCATCTATTGGATCTTTGAGATTTGAGAGTTGCATTTTGTTGAAAGGAGTATAAGTTATTTTAAAATCAAATTTGACAAAATTTTAGAAACTTGATGACTGATTTTTGGAAAATATGGAAGAATAATTAAATTAACATTGCGGTCAGAATTGAAGTTCGAAGGAGTACGTTTTCTTAATTTGTTATGAATGGAATCAACGATTTCGATTGGGAAACCCCGATCAATGGCAATAGATTTGATATGGTTTAATTCTGCATTAAGTAAACTATCGGAGGAGCAAATATCTAAGGCCCGGTGTACATAAGTGTTAAAGGCAGCTAATTTCTGGTTAGGGGAGTGAAATGAAAGGCGATAGTGGGGGGGGGGGGGTAAAGATACTGCGAATGGTTTACGATAGACAGTTGTGTGAAAAAAATTATTTTCGCGGAAAACCAAACTGCTGGACTCTGATATCCTTGATCTTACTAATATTCTTACAGTTATGAACGCAATAGATGACCATATTCAATTTACCTACGAATTTGAAAATAACAATTAATTACCTTTCCTGGATGTTTTGGTTTCCCGCGAAAATAACTTTTTTCACACAACTGTCTATCGTAATGAAAAAGAAAATTTCTATTTTTTAAACACAGTTTAAAAACATGAGCTGTTTTTTATAATGCCTTTCGTTCAATGTTTTAAAACACAAATAGTAAAAAACTTGTTCAAATCGGAATGTCAAAGGACAGAAATATATTTCCGAATCACACAAAATGAACCTCAGAATCTTCTAAATCATGCGAATCCTAGCAAAGATATAAAGAAATCAAGCTCCTTAACTTATAATAATTTTAATATTTTAGTAAATTATAGTACATTACATACAAAGCAAGACAGAAAATCACAAAGGTGACCTATTAAGTCTTTTTCCAAACATCTTACAAAGATGTTTATTGCCACTTTTTTATGCACGTCTTTTCGGATAGAATGCTTTGCAGACGACAAAATATTCATTTTTGCTGTTAGTGTCAGCCCTGATATAGAACTTAGCTTACAGCTACATTATCGATAAACAATGTAAAAACAAACTGAAACAATGGATTGTATGTTAATAATCTGGTCACAATTAACGTTTCCAACGAAGTTAGAGAAGAGCAGCGTATCCTAATGTTTGGCTGCAAAAGAAATGGATGCGGGTTTGCTTATGCGATCACACTTGCTTTCAAATTAGCTGCGATTTTTCTTTTTGGAGTGTTAGCATCTGTTGTTTACTTATAGAGAGTGCTTTCATTTTGTTTAATTGATCAGCCAATTTTTAATTGTAAATTTATTATTTCTTCATTAATATTTGATTACATTTCTGCATTATACAGGTAGATTTTTACGAATTCTTTAATTATTGATTACCGTTTTCACGCTAGACAGATTCCGTTTTGTGCAAAAATTTGACAATAAAAATAATAATTACTTTCCCGTGACCATTTAATTTGTCCAATTTCGGCAAGTTTCGCCTTATAGGAATTCTGATTTGGAGAAGCTTTACAGCATTACTAGTAAGTCATAAAAATCACCATTATCTTTATCGTGGTATGGATTTCAAATAATTTTTTCCCCACTTATAAATTTAGAAACAGAACAATTTATCACCATAAAAACCAATTTTCAGCAATCTTCGATAATAATACCAAGGAGAAATGTTTTAAGGGGTTTGGATTAAAAACAATAGTTGTGCACAATTACGCTAAATCATTGAATAAATAAAAATTTAAAATCTTACTGAGTAAACATCAGAATTACTAGTTCTGACTGTGATTAATACATGATTGCAATTTCATGACATGACAGCTCTTTTTTAAAGGTTTCTGTATGTTTTAATACAAGTAAACCGTAATTTTATTTTAGTTTCATTATTTTCAATCGTATCCAAAATTCTCCAAAATCCGTGAATTACATTACTTTCCTCTGCCTCTGGGCGGCGAGTTCTTGACACAATTTCAATGCAATACAGAGAATATTTACAAATTTTACTTTAATAAAAATCCATTTAAGATCCATTTAAGCTTCTGCTTTGGACATAAAATGGCAGCTTATAGATTTTACGTTAAATCTGCTTTGAAAATTAGCTGGTGAAATCTACACTAGAGGTCTGCACGGATCAAAATAACTAGATCGGTCTTGAACTGACCTATAGGGAGAAAAAGTCCGGCCAGGAAAAGTATTGAAATCATAATCCGGCACGGATACGAAAAAAGCTTAAATCATAGCCCGGCTCAGCCTTGAATTACTACCGGGTGTCCCAAAAATGACTGATGGATTTTAAAATTCAATAACTTGCAAAGGGTGACAGCTATTTAAAAATTTTTTGAAGGAGGGTTATGTATAATGTCAGGAGTTTTTTTACCGTAATTTTTTATTTTAGTTCGAATTTCATACAATAGGTGGAGCTGACGGCGATTGAAGGCCTGGTGATCAGTGCTGGGTGACGCGTCGACCTGGCCTTCAATCGTGGTCAGCGCCACCTATTGTTTGAAATTCGAACTAAAATAAAAAATTACGGTAAAAAAACTCCTGACATTATACATAATCCTCCTGCAAAAATTTTTAAATAGCTGTCACCGTTTGCAAGTTATTGAATTTTAAAATCCATCAGTCATTTTTGGGACACCCGGTAGTAATTCAAGGCTGAGCCGGGTTATGATTTAAGCTTTTTTCGTATCCGTGCCGGATTATGATTTCAATACTTTTCCTGGCCGGACATTTAACATGAAATCACATGGAAATAAAAAAAATACGTTATACAGGGTGTTTCCAAAAATTTTTTACAATAAAAGAGGGGTGATAGTACACATCAAGACAGACAATATTAAATAGGAGACCAAGGGTCCCAAACGTTTTCCAAAGGAGATAGCCGCCATTAAAGTTTAGGGACCAAAATTTCAAATAAACATAAAAAACGAAAAAACGGTCGATTGATTTGTGGTTATTAAAATTATTCTTTATATCGGCATTTTCTTGAAATTAAATTCTAAAGATAAATTTCAAAAAATGCCGATAGAGGGCGCTTTAGACTTTGGAGTAACGAACAACTATTTTTTGCATCTCATTAAATGTTTTCGTAAGCTTAGACTCAAACTTAAATTTTGAGCTCAAAATCTGAAAGTGGGAGTGGTTAAGTAGCACAAACTGAACTGTGTTCAGAGGGTTCAAATTTCAAATGATTATAAAAAACGGAAAAATTGGTTCATTGATTTACGGTTTTCACTAAAACTATTCTTTATGTCGGTATTTTATTTAAAAAAAATTATAAAGATAATTTTCAAAAAATGCCGATAGAGGGCGCTTTAGACTTTGGAGTAACGAACAACTCTTTTTTGGCGTTATTTTTTACATCTTATTAAATGCTTTCGTAAGCTTAGACTTACATTTAAATTTTGAGCTCAAAATCTGAATAGTTGGGAATAGTTAAGTAGACAAACTGAACTGTGTTCAGGGGGTTCAAATTTCAAATGATTATAAAAAACGGAAAAATTGGTCCATTCATTTGCGGTTTTTGCTAAAACTAATTTTTAAATGAGCATTTTCTTGAAAATAAATTTTAAAGATAAATTTCACAAAATGCCGTTAGAGGGCGCCTTAGACTTTGGAGTAGCGTACAACTATTTTTAACTGTTATTTTTTTAATCTCATTAAATGCTTTCAAATGCATAAACTTAAATTTTAGGCTCAAATTCTGAATCGTTGGGAGTGTTTAAGTAGCGAAAAATTGAATTGTGTTCGAGGATGGGGGAGTGCTAAATTTCAACTCCAGAAGACATTTTAATTTGCGCTACTTAACTACTAATTATTCAGATTTTGAGCTCAAAATTTAAGTTTAAATCTAAGCTTCCGAAAACATTTAATAAGTGTTTGCAAGCATTTAATTAGAACAAAAAAATAATGGTTAAAATTAATTGTTGGTTACTCTGAATTTTAAGGAGCACTCTAACGGAATTTTTTGAAATTTATCTTTAAAATTTATTTTCAAGAAGATACTGACTTAAAGAATAGTTTTATTTTAAACCCCAAACGAATCGACAAATTTTTCCATTTTCTATAATTATTTTAGATTTGAACACCCCCCCCCCCCCCCCCTTAAACACAGTTCAGTTTGTGCTACTTAACTACTCCCTACTATTCAGATTTTGAGCTCAAAACTTAAGTTTAAGTCTAAGCTTCCGAAAACATTTAATGAGATGCAAAAAATACCGGAAAAAAATAGTTATTCGTCCAAAGTCTAAAGCGCCCTCTATCGTCATTTTTTGAAATTTATCTTTATAATTTAATTTCAAGAAAATGCCGACATAAAGAATATTCTTAGTGAAAACCACAAATCAATCGACCGATTTTTCTGCTTTTTATGTTTATTTGAAATTTTAGTCCCTAAACTTTAATGGAGGCTATCTCCTTTGGAAAACGTTTGGGACCCTTGGTCTCCTATTTAATATTGTTTGTCATGATGTGTACTATCACCCCTCTTTTGTTGTAAAAAAATTTTGGAAACACTCTGTAGACAACTTCCCTACTTAGGAGCTGTAAATGTAGTTTTTTCCCCTCAGGTATTATATAATCATTTTGCATGCAACAAGATATTTTCCGTTTAAGACAGGATACCGTCATAGTCAGACATTTTTCACTGGTTTTATTGCATTTTATTTATTTATTTATTTGCCTTTGAATCTACTATTTTTTATAATTTATTTTAAAGAATTCTTTTTTCTAAAATAAAGGCGTTTCCAAAATATATGCTTTTTACGTAAAAACTTTGACTGAGCCAAATTTTATTTAATTTATGCACGGATTAGGTCAGTCAGAGAGAATGACCTTAATATGGGTTGTGTCGAGACCGGATTGAAAATTTCGTCCCGTACATAACTAGGAGAAAGGAAGCAGTCCCGGAACGGTATGAAAGAGTACGTCAGGCCCGGACTGGCCAGTCTTCAGAAAAAAAGTGACGTCCGGGTCTGGCTTAGATTCAGAATACAAACTTTTCTAACAGCCTTGTCGTAAAAAAACTCAAATTGTGAGAGTTAAAATTATCAAAAAAAAAATCTTAATCCGAATGTTAGAAAAAGCATTGTTTTTAATAACTGACGGAAATTTGAACAGTACAGAAAGGAGGTGGAAATGGCAAAAGGTAAACTGAATCAGAAATTTAAGCTAAAAAAAGGAGTTACTTTTCACTTTCAATTCTTTAAAATGCATTTTAACATTTTATTAGGAGCCGAACTTTGTTTAAAACTTTAAATATGTTTTTTTGCATGATGGGTTTTCCCCCACCATTTCTCTTCTTTAAATTATTAAAAGTCAAGAATCGTTAAATAAAAATAGTGCAAACTTAAAACATGTCTTTTTTTTTTTTTTTTTTTTTTTGTTATTTTATATTAATTTTGTTTCGACAAATTTGAAAAAACATTTATTTTTGAAAAAATGATTTTTTAAAAAATAAGTTATATTATTTTTTGAATAAATATTTTTAATAGTTTTAAAATTAATATTAAAAAAAAAACCCTGAAACAAAACGAAGATTTTATTCTTTAATTAAAGGAAAAAAATTGAAATCTAATGAATTATATTTTAAGTTACAAAGATTTTAAATTATCCCAATTAAAACAATACTAATCATTTGAAATTTTTATAAACTTGAAAAATTTTAGGACGTGATTTTGTTTGTAAATTAAACGGCTAACCATCACAAAAAAAGAAAAAATAAATGAAAATTCTTACTCATTAGATATATTTTTTACATGTTTACTTGAACTGTTAAAGTAACATTGTTTCTTGAATAGCGTGCGTTTCAATTTTTGTCTAATCCCTTAAAACATGATGAATTATTTAAAGGGCTATCACTCTACGAGTTTTGCAGATATGAAGATGCAATGTTTTGTGCCTAATTCAGGACTGGATAGGGAAAGTTTTCCTAACGGAAATTGTTATCCTACGGGGACTGTATAAAAATTAAATTTTCGTATTTTTTCAAACAGACCCTCCATTAAATTGAAACTTATCAAAATTTTCATTTCTTTTAAATAAAACTTTGCAGTTGGAAGTATTATACCTAGGGTCAATATTTAAGGAGATAGCATATTGTTTCGACAATTATAACTCACCCTGTATATTCTTTAACTAGAGGATAGCTACTGACATTAAACTTAATAATGATATAATTAAAATATAAAAAAATAAAACTCAATATATTAAATGTTCTATTTATTGAATGGAAATAGGGGGTACTAGCTCATCACGTTAATTAAATCGCTAGTCGGATGTGGCAATCCCAAAATTTTCTTCTATCTCAAACACGTTATTAATTCCAGAAAAATGAAACATAGCAGCGTCACTAGTTAGGTAATTTACACCAAAATATAAACAGCAACAACTTATTTGAAGTTCTAATTGAATCTGAAATTTGATGAAAATCTATGTTTTAGTACTTGAGACAAAATTATCACAGAAATCGTAAAAAAGGGATAGAAGCACCACCTATTAAGCGATTTACTCTAAAAACTGAAGAATACTAATTTATATCAGGGACTAACTGAATTTGAAATTTGATGAAAATCCGTGTGTTAGTTCTTGAGGTGCAGCTATTGCGATAGTCATGAATAAAGCCGCTTAGCAGCATCACCTGTCGAGCGATTTATTCCAAAAGCTAAAGAATACTCATTTATATCAGGGACTAACTGAATCAGAAGTTTGATGAAAATTCGTGCATTAGATCCTGATATAGAGCTATTGCGATAATGATGAATACTGCCGAATAGCAGCGCCACCTGTTGAGCGATTTACTCCAAAAAACTGAAGAATACTAATTGATATCAGAAACTTACTGAATCTGAAGATTTATAAATATCTGTCCATTAGTTCTTGAGATATAGCTATTCTGGAAATCGGGAAAAGGCAGTATAGCAGTGCCACCTGTTCAACAATATACACTAATAACTAATAAGATTTAGTTTATAACAAGATCTAACTGAATCTAAAGTTTGGAAAATTCCGTGCATTAGTCCTTGAAATAGAGCGCACGGAAAATTTATGTGACATACAAACAGATAGGCAGCAGACTGACAGACAGGCTGATAGACTCACAGACAGACATTTCGTAAAAACATCTTTTTAAAATCTCTGATCGCTAAAGCGTGTAAATACGTCAAAAACCGGAATTTCGAAAATTTTCACGAATCCAATACATTTTTCTTGTAAAAATAGAAAAAAGTAATAAATACTAAGCGAAACATTAAGAATGTTTAATTCAGTTACATTTTAATAATAATAATTGCAAAACATACATACCTAGTACTCCTAAAAGAAGAAGGAGGAAAACTTGAGGAACGTGAGTAAAGTTCTGGGATGGAATAATTGGATATTGTCCATGATTATGAAGAGCTAAAATAGTACAAAAATTTCTTTTTATACATGCATGATATTTTATAGGTGCATACTTTGGTATATTAAAATACCAAAAAAGTACAGAAAATTTATTTAAAATGTATACAGTAAGATTTACAAGGCATATAAGTTATTTTGCAAATTGACAACAATTGGGTTAATTTAAAATACTTTTTCAAAATTATTACTATTCTTTCATCAACCCTATATCACTCTTTTTAGTTTTACAAGGCATCTTTAATAGAAAAAAAGGATTTACGGGGACTCATTTCAGCTTATTAGGCTATTGTGTGATATTTATGAAACCACTCCCTCAAACGGTTAATTGTTGAGACGGATAATGTAGTTCACTAGACATATCACTAGACGGTCTTCTCATTTAGTTGAACGACTTCTTGGGAAAAAAAACTTTGATTATGAAACAGCACTCTTTCGGGAAAATCAGAATTTAATAATATGCACACGCATGAACATTTTGCGACATTATTCTTAACTCTGTCCGCTACGCCGAATTAGCAGTTAGTATAACTTACTCCAGTACTGCACTTTAATATTTTCAAATGTTTCTTGCATTTGACTCACTAACATATGAATTACTTATATACTTTAATTATACTTTAATTCCCAGTATTGTTTTTTAGAATATCCATCTAGGTTGTAGGGAACTATCTGATTTTTAAATTTTGTTTGTTCAACGATTATTTTAAATAAATTTATATTGATTTGTTTTGAAAAAAATCGTTGAAAGGAGATTGCTGAAACAGAATTTTAACAACTATAAATTTATTATGTGATGAATTTTTCTGCCTATATATTTTAAGTTATCTCCGATGCAGATTTAAGATAGCGCAGATAGTATTTTAAGTAAAATGGGTTCCCTTTAAGGCATGTGTCTCCAATTTTCTTCGACAGATGAATAAGTTGGCGTGGCGAATTTATCTCAATTTTTAAGCGATTAAGTTATATAATGTAAAAACAAAAATCTTATACTGGATAATAGGCTGGCATAATATAGGAGGTATGTATTTAATAACAAGGCTAATGCTCCTACAGATGAGCTGCTCATGCACCAAATACTTTCGACCAATAGCTTTGTAGTGAAAGCATGCTGTATTGATTACCGCCTCTATATTTTCTGCAATTCAATCAGTCTACCTTCTTTTGTTTTGGATCTTGTTTTAGTGGTTTGAAAAAATACATTGAATGTTTTAAAACAGCAACGAATTAATGGGAAATTTCCTTTTAAAAGTAGAAAATCCGCTACTGAAACTCATCATTAATCGAAATATACGGCAATGAATTTTTAGCATGTGCACGAATTTATGAATTGTTTAAGTAGTTCCGAGATCACCTAAAGGACATTGAAGATGATGTTCGTCCCGGAACACCTTTCTGTATCACGGAGAATATATTTCGATATTCATTAGATTAAATACATTTAATTTGACCAACATTACTACCTTGAGGTCCTTGCTTAACTTCCTGAAAATTACGGGGGAAAAAGAAGCCGAATTGTGGAAGAACAAGTCATGAGTGTTTCATCAAGTCACACCAGCTCACACCGCATTGTAAGTCAAGATGCTTCTAGCCAAGTATAGCATCTCAGTGTCGATTATCTTCTTATTCACCACCTCTGGCACCTAGTGATTTTTATCTGCTACCAAAGATCAAATCCAGAAAAAGGATAAAAGAATCCAAATTTTAGATCATTGAATCTATGATAGAAAAAGCGGTATGCGTCATTAAAAAAGTCACAGAAGACTTCCACTTTTGCTTCAAACAATGGAAAATTCGAATGGAGCTTTGTAGAGATAAGAAGAAGGGTACATAATGATACGATTAATTAGTAAATATATATGCATTTAAAGTAAATATTTTACAGTATTATTCTCGTTATTTAGTAGCCACACCGAGTATACAAAATAACTAACGCATATTTGAGCTGGCAAAAATCACTTTTAAAAAGGATTTTATTATATCTTACATGTAATAAAAATCAACTTTTATTAGCATCCGATGCTATTTCTTTCAGACAAGCTAAAAATGTCGTGTCTTCAACCCTGAATTTTCTACCCAACCGATTTTGATAACTATTTTTTTAAATGAAAGCTATTTATTTGTAGTTGTGCCCATTTTAGCCATTTTTTTAATTTATTTCCATTTTTATATTTTAGTTTTAGTTTTAAATGCTTTTTTACGATATTTCTTCAAAATGGTGGCAACACAGTTTAGCTTCTCTCTCGATAATAAAATTACAATATCAATCAAATACAATATTATTACGGATGCCTTTTTCATATTACTAATAACAGTAACTTTTAAAAAACATTTGAAGAGAAAATGACGTCACTATTTAAAACATCGCATTTTTACTCATAACGAAATTACATTTCAATATTTCTTTTCATTATGAACACTGAGATTGAGATTTTACTTTCAGATGACTTCAGTTAGTGAAAATAATGTCATAGTAAAAATGAATTTTTTTTTTTTTTTTTTTTTTTTTTTTTTTTCTGCGAGTGCATGTAAAATAAAATTTCTGGATTTCACCGGCACTCAGATTACAATTTTAACTGAAGATGTGCGAATATTTGCATGCAAAATTGTAACTGGCAAACTTGACATTAAGTTTGGAAATATATTTATTATATATTGATTCAATAATGCAATTACTTTTGCTTTTTTTTATACCAAATCGATCGGGTCTTTTAAACATTTCATTCGTCGAATTCGATGGGATTCCACTCGTTTTATTGTTAAAATGCATTTCCTTTTTCTCAGAGTCTATAAAAAAGCGTTTAAACTAAAGAAAAAACCCGTTTTTGATGAATCTAGTCAATGAAGAAGTAGCACGTCAAATTGTATCTCTTTATTATTCCGCAATTCCAGTGTCTCAGAGAGAAATTGCTAATCAATTGGGTATTTCACGCCGTTCTGTTTCTTAGTATATTGATAAACACAAGAAAAATGAAGTTAGTTCATTGCATTCTAAACGGAGTCGCCTTTCTAAAAAACATCTATCGATCTTTTTTTTTTTTTTTTTTTTTTTTTTTAGCCTCCGATGCTATTTCTTTCAGACAAGCTAAAAAATGTCGTGTCATCAGCCCTGAATTTTCTACTGAACCGATTTTGATAATTATTTTTTTAAATGAAAGCTATGTATTTGTAGTTGTGCCCATTTTAGCTATTTTTTAATTTATTTCCATTTTTATATTTTATTTTTAATTTTAAATGCTTTTTACGATATTTCTTCAAAATTGTGGCAACACAGTTTAGCTTTTCTCTCGATATTAAAAATATATTTTCCAAAATGATTGCGTATAATTACGCACTTGAAAGAGAATTGAGGTAAAAAAAATACATTTACTGAGAAATAATATTAAAAAAGTAAATAAAATAACAGAAAATAATTTATGATAATAATTAATGTTTAAGGGAGACACGTAAGAAAAAACCCAAAATTTTTATTATTGTTTTTAAAGTAATGAATTTTGGTGTACTATTTAAGAATCTTCTTGTAAGGAATAATTAGCAAAAAAATTCACTTTTTATTAAAAAGTATATTTTTTATGGGGATTTTTATGATTTTTTTTTTTTTTTTTGTCGAAAAATACATTTTTTAAAATTACTACTCCTCATTCAATTTTCAATATTTTGGTATTACTAAAATTTCTTAAATAGTGTTACAGTATATAGAAAAGAACTAAGGAGAGATATTTTTAATTTTCTATTTTAATCGGCTAAAGAAAAAATAAATAAAAATATGCATGGTAAATTTCCGTAAATTCCTTATAATTTTCATGTTTACCAATTTATGTAAAATTTTCAGAAATACTTAAAAAAAATATCTCTCCTTACTTTTGGAGCAAATTTCTTTAAGATTCTAAAAACATAAACACTTTGTTTCTAAATCATTTTACCACTGAGCCTTAGTACTTTGAACTTAGGCAAAACATGAAAAAAGTCATTTTCAGGAAAACACTTTTTACATGGCCGCTAGTCCTTTAAACTCTATAGTGAGTACAATTTAAAAAGCTCATTTTCTACCTGTTCCAAGTGTCCCAGAGTTCTGAAATTTTGCATAGATATTCGCAAATATGTATTTTATCGTTTTCTGAGAAAAAAAAATTTTTTTTTTGAACTTTAGAGGATTTTTGGCCGAAAATGGGGAACGGGTCTCCCTTAAAGCAAAATAAGAAAAATTTCAAATGAGGAAAATGATGTCATTCAGCATCCAAATAAATGGGAATCACGATATTATTACTGTTATTAGTAATATAAAAATGGCATCCGTAACTTTTAAAAAACATTTGAAGAGAAAATGACGTCACTATTTAAAACATCGCATTTTTACTCATAACGATATTACATTTCATTATTTCTTTTCATTATGGACACTGAGATTGAGATTTTACTTTCAGATGACTTCAGTTAGTTAAAATAATGTCACAGTAAAAATGAAATTAGTTTTTTTTTTTTTTTTTTTTTTTTTTTTTTTAATAAAATTATTTTTCTGTGAGTGAATATAAAACAAAATTTTTGGATTTCGCCGGAACTCAGATTACAATTTTAACTGAAGATGTGTGAATATTGTAACTGGCAAAATTGACATTAAGTTTGGAAATATATTTATTATATATTGATTCAATAATGTAATTACTTTTGCTTTTTTTAAAACCAAATCGATCGGGTCTTTGAAATATTTCATTCGTCGAATTCGACGGGATTCTACACTCGTTTTACTGTTAAAATGCATTTCCCTTTTCTCAGATTCTATAAAAAAGAATTTAAACTAAAGAAAAAATCCGTTTTTGATAAATCTAGTCAATGAAGAAGTAGCACGTCGAATTGTATCTCTTTATTATTCCGCAATTCCAATTTCTCAGAGAAAAATTGCTAATCAATTGGGTATTTCAAGCCGTTCTGTTTGCTATTATATTGATAAACACAACAAAAATGAAGTTAGTTCATTCTAAACGGGGTCGCCCTTCTAAAAAAAATCTATAGATTTTTTTTTTCTAATCGGAGGCGAAACTGAATTCTGCAATGGCAGAATCTACATTGAACTTGTATTTCGTTTTTAACACTTTCCAACAAATTTTAAAAGTGCTTATGCATTTGGTTTGTCTGGACGTCTCTCCGTTTTTCCACGTTCTAAATCCCGTAAATATACACGGATTTTCATGCAATTGGTAAACCTTATTTAGGGTCCTTTAGGCATGCTTGGTATTGTATATGAAGTATGTGGGATTAATAGTTCATTTACAGGAGCATCAAAAAATATTCCATTACATTATATTAGATGGGGAAAAATCTCTTGCAAATCTCTTGAGCATTTTAACGACATTACGCTATTGCAAATACATTGAAACTTATATAAATCCCTGAATTTCATTACGATTGCGTTTGAATAAGATATTTATAGCATTTTTAATCAATTTACAACGATACACAAAATAAATTGGTTACAATACTGTCTTTGATTAATAATCGCTGGAAATGCGTTTTCAATTTTGGCACGTGCTTTTAAATCTAACGGTTATTTAAGTGCGTGTTCAATTACATAAATACGTAGCACTTATAACCGTTGTCTGATCCGTCTATCTGTCTGTTTGTCCGCATATAATAGCACAAAAACGTTCGAATTTTTAAATATATATTTACTGCGGAGTTTTGTTGAGTCGTTTCAAGTTTTAGTAAAATTGGATATATATAGTTCAAGAATCGGGACAGTCAAAATTCGTCATCGTTACATTACGGTCGATGGGATAAAATAGTTTCAAGTGCTTTTTAATGATGTTACACCCGTCGAAACATAATGAAATTGTTATGCTTTTATGAAGGGCACTGAAATATACATTTTGTACAATGTGCCACATAAAGAATGTATATTATTCATTTACAGGTTACCACAAAAGAATTCCGTTGCATAATGGTGTGTGTGAATGTATGTGTGTAAGTGGGGGGGGGGGGTATTACTTACGGCATATTTTAATTTATGTTAATTTATTTCACATATAATAAAACAGATATACGTTACTTAGACTTGCTAAAGGTTATTTCCTGTGTAATAAAAATGCGTTTCCATATTGTTGAAACAGATATAACATTTTAACTTATATAAATGTGCAAATTTGTTACATTATTCTGAATGTGTTGGAAAGTGTTTCATAATATATGCTTGACACATGATGTTTTTCTCTCTAGTTAATCATACGTGAAATTATTAAAAGAATGTAGGAAATGTGCATTAGCGGGGTTTTTATTTTTATCGGAAGAAGTATGCATTGTAATAAAAATAGTCTTTTATCGAAACATACAGTCGAAGGTACCAGTTCAGAAAATTGTTTTAACCTCTTCGGACCTCATGTATCTTTTATGATACATATCTTTACAATTTTTTTCACGTATGTAAAAAATGTTAAAAAAAAGCGTTATTGGTGTGAATGCAGCCTAACACATAGCAAAACTAAACAAAATAGCAATTTCTTTCTTAAAGCTTTTTATTAGCGAGCTACGGGTTATATAAAAATAGCTTGCAGCAGAAATATACGAACTGTACAAAAATGAAAACATAAATAATTTTGCTGTGTGTTAAGAAGCCATTTGTAAGGTCCATTACTAATAAAAAATATTAAATATATATTTATTTTTTTCAATGTTTTTGCAATGCAAAAAAAAAAAAAAAAAAAAAAAAAAAAAAAAAAAAAAAAAGCAAAATAAAACAATACTAAGAAATTGAAAAAAATGTGCTTTTTGAGTCCCCATTAATCAATAAATTTTTTGTACAAAAATAAAATTTTTTCGCTGTTCAATCTTTTTTAGATATCAATTTGTTAATATAAATTCATAACTAAATTTATAAAAAAGTACATAAATAAAACCTGGTGTTTGGAGAGGATAATTGTTATCCATGGAATAGTAACACTATAAAGTGGCATCTATAGAAGTAGAAGGTGCGAAAATGTCTAAATTACTGCTGGATGAACAAGGGACGAAAGGATCTTCTTATTTATATAAAAAATGATGCAATGTATTTTTTCACTTATTTTAAATTAAAGGAATTTTGTCATTTTATTTTTAATAATAATAATTTTTATTTTCGTTGTAATTGTACCCATCATTACCATCACTACCATCATTATCAACAAGAAAATAATTATATAATTATAACAATAGTAATTATTATATAATAATATTTTTCTAGTTAATTCCTTTTATAGGGTTCGTATGGATCCTGGAATTTCATGGCTGGCAAGACCATGACCATGATTTTCTGCTAACAATATTTTCTGATAAAAAAAATCTCGGTTTGAATAAGACGAAATTTCGCGCTTTGAACTATATTTATTTTTTTGTAAAGAAATACTGGTACGTCACCTAGAAAATAACGGTACCCCTACGAACCATGTTTTAGCAATGATATTTATTTAAAAACATTGAATCACCAGAAAATATTCAAAACTTTTTACAAAGTATATTTTTAAGTATGTTAGGACCACAGAGTACGGAATTGTAACAGAGAATCAACTTTCATACACTGTAATGGCAACTTGTTTAACATGGGATTACGCATAGACAGTAGTGACACGAGCGAACCACTCTGAAACTACGATCATAACATAAAAGAGGTTGCTAATTCGGCGAAACATCGCTTCCTTGGCGACAAATGAAAAGGGATAAAAGAAAAAAAAATACAGCGACGGCTTGCTGCTTCTTGTTTTGAAATTTATGAAATAACTTTGACGTATTCGTCTTGCAAACAATACATGTGTCTTTTCGTAACATAACGATCTAATAATATAAACTTGAAAATTCAAGAATAATAACAGTAATAATTACGAATGAATATAAGCGCGGAAATCTAAGATCAAATAGCATAAGCACATGTGCAAAGATAATCAAATCAGCATTCAGCAAGAAGCGCCAAACAGAATAAGGTTACAGTTAAATAGAAATCACGAGGATAAAAATTGCCAACGCTATGGTTTAGTTTTTAAGTGATCCACTGAGGGCGCTCTTTTCAAGCCGAGTTGAGGCTCTGTTACTACACTTTCGTTAGGACTATAAAGAAAGTTTTAAATTTTCTGTCTAAGTTCATCTCAAAAACGATCGCTTCTTTTCATTGCAAATATTTACCTTATAAATATTCTCCAATTTAATAATTAATTCTATATGTATATTATGCAAGCCATAATTATTTCTATGTGTATAATTATTCATACTCCTACAAGATTTCATAAGTGCTGTCAAGAAAGAATATGGAATTCGAATTAAATGCCATTTTGACACGAAAGAAGCCCATTCTTTGGGCATGAACGCCGAACAGACATATTCTCTGCTTTCATATTAAAAAATGAGAAAAGAATATTAGAGGATCAATGTCTGTTCGAAGGAAATCCCAACACTTCCAATAAGCATTAATAATAAATGTACCCAATTTTTATGCTTGCGTTTGTTTGCAATTAAAATCACAGACATAAGATTTCATTTAAGATGACAATGCCCTTTCTAAGCTTATTTTTTTTGCTTTCTCTCCTAACAAGGAAGGTCTCCATACGGGCATACTCAGAAAAATGTGAAAAAATTACAGAATGTTCTTCTCATATAGTTATATATGTTTAATAAAAAAATTTCGGCGGAACCTCCTTATAACGTCCGTAAAAAATAATAAAAATTTCGTTTATTTGGCGATTTATCTGCGGTTGGCGAAAAAACGAAATTTTGAAAAATACGCTTTTACGCTTCGAATACTTTTTAAAGAAAAACTTTCTATGTTCAATTTATTTAAATAAGTTTAGTTTAAGTAATTTTAGTTTTGCATTTTTACTTTACTTTAAGTGTAATTTTGTCATATACGTTTATATGTACTTATAACAAAATGAAATTAATATATTTTATCATTTAAAACACAATTTAAATTGATTAAAATTGTTCCAAATTGAAAAATACACTGTTAAAAATCTTCTGCATTTTGTTGCAACGCACTCCCTTGCTTGTATAGAAACCGGTTACTTGGCCGTGAAATGGAGCTTTCTCATTGGTTGGAATAGAGATATTATATACAAGCGGTGGAGTGCGTTGCAACAAAATGCAATATTGCACAAGCTACAACACCGCTAAAAAACTGTACCATTTTCTGCAGCGTCACTCCACCGCTTTTATAGGAAACGGTCAATTCACCGTGCTATCATTGGTCAGAAGAGAGATATTCTATAAAAGTAGTGGAGTGACCTTGCAGTAAATGCTGCAGATTTTTAACAGTGAAGTCAATTAAAATCAATTTTCAGAATCGTTAAAATCGTCTGCTTTTGGCGAGGAAATGCATTGCTCGCCAAATCCCGCGTCGCTTTCAGCTTTTCACGCCAATTATTCCAAACTATTTTATTTTTTTACATATCTAATAATGTAATTCCGCCGCTAATTTTCACTGATCCTTTATTACCTACATGAGTAGTTTAATTCGTATTTTTTTCAAAAAATTCTGAGTATGCCCCCAATGGAGACCTTCCTTGTAAGAAGAAAGTACTGAATTCGTGCAAATTTTCGTCTCTTTATTTTTGATGCATACAAATTTTGGGCTGTTTTGAATGCGATTAAGTAATTTTTAGACTAATGTCTGTTTGTCTTTCTGACTATCTGTCTTTCGCACTCTGTGTGTCTGTGCATCATACTAATTCTGTAGTCGCTGTAAACCAAAATCTTACGCGAAAAAATTCATAAAAATTCGCATTTAGATGAACTGTGTCATAAAATAGCGCTGAATATATTTTAGCGTTATCTGCTAAAAAGTGGCACAACACAAGTGGCACTTTTTTACTATGAAATTGTGCCAAATTTAATGTATCTGTAATGACGAACGATGCCAATACAATTAAAGTTTTGATCACAAAATATTTGTGAAGTTATGCTACACTGTCCGAAAAATGCATCTTTGTAAGTAAATAATTCGTCATTTTTAAATAAATAATATCCGTATGCCTAGAAAACATGCTTTTTCTGTTAATTTCTCCCGGATGTAAAAAAGAGAGAAAATTTCCCTTTATTTCCTTAGACGCATATGTATTGGTTACTTTAATACCAAAGTTCGATTTTATTTTTTAAATGGAAAACCAAAAATTCAATAAATTAAAATTTCTAATTTATTTAAAAACGAACAAAAACAGTGCTTTCGATTTTAATAAAATAGCAATTTTCTCATTCATTATTCGAAATTTATTTTTTAGAGTGTTAAAAAAATATTCGCCTACAAAATACATTTTAAACGATCCATTTAAAAAAATATTTAGTAAGGTGTTCTGGTGTAATAACGCTAATTGCTAACATTACGAATAATTATGAAGTAATCCGGTAAATAGCACCTATGGGCTCTGTGCGCAGACGGGTTCTGAGTCATATAAAACACAAACAACAGATTAAAGTTAATTTGTTCCATTTGTAGGCCTTATCACTTTTAGAAGCAACTAAAATTAGCGCTTGATCTAAAATTTACGAGGTAAGTTCTGTGAAGACTATATATTTAACAGGAAATACTTTTTATGTTATATAAATTTTTTTTTATAAATATGTTATATAAATTTCGTGTACTTTCAAGATGTTGTTAAAGATTTTGGATATGTTCGCCAGATAGTTTGAAGTTTAATATATACTACACAATAAGTATATCGAGGTAATAACGCCATTTCCGATGATTCCCGGTTTTAGCTTTTTTTTTCTTTTATTCAAAAAGAAGACCGGTTGATTCCTCCGGTGCAATGCTTCTAATAACTCTTTTTAAGCGGTCCTTTTTAAGCAAAAATAAACTTTGAGTCTGTTATTGTTTTGCCTACTCCCCCTTTTATTCTTTTCCTTACACTTTCACAAAAATTTGAACATTTTTTATCGCTTAGAATGCAATCTGTCAATTTCTAGACCTGTAAAGTTTGTATTTTTAGAATTGAGCAATTTATATGGGATTATTCCATCTTTTTTATAGTTTTGTTTGGATGGTGTCATTGCCCACATAGGTGAGTAATAACGCCAAATAGCATTGGTCAAGAAATCATGCCATTACATTTTATTAATACATATCTATTAAATTATTTTTTTTACAAAGATAGTCAATGAGTTGCTCTATCAAATCCTGTGTTTGTTTGAAAAATAGAAACTAAAACTAAGCCGTGAAAATTGGTAAAAGCTTAACGTGGCGTTATTACCCCAGGACACCTTAGTTCAATCAAATGAAAAAAAAAAATTAAAGCAAAAATTTTCTCGAATTTAATTAAAAAATATAATTTTTATATTTTATACCTAAAAATCAAATTATATCTTACTAGAAAAATGCCTAATATGTAATAATTTTTATCCTCTATTATTAATAAATATTAAAATACCTACGATTATTTCATACCGATGAAATGTCCCTGCAATTAGCTTTAAATTTCCGAGCTTTCTGAACAAGAAATTTAACGAGCCTTACCAATCTCCATTTGAAGAAAATCCGTATTCTCATTTTAAACTTTCTCTCTGCCAAGTGCTCGCTGGCCGAGTGGTTAAGACAGCCGGTTCGTAACGCGTGGTCCCGGGTTCAAAGCTTAAGCGATCCTCTGAAGACAGTGTATGTAGTAGGGAGGTTGTCCTAATGCTCTGGATACCAGTAATATTGCAAGGTTTTCTTCGTTAATTGCAGAAATGTCTCTGGTTAGATAAGGTGAGCAGAACATTACAAAATTAGTGGTATCCAACGTGCTTGAACCCCACCCTGGCTACGGAAGAACGAGAGAAGTTTTTTTTAACAAGTTTTTTTATATTACGAAAATTTTCTGTTTAAGAACGGAAAAAATGGGAATTTCTTTAATTCTCGGATATATATCGGTAACAATGTTGTCAGTATTATTTCTTTTAATTGAAGAAAGTATTTCTGAGAGTGTAATCTTTTTTGCGATTAACATTATAGTCGTAAATCAATTTCTACTTTAGAGAAATGTGCTGAATTTTTTATGTTTCCGGTAATTCATGCATATATATATATACATATATACATATGTATATATACAGGGTGAGTCATAAATATCGAAACAATAGGCTATCTCCTTAAATATTGCCCCTAGACCCATATTTCCAGTTGCAAATTTCATTAAAAAATGTGAAATTTCTGATAAGATAAGGTTCAACTCCATGGGGGGGGGGGGGGGGGGGATTCGAAAAAATAGGAAAATTAAATTTTTATACGGCCCCTGTTGAGCAAAATTCCCAATTAGGAAATTGTTCCTTATGCATTCCTAAATTGAACAAAAAAAAAATCTCATCTCCATATCTAAAAACCTGACAGAGATATTAAAATCCAAAATTCTCCAAAATTCGTGATTTACACCACCTAACCATGCCTATAAACGAAGAGTTTTTATCTCATTTTGAAAGCTAATGAGGGATCGTCCACAAATTGTCGATTGTTTAAATGTCGATTTAAGACAGTGCCTCTTATTTGGACATAACAAAGCAGCGTATTGAATTAAATCCAAACTTGTTTTCAAAATATGTTGATAGTCTGCACTAGTGGACACTGTAGGTAAGTCATAGGTTGTGCGCACACCGAGGGTGGCAGGGTTGGAATTATTTCTCGGATTTTATGAACTACAACCTAAAATGCCCGCCACAAATCTGGCAGAGACAATTCACTCAGAGTCTATTTGATGTATTCCCGAATATGCAATCAAAAAATTCACATTTAAAGATTCTTTTAGAGGAGACATTGATATCAAATATGTGTTTAATTTATCCGAACCTTTTTATCTGCCTTTTTGTTGTTTTATTAAAAAAAAAACACTCTACCACAAATAAGAAATTTTTAGTATAAACTAATAAATACTTCTGAAAACTAATCTCAGTATTGATGCTAATGCTTTATCATTTATAATAACATCTGAAAACAGTTGAGTTGTAACAGAAGGAAAGGGATCGCAGTTGAATTAATTTTTAACACTTTCTAACAAAGTTGAAAAGTGTTTATGATTTTGGTTTCGCTGGACACCTGACCGCAGTCTAACTCTCGTAAATATCGTCGGATTGCCCTAAAATTTTTGGAGACTATTGACGTTCATTTTAGCACGACCCCTATTTCAAATAAAGTTTCTACCATAATTAGTTTATTTATAGGGATAGTCAAAAGTTTTCGTTACATTACGGTTTATAGGAAAAAATCGTTTTAAATGAATTTTGAAGATGTTAGACACTCTGAAACATATTAAAATTTATATGCATTTACGAAATGCTCTAAAATATGCATTCTGTACAGTATGCGGTGAAAATAATAGTTATTATTCATTTACAAGGCCACACGAAAATATTCCATTATATGATGGTAAAGGGGAGTATTTTTTGCGACATATTTAAATTATATTAATTTATTTCATGCATAATAAAATTGATATGCGTCACTGGCACTTAATGTAAGTTATTTCAAGCATAATACAATGTGTATAGCATTTACAGGGACATATAAAAGATTTTAAATGCTATATTCTATCCGAAGTATGGTATATTATAAATGATGGCTGATGGATGGATGAAATGCATTTTTAATTATGGTATGCGCTTTTATGTTTCACTAAATTTATGCATATTATATGGTGTTTGTAAATGCTATAGTTGATATACAAGGTAACACAAAAGAGCTCATAAAAGTTACTGAAAATGGGCGTAAATTTCGTAAAGGTGGTTTTTAAACATGCTATGCCTTTTCAAGCTGAAATGTATTAAGTTTACTAAGAAATGTTTTCAGAATATAGATAAAATGATATACAGGACCACACAAAGAATTGGACACAGGGTCACCTATGGATGATAATTTCTGAAAATGTGATCTCAGTAATTTGAAGAGTGTTTTAGTTTGAATTAAATTTTAGCTAAATTCTGGCGTGCAATAAAGGTACTAGGTAAACTACAGGGCTGAAAAAAGTTTCAAATATGTTTCAATCTATTAGTATAAATTGCTGAAAAAGAAATTTCAATTTGTTAGGCGTTTTCTTGCTAAACCAAATTTCTGCATTATATAGTATATATATATCAACCGACACATCAAATACACAGCTGCTCAAAAGTACTAGAATACATATTTAGATATGGACAATAACACCTTATTTCCCTAAATAACGAAGTTTTGTTAAAGATTTCAGGAAGTTTTGAAAAGTATTTCATAACCTATGCTTGACGCATGATTTTTCTTACTTGATCTTTTTAAATAACGAAACTGGTACATTGCAAAATGAAAAATAGGAGGATGCATGCGATTTTATTATCTCATCATCGTTATATGTAAATTATGCAAATGTTTGTTTTTTACCAAAATTTTCTTGCAAAATAACTTGGTGCGTAAAATAAGAAAAGTGCAAGTATGGTATTAATTAATTTTCCATTATTATATTGTGTCAGTTTTTTGCATAAAGGCCAATGAAAAAATTTGCTTTGTTGTTGCTCCATGATTTGTCACGTCATTTGACACTGACTTTTCCCAATAGCAAGGTTTGTTAGGTAAACAAACCACCAATAATTCAACAATAAATATTAAATAGATCCTCAGGTATTAATAATGTATGCTTCAGTTATATGTTTAAAATGCAAAGATTTTCAAGGAAACAAAATCGAAGCAAACTAGTTAATAACCTTCATTGTATATTTTAATACTTATGAGTTGCCAAACAATATGAAAAATTGTTTACATGACCTAATTTCTTTCTTTCTTAAATCTCATTGATTTCAAAGTGTTTTATTGATGTACAATTGTCCACTTTCAGAAACATTGATATTTAATGCCATAGATATTTTTAATTTATTGGTTTAAATTTTTATTATGGCAATTTCTTTGAGGGTAAAGAATAAATTAATCATCAAAGAAAACAATCTATTTCTATTCTTTCTTTATTTCTTATTCGATAACAATTGACTTCGGAAAATTAAAAAATGTCTGATTTTTGCTAAAATATTATACTTTTTTGTTATGTTTTTGAATACAATGAGGGAAAGATAAAAAGACGACTTCCAAAGGCAGGAATCGTAGATAATAAACAATTTCTAGTCTGCTCAAACCTATAAATGGAATCTGAAATGAGAAAAAACGATCTTTCTGTTTTCCGGAATGTATATTTTATTGTTACATTGTTTTTTTCCAGAGAACAATTACTTCATTTTTATAAAAGATGCTGTAGAAATTAAAAAAAGTTCCACAAAATATACTTTTAAAAGTAAAATTTTGATTAGTAAATTTATTATTGATAGAGAAAAGTAAGAGAATTTTTATTTCATCTATACAAAAAGATGTTATGTAGACTTATACATCCATATTTTTTAAATACAAAATGTTTATACATTTTTTAGAAATAAGTTCTAAACTATTTTCTTAGAAGTTGGTCTAATAGAATGCTACGTACAAAAAAAAAAAAAAACAAACATTTTATATTATAGCCGTTGTTTGTTCTATGTGGAATAGCGAAAGAACCGGTAGAGGATTACTTTAAAAGAATTAAGTTCGCATTCTCCACAACTTCCGACAAATCTCTATATATTTCTTGCCAAATTGAATAGTACTCACGAATTGAAGTTTATGAACAGTTTACATGTGATAGGCATGCTTTTTATATGATAACGTAGAATTTTCGTAACAATGGAAGGCACAGTATTGAACACAATGTTGAGTCTCTGCATGCATGAATTGGGGCAACATTCACTGTTAAAAATAAAGGTGACGAACCGGTTGCATTTGACGCCCAGGGGTGAAAAGGTTAAATCACTTGGTACCAGCGGGCTTGAAAATGTGTTTGGGGGTGCCATTGGGTGTTTCACGCTAATAAGGGTGCCGCGCAATGCATACCGTTGCAATATTTTCACCCCTTAATCATTTGCGCATGCTCTGTAACATGTATCCTTGCACTTCAACTCGCTATCACTTGTGGATCAACACAGCAATTTTTTCCTACGATGACTATCACCGCTATACGCTATCCCAATTTTGTTTAGAAATTCGGATGGCTAACTTTTGGCGAGCTTTTTTATATAAAGCAAACTTTGAATTTCAGGACATATGAACATTTCAGGGAGACTTTGAAGGTGACCTTGATGGCCGAGTGGATAGGGCGCTGAGCTTGTAATCAGACGTTCTGCGTTCGAATCCATCGAGGGCCGAAAGTCGGTTAGTTTATTTTTAAATTTTTTATCATTGGGCACTCTGGATTAAGGGTTCCATCTTTTCATCCCAATTAAAAGTGCTATTTTGGCTCCTTTAGGGGTGTCACCAGTGAGGCAAGCATTTCACCCTTAAAAGGTGCAATGTGTCACCATTAGTTTTAACAGTGTTTAACAATACCCTGTGTACAACATCTGGTAGTATCGATTGCTTGCTTGAGCTATCTGTATCTTTAGTATCTTCATTTTTGACTGCCTCTTACAAGGGCATCACCAAACATGGTGCTCACAGATTTTGATGATTTCAAAGTATGTTGTAGGGGTCATACCACTAATTATTCTGATGAAAAGGTTTCTTCAAATGGGCCTTGGTTTTTGAGAAATTGGGGGTCAAAGTTCAGCGTATATTTCAAATACTTATTAGTACGAGCACCGCATGTGAATCCGTGACGTCGTGGTAACGTATGAGCCTGCCAGTCGAAAGGTTGCGGTTTCGAATCAGTCATCGGCATTTATTTGTTTTATTTATTTATTTTTGTATTTTTACACGTTACAAATTTTAAGTATTTTTATTACAAAATTGCTACAGCTTTTGATATTTTCTTTATAAATTTCATTTACATTTTAAAATTTTTCATGAAACTTTATTTTTTTTCTGCAATTTTTAAACGAATATTTCTATTGGCAAAACTACAAAACTAATTTATGCCTAGAACTTTTTTTTATTAATTATTATTTGCGTTTTTTATTTTAAGCACAATCCTGAAATAATGATTTTTCTTTTTCCTATCGCTTTTTTATTTTATAGCATTTTAAATGAAAACTTGCCTTTTTTTGTACATGTATAAATAATACAAAATAATTTTGGGGTGCAAGTTTTTAAACGTCTTTAGGATTAGATTATTCAAGTAATGCGTATCTTCGAAAAAATAATAAAATATTAATGCAGTAATTTAAAAATGCAAGTTGTTACCAGTTATCCAAGTTTTCAATTTTCCAATTTTCTGTAAATACATTTATCTCCAAAGTTCAACATCAACATAAGTTATCGTTTGCACAAATAAGAAATGACAGATTACATCTATTTTTATAACAACTCAAAACACTCTTTCCGTAATTCAACCGAAGTACAAAAATCGTGTGTTTAATCAGATAAAATTTATAATACATATAAAAATACTTTTTTTAATCGTCTGCTTTCCTCCGTAATTATCAGAATAAATGAAGGAAATATAATGAAATAAAATAATTTTTTTAAACTTTTAATATATTTTTAAACATATTTATCACGAATTAAGTATTTTAGTAATATAAATTATATTAAATGCAGTATTAAATTATCTAAAAATCGAAACACAATATTGTGTAATATACATTTGAAAAGAAAAAAAGTGACTGATTAATCTAAAAATATTAATATTTAAAATAGTGGAGATTTTTAAATATTGAAATTATCTTATACTTTTTCAAAATTTTAATTAAATACAAATTTTTATTTGTTTATTTGTTGCAAAATGTATTTTTAGTTGAGCCCTGAAGTGCAGTCAGTTCACCATATTTTTAAAAAATAATAATAATAAAATGTTGACAAAGTAAAGTGTCCTCTTCAGAAAATATTAAAAGGTTCAAAGCTGTAGAATTTTCAATTCTGCTTATAATTTGCGAAGTGTAAAAAACAAAAATAAGTAAAAGGCCGAGGACTGATTCGAACCCGCAACCTTTCGACTTGCAGGCCCGTACGTTACCACGACGCCACGGATTCACATACGGCGTTCGTACTAATAAGTATTTGAAATATACGCTGAACTTTGACCCCTAATTTCTCAAAAACCAAGGCCCATTTGAAGAAACCTTTTCATCAGAATAATTAGTGGTATGACCCCTACAACATACTTTGAAATCATCAAAATCTGTGAGCACCATGTTTGGTGGTGCCCTTGTTAGACTTTATGTGATGATAATAGGCATAACTTCTGAAAATGTTTGTTCAACTTTCATAAACAGATGTAATGAAATCTTCAAAAGTTAAATAAATAAAAATGTTAAATACTTGACTAGCAAAAATCAGTTGGCTTGAATAAGTTTAAGATATACTTAATGGCTGTTTTGATGGGGGTTAATTTGTAGATGAAGTTCTCGTGCGACAGTTTATAAGTTAATTCACATAGATGAACAATAAAAACGGTTATTCTTTTGTCTGTGGAAAGGAATCTAAAAAATCACATGAAAAAGGATTGAATTTAGAATCTATTTCTAAAAAAATTGGAGACAACGTTGACATCCTTTCTGCTTAGAAAAAAAATTGAAACATAATATGTTAGTAAGACAAATGGCATCAAGATACTTTGTTCCACATCTTCAGAAAATTATATTAGAGGACATTTAAAAGTTCCAAAAATTAAAAATATTAAATGCCTGATTAGTGAATATAACCTCCGTGTGATGATTAAGAGGTATACTTAAGAGGTAAACTTTTGGTTTCACTTTCATTCAAATATCCACAAAAACTTAAGAAACTCAAAATATGTGAAGTATTAGATATATAACTAGCAAAGTTATACATCTAATATCTATGTGTGTTAGCGAAAGAACATGATTTGAAGAAAATTTCGTTGTTTTCTCTCTACAATACTTTTAAATTAGACAAAAAAGCAAATTTTGCTGATTTCATGTTGAAACAATCCATGTACAATACAGTACATCTCATGAAAATTATCTTTGAAATTTCCCTTATTAAAATCTAATAGCAATAACTGTAGCTCACGTTTTAATTTAAAAAACGCAATGCAGTGTCTTCACAAATATTGCACGACGGTTTTTAATAGTGAACGAAATTATTAAATGCATTTATTTGTTTTTATGTTTGTGTTCCCTAATTTTTTTATTTACAAATTGCCAATCAAATGTAAATGTTTGCTAAATTATTTGAAATTTTACACTTTGCGAAAGAGATTCGCAGCTTACGTTAGAAATAGCTTGAAAAAAAATTAATCGAAATTTGATTATTCGTGATTTTTTTTCGATTTTTAGAAGTTTAAATAATTTTTCTAAGATGCCAATGCTATTAAATAATGCGAAACGAAAATGCTGATTGGATTATTTCTGATAATGTATGAAAAACTGAAGAAAAACACTTAAAAAAGTATAGTAATTTTAAATATGAAAAAAAAAGTCCGGAAAGATCATTCAAAAAATTTATTTTTTTCAGGGCCCCAACAAATGTCTTTTCTTATTCATAGGATTTGCTCTTGGGGGCTAGTCGAAAAATAACACCCTCTTGGGGGTCTTTGGCATATGAGTCGTGGGCTTCGGCGTCTCAATAGGCGTTGTTGTCCTGCGACTCGCTAGGGGCTCCTGGGGGGTGGGGACCAAGGGAAGGTACCATTCAGTACTCCTCGAATGATGGGGGGTGAGAAATGTCGCAATCAGTTGTTGATCCTAAGTTTGGGAACAATGGACATGTGACGTGCGTTGGGCAGTGCATGATCACTAGACTGTAGACATCGGACGGTTCGGTAGGACGGAGCAGTATGCCCGTGTAGTGCCCTCCTAGGGGTTTGCGACAGGGATCTGTGCCGAAGTTCTGTATCGGAAGAATCATTTGAAGCCTGAAATGGAAGAGTCATAGACGCCATTATATCAACTAGATGATCCGCCCGGCATTACCCGGCCTGTAAAATCTTCAAAACGAATCGTAAATATTTAAAACCCCTATTCATATTGGAATTAAAAAATTATCTTTCAGATAGGAAATATTTGAAAGTTTCGTTTCCATTGCCTTCGGCAGCATATACGGGATGTACTACACAGTATGTTCTAAACAAACCTCTCGGAGCGAATCTCAGATATGGATTCAAATTGCGTACTGTACTGCATAGCAGACGTGCAGCGCGCGTCAGTAAAACTAAGGAGAATCGTAAAAGGAGTTTAAATAACCAAATTTCATGTAAATCGGGCCCATAGAACCCGAGGAAAGAATGCGTCATTAATTTTCGAAAATGGTAATAAATGAAGTCGAAGATAACTTTCACAATGTAGAAAGTAGCTGAATTGTAAGCTAATATAAACAAATAAGCGGAAAGAAACCGTTGTGAAGGAACTGCTAACGCCTTGTGTAGTATTTATCGTGAGTAAACATAAATTGGAGCCAAACAAATTAATATTTGAAAAAGAAGGTTGATGGGGTCTAAGAAAATTTTTTAATATATAAAATAGCCGGAAGACCCTACTTCTATACTAAAGAAAATTATAAGAAAACTGGATCTTTTTTTAAAGAAGATGCACTAAGGGCTCAATAAAGAGAATAGTATTAAAAGATTGTGATAGGTGATATCTGAGAAATTTTTTTGCAATTTATATAATGTAGCTGGAGGACCTAAGAAGTTTCTAGAAAAAATGCGAGTGAATCAAATCATTTTTAAGGGCTATATAATAGGAGGCCCTAAAGAAGTCAATTGTTGGTTGAAAGCAGGGATTAAAGCGTTAAAAGACCCTAATACTTAGCGCTTAGAAAAATAATTAAGAAATGCAAAATTAAAGAAATACGCCAATATGGGGGAAATCCTTAAAAAATGGCCTTAGAGCCCGATTAAAAATATGACCGTAGAGACCCTCAGAGAGAAGTTCAAAACTTAACTTTAATGTTATACATTGATAGGGTGACACAATTAGGCGGGGAGGGATTGAAAAAGGCAAGATTCACAAAAATTTCAAGGACACAGTCCCGGACTTCACAGGGGCCAGGGTGTTAACGGAACTAGGTCATAAAATATACAGAGAAATTACCCCCCCCCCAAAAAAAAAAGAGGAAGTTTGAATGTAAATGGAATTATTAATAATTTAGAGGTTAAAGGTATTCAGTTAAAGTTTCGATCCATTATCAATATGCTTTCCAATTTATTGTGATAAGAAATGTTAACATGATATTTAATATATATATGTTATAACATAATATAACATATGTAACATAACATGTGTTAACATGATAGGTTTACATGATATAACATGATAATCATATTCAATTTTTTTAAATAAAATGCAAAGGAGCAATTTTGCTTGAATATTACTTTAAAGTATTTAATTTGATCTAATATAGTTTTTAAGATAGCAAAATTTTTGACAACTTCTGCTATAGCGCACATAGAAAGAAGGGTCCGAACTACCACTATTTTTAATAGAAAATTTCGTCTAATTTATGTTGCAAAATTAAGAAATAAATAAGGCAAAAAAAAAATAAATTTAGAAATCAATAAATGTATCCTAAAATCTTCCCTCTGTGTGCGCCACTGAACTTTCAACATGGTAAATGTAACCCATTTCTTACAAAGAAGTAGAGTATACTTTCAAGATCTTTGCCTCTTACTTGAATTGAGTCTGACCACCATTATCTACTATACTAATATCGTGAAATATTTATGTTTATAGTGCGAGTCCTCAAATATGTAAAAAATAATTATTACATGTATGTTAAACGGTTTTACAAAACGACCTCTATTTTTCAAAATCTAAATAACTTTATTCAGGGATTGTTTACAAGTATGCATCTTTTATCTATAGAGAAGATATATTTAAAATAAGAAAAAGACCATGATATAGCTGTTCTAAGACTCCTAAAATAGACACAAAAAAATTAAAAAACCCTTCTAAGATATGTAAAAACTTCAAAACAACTTAACTTTATGAGCTGATTAAAAAAAATCACTATCGATCCAAAATTTCTAAATATACGATCATATAATACACAGCTTGAATTTTATTCTGCTATACAAGAAGCAATTAATAGAGAGAAAATAAAAAGCTACTAGCTGCATTGCAGGACAAAAACAGTCTTTATCAGTCCTTGTCTTTTAGCTTGAAAAATAATGTAGTCACAATTTAGATAAAGGGAAAATTTTATTTAAAAAACTACTTCTATGCCATATGCAGTAACCGCCCGAATGATAAAGAAATTCGGAATATATCTGGATTAAGCTTTTTAAAAATAATTGCACGTTTAGAGAGTTAGAGAACTGTTTTTCTCTAAAGCATGTTAATTTGCCAGTGCAAGCTTTGTATATTTAAGCTGTGATTCTCATCATATTTTTTTATATTTCAATTAAACATTATATCGATAAACACAAAAATGTATTACACTATAAAAAATTTGCTGTTTTTGCGGTACAGTTACTCCACTGCTTTTATAGAAAAAAGTTGTTTGACTATATTATGGAGCATTCTCATTGTGAATGCTCCATAATATAGTTCAGGCCAGAATAAAAATATACGTAGGTCAGAATACAGACATTCTATAAAAGTGGCGGAGTGGCGATGTAGCAAAAGCTGCAGATTTTTAACAGTGTTACAGAAAATTCTCTATTTTCCGACACTTACGAGTCCAGTTGAACGGACATTTTCATGTGTATTTTGTAATTGCAAAAAACCTGATACAATACACACATTTACTATAAATAATGTAAATAGATACAATTGTAAAATAAATAAATAACTGTTATCATAAAAGAATCATTATAAATTAAAATAAGACACATTTAAGGAGAAATTTCTGTGATTACTCATCTTTTGAATTTTGACATAAGCAAATAAAATACAATTACAAGAAAAAAACATTGATACTTTTTGGATTTCTCTTTAATTGTAATTTGCTTAAAGCAAGATTTCTTGTTTTAATATAAAGGCCTTTCTGTATATTTGTATCTTCCTTATTTTAAAAAAAATCTGCATTTAAAAAATTATAATATGCAGGAATGTTTAATGGCGAAAACTGCTCTTAATTTACGCAATTTCTCGATCTATTTTAAGTGATCACTTTGATATATTTTTTTCTATTTAATAAAATTTACGATGAATTAAACTATCGTAACTAATTTAATAGTGTGTTTATCTCTCATTAGCATTTTAACATGTTTAAATATTTGTAAAATTGTTCAAAATTTAAAACATACTACGTTGTTGTCCGAAATTTTTGAATACATCCACAAACAACTTTAAAATGTGTTAATACTAAAAATAATACGTTGATTAAATATGTTAACGCTGTTTATTAACCGATAATAATGCCGAAAACCAAATGCATTTTAATGATGTTACACACTCTCGAACATAATAAAATTGATATGCATCTATGGGGCTGTGCATATATAACGTTATCAATTTAGGAGGGAGGGGGGGTTTGGCACATGATATCGTAAGACATCTCTGGGAGGAGGGGGATTGTCTTTTGATATCGATATCATTTTTGATCCAATCAAAATTTATCTATTATCTATTATCTATTTTTTATTTGCTATATGCTCTTCGATACAAAATAGTATGTTATCACTTTTTTATTCAATTATCTATTTTATAAAAACACAAAGTTATTATTAAAATCAATAAATTACTATATAAGTATTTAATATATAAATATTTAATTCTAAAATATGGAATGCCCCCAATGTTTGACATTCCTCCTCTTCTTCATGCCTGTTATAATCACTGTTCGAGAAACCATATGTGAAGTATATAAGAAATGAAGCTTGTGTTTTAAAGTGATATTTTATTGACTTCTGTTCATTTGAATCAATGAAATATGCGAAAAATAGTTATATTTTTGACTCCAAACAAAAGAAATAAATTCTAAAAAAAATATATTTAAACTTTGATAACGATATCTTTACCGGGGTGGAAGGGGGGGGGGGTTAGGATGATAACGTATGATATCGCAAGGGGGGGGGGGAGGTTCAAAATTTCCAAAAAGTTGATAAAGTTATATTTGCACAGCCCCTATGAAGTATGTACTAAAATATACATTCTGTACAATCTGTGGTGCAAATACTATTTGTTATTAATTTACAGTACATAATGGTATAGGGGAAAACAATGTTTGGGGCGTGTTTTTATTACATTAAAATATTTCAAATTTTATGAAAATGATATGCGTTCCTTAAGTTTACTACAAGTTACTTCTTGTATAATATAAATCAGATAGTATTTACAGGGACATACAAATAATTTCGGACAATATACTGAACCCAAAGTACAGTATACTATTACACCAAGATCTGAATATTTTTAAAATCTCGTTATAGTACGAACGCACATCATTTACTGCGTTTGACGTGCGATTTCTGACTTTGTCTATATAATATGTATATGGGATAGTATTGCATGGTCCTAGCAACTAACTTCTTTGTAATTGAACTCTTAACATTTATATTTCTACTATGGTTCTCCTATATAAAAATATAATATAACGTATTTGTAATAAAAGGTGTATCCTTTTATATGTGAATTATGGTGCCAAGTTTATTTTAATATTTGGGTGATTCTCAAAATAGGGGACAATTTATGTCTTTCGGCATACAAAAAAAATTGAGAGGTTTTCTGTCATGTTTTTATATTTAGATATGTTTGTCTTTATATTATTCATTATTTGCACTCAAGAATTACTCACTTTTTAGTTAAAAACACCTTAAAATAACAGAATAAAGATTCAAAATGTCATTAGCATGGATGTCCACAGCAGCTGTGCCTTGTGTATACTAGCATTTTTCAAGAGTATCATGTTTATAAAATAAACAAATGTTATTCTTTCTTTATATTAATCAAGGAGAGGATTTATCCAATACATTTCTTTTTAAAAATAAAATTATAGTACATAAAAAAAGAATTAAAGTTTGTCCTCCATATTCGATTTTCAAAACAAGGTCATACTAAAACAGCTGGTTATTAATCAAAATTTCATTTTCACATATGACAATAGTTTGAAAATATAAAGTTTCTCCATGGCAACAAGTAGCCATTTTATTCGAGCCTGAAAATAGAAGCATGTATTGTATTTTAAGAATAGAAGTTGAATATTAGGCGAGTACATCAATTGTATGTCATTAGAATGGATAATAATTTTCATGTTTATTTTATAGTTAAAATTTTTATTTTATTTATTTGCATAGAACTTTTGTGTTTTAAAAAGCCCCAGAAAGGACTATTGCATTGTGATTATATTATGGCTCATAATCTTATTTAAATTAAAATTTGTCATTAGCATGGACAGATATCAGCGTCATTAGCATGGTTTTTCTGTCCATGCTAAAGACTCCTATGTACATAAATGTAACCAGTGCTTATATTGTATCCTTTATAAAGTTTAATTTTACGTATAAATTTAGGTATTACATTTATTATCCCTAAAATATGCATTAAATCTGTAGGAAAATCACTAAGACAGCTTCTTACATTGTTAGTGTCAGAATGTTGCTCATGTAACAAAGTTTGCTCTTTGGTAATGTTTTTATTCTCTTTATATGTATATATGTAAAAATGGAAACCATTTGCTGAAAAGGAAGGCTAATAAATATAGAAAAAAATATTTAAACACGAAGAAAATAAAAATTTCTTAATATATTTATTTTATGCAATTTGTTTTGTCATTAGCATGGCTCAAAAAATGCTAATTATTTTTTTAAGTTAATTTTTAAATATTTAGCTCTGCTGACTACATGGAAAGTATACCTAATACTATATTAACAACACCTATTTTTTTCAGAAATTTTGCTAACAGTAATTTTTTTAAGATTTCATTTTTGAAATCGTCCCCTTTTTTGAGAATCACCCATTTATAAATTATTGTACCCTACCATAAATATATATATAAATCAAAATGGTACCTTTGTTCTGTGTGAAACAAATACAGGGTGTCCATCAAATAAGATCCTGATTTAAAACTTAAATTTCTCAAAAACAAAGATCGATAGAATTATACAGCAAACTGTTCGTTTATTAGGTAAGCTGTAAAAATCTTATACAGAAGTTTCTATTGGGGAATATTTTGAAAAGATTGTGTTCTTATTGCAAAGAATACTTGACTTGACATTTTTCTTGTTTTAGATTGCTTGCAAAGAACGAATTTTTCGTTATACAGTGTCATATTTTAACGATTTTTCGAACTAAATTTTTGGAATTTCGAAATTTAAAAATTTAATTCCAAAAATCGTTAAAATACGGCACTGTACGCCGAAAAACTCGTTCTCTGCAAGCAGTCTAAAACAAGAAAAACGTCAAGTTTAGTATTCTTTGCAATCAGAACAGAATCTTTTCAAAATATTCACCGATCGAAACTTATGTATACCATTCTTACAGCTTACCCAATAAAATAAAATAATAAAAAAAAAAAAAAAAAAGTTTACCGTATAACACTATAGATCTTTTTTTTTCTTTCTTTCTTTTTTTTTTCTTTTTTTTTTTTTTTTTTTTGAGAAATTTAAGTTTTAAATCAGGGTCTTATTTGTTGGACACCTTGTAAACAAAATATAATGTAATAGAAAGAATTAATCATGTTTGTTCATGAAAAAATATCCGTTTAAAAATAGCAATAAACTTAAATATTATATAAAATTTATCATACGATTTGAATATTTCCAAATGAGCGAAAAATTGCCCAGGCTGGGAATCGAACCCAGATACTTGGCTTACAAGGCCAATGCTTTACCTGTTAAGCTAACTGGGCGATCGCCGCCTGGGATTTTTGTCGCTCAGATAACCTTATTGATCATAACATCTGGTCTGTCATTTAGACAGCTTGGCAGAATAAACCGCAGGTAATGAAACTCCATATAACGATGGATACGTAGATACACTATTATTTTAACTCAATCAAACTGATTGGTAAATTTATCATACGATTTGAATACATCCAATTGAGCGAAAAATTGCCCAGGCCGGGAATCGAACCCAGATACTTGGCTTACAAGGCCAATTCTTTACCTGTTAAGCTAATTAAGCGATAGCCGGGATTTTTTTTTTTTTCGCTCAGATAACCTTATTGGTCATAACATCTGGTCTATCATTTAGACAGCTCGGCAGAATAAACCGCAGGTAATGGAACTCCATATAACGATGGATACGTAGATATACTGTTATTTTAACACAATCAAACTGATTGGTAAGTTTATCATATGATTTGAATATTTCCAACTGAGCGAAAAATTGCCCAGGCCGGGAATTGAACCCAGATACTTGGCTTAGTATACCAAGTATCTGGGTATACTAAGCCAAGTTAGCTTAACAGGGCCAATGCTTTACCTGTTAAGCTAACTGGGTGATAGCCAGCTGGGATTTTTTTTTTCCGATAAAGCATTGGCTTTGTAAGCCAAGTATCTGGGTTCGATTTCCGGCCTGGGTAATTTTTCGCTGAGTTGGAAATATTCAAATCGTATGATAAATTTACCATTAAGTTTGATTGTGTTAAAATAATAGTATATCTACGTATCCATCGTTATATGGAGTTCCATTACCTACGGTTTATTCTGCGAGCTGTTTCAAATGACAGACCAGATGTTATGACCAATAAGGTTATCTGAGCGAAAAAAAAATCCCAGCCTGCTATCGCTTAATTAGCTTAACAGGTAAAGCATTGGCCTTGTAAGCCAAGTATCTGGGTTCGATTCCCGGCCTGGGCAATTTTTCGCTCAATTGGAAATATTCAAATCGTATGATAAATTTACCAATCAGTTTGATTGTGTTAAAATAATGGTATTATATAAAATTAAATAAATATAATAAATAAAAAAATTTATAGTAAACATTTTTTAAGAGAAACTTTTATCTTCACAATTGAAATAGACCATTTTAAGGTATTTTCAGAACATGTCACCAGATATAGAACAATTATTAGATAATAGTTCACAACAAAAACTTCTTTAAAAACAGCTAAGCAGAAAATATACAGTGGGTATTATAAATGACTTAGTGTAAATTGATATAATTGTGTAATAATTTATGTATTGATACTACAGTAATGTAATTTATTTATTGATATGCGAAAATACATTTTTATTTCTATATATAGTCAAATATCTACTCGGTAAACCTTAATTTTTAGATTTGAGCCTGAATTCTCACTACGGCAATTTCCGGCATATAATACGCGAATCAAACAATAATGTTTACACCCAGAAAGTTTATTTAATAAAAGTTAACTTATTTGATAGCGGTAAACATTTGACTTGAATTATTAAATAATATTTCTGGATCCAACCTTGATTGTTTGATCCACTGATTATACGCGAGTTGGTTATCGCGTGGTTTTCATTTTGGTATTTTTCAAGTGTCAACACGTATGCTTATGAAAAAATATTACTAAGTAATGCAGGACTGTATCTATAAAAATATTTACGCATTTATTTTTTAAGCGAACTGATATGGATGAATGATTTTCTCTAAAAACGATCAACCTCAGTTATCTTAATTTATTTTTTAAAGTATGGGAGATTTAACTACCTATCATATTTTAAATTATTAATAAGTAATGCATGGCAGTATCTATAAAAATATTTTTTACGCATTTATTATTTAAGCTAACGATTATGAATAAATGATTTTTTCTTCCAAAAACGATTTTTTTTAATCTTATAAACATTTTATTTTTTAAAATATGTAAGATTTAAGGACCCATTATATTTAAATTATTAATCAGTAATGCAGGACAGTATTTATAAAAATATTTACGCATTCATTATTTAAGCGAACTAACATGGACAAATGA
The DNA here is from genome assembly GCA_964019185.1 of Maratus speculifer. Lineage (NCBI taxonomy): Eukaryota > Metazoa > Arthropoda > Arachnida > Araneae > Salticidae > Maratus > Maratus speculifer. The sequence continues at coordinate 231,084,954 of OZ025299.1, read as the reverse complement.
TTTTTTTTCAAAACGAATAACTTCATTTAGCTTATAAACATTTTATTTTTCAAAGTATGGCAGATTTAGGTACCCACCATATTTTAAATCATTAATAAGTAATCAGGACTGTATCTATAAAAATATTTACACATTTATTATTTAAGCGAACTGTTATGGATAAATGATATTTTCGAAACATTTTGTTTTTCAAAGTATACAAGATTTAAGTATTCATCATATTTTAATTATTAATAACTATTTCAGGACTATATCTATAAAAATATTTACGCAATTATTATTTAAGTTAAATAATATGGACAAATGATTTTTCCAAAAAGAACAACTTCATTCTTATTATAAACATTTTATTTTTCAAGTATGGGAGATTTAGGTACCCATCAGATTTTAATATTTTATAAAACTTTTTACCCCATAAAAATGTATCAAAATCAAAACGGTTCCTTCATTTTTTCTTTGTGAAAAGGTAGATAACATGCGAAAATAAGTAAAGCATAACAAAAAATGTGAAAATAACAAATTTGAGACACCATAAATGATCTATTTAATCACAGCAGTGAACGTAAAGAATATACAACATTAAGTTACCTATAATAAAAGAAAAAAAATAGGAAAGTTTTATTTCTCCCCTCGAAGGATTGCTTTTATAAGCTTTTCCACAATAGCTCATCGAATACTACCTTAATAATTGATACAAAAGACAGCTGATTCTTAATTTACGAAATATAAAATTACCATGAATAAAATATACTATAAACTCTTCCGAGTTACCCATTATTCGCAAAAGTGTTCTTTATCCTTATAACAACGGAAACCAATATATTTAAGGATGCATTCATAAAAAAAAAGTTTCGTTTGCTGCCATTGATTTTTGAAAATGTTTCTAAGTAGTTTTCATAGTCTATTAATCACTTTGCTCAATCCGGAATCTAGATTTTTTTTCGGATGTTATCGATTCTTAAGTAAAACTTTCCATGCTGAACTACACTTACAAAGGATGAAAAGACTGTGTTTATTCTTGAGAATAAACCAGATTTTCTGGGAGGGGAATTAAACAATTTCCCGGGAGTTTTCAGAAATTTTTAGGCATAGAAATTTTAAATTTATTATTTATAATTATTTCAATTTTTGTTAATGTAAACAAAGTGTTTTTCAAAAATCTAAACAATGACATTAATATAGAAAAATCCCCCATTTTAAACTAAATTAACGAAATACAGGATTACTTTGAAGAAATAATAAATGAGATAAATTAAAATTAGCTAAGTAATTTGATAAATCTTCCATAAGTAAAAACTGTGAGACGCTGATGGCAAATTGATCTTGTTTAACACGAATATAAAATCACTCCCTTTTTCCGAATCTGCCCATCTAAACAAAACAATTAAAAAATATCAATGCAAATTAGAACTCTCTAGAAAGTTAATATAGTCTTAATTAATACTAGTTGAATAGCAGATATGCCAACTAACAAAAATTAAACAATTTTCATATTTAAGGAAAAATTCAAATTCTCACTAATTCATAGTTCCATTCTTGTAAATGTAATAAATTTAAATAAATTAGAATCATGTAGAATGCAAAATGATAATTTTTGTAAATTCGTAATGAAAAAAAATCCCTAATTTTTTTGAACAGCTCCTGAATTTTTTTTAAAAACAAATTTTAAATTTAAAAACGAGTGTGTTTTTTACCTTCAAAACTCCTTCAAATTTTTCAAAATTTCCCCGAATTCCGCTTTTATTCTCCAAAATTCCTTGGTTTATTCCTGTTCCTCAAAATCAGTGGGTTTTTTAAGCTCTATGTTCACAAACATACAAACATTATAAAACAACAGCAACGACAATAACATTATAATATATATTATCGTGCTACTCTTGCATGTATAGATTTGATTACACAGATGAAAATGTTTAATTGAGAATTAATAGGATCTAATAAACCGGATGCTATACCACATTGCGGATTTAGTAAATTGATTAATAAATTATGAAAACGATTAGGAAATGTTTCCGCAAAATCGGTGATAACAAATAAACATTGTTTTTTGTAATGCTTATTTAAATCTCAAAAATATATTGGTGTCTGAGGTTTCTAATGATAAAAAGAGATTCTCGAAATTATGAGTTACTTCGAAGAGGTTAATGTGTATTTTCGCTCTTTGTTTTAATATATTTTTGAAGATTGAGAAACATATGTTGTTTCTGGAGTGTATGTGATTTTTTAATTTTTACTGACTTTTTTTTGTTTGTTTGTTTGTTTTAGGACATACTGGAATTTAATGCACAAACAAAGAGAAGAAACAAAACACACAGCAAAAAATGATTTTTATTTTCGAAATGAAAGCCAAAATCCATTTGCGCAGTCAAAAATACATGGTACCTTCAGTCCATTTGAATAGGGAATTTTGCTAATATCTTTAACATTATTGAACAATATTGATGTGAAATTTTTAACAGACTTACTTTGTTTTGCTTGAAATGCGATGGCGTTACAAAAATCACTGGAAGAAGACAGGAATTCGGTTTGTGATTCTGTATGTAATATGAAATACATTTAGAAATACAATGCTTCTATTTAAACACTCTTTGTATGGGGATCGTAAAAACGTTCATCGTGTACTGTGATATCGGTACATTTTAACACATAAAAAAGGATAAAATTTCAGTGTGTGTCGTTAAAATATTTTGAATATGGTTAACATTACGAAAATATTTGCTTGTGGGCGAGGATTGTCACTAAATTTTTGACTTAATTAATGGATTGCCACGTTATCTTTTTGACTTAATAAATGGATTATTACCCTAGTTTGCTATACACAAATTGTTTGTTGTAATGGACTCTACTTCCCTCGAAGTCTATCTATGGATTTCTGAGTACTGCAGGTATCATACTAGATCCCCTGTAGAAGATCCAGTAGGATTTATGAGTAATTACAGCGCAAGAAATTCGTGTTCTGGAGTAATTCAGATTGGAATAATCGTATTTTTAGTTTTTAAAAGTGGACTCCTACAGTTTTAGATTAGACAGTTTAACAACTTTTGTGTTATTGATCCGTGATATAAAATTATAAATGCATTAGGTAAAACTCTGATTATTCCATTACGAAGTTAAAAATTCTAAATATTAAATCTTGGATTACAAGTAGCAGGACTGACAACTATTTTTATATTCAATTGTACAACAATTTAGAAAAGAATTCTTTCTATTAGATTTCTCTTTAAAATACCGTAGTATAAGAGCATATCAAAGGTTAATTTTTAAAAATTGATACGAATAGAATAATAAATAATCCACTGGAACCTACTTGTTTCAAGCAGTAGTCAAAAGGGTTAAGCAACATTCTAAACACTATAAAGACCGTTCATTTAAAATTATTCATGTTAATTGCGACTTGATTCTTTCCTTGCACTTAAGTAGATTTTTAAATATCTTTAAAAAGATGCATTTATCAATAAAATGAAGGAATATTATCTTTGAAGCCATCGTGACTTTTGATGACATTTTAAGGCTCGAGAAAAATAATCCTCCAACTCACTTAATCCGATAAAGAGACCACCAGCTGATAATGGGAATTTTTATACTTTTAACTTTTATATTTAGTGGTTTAATTATAGTTTGCTTTTTCATTTTTTAAGTGTTTCAATTCCATACAAAAATTTTAGAATTTATGTTTTCTTTTGATAAGTTAATAATATATGGTTTTTGGAAAGTTGATTTCGATAAAGATATTTATTTTAAACACAGTTTGAAAATAAGAAATTAAATGCTTTTAGGTATTTGAGCAGTATATTATTGGTTTATATTATAGTTATAAATATATATTTAATTGGATAGACCATTCGTTAAGTTTTAGAAATCAGGTTTATTTCACCTCTATAGTAAATCAAAACTGGAAGTGTACATACAATTTATATTGTCGAGGCATGCTAGTGCAACTGTAAGATCAACGAGTTTACTAATATTTACACCTTTACTATTCAGCATGAGAAATACACTTACTTTTCAAGTGACAAATCTCTAAATGTTACGTTTGTTAAAAAAAAAAGATTCCAGAAAGCTTTTTTATTTTTTATTTTTTCTAGACAACATCTATTGGAAGTGAAACATCATTTTTTAAACCCATCGTCAAAAACGTGGAAATATTAATAAGAGGAATTTGACATATTTTCCAAATGATGAAGTTTAAACTCTAACTGGTTCCGCCACGTTGTTTCAACCTAAACAGTATAGGTGCAGAAATACGGTCGCCAATCGTCACGTGGTGACTAATTTTCGGCGTTAAAGTCGCCATCATTTGGTGAATTTTGCATTTTTTTCGCAATCATTTGACAAAAATTGCGTTTATCGCAATCTTCTGATGAGAATCCCATGTTTTTTTGCGATCCTCTGACATAAATCGAGTGTTTTTTAGCGATCCTCTAACCAAAACTGCGTTTTTTCCACGATCATTTGACGAAAATTGCGGTTTTTGAGGATTTATTTACGAGGGTGTCAAATGGAGAGAAGCAGAAATTTTATGAGGACGAAGTATAAGCAGTTTATTATGTGATTAATTATTTATTGTTAATAAATATAAAAAAGATAGCAAAAAATTGAAATGTAGATTTTTTTTCTGCTAGGAAAAAAGGGGGACTAACGAAAAAGCAGTAAGTTTCAATGGGAGAAGGATTTTTATTGTTAATTATTTGTTGTTACAATAAAGTAACAAATAGAGCAGAATAAAACATTTTTTACAGATTTTTAAACTTTGTGAGCTGGTGGCAGGAGGTGGGACGGTTGGAAGCAGATTAGCTTTTTATTATTTTTTCTTGGGGGGGGGGGGGGGTCGTATTAGATAACTGATTATTACGAGGGGGAGTCGGAAAATAAGTTTCTCCTGGCGACTGTGGACAGATGTGTGCATGAAAGACAAAAAATATAATGAATCATTAAAGATAAGACGTAACTATATTCTTCTACATAAATTTGAAGTGAGTTGAGACATTTGTCATACCCTTTTATAAGCTTCAAAAAGCACTTCCGGAAAAAAAAAAAAAAAAAAAAAAAAAAAAAAAAAAAAAAAACAAGGCTCTGTATCATTCTGGCCTTGGTAGATATGGAGAGAAAGTGAATTTTGAATTCTTGGTCAAAGAAGGAAAACAGAGTGGTTGTCCGCTATGAATGGGTACGTGGAGTATCGGGATCAGAAATCCATAACCGCCACGTGGAATTTTATGGGTCGATGTGATGTTGAAACAAATGGTGCAGAGATGGTACCGTTTACGACCACTGCAACGAAATCATTGCTTGACAAGAGCTTTGGAAGCAATACTGTTTCTAAACAAGCCGTTCAACGCTTCTTTCGTATGCAGAACCCTGTTTTTCGTTCGGATGCTTTTTGTTGCTTATAAAGGGGTATAACTATAATGTCTCAACTCACTTGAAACTTATGTCGAAAAATAAAGTTACGTCTTATCTCTAATGTTTCATTATATTTCATACATATGTCTGTCCACAGTCGCCAGAGGAAACTTATTTTCCGACTCCCTCTCGTACATTATTAAATATTTACAAATAGGATAAAAAATTACACAGTTTTATAGACTTTAAATTTTATGTACTGATAAAAAGGAGGGAGAGGTAAATTATACCTTCGATTATTTACTGTTATAATAAAGTAACAAATAGAACAGAAAACTTTTTAAAATCCCGACTTTTAAAGACTTTAATATTTTTAAGTCTAGTGGCAAAAGAAGGGAAAGCATCTTTGGACTGAAGTGAAGCGTATTGGATGAATTATATTTATTTACCTTTCTAAAAATTTACGAATAGGTTTAAAAGTTTTAAACTAGGGATGTTTAAAGACTTTAAATTTATTGTGCTTGATAAGAAGGGGTGAGGGGAAAATGCTAATTTTGAGTAGGGAGAGGAGAAATATTTATGATTGATTATCTATTGCTAGAATAAAATGACAAATAGAGCAACAAAGACTTACAGGTGAAAGAATTTTATAGATTTTAAAATTTGTGTAAAGTGTGGGTGGGGACAATATGAGATAAGAAAGATTTCGGGAAGGGGAATTTAGATGAAATTTTAACGAAATTTATATGATCGATTATTTATTGGTGTGAAAACTTAATAAAAAGAGCGGCAAAAATTTAAGAAAATTAAAGATTTTTAAAGATTGTAATCTTTGTGTATTGTGGGGGTCTAATACAGAAGCAAAATTTCGAGAGAAGGAGAATTCAGACGTATTTTATAAAAAAATTACACATTCAATGAAAATCAGAATAGTTTCAACCCCGATTAACCACATCACTCATCAATATTTTTGAAAAAAAAAAATTATTTTGTTTTTCAAAAATCACACTTTTATTATTTTTTAACAAAATATGTGAAAAAAAATAATTACAGATCAAAAATAAAGCTTATATATGCAAATATAAATTTGTTTCGCGCCTTAATCCATTCGGGACTAGCAGCTTTTACAGATTTTTTAAAATCTTTGATCACCGGTTTTTCAAAACAGGAAATTTTGCCTAATTGAATCAGAAAAATGCTCCGAAAAAATAATGCAAAATTTACAATAAGAATTGACTAGTGCGAGTAATAAACCATGATTTGCAAAAACACATTGCTCGTATGACGTACGGGCAGATCAGACAAGCGATTAAGAAAGAATGCGTGAGTCAATTAAAGAATTTATTTTGGCACATTGCATAGACTACTGATCTAGGTTGTTTTCTATGAAGTGTTAATGGAATCAAGGAAGCAACTGGAAATGGACGTCATTCATGTTCAAAGAACTAAACAGGCTAAAGAAACCATAACGGAAAGAAAATAAGCACAAATAGGTACATACTGGTAATTTTTGTAATTTTATGGTGATTTGTACAAACAGTTATTATTATACTATGGTTTTTCACCAGTTTTCGGTGAGGTTTCATCTAGCATAACTATACTTCTAATCATCGTAAAAAGAAAACAAAAACCTTTTGGGATAGCTAAATTCTAAAGTATTTTAAGTAAAACAACAATATAAAATATTGATAGTTGCCACGAATTGGTTTTGGCAACGTAATGGTGAAGAAAGTTAAATTGAAAAATCTTTCTAATTTTTTTTTCTGTCACTTGCTTAACAGAAAACAATTAAAGCATGGCCCTCGTGATCCACCGTTAAGTTTTGCACTATCCCTTTGATCACTCCAGGTTCATTTAACTCGGTGAAATAAGAATCTCTCACGGAAACGAAATCTGACTCGCAAAATCTCCAGTTGACCTGAACTTGGAGACTACAAAAAGCAGTAAAATAACAACAAATACATAGAAAAGGTTAAAAATACACTAGCTACTATTATATTGTAAGTATATCTTTAATTCGTATTTATTAAAGTGATTTTTCAAAAAAATAGCAGCATGCTTTTATTCGAAAAAGTACAACCCACAAATTATATGGAAAAGTGACCCCGGTGGAACTGACTGAAAATATGATGTTACAGTTCATGCGATGCTGATCAACTATTTCTTTGGATACAATCCTGAAAAAAGGTAAGTTTTGATTCTATGACGATCAAAAGATTAAACAACACTTATAATAAAAAATAAAAACACATAATTGACATTACACAATTGCCAACCTTCTAGTTATTTTCAAGTAAGAAAGAAATATTTATAATTTGTTCTATAAAAAACATTTAACACGATATTTTCGGCTTCTATATTGTTCTTAATAATTCTTTATTCCCATAAAATTTCTATAATTTTAATTGATTAAAAAAAGGTTGACAGTTGCAATATAATAATGTATTTTTTTTAATTGAGCGTCACCAGATATTTTTTAAATAATAATGTTAATTAAAACCATATAGAAGCAGGAACCAATTAATTAATGGAAGACTGGACTTGATGCAATCATAGGGGAGATGTGCGTAGTTTAAGACCTGTTTCCTCAAAAATTATTAGACCGATGATGAAATTTTGAATTATTCACTGGTTTATGTTCAAGACTTATTGCAGATAGTATTTTTTTTTCCTGCGACTGAAACTTTTCATTTTAGATCAATGGCAATTTTTCAGAATTTTTTCATTATTTTTTAACCAATAAAAAATTTAAAATTGTCTGCTCCATATGATCGTATATTTATACCCTACCACCAAAATAAATTTATCGAAATCGCTCGAGCACTTTAAGACAACGAGATTCCCTGAGAAATACGATTTTTCAGGAGAACCAAAAAACTCACATTCTTTTAACTTGTATGAATTCCCTGCATAAATTTACCAATCACATAAAAAAAGATAAAATTTAGTTGCATGTAATGAATAAGGCAATGGCGGAACAAGGATGGGTGCCAAATACTCTGGATAGCGATAATAAGTTCTGTTCACCTTTATCTAACAAGAAAATTCTCTACTATGAATCAAGGAGAAGAAAACCTTACACTATTACTAGTTTAGGGCACCAACTCTAGTTTATGCCCCTGTAATAATTTACCTTTTTTTTTTTTTTTTTTTTTTTTTTTTTTTTTTTAAGGAACACTTTTAGTTGTAATTTGAAAAAATCTGCATACTACAAAATTTAATTAAAAATTCTGTAGTGCGAATGAATATAAAAATAGTATCAAATATAAAATGTTAACGTACAATTAATATGTAGATGGACGTGGCGTCCTACCGTGTTTTCGCTTTAATATATTAGGTCAACCGAAAAGTTCTGCATATAATGTTATCCCCCCCCCCCCCAATTTTTTTTTAAATTTAATATTTCTTCATCGGCACCACTTTTTTGAAGTGGAAAAATTTTCATAGTTTTCACAATTCGCATTGATTTAAACAATTGTTATTTTACTATTTCGAAAAAATAGACGTGAAATAAGATTTTGCGACAGAACTTTCCGGTTGGCTTTATGTATTTTTTTTTTTTTGTTTTTTTGTTTTTCAAATTATGATTTTTTCCCATTAGAAAAAGACAATAGGAGGTGCTGCAGTGGATAACAAGAATTAAGAATTGCCGATGGTCAAAGCATCAAATATACTCATTCTCAAGATAGTGACCATCAGCATTGCATGAATCACAATATATTAAAATTCAATTAATTCCACTGCAGCCGCTTTTCCATAGAATTTGTGTGTGGTCATTATACACAATATTTGGATGTTAGTATTAAATAAATGAATATCACTTTATTTATGTGGTTATATGTATTTTTGTGACACTTGAATAATAAGCATAATATATTTGGACATCTATGAATAGGGTTTGTTTTTGCGTTAAAAACACTAGAAGATTACGCAAGGACCTCCCAAATTACAAAACATAGGTGTTCCATACACCGGGTGTTCCAAAAATGACTGATGGATTTTAAAATTCAATAACTTGCAAACGGTGACAGATATTTAAAAAAAAATTTGCAGGAGGGTTATGTATAATGTCAATTTTTTTTTCTTTCTTTTTTTTTTTTTTTTTTTTTTTTTTTTTTTTTTTTTTTTTTACCGTAATTTTTTATTTTAGTTCGAATTTCAAACAATAGGTAGCGCTGACGGCGATTGAAGGCCAGGTGATCAGTGCTGAGTGAAGCGCCGACCTGGCCTTCAATCGCCGTCAGCGCCACCTATAATTTGAAATTCGAACTAAAATAAAAAATTACGGTAAAAAACTCCTGACGTTATACATAACCCTCCTGCAAAATTTTTTTAAATAGCTGTCCCCGTTTGCAAGTTATTGAATTTTAAAATCCATCAGTTATTTTTGGGACACCCGGTATATATATATATATACAGGGTGATTCTAAATTTTTTTTACAATAAAAGAGGGATGATACTACACATCAAGACAAACAACATTAAATAGGAGACAAAGGGTCCCAAATGTTTTCCAAAGGAGATAGCCGCCATTAATGTTTAGGGATCAAAATTTCAAATAAACATAAAAAACGGAAAAATCGGTCGTTTGATTTGCGGTTTTCACTAAAATATTCTTTATGTCGGCATTTTCTTGAAATTAAATAATAAAGATAAATTTCAAAAAATGCCGATAGAGGGCGCTTTAGACTTTGGAGTAACGAACAACTATTTTTTGCATCTGATTAAATGTTTTCGTAAGCTTAGACTCAAACTTAAATTTTGAGCTCAAAATCTGAAAGTGGGAGTGGTTGTGTAGCACGAACTGAACTGTGTTCAGAGGGTTCAGTTTTCAAATGATTATAAAAAACGAAAATATTGGTTCATTGATTTGCGGTTTTTACTAAAACTATTCTTTATGTCGGTATTTTCTTAAAAATAAATTACAAAGATAATTTTCAAAAAATGCCGATAGAGGGCGCTTTAGACTTTGGAGTAACGAACAACTCTTTTTTGGCGTTATTTTTTGCATCTTATTAAATGCTTTCCTACGCTTAGACTTAAACTTAAATTTTGAGGTCAAAATCTGAATAGTTGGGAGTGGTTAAGTAGACAAACTGAACTGTGTTCAGAGGATTCAAATTTCAAATGATTATAAAAAACGGAAAAATTGGTCGATTCGTTTGTGGTTTTAGCTAAAACTAATTTTTAAATGAGCATTTTCTTGAATATAAATTTTAAAGATAAATTTCACAAAATGCCGATAGAGGGCGCCTTAGACTTTGGAGTAGCGTACAACTATTTTTAACTTTTATTTTTTTAATCTCATTAAATGCTTTCAAATGCATAAACTTAAATTTTAGGCTCAAATTCTGAATCGTTGAGAGTGTTTAAGTAGCGAAAAATTGAATTGTGTTCGAGGAGGGGGAAGGGTTAAATTTCAACTACTGAAGACACTTCAATTTGCGCTGCTTAACTACTCCTAATTATTCAGATTTTGAGCTCAAAATTTAAGTTTAAATCTAAGCTTCCGAAAACATTTAATGAGTTTTTGCAAGCATTTAATTAGAACAAAAAAATAAAGGTTAAAAATAGTTGTTGGTTACTCTGAAGTTTAAGACGCCCTCTAATGGAATTTTGTGAAATTTATCTTTAAAATTTATTTTCAAGAAGATACTGACTTAAAGAATAGTTTTATTTTAAACCGCAAACGAGTCGACAAATTTTTCCATTTTCTATAATTATTTTAAATTTGAACCCCCCCCCCCCCCCCCTTAAACACAGTACAGTTTGTACTACTTAACTACTCCCGACTATTCAGCTTTTGAGCTCAAAATTTAAGTCTAATCTTCCGGAAACGTTTAAGGAGATGCAAAAAGTAACGACAAAAATAGTTGTTCGTTACTCCAAAGTCTAAACTGCCCTCTATCGGCATTTTTTGAAATTTATCTTTATAATTTAATTTCAATAAAATGCCGATATAAAGAATAATTTTAGTGAAAACCGCAAATCAATCGACCGATTTTTCAGTTTTTTTATGTTTATTTGATATTTTGGTCCCTAAACTTTAATGGCGGCTATCTCCTTTGGAAAGCGTTTGGGACCTTTAATATTGTTTGTCTTGATGTGTACTATAACCCCTCTTTTATTGTAAAAAAAATTTGGAATCACCCTGTAAAAAATATCAACACGAGTTGGATATATCACATAATATCGATTCTGAATATTTTCATACCTTAACTAATTTCATTATCTATAATAATTTTATCATGCATGATAACAATATATATATTCAAAATGTTGGTATACCACAAGGTGGTAGTACATCTAGTGTATTATCTGACTTATATTACTATGAACGTCATTATTTAAATAATACAATACATTTATATCGATATATAGATGATGTAATTTTAATTGATACTGATAACACCTGTATATCTCAATTCCCTGTTGATTATCCTTCTAATCTAGAACTTTCAAAAAACCTACTTTTTAATAATACAATCAATTTCTTAGATATTAAAATTATATTAAAAGAGAACAAATTTATGACTGATATTTATGACAAAAGGAAAGAATTTAATTTTAAAGTTAATACTTTTACTAATTTTAAATCATGTCTTCATAATTCTGTATATCGTAATATAATACTTAACCATTTATATAGAATAAAATGTCTATGTTCTTCCCCTTTAATTAATACTAATATTAAAAAGCTTGTATATGATGCTATAAATAATGGTTATCCTAAAAAATTCATATATTCTTTAATTTATAATTAGATATTACATGATCTTATAATTAATTCTTTGCATAAAAAATGTATTTAAAAAAAATTATAAAACATAAAAATAATAATAAAAAATTAAAAATGTTAAAAAGTAATAAAAATATATATATATAGGTTGGTTGGGTGGGTAGATGTTAGAGTACGGAGGAGGGTGGTGTTGTCTGGATAAAAACGCAAAGGTTAATTATTTATTTAAAAAAAAAAATAAAAAAAAAGAATAAATAAAAAAAAATAAAAATAAAATTGAGAGTGGGTTATTTATTTTAACATAATTTTTAAACTGTTTAATTTACACCAATATTTGGATATTCGTCTAGTTATATCTATAGTTAAATAGCTATATTTTAAATATCAAATTATTTTTAATGTTATTGATATAATTTTTGGTATTATTATTAATAATATTATTACTATTATTATTTTTTTATTTATTTTTTTATTATTATTATTATTATTATTATTATTTTTTATTATTATTATCCTATATTAAGATAATGAGTTTTTACCATGTAAAGTCACAATAAATGTTACTGATTAAAGTAACAATAATGTATTTTAAGTTATATGTTAATATGAATGTTATCTCTTAATTCTAATTTTAATCATTTTATTAATTTAATTTTATGTTAATATCGATTATTATTTTTTCCGGTTCAATTATATTTCCATTCAGCTTTATCTTTTTTGTTTGTTATGGATAACTATTATTTTTACTTACTTTCAACTCCTTTTTGTAAAATATCTTTGTTCCTTGTTTAATAATTTGGTTTTTGTGTGATGGTAGTCCCAAATTCGTATTGTTTTGCTTTTTCATGGCAAATACGAAGATGAAACCACACACTCCATTTGTAGTTCCAAAGTATTTGGGACCTGAAGATTCTGCTTTGGTTCTACAAATTTCAATTGTATTCATATTATTCTTTTTTTCCTTCCATGTTCAATGTGCTATAAGTTATTATATTCAATGGTTAATTTCAAATGGTTAATATTGTTTACTATAATTCAATTTAATTCTTCATTTTGGTTTATTGTTTTATTGATAAAATCCGTTGGTGAATCTTGTCTACTTTTAATGGTATTATATATATATATATATATATATATATATATATATATATATATATATATATATATATATATATAAATTATTAGAAATATAATAATTTTTTATTTTTTATGTAGATTTCTAAATTGCGCCGAAAAACAACCAAAAAAGATTTGTATATGACAAATATCCACAATGTATTCCTAATAAAGTTTTGAAACTTATTAAAAACAATACTTTCGTATTAGCCGCGTGTCAGAGATTAATAATAATGATAATAATAAAAATCGCCAAAGATTTTGCTATTCACAGCATCCTTTTTTTAGAGTTTCGTACGTATGATTAAGCCTCATTCGTCTCTGTCCTCTGCCTGTCTTTTCATCACAGACTCCGTACACAAAAACTGTATAAGTCAGAGGCTTCAAATTTTTTGTACTTACAGCAGAATACCTCTTGTCACACGACAAATCATAAAATTTTGAAAAAGCCTATTATTTTAATTAAATTAATTTTTTCAATGTCATGTGTTCATTTTTGTAATTTAATTTTTTAAACATAACTTTAATTTCAATTTTTCGCATGTAGACATCTTAACTTGGAGGTAACTTGTTAGTAAGCAAAAGATTCTTAGTTCAAACTACGGTATTGGAAATTGAAATTTTCATATTAAGATGGATTTATTTAAAAGAGGTTTCGCAATTTTTGCCAATTTAAGGATTTATATTAGAGGTCTGTCCCTTCTCTAGTCGGGCCAGCTGAATGGTTCCGAATTTTCTAACGGGCCAGGCCGATAAACAAAATAAACGGGCCGAACCGTCAAAAAATTGAATGGGTCATACGGGCCGATAAAGACATTTAGTGGGCCTACCAGCCCATCATAAAGATTTCCGCAGAAACGATAAAATAAGCGTTATTTTGAATGAATGTGGCTTTAACGAGAATGTACAATGTGTAATGAAAGTATACATGTGCGTCAAGAGATTAATTTAAAAATTATTACATTCATTATAGTCATTAAAAATCACTTGATGACGTAACAAACACATCTAATGTGTTCAATGACAAGTGAATGTGACATTTATGATAAGCCATTATTAGCATTTAATCTTATAGTTTAGTGATAGTTTTTTTTTTTTTTTGGTTTTTTTTAGGGGGGGGGGGTCAACTTGATATTCAAGTAGTACCAAATTACACAAAAGAAACATCTTTATAACTCCAAAAATGATAATCATGTTAACTAGCAGTTTACTGCGTCGTATTAAGGGTCTCATTTTTAATTCAAATATATCTTTGAATTGACATTTGATATAAATACTAGGGTGGATCGAAAAATCGAAATTCGGATAATCGATTTGGCGCGGGTTACAAAAGTTGCCTTTTATGCATACTAATTCACATATGTTTTTTTTTATTGAAATCCATTCATATCTTCCGGTGCCCCAAACGCCTCAAAATAGTTAAAAATTGAAATTTTTATAAATTTTATAATTTTTTTTACTTTTTAATATTTTTAAAATTACTTTTGGCGCGGGTTGCGAAAGTTGCCTTATATATATATTAGTTAAATCTTTTTTTTAAATTTAAATCCATCCATATCTTCCGGTGCCCCCAAGCGCCCTTAAAATAGTAAAAAAAATTGAAATTTTTATAAAAATTTATAATTTTTGTTTTTTTAATTTCTTTTAAATTATTTTATCAGCGGGATAAAAAAGATGCATTTTATAGTATATTAGCATGCATCCAAATAATTTTCGACTTTGATAAATTTTTTCCAGTGCCCCAAAACTTTTAATTATTTGCCGAAAATCGAGTTTCAGGCAAATTTTGAGCTAGAAAATACAAGTAAAATTAACAGTTAAAGAATAATTTATCTAACGTAAAACGTAGATCGAGAGGATGAGAAATCGTTTATCGTATTTTATTAAATGTATAAAATAAACTTTTTATACTTTATTATTTGGAAGTCAACATAGATAGAAGAGTTCTCAGCAATGACCAGCAATATTTATATAATATTTGCATAGCAACATCACATGGTGAATGTGGTTCTGATCTAACATTAATGAAACCTGGTCCAGTTTATCACTCAAGATGGCTAACAACTGCGTGTAGAATTTTAAGGTTATAAGTGGCTACAGAAAATCTTTCTGATAATCTCATTATTCTTAGAACATATATTATGAAGGTATCTGCACCGACATGGTTCCATATCAGAACAAAGCCATCCATAACTGAAGGAGCGCGTCGTATTTGGAAACTTATCACATATTCTAGATATTTGGAACCCAATTTAAGAAAGATCGTAGATGCTGTTATTCAACGAAATAGTTTTTTTTTTTTTTTTTTTTTTTTTTTTTCTACCCTGAAAATTTGCTATTGTCAATGCTCACAGATAACAGAGAGCATATCAGATCTTTAGCAATGCGAAAGCTAATTTATGCTAGAAATGAAAAGAGAAAATCACCAGAAGTGAGAACTTTCAAAGTACCCCAAATAAACTTCAAAGCGAAGGATTATTTTGAACTTGTTGACTGGCAACGAGTTGGACGTTTTGAACCACCTCTTTTGATGAATGTGCCTTGCGAAGAAATTGAGAATATGATAAAAGTTGTAATAAAGAATACTGCCCAGTTAAACTGAAGGCATTGAGCTCACAGGCTACAAATACTAATTGCACATTAAAGCTTTATATTTTCAAGGGTTAATTCCGTTCGAAAAAAAAAATTAAGAAGGGGAAACAGCTCTCCCCTTTTCTCTTTTTTTATACTTAATCATTGAACCTCTTATACTATCAAAGACATGCTTTATCATATAAAAAATCTATATCCAAAATTCAGAGCAAATTAGATAATTCTTAATAAAAACCCATTTAGCATTTATATAATTTAAAAAGAGTTATCCCCCTCTTTTATACTTAAGCATTAAACTTCCAAAACTATTCAGAGATTTGAACGAAATCTGAAAATTCTGCTTGAAAAACCCATTTATATAAATTAAGGGGGGGGGGACATTAGAACCCCTGTTCCCCCTATTTATACTTATTCAATGAACACCTAATAACAGTCACGGAATCGCCTCATCAGAATTATCCTAATCTAAATTTTGAACGAAAATTAATTCTGCATGAAAATCCCATTTATATCAACTAACGGGGGGGGGGGGGCATTAGAGCCCCTGTTCCCCCTATTTATACTTATTCAATAAACACCTAATAACAGTCACGGAATCGCCTCATCAGAATGATCCTAATCTAAATTTTGAACGAAAACTTAATTCTGCATTAAAATCCCATTTATATCAACTAACGGGGGGGGGGGGGCATTAGAACCCCTGTTCCCCCTATTTATACTTATTCAATGAACAACTAATAACAGTCACTGAATCGCCTCATCAGAATGATCCTAATCTAAATTTTGAACGAAAACTTAATTCTGCATGAAAATCCCATTTATATCAACTAACGGGGGGGGGGGGGCATTAGAACCCCTGTTCCCCCTATTTATACTTATTCAATGAACAACTAATAACAGTCACTGAATCGCCTCATCAGAATGATCCTAATCTAAATTTTGAACGAAAACTTAATTCTGCATGAAAATCCCATTTATATCAACTAACGGGGGGGGGGGCATTAGAACCCCTGTTCCCCCTATTTATACTTATTCAATGAACAACTAATAACAGTCACTGAATCGCCTCATCAGAATTATCCTAATCTAAATTTTGAACGAAAACTTAATTCTGCATGAAAATCCCATTTATATCAACTAACGGGGGGGGGGGCATTAGAACCCCTGTTCCCCCTACTTATACTTATTCAATGAACACCTAATAACAGTCACGGAATCGCCTCATCAGAATGATCCTAATCTAAATTTTGAAAACTTAATTCTGCATGAAAATCCCATCTATATCAACTAACGGGGGGCATGAGCCCCCCGTTCCCCCTTTTATACATATCGAATGAACTCCAAAAACTAATCAGGGAAGCGCCTTGTCAGGATATCCCTACATACAAAATTTCAAGTGGATCGGATATTTTTATCATGAGTTATCGCGTTACGTACATACATACAGAACGGACGGGCACATAAGCTCTCAGGCTATGATAGCCTGTGAGCTAAAAACGAATGAATGGTCAAAATATGCATGCCATACCCAAGCGGTTGAAAGATGCGTTCGACTAGTGTCTGAGGCATCAGAAACTGTATCTGATCAAGAAAAGAGACACGGTTTTATATTGAATAGAATAAAATCAAGAAGCCATATAAAACACTATGATACCAAAAAAGATTACAAACTTTAAAAATATGTAAATTTCTAAATTGAAGGATGTAAAACTTTTCTCTACGTAAGTTTGATTTTTGTAATTTTTATGATTTAATGCTTTGATTTTTAAATTTATATGTCGCTTATTATTGTAAAATTAATGTTATTTATAACCTTATACGTTATTAATTAAACTGTTTTCAAAATTTGTAAGTATTTTTCGTAAATTATAATTCTTAATACATTTTTGTAAAAATTTCAGTTTTTAATTATAATTGGTGCATCAAAGATGTGAATTGATTTTGATTAAAAAAAAAATATGGGAACTGCAGAGTTATGTAGTGTTGTAATAAACACTTTCCAACTCAGTGCCAAATGAATTTGAAAAAGTAAAATAAAATAAAATAAAATAAAATAAAATAAAATAAAAAATACTTTTTTTCAAGAAATTTTCAATTTTAAACTATTTTTGGGGCACTTGGGGCACCGGAAGTTATGAATGAATTTTATTTTTAAAAAATATCTAAGCTAAGATAGATAAAAGATAGCTTTTGCACCCCGCGCCAAAAGTAATTAAGAAAAAATAAATAAACAAAAAAATATAAAAAAAATCATAAAAAACTCAATTTTTAATAATTTTTGGGGCGCTTGGGGCACCGGAAGATATGAATGGATTTTAATAAAAAAAATCCTGTAAACTAGTATGCATAAAAGGCAACTTTTGCACGCCACGCCGATAGTGATTTCTAAAAAAAAATTTTTTTCATATACTTTTCGATCCACCCTAATAAATACATGGTCACATGAAAAATCAAAGAGCGTCAAAAATACGATTACAAATATTTCTGCAACTAAGTAGCCGACTGACTTCATTCTTTTTGCAAAAATTATGTCTTTTATTGTCTTTTATATACAATCCTTAAAAAAACAATTTCGAAAATTTTTATATAAATTTTATCAAAACGAACATTTTGAAAGTCCGAAGGAAGTAGTAGAGGTCTGCACGGGCCGGGCCTCAGCCCGAAGCCCGAGCCCGGCCCGGCCCGCGGGCAGGGCTCGGGCCGATTTCCAATAATGGCATTCGGGCCGGACCGGGCTCGGGCCTTACTTCTGAAGACTCGGGCCGGGCCGGGCCGGGCCGGGCCTAGTCACAAATCATTTCGGGCCGGGTCTAGTCACTAATCTATTCGGGCCGGGCCGGGCCTAGTCACTAATCTATTCGGGCCGGGCCTAACTTTTTTTTCCGTACGAAGCCGAGACTGATTCCATTCTTCCTAGTTTTCATGGACCAAAATAATCAGTTCCTATTGAATCTTCCTATATGAAAATCCTTTTCTCGACTTTTTATAAATCAGTAATATTTGGCTTTGTCCAAAAATTTCTGCAAAAAAAGCATATACTTTTAAGCCGTCATTATTCTACAATTAAACATTAGAATTTATTCCTTTTAAAGAATCGTAGATTACTAGGCGTTTTAAAATAGAATTAAACACATACACACACACACACAAAATAAATAAATTAAAAAAAAATAAAAATAAAAACATGATTATGACGGAATTTTTTTTAAACTGAAAACTGAAAGTTTCTTTTAAATTGTTCATCCATGCAAAATGAATACAACAATACGGGAGAAAAAATATATTAAACATTTACATCTGTTAAGAAGGGAATGAATTTTTTTTCGTTCCAAAGCGATTTCGTCTTTGGAAATTTTACCATATACCACTTTTTCGATTTTTTGTCTCTATTACAGAGAATATGGATTAATAATACTAGTGATAAATGAAACATTTACATACAACAAACAAAGATTCATTTAAAAGTATAAATATCGCAGCCTACGGCACTTCTGCATAAATGGAGATGGAAACAACATGGAAAAAAAAAAGATGGAAACAAAACAAACATGGAAAAAAAAAAGACTACTACAATTTTTTTTTGGTCAGAACTCTTCCATAAGATTAAAGATCAATGTTCTGTAGAAATTCACTCGATCCGGCCAGGTTCGGGCCGAATTTTAAACTTTTTTCCGGACCGGGCCGAGCTCGGGCCGAAATTTTAACTTTCGGGCCGGGCCGGGTCGGGCCATTATTTTTTTCGTTCGGGCCGGGCCGGGCCGGGCTCGGGCCGAAATTTTAACTTTCGGGCCGGGCCGGGTCGGGCCAATATTTCTTTCGTTCGGGCCGGGCCCGGGCCTGGAAATTTCGGCCCGTGCAGACCTCTAGGAAGTAGTTCCGGATTATCAAGGTTACTGATATTCAATAGACTTCTTTCCATTATTATATATTTATTACACACCGAATTTCAAGATTGTATTTCAATTTTTTCGGGAGACAGAATGCTTACAGCCACACACATACACACATAGAGGGACAGGCAGACGGACGACAATTTTTTCTTCGAAAAATATGCTTTTTGTAATTTTCTGTGCCTGAAACGTGTAAATTCACCCCCCAAAAAATGTCGATTTTTAAAACTATTACAAGACTTACCCTATACTACGTATGATGTGTATGTAATAAAGTTTTTGAAGCCGAAACACTTAGATAACTTCTTAAAAAAACTTTGAACAGTGTGGAAATTATTATTTATTTCTACTTGTATTTAAACTAGATATATCAATAGTTTAAATACAAGTTTTAACATTTCGGTTTAAAAGTTGTTTAAAAAAATCTTTTTTAGTTTATATTGATTTTAGGTTTCAACTAATCTTTATGTTTAATTTAGAAGTTCTTTCAAAGTTTTAAGGTGACAAACTACATTATGGGATATTGAATTCATCTTATTCCTATTTTTCAAAATAAAATTGTATCATAATCATATTTAACTTCATTATTTTTCTCCTCGTTTCATAATATTTACGAACGTTTCATTTCTTTTTAAATTTTACTTTAACACTATGATTTTAATAAAGCCCATTTACATATGCAAAATGCATTCTTTTCTATTCTATGGTGAAATGGAAATAACAATATATGTTAATACGATGTTAATTTTTTACGCAAGCGAGTTATGAAAATATTTAAATAAAATCTAATATTTTATTAAATAAAATTTTTCATATTTACTAAAATGTTAGACATTTTGGATGCAGAAATTTTTAGAGTTTACAGTTAAAATACAAATTTAAATTAACTTAAGTTGAAACAAAAAGCAAATTAATGTATGTTTGCATACTAATATGACTTCAGAACAGTTTAGACATACATATGTAATGTGTTTTAGCTTGTCTGAAATATAAATAGATTATTTTCCGGCACATTCACGAAGCCAGTTTTATTTGTAAGTCCACAAAACATGCAGTTATTCATTTAGAGATAACAAGATATCAGATAGCGATTTCCATTTTCGCATAACCCTCTGAGCGTCTGAAGTCTTTCCTGATTTTCATAAAAATGTTCCTAAAACTAACGCTAATTTAAAATCTCTTTCTCTGTTTCTTTTTTCTAAAATACACTTCACTTCAAATTTTACGCAATTCTTAAAATACAATTTTGTTTAAGTATATTTTTGTCTACAGTCTTTAAGTTGCTTTGGGGTAATAAGAAAAAACGAGATAGCTACTCTGAAGAATAAAATAACTAAAAAAAAATGCGTCGAATTCGACTTGCTTAGCTGTATTCCTCATCACGACAATCTGAGAAGTGTCATCATTAAGAAATTATTTACAATAATTAAAGATATAGCACTTTTACAAGAAAATCAAAAAGTTCGCTCAATTTTTAGGCACGTAAATACACTATATAAAAAAAGAAAATTGTGTCTGGACCAAGTATAATTTTGCAAAAATAACATATATTCTCCTCTGAAACATCCAACTTTCTTAAAAAGTACTCTTTTATCTTCAGAATCTCATAGATTTTCTAGTTTTAATACTGCGTATGTGAAATAAGTATTTATTTTGCTGAAAATTTATAATTTAAAAAAAATATGTCCGATAATTTTTTATAGCTTACTAATTAGTTTTCCCAACACCAAACATCAGTTTTTTTTAATGCTGTTATTTCAAAAATAAACATTTTCATCTTCAATAAACTTGTTTGAAAGATATTAAATGAGCATTATTTTGTTATTATTGCATGTATGAATTCTTTTACACAGTTGGAAGTTGTTTTTTGGGAATTGATAACATCTGAAAAACAGATTTTATTTTGAGAAAACTGAATACAAGCAGTCAGACAAACTAAGTAGAATTTTAACATTTTAGTTTTACCACATGATATAATGCCTCATAACGATTTCATCCATAAAATAACACATTTTTTTCGAATGTGTGTTTTTTGAAATGAAGCGATTGATCTATTTGTTTCTATTATATATTTTCGTAGTTTTGTTAAATTCAGAAACTTCACTTTTCTTGGTATACGAATTTCAGATATTTACGTGAAAAACAAAATTTACGAGTATACCATAATGTTTCGCATTTTTGAGTACAGAAAACAAAAAATAAGTAAAAGATGCTGTCCCCTATTGATACGTACGTATGTTCAATTCTAAGTAGAGTTTTAGCATTTTAATTTTACTAAATGATATGTCCTCATTAACAGTTTCATCCATAAAGTAAAACAATTTTTGAGAAAATGAATCGTAATATGTTCTTCCTCTAACCTCTTCAAATGGTTCTTTAAGTCTCTGAAATCTATTGGTTTCTATTGTGTATTTTCGTAAAGTTTTGTTAGATTCAGAAACTCCACTTTTCTTTACAATGTAATAAATTCTTCGACTTTCCGATACTTACGTGAAAAACAAAATTTACGAATATGTAAAAAATTCTTGCATTTTTGAATGGAATAAACAAAAAAATTAAATTGCTGTCTCATATCTTCTATACAAAGAAAAATTTTAGCATTTTAGTTTTTTTACTATATGATATAATGCCTCATAACGGCTTCATCCATAAAATAAAACATTATTTGAGAAAATGAATCGTATCAGGTTCTTCCACTAACCTCTTCAAATAGTCCTTTAAATATCGGAAATTTATAGTTATCTATTGGACATTTTCGAAAAGTTTTGTTAGATTAAAAAACTTCGAGAAAACAAAATGTACGAATATGTCAAAAAGTTTTGCGTTTTTGAGTGGAGAAAACAAAACAAAATCAATTACACAAAAACTTAAAAAAAAAAAAAAAAAAAAAAAAAAAAAAAAAAAAAAAAAAAAGCGAAAAGCGATATTACGTTTATCAGTACTGTCAATATCTTTACATTCTCAGGCACAAAATAATTTCAAACGTATCAGAGCATTTATACTTAGAAGCATTTACACTGCATTTTTGTATGTAAATTTATGCATGTAGAAATAAAAGCTAGACAAAATTAGGTTGATTTAAAGGTTTTACTTCCCTAACATCACTCTTCTAATATTATCTTCTTGTGATGATGTCAATTAGCTTCATCTGCTTACTCTCCAGTTTTTCAATTTTCAGTTAAAACGGATTATCTTGAAGAAGAATTCGAAATTTATTCTTCGAGAAATAACTATTGAACTGAAATAGCTTTCATAATTTTCATTTTCTTTCATCAAAAAATAATACAGTGAAACACATTATATCACTGTCTTGCAATCTCGAAAAATTTTGTAGTTATTAGTTTTAACTTTATTTTCTTTTAATGGAATAGATATTTTCATGCTTTATAAAATATATTTATATCGATTTGAAAATATGTCTTACTGGCAAAGTAATTTAGAGAGAAGTACAAAATGAAAGCTCTTATCATAAGCTACAAGACTTTGTACACTTTTTTGCAATAATTCTTATAATAGTTGCATTTTATAAGAATTCTTTTTTAATTCTAATAACCTATTAATCTGGTTTTTTTATGTGATTTTTATTTGCAAAAATTCATTTTTATATTTTTTTTCTACACGTACGAAAGATATATAAGGTGAACTTTTGTACAAATATTCTAAATGAAAAAAAAAGATTGCTAGTCCAACAAGTATATTACAGATGGAGCAAAAATTCCTTTTGGACTATATGTTAACTGAAATATTTTGTTGTGTCAATATATATATATATATTGTTGGTCTTAAAATAAATAATGATTGTTGATCCGATATACAGGGTGTCCCTAAACTCATGGTATATACGCTAGGGGGGAATAGAACACATCAAGACGAGCACTAGTAAATAGGAAACCAAGGGTCCCAAACGTTTTCCAAAGTAGATAGCCGCCGTTAAAGTTTGGGGTCCAAAATTTCAAATACACATAAAAAACGGAAAAATTGGTCAATGGATTTGCGGTTTGCAATAAAATTATTCTTTATATTGGTATTTTCTTGAAATTAAATAATAAAGATAAATTTCGAAAAATGCCGATAGAGGGCTCTTTAGACTTTGAAGTAATGAAAAACTATTTTTTGCCGTGATTTTTTGCATCTCATTAAATGGTTTCGTAAGCTTAGACTTAAATTTTGAGCTCAAAATCTGAATAGTTGGGAGTGGTTAAGTAGCACAAACTTAACTGTGTTCAGAGGGTTTAAATTTCAAATGATTATAAAAAACGGAAAAATTGGTCGATTGATTTGCGGTTTTCACTAAAACTATTCTTTATGTCGGTATTTTATTGAAAATGAATTATAAAGATAAATTTCAAAAAATGCCGATAGAGGGCGCTTTAGACTTTGGAGTAACGAACAACTATTTTATACGCTATTTTTTGCGTCTGATTAAATGTTTTCGTAAACTTAGACTTAAATTTTGAGCTCAAAATCTGAATAGTTAGGAGTGGCTAAGTAGCACAAACTAAACTGTTCAGAGGGTTTAAATTTCAAACGATTATAAAAACCGAAAAATTAGTCGATTCGTTTGCGGGTTTTGCTAAAACTACTCTTTAAATCAGTGTTTTCTTGAAAATAAATTTTAAAGATAAATTTCACCAAATGCCGATAGAGGGCGCCTTAGACATTGGAGTAGCGTACAACTATTTTTAACCGTTATTTTTTTTTTTAAATCTCATTAAATGCTTTCAAATGCTTAGATTTAAATTTTGAGATCAAATTCTGAATAGTTGCGAGTGTTTAAGTAGCGCAAAAGTGAACTGTGTTCGAGGGCGCGGGGGGAGGGGGGTAAATTTCAATTCTTGAACACACTTCAGTTTGCGCTTCTTAACCCCTCCCAACGATTCAGAATTTGAGCTCAAAATTTAAGTTTAAATCTAAGATTTCGAAAACATTTAATAAGTTTTGGAAAGCATTTAATTAGATACAAAAAATAACGGTTAAAATTAGTTGTTGGTTACTCTGAAGCTTAAGGCGCCCTCTAACGGAATTTTTTGAAATTTATCTTTAAAATTTATTTTTATGAAGATACTGACTTATAGAATAGTTTTATTTTAAACCGCAAACGAATCAACCAAGTTTTCCGTTTTTTATAATCATTTGAAATTTGAACACTCTGAACACAGTTCAGTTTGTGCTACTTAACGACTCCCAACTATTCAGATTTTGAGCTCAAAATTTAAGTTTAAGTCTAAGTTTACGAAAACATTTAATCAAACAACGTATAAAATAGTTGTTCGTTACTCCAAAGTCTAAAGCGCCCTCTATCGGCATTTTTTGAAATTTATCTTATCTTTATTTTCAATAAAATACCGACATAAAGAATAGTTTTAGTGAAAACCGCCAATCAATTGACCAATTGTTCCGTTTTTTATGTGTATTTGAAATTTTGGAACCCAAACTTTAATGGCAGCTATCGCCTTTGGAAAACGTTTGGGACCCTTGGTTTCTTATTTACTATTACTCGTCTTGATGTGTTCTATCACCTCCTAGCGTATATACCATGCGTAATGGGACAGCCTGTATATATATATGTATATGTATATATATATATATATTTAATCTGCGTGGGCCAATACGAATTTTGTTGATTTAATTTATGGGATTTTTTTATGGGATAATTTATGGGGGGGATTTGCAGGAGTTGGGCTTACGTCGGAGAAAAACGCATCATTTTTGTGTTAGATTAATTTGGTTTAATGCAAGTCAATACAAGTGCGGTCACAGATGAAGTTAAAAAAGTCCGAAAGAAGTCCCGTAGTATTATTATCCCGTAATATAATTTTCATGCAAATCACCTAAGTATGTATAAATGCAAACTGAATTAACAAGCTAAATGAAATTTTTTCAACTATAATAATAAAAAAAACACAAAAAAAAATATCACAACTTGAAAAAATATCGTATTTTACAAAGTATCCGTTGTAAAGTTTTCTATATAGCTATTATAGCATTTTGCGCATCTCATCAATGCAAGTCAATATAAATGCAATTACTTTAGAAATTGATACAGCCGCATCTCGTTAATATGAATCTCAAACGGAATCAAAATTTTGATAACAGCAATTCATGTTATTAGTATTAAATCTTTGTATTCGCTTTTATAGGGGACTGAGAAAACATTTCATGTTAAAAGTAATTCATGTTAAGAATGTTCATATTCGAGGTTTGACTGTAATATCCAATACAATCTCTATTTTCACATTGAAGGAAAACGTGACAATTGCGAATTATTTTCATACAAGTCAACTACGTTTATGCGCGTATTTTAAAATTAAATACATGGTTAAAATGAAATGTTTTTCAGCTGTAATAATAAAAATAAAATACGGAAAAATATCATATTTGACACCTATATAAAGAGCATATTGTACAAATATTCTGTATATCTCATAGATCCTGTTTGATACAAGTCAGTGTAATTACAGGCGTAGCTAAATGTCAAGTACAATCCCCCGTTTTCTCTTTGAAAAAAAAAATCGTGACTGAAGTAAATAATTTTCATAAAACTCACTAATTTTATATCATTCAATGTAACTATACTGTCCCTCATCAACATTTAGGTTTTTATTGTAGTTCTTATTTGTTCAATGAATGGATAGATTCATAATTTATGCTTTAGCCCTGCAAAATTGCCATATAAATGTTAATATATTTCTTATCGTAGGTAACATAAGTAACAAAACCTTTGCACTCAGTAACATAGAAATCAACTCTTAGGTTACAGAAAAATAGTCTTACAGACAAAAATAAGTAATGATCCGTTGATTATAGCCTCTTAAACATGGGAAATAAAATTTTGAATTAATTATTTATGCATTTTCAAAAGAAATAACTACCTAATAAAATAGCTAACTCATCTTTGGTGAAAACGATAACCAACGTACATAATACAAATAATTGGTACAAATTATATCTTTGTGTCTTGATTCGTTTTCGAATTATTCCTTTTTTAAATTCGTCTTGACTTTTGAATCACCCGGTATATATGTTTCAAATTAAATTAAAAAGCTAACAAAAGTGTTTTCCACCTTTGATAATAAAAATAAAATATGAAAAATATTGTAATTTGAAAAAAAGTATCATATTTCCCACCACTACAAAGTATAAGTTATCATGTTTAGTACAAATAATTCTATGTGTCTCATAAATCAAACATTTTCCAACTAATAAAAAGAAAATAAGACAAAATATTATTATTTTTTAAATATACTAGTATGTGTGTCTCATAAATGAAATGTTTTCCAACTATAATAATAAACTTAAAATACAACAAAATGCTACACCTTGAAAAAAAAATAACATATTTGACACCCTTGTAAAGTTCATGTTCAGAGGTTTTGTACAACTATTCTAGCTTTTTGAGTATCGCACATATACTCTTTAAAACAAGACTGTATAAATGCAATTGCAGGCGAAACTATTATTGTCCGAAACAAATGCTGTTTTCTCTTAGTTAGAAAATTTTAATATAATTTTAATGCAAGTCACTCAAGTTTTAATATATATATTTTCAAATTAAATTAAGGGGTTAAAACAAAAGTTTTCTAACTACAATAATAATAATAATAATAATAATAATAATAATAATAAACATATTTGACAGGTGGAATGGTGGAAAGTTTTCTACAGATATCCTACCATTTTTTACAACTCATTCGATCCGTTTACTACATGTTAGTGCAAATTCAGTTACACTGAGGAAGTTAACATTTTTCAAAACAATCTTTATTTTTTCATTGAACACAATCTTGAACTCTTTTAAGTTTTTGCTTGTATTTTCAAACAATATTAAAAAGCTAACGTGATATATTTTCCAACTACAATAATAATAATAATAATAATAAGATACGAAAAAATATAACAACTTGAAATTTAGTATAGTTAACACGAGTATCATGCTTATGTAGCTATGTTTTGTACAAATATTCTGCGAGTCTCATAAATACTGTTTAATGTAACTCGGCATAAATGCAATTACAGGCGAAACTAATAATGTCGAAAAGAATTCTCGCTTTTTCTCTGAAAAAAAAAAAAATCTTAAATATAATTTTTATTCGTATAATTACATTTGAATGTATATATATTTAAATTAAATTATAGAAAACGTTCTCAACCGTTGAAATATAAAATAAAATGCAAAAACATGTTACATATAACTATATAGAAATATTGTTAATTACAAAACTTTTTTTAATGACCGCGAGTATGATAATATATGAATTATTAATAATAAAAATAATATAAATATATAATGTTTGTATTTATATAGCACTAAATATTATAATATTTAACACTAATAAAACAGTATAATATCAATAAAACATAAAAAATTAAAAATTTTCTTTTCGTAATTTCAAGTGTTATGTAACTTTCAATTGATTGAATTCCCTATGATAAAAATATATTATTCCATTAGAAAATATCACAATGACTAATATTAATACTAATGCACTTTATCATATGGTTCATATTATGTAATTCTTTATATAACGAGGATTTTCGTTATTTATATATATATATATATTTAGTTTTCTGTTTTTTGCAACTGCAAAAAAACTAAAGATTGAAACTAAAGGTTAAAAAAATACGTAAGATTCATTTTGATCTGTTTCAAATTGAAATAAAAGTTTTTATGAATAATTTAATTGTATTAAATGTTAACTCTGTGTATAAATTGTCCATTATTTTTTTTAAAACTGAAATAGCATTTTTTATTCAAACAAACGAGAAGATTACTGTAAGCATTATTTTTTTTAATTGAAAATATATTGTTTGTTGACATTTTAAGAAACATGGGAGCACAAGAATCCTCTTTCTTTTAATGAATACAGGAATTATTATTATTATTTAAATGTACATAAGAACAATGTAGTATGTCTGTAAAATAATTGTTTTTTGAAATGAACTGAATGTTTTTTTATCAACACTATAGTTAAAAAATTTCTAAACATACTATGTTTAGTGTTATTATTACTAAACTAAGCATCAAACTGCATAAATTATAGTAAGTTAAAATTTTAATTATAACAAATATAGCATATGCAGGCAAAGCACTGGTCCATTCTATAAATAAACTTCTGAAAAAAATATTGTTTAAACATTTTCTATAAAAAAATTGCTAAAATATTGTTTAAAAAGTGTTCCAAAATAACCGATACTTCTTTAAATAAGCATAAGCTGTTTACAATTATTATTATAAATAAGTTTATCAGCGATGCTCTTGAAATATGGGAATTGTTAAATTTTTAAAGAGGAAATAGAGACTGGGAAAAATATATTCAGAAAATTGCTATTTCATGAACAAAGAAAAAAATAAAAGGAAAAGAAAAAGAAAGGAAGAAAGAAAAAGATGCAAAATATTCTTTTATATAAACCAATTTTTCGAATTTTATTTATTATTCAAAATCACTATTCCCTATAAATAAGTCCCTAAATTAATATTTTCATCTTTAAAAAAGCATAAACTGTGCATAGTTTTTATTGTCATTAAATTTAATTGCAATGTTCGTGGAAATTGTTATGGATTAAAGAGAAAATAAAGATACGGGAAAATTTATTTTAAGACTTTTTTACTTTATACCTCGGTGAAAATCCCAACTTATGAATGAAAAACATATATTTTTTAAAGAAACTTCTAAAATAATATTTGTCATTAAAAACTCTAAAATAATATTTTCTTTTGTAAATAAAATGTTGATCATTATTATCAATAAATTTAATAACAGTGTAATTGGAATATGTGATGGGTTAAATTTCTAAAGAACAAATTGGTTTCTGAAATTTATCACAGCATGAACTCGGAGAAAAACACAGCATGTGAAAACAGAGCGGTGTCTTCTAAATAGATACTTTTGGAAAAATATTTATTATTCAAAAACAATATTCTCTGCAAATTCTAAAATAATGTTTTCTTATTTAAATTAAAAGAAGTTGCTTATTATTTTTCTAATAGTTATATTTACAAAGAAAGTTCTAGGATATAAAATATAAGATAAATTGAAATTTTAAAGAAAAGTGTGTATATGAGGAAAGACATGTTTTAAAAACTACAATTTTATGCGCGTGAAAAAAATTTTACGAGAAATTTCTGTTTTTTTTTTCTCTTTTTAAATGCATACCGGGACTTTTTTAAATGTTACTTTACTATATGTATATATTTATTATTACTTTATTATATTACTTCATTATACCATGTAGTATTTTTTAAAAGTAATTTTTTTTAAATAATTGCTTTTTGAGTTGAGATTTAGCATAATATTTTTTTAATCAATGCTTGGCTTAATGTAATAAAATTCTAAACATGCAACTATTACCATTAAATTATTAACAATATTAATATTACGACTATGTTTATTATCAATGAATTAAGTACCAAAGTGTACTGATTACCGTAAGTTAAATTTTAAAGATCTGTTACAGAGAAGGAAAAATTTATTTTGAAAAACATATCAATGCATGAAATCGTAAAAATTGTAACATATGAAGCGAAACTTTATACATATATACTATAAACAAAATTCTCGAAAAAATATTTATTATTTAAAAATATTATTGTTCATGAATTAGTCTCCAAAATATATATTTTTTTTATCTTGAAACTTTTTCAAAAACTGATTATCATTGTTATTATATATAAATTTTGTTGAGATGTTCTTGAATTATTTAATTTGTTAAAATTTTAAAGAGGAAATAAAGATTATGAAAAATAAGTTTGATAAAGTTATCTTTCCATAAACTGTAAAAAAGCATATGAACGCTAAATAGTTTTTTATATTTATAAACCAACTTTTGGAAAAGTATCTGTTATTCAAAATCGGTATTCTTTATAATAGGTCTCAAAATGAACATTTTTTAAAAAGAAACACACACTCTTTATTGTTATTGCTTTAAATATGTTTAATAATAATGGTCTTGGAAAATAAGATGGGTTAAAGTTTTAAGAGCAAATAGAGAGGTTAAATTTAGTTTCAGAAATTTTGTACTTCATATCTCCGAGAAAAGCACAGAATATAAACGTAAAAAAATGTATCATCATTAAATAAATTTATAGGAAGATATTCTTTATTCAGGACTATAAAATATAATTTTCTTCTTTAAATTATATGTTTTTAAAAGATTGAATGATATAAACTAAGACAGTCTTGAATAGATTTTAAAAAAAAAATTATGTAAAAAAAATATAAAATAAAACCCTAAAAAACATTTAAAAATAGATAGATTAAAAGATTCTCCAAGCTACTCGGAAGGCCTCATCGGTAGAATTAAATATTCACCGCATAACAAACATTTGAATAAATCAAGAAGTTACAGTTAGTTATTTTTTAGAAAAAGATAACATTCATTAGGGACAGAAGGAGCTTCATTCTGAGCTGGCGATCGTAACCATGTGAACTAACCTTCGAGGAGTAATCTGCCGTGATAACTGCTACTACCCGATTTTAAGATACTGACCTTCGTATTTTAAATTGAGACGTTAAATGTAGTGTATTGCAAATTAAATGTTCATCATTATTTTTTTTCAATAAATTTATTAAAAATGTAATTGGAGTAGGTAATGTGTTAGAATTTTAAAGAATAGATGGTGACATGGAAAGAGTGTTTCTGAAATGTATCACATCATGAAATAGGAGAAAAACACATCATATGAATGCAAAACAGTATCTTCTAAAAAGAAACTTTTGGAAAATATTTATTATCCGAAAACAATATTCTCTATAAATTTAAAAATAATATTTTCTTATTTAAATTAAAATAAATTGCTTATTGTTATTCTGATCGTTATTTTTAATAACAAAATTTTAAGAATGTAAGATAAATGATAATTTTGAAAAAGATATGGATATGAAGAAATACTTATTTTAAAAATTATAGTTTGATGAGCGTGGAAAAAACTGTGAAAAAGAATATCGAATAGCAATGCCAAAGTTTTTTGTTTATGAATAAGAAACTCTTCTTTTATTATAAAGCAGTATCTTCTAAATAACTAGCTAAAGTAAAATTCCGTTCCTTAAATAAACTTCAAAAATTTATAGTTATAATTGTCATTATTATTATCAATAAAAATTTAATAACAAAATTCTTGAAATGTATGATTAGAGGAGATTTAGAAATTCTTATTTTGTGGACTTTAAGAAAAAATAATGGGGAAAAATGCATGTAAAAGTGTGTTTTCTACAAGCTATTTTCTGGAAGAACATTTCCACCAAAATAATGGAAAGTGGATACATATATAATTTTTTCTTCTTAGTTCTTAAAAAATGCTGTTAATTTAAATTGTAACATTCTGGTGTATAAATTCCGCTTTTAATACCGGTTAAAAATAATTGCACAATTAACATTAAAAAATAATAAAAATATTTTGCCAAACATAATGCATAATTCGTGTTTATTTGTATCCCTTAAAGAGCTAAAATTTTTAACTTACTCTGAGGAGGAGACATTGTACTATGAGATGGGATTTTTGATCTAACTCGCAGAGTCCTAAGAAGAACTTTTATTGCAGATCTACCACTAAAGTTGTAGTAAAAAGGCGGAGTGGAAAGAACGGAACTCTTGCCTTATATATTGGCATGCCGGTAGGATTTGATCTAGTAAGTGGCCGTAGGGTTACAATATCGCACATAGCATATTCTCGCCAATAACGCCAAATTCGGAATTTTGAAAAACTTCGCTGCAAACACTAGAGAGAAGTTAGAATCTAATTGATTGGATATGATATACAATTCTTTTAAAAGTGTTGTACGTTGTAGTAGGTTTAGTAGAAAATGTGCAAAACCGCATGTAATTTTTCTTTTATTTTCTGTAAAAGAATTGGGGAGAATTTATTTTTCCACTTTCGAAATAGGAGTTGCATGAAGAAAACATCAAAAGAAAATCAGAAATGAAAAAAAGTGTAAAACATTTATTGTCTTTTTTTCGCATTCTGTGGGAAGTGTGCTTCACAAAATTTTGAACAGATCGCTTTTTTTCTTTTTCTTTTTTAAAAACATATATGGTACTCAAATCGTTCGTATGACAGGAAAATAAAGTGTTTCGGAAATTTTTTCAAGATAAAAAGCAGAAGATTCCTACTTTATCCGCAGTCGAAACTTTTCAGCATCATTTGACCGCAATTATAAAACTTAATGTGAATAGGCAAAGAAGAAAGGAGAGAGTGGTGTTAGGGAGGATAAGACGCTATTGATTATTCATTTAATTTAATTTAAATCTATTTGTTATTTAAGTAGCTATTTTTTTTTTTTTTTTTTTACTTTTAAACAAAAAGCTGCAAATATTGGAGCAACAGATAATGAAATCACCTGCTCTTCCTGTGGTTTCATAAATAAAATGAATAGCATTATTAACCGCCTGACCTCGTTCAGACAAAAAAGACAAAATTGATATTTATTTCTGAGTAATTTATTAAATAAATCTGCATGAAAAACCCATTTATATCAATTAAGGAGAGGGGCATGACCCCCCCCCGTTCCCCCTCTTATACATATCAAATGAACTCCAAAAACTAATCAGGAAAAGAGCCTTATCAGAATATACGTTTATATAAAATCTCAAGTAGATCGGATATTTTTATCATGCGTTATCGCGTTACGCACGCACGAACGAACGAACGTAGGTACATAGATACAGAACGGGCGGGCACATAAGCTCTCAGGCTTTAATAGCCTCCGAGCTAAAAATCTAAAAATAGATTATTTTTTAAACATCACATAAAAAAATTAATTACGCATCGAAATGTAAGCCTTAGTATTAATCATAACAAATGTTTTAAAACTGAATGATATTTCCAGAATTATATTAATTTAAATAATGCTTTTATTGCAGTGAAACATGCAACTTAGTGAACGAATATGTCAGTTCGTGGCGGTGAGAAGATTAAAAAGAAACAGCACTAGCACCCTAATTCCTCTAATATTACTCTATAAGAAAAATGTGGCACTCAAGATATTATAAGTTAATTATTATATAAAATTATATGTTGTTATATAAAATAAGTTATTATATGAAGTCTTGGAGAAAAAACAAAACTAAAAGAAAAGGAAAAATCATTTGAAATATTTTCATATAATATGCAAACGTGAAACATAACTTAAAAAAAAAAAAAAAAAAAAAAAAAAAAAAAAAAAAAAAAATGTAGATTTTTTAAAATCTAAGCTGTTACTTTTTATGTCTGCGAAATCATTATATTTATTGATTATTTAAATTCATTTTTAATTTTTAACGATTGCGTTCCGACGATGTTTTAGAGGTCTGCACGGGCCGTAATTTCCAGGTCCGGGCCCGGCCCGGCCCGTAGGAAAGTTATTTCGGCCCGGCCCGGCCCGTTTAAATTTTTATATTTTAGGCCCGGCCCGTTTAAATTTTTATATTTTAGGCCCGGCCCGTACAAAAATAAGCGAAAACAGGCCCGGCCCGTCTTGGCCCGTTACAGTTTCTACGATTTCTAAAAAATTCAGATTTTTATCATATAACTAAAATTCCTTTAAAGAATACTGCATACATATCTATGGAATGATTTTACAGTATATTTTACAGTAAATACACATTAACAACATTAATGATTATTTAGATTCTTAGGCTTTCAACATTCGAATAAAAATTCATTAAAAAATAAATATGGCTTAGAATAAAAGAAAAAAGAAAGAAAGCTAAAAACATCGTTAATTTTGAAGCTTTTTAATAAAAGAAGATTTATAAATATATTTCTATATCATTTTAGTATAGATTTCAAATCTAAATTCATTCTTAAATTCAAAGAAGCTCCTTTCTGATACATTTCTAAATTATTTTTTTTATTTCTCAGAAACGCATAAGATTAACAGATATCTTTATACAGAAACTATATAATGGAATGGCGTTATCCATTTTTTGATACAAGCAATTTAAGAATACGGCAAACAAATAAAATACTGTCATAATTAGCGTTTTGAATAGAATTTCCAGAAGCAGTAGCAAGGGAAGGGAGAAAAACCTGCAATCATTTGAGAAACTATTATATCTCAACAAGGTTATACAAGTATTTTATTTACCAAAAATGAAAAACGCTATTCGATTCCAAATCCCTTCAATAGTTAGGCTTATCAATTTTATACTTTTACAATTTAAAATTAATCAGAAAATGCGTCAAACTTTCACATTATTGAGAAATTAATTTTAAAATCATCAAGAAATATATATCCGAAGGCTAAGCTAACATAAGTTCTTTATCGCTGTTAATAATTTTACAAATCATGTTTTCTGCCAATAATTAAGTCTAGTACCGGTCCGGCCAGTCTATATGTAGAAAAATAATGCAAGCGTGATCTCGGACCGGCATGAGTCAGCTAAAAATATATTAAAACGGGTTATTAAAACGGGTTATTAAACATAATGTAATTCTCCGATGCCGATACACTGTGCATTTTTATATTGACGCTGTCAAACTAGTATGGCAACATTTATACTTATTCTCGTTAAAACCATTTTCGTTGAAAATAGTTCATATTTTATCGTTTCTGCTTAAATCTTCAGAAAGGGCCGGCAGGCCCGAAAATTTTTTTTATCGGCCCGGCCCGTCTGGCCCGTTCAATTTTTTTGCCGGCCCGGCCCGTTTATGTTGTTTGTCGGCCCGGCCCGGTCCGTTGAAAAAACTATTCTAAATCTGCCGGCCCGGCCCGGCCCTTTAGAAAATTCGAAACGATTTCGCCGGGCCGGGTACGGGCCACGGGCCAAGCCCGGGCCCGTGCAGACCTCTACGATGTTTCCAAATTCCTTTTTCAAATCGGATAAAGTCTAACATAATAATGAAAAATATTTAAACAGCTCATAGAAATAACGATACATCTAGCACACAAATAATCAAGAAATATATTGTTCCATTTCTGTTTTTCCTTCTAAAATATTTCTGAAAAAGTAAAGCACTAGTAAACAGAATAAAAAATTATTAAGGAGTTATAACAAATTCTGTTATTTCTCCCGTACTCGCGCAAATACACTATATTCCATAATATTTTCAATTATCGAGCATAATTTCTGAGAGTGTACAAGTTTTATTTTTGTGAACAAGATATCATCTATCATTACAGATTTCGGCGGTAAATCAACAGATAACCTTAACCCTTTCGGGGTCTGGTGTAGTATTATTATTATTACATATCTTTTAAATAAGTATTATTTTGTTTTAACAAATACTTTTGTCACTGTTTACATATAGTAATGTAAGTAAGTACCTATGCATTTACTATATGACTTCACTAATGTTTAGACATTTAGTAATAATAATAATAATAATAATAATGTTTTCTTAATTCTATTTGCATAATTTGCAATTTTTTTATTTTAAATATATATTACACTCTTTAATTTTAAAATAAAGGTTACTTTCCTAAAAGTATCATGTGTAATAAAAAGCAAAAAATATATTAAAAAATTTTAATATGAGTTAAATCTTGTTTAATATAATAATTTCTAAACATCTCCGAAAACTCTTCCTTAGCCTATTTCCATATCAATATGAATTAAATAGTAATTCATATTGATAATAGTATTTATATTCTGATTTTCGTTCGATATTTTCTTCGTGTAATTCCTATTTCAAAAGTGGAAAAATAAATTTTCCTCAATTCATTTACAACATTTCTTATGTTTCAGACAATAAAATATTCGTTAAACTCTAATTAATATATTTGGATTGCTAGTGTTAATGTCATTAGCGTAAAAGTATTTTTTTCTAAAAAATTGAAAAAAAAATCGGACCCGAAAGGGTTAAAAACTATGTTATGGAGATGTACCAAATCACCGAAACTTCTCAATGGCTTTGGTTTGAATAAAATGTCAATTCTGCAATCAGAAGTCACTTATTAAATACAATATTTTTATATTTCGCGAATTACGATTGTATTCAGAAAACGATAATGTCTTCAAAAAACTCTCTAAAGATAGAATGATCACGAATGAGTTAATTAAATATTCTGAGTATAGTATTTAAAAGGAAATTATTTTTCCGAAACCCAAAACAATCCAAACAAAAGTACTTAAGAGCCCACAATAGTCACAAAAAAGTACACAAAAAGACTCGGATGATCATGTAAAGTCTATGGGAGCGTCCTTTTCGAATATCTCGCTCAAATTTTTATATTTTTGCATGATTTTTTTGCACAAGATAGCTGAGGGCAATCCACAACCGGGCTAGTTTTTACTTTTTCAATTTTTGTTTCAGATTTTCTTTAAAAAATTACTTTAACTTTCGAAACCGGTTTAAACCGGTTCTGAAACTGAAACTATCGTAATATAAAAAATATATAACCAAAATCGAAAAAGTAAAAACTAGCCCGGTTGTGGATTGCCCTCAGCTATCTTGTGCAAAAAATCATGAAAAATATTAAAATTTGATCGAGATATTCGAAAAGAACGCTCCCATAGACTTTACATGGTCATCCGGGTCTTTTTGAGTAATTTTTCTGTGACTATTGTGGGCTCTTAAACGAAAAATAGGTTACACAATTTTAATTAATTTTTGAATTAATTTTCAGCAGTACGCTTGAAATTATTGAAAATTTAATACATGATCTATCACATTACTAACTAAGGGTTGAATCAATAAAGGGGAAAACGTCCAAGCCGGGAATCGAACCCGGAACTCTTGGAACCGCGATCCAAGTGCTCTACCATTTAAGGTTTTGAGGACGATAGCCAGCTTAGCATCTATCGCTCATATGTGTTGGCAAGTCTGCAACTTCAGCACAAGATGGAAAAGTCGTTATGAGTACACAATCCTACGACAAAATATGAGACACGAATAAACCCATCATCGACGAACACATATTCAATTTTTCAATTAATTTTCAGCAGTGAAATCACGCTCAAAATTACTGAATAATTAATATCTGATTTATAACATTGCTAAATAAGCGTAGAACCAACAAAGTGAAAACTGTCACTTTTCACTATGTTGACTCTAGCCTTAGTTAGCGATATGATGAATCACGTAATTATATTCAATAATTTCTAGCATACTTTTACTGCTGGAGATTGATTTAGAAACTAATTAAAAATATATATGTGTTTACCTATGCTGGATTTATTTATGTCTCACATTTCGCAGCAGAATTGTGTGCTCATAAAGACTATCTTGTGCTATAGTTGCAACGTTACCTACGTATGTAAATGGTAGATGCTGCAAAGCTGGGTATCATCCTCTTAGCTTAAATAGCATATATTCTATGCTTATTTTTAAATGTGATAAATCATGTATTAAATATTTTTAGAAAAATTAAAACTATCCTAATCTTTTTCGGAAAAAATATATTCTGACAACAAGAGTATTTTCAATTTTTTCCCTTTAAGTGCTTTTGTTTAAATTATTTTTGTCCTTTGAAAAATAATTTCCTATTAAGTAAAATAATCAGAATATTCATTTGATTCATCCGTCACCAATTTACCTCTGGAGTGTTTCTTGAAGAAAATTTTGATTATTGTAAATGAATATAATATGGACACCAAATTTAAGCCATGACTTCTATAACTTCATGTGATGCACACATGTTAGAGATTAAATTTTTAGAAAGACCTAATTTTGAAAATTTTCAATTTTCAATTTCATTGAAATTTTCATAGCCTCCATACACTATCTCTCAACTGCTAGATTCAACTACAAGAAGTTGTCTATAGAAGTTCAGCGATGAGCTGGAGCTGGAAAAAAATCAAGCCAGACTCAGTAAGAAAAGACAAGCTACAGACATTTTTATAGTCTTAAATATTGCTTAACCAGCCAAAATATTCATACATTATGCATATTCGCATTGCTTCCTTTAAGCTTTAAATGTTTCATTTTCACACTGAAAGAAACTGCCGGTCGAAAATTAGAGGTCGCATTTACTCTCACTTGTTAATTCTCTATATCGAAAATGATGAATGGTGACTTGCGATATTAGTCGTTTTGTTAAATATTTTAAAAATACACGAGCAATTATATTGAAACTCCAAGTGAGTAAACATAGCATATG
The DNA here is from genome assembly GCA_964019185.1 of Maratus speculifer. Classification (NCBI taxonomy): domain Eukaryota; kingdom Metazoa; phylum Arthropoda; class Arachnida; order Araneae; family Salticidae; genus Maratus; species Maratus speculifer. The sequence continues at coordinate 231,046,258 of OZ025299.1, read as the reverse complement.
TCATTTATCTCCAAGAATCTCCCAAAAACCTAAGGGTACCTCTAACAAATTAAAAAAAAGAACGAGTATCTTTTGGATAACCCTAATAAAGCAAAAGCGTTCAAACTGTGAAATGTAATTTTGAGACTTATTGTTATAAACTGTGCTCATTTTTATGAGGATAGAATATACACTTGTAGATAAATTCAGGCTTTGACAAAAACAGTTTCAAATTTCGCAAAGTTTTTTGCTTATTATTTTCAGAATTTTTAATGTAAATCAATGTTCGTTTCAGGATGGTTGGTTGATTTTTGTCGTCCGATTATCTACGCTAATGGGATATAGGACCAGGGGGAGTGCCCTCCGTGGGGGTCTTTCTAAGGGAACCTAACCCGTATTTACGCAAGGTTCGAAGAAAACCACTGAAAACTCCGAACGGTTAGGCCGACAGCCGCGATTGGGTTCGAACCCAGCACCTGCCGCCTACCAGTTGAGAGGTCCGAACCTCTCGGCCACTGGTGGGGCGTTCTTTTCAGGAACTATGACAAATAATATTGTACACAATATCCTACAATCAGAATGAAAAAATAATAAAAATTAATTAGATGAAAACTGAGCAGGTTTACTAACTACTGTTTCCATGCACATATGCGAATGCAATCAAAATGTAATCTGCGTAAAGTATTAGCTAAATATCTAGAGCAACTTTTGTGAAAGTCTCGAAAATACACTTTAAAAAGCTCTAAAGTGAACGTCCACAGAATAAACATAAATCCGTTGTTCCCAAAAGGAAGAAAAAAAATGAGAGACTATATCCAAATATTGTGTTTCACACTAGTGTCAGTACACAATATTGCACGTACTGCTGTAGTGCGATACAGCCTCTGATCTTTTCTTGTTTCAATTTGGGAACAAAGGGTTTTTACCTTATTTTATCAACAATAATTTTCAGTATTTTCAAGCTATATGTTTCAGAATTTCACAAAAGTTGCTTTACATTTGGCTAATACATTCAGCTCATCACATTTGATTGCGTATGCGCAGTGAAACATTATTTAGTAAATCTGCTTATTTTTCATACAGTTTTTATTATTTTTTAATTCTGATTACTGCGTTTTAGGTACAATTTTTGCTTGTCATAGTTTCTGAAAAGAACATTTTATTTAATATTAAAAACTATCCAAATTATAAGCAAAAACTTGGCGAAATTTCGAACTGCCTATCTACATTATAAAGGCCAAACTTATCTGCGCGTAACGCATACGTCTTTTGCGAATTATTTCAGAAATTTTCAAACACGCTTCAAAGAACATAAGAAGTTTAATAGCAATCGATACTTCGAGTTTTGAATTTAAACGATTTTAAAATGATCAAATTAGAATATCATTTTTTTTTCAGAAATAAAAAGTGATTATGGATATTAAAGGTGCATATGTAAATTTTGAGATGGTGAAAATGATATTGGATTTAGATTTCATGAGGGAAAATTCTATGATTGAGTCAATGTGGATAATATTTAACTGCTTATTTTAAGATTAAAGATTAATTTGAATAATTTCTAAAAATGAGTTTTATTAAAATAATATTTTGTTAATTTTGGCTTAAATATCCTTTGTTTAAGTGTTATACTTACCAATATAAGGTGCATTTTTTATCGTAACTAATTTTATAAGTTTCTTATAAATCAATGAAACAGTTTCTTCTTAAATATTTTCTTCCGTTGAAATTTGACGGGTTCTACCTTGTTTTTATGAAAATCTTAATTTTTCAACGAGTATACATGGTATCAACATATAAATGAACACAGTTTATTATATTAACGCTCTTTATCATGATCTACAGTTTTAACGGTTTTTAGATATTAGTTTTTACAGAATAATCCAAAAAAATTTTGTTTTTCAACTTGTTGAAGGTACCCTGTTGGGGTTTCTAGAAAAAATGTTCAGTGAAATATATCACATATACTATTCTGTTTACACATTTGGAGTTTAGGATAATATTCTCATCTTTTTTTTCTATATATTTACCAAAACGTTTAAAATTGCAAGTGACCGGTTATCATTGGCTATATAGTGTATAAAAAAGCAGACATACACACGATGTTTGAATTTCTTACCATTTTACATTTGTCTATAGATTACGGAATGAGTCCATTGTTAGGCTGAAATAAGGCAACAAAGTTTGAAATCAAATTTCTTAAATTTAACTCTGCCTGAAAAATTAACTTATATTATGAACTTTTAGTTGAATTGCATAGAGGTTTGTTAATAAATAAGAGGAAAAATGCGTTGTGGCTTAAAAATAAAATATAATCAGTTAGTTACCTTTAAGAAAAATATGATTACAAAATCTAGACTCGACAAATTTCGAATAAAATTTGTCAACTAAATTTAATTTATGCAAAAATAAATTATAAAAAAATCTTATTTTAACTTATAATATTCGTTATTTAAAGAACCATAGTGAAAGACACGCAAAATAAATAGGGTTACATAGGGCAACTTAGCTATGATTTTGCAATGTCACTCTGGAGATTCTGTCAATTCAACTCCCAAAAGCCATTGTTCACATGAATTAATGTCCGAACCTTTATAAATGTGTTCAGTTAGGTCCGAAGCAGGTCTGCAGATAAGTATTTTCAAAATTATATTTTAATTTCTAAAAATAAATACACACGCACACGCGCATATATATTATATTCATCTCTCTTTTTTTATATGTCGCCATAAAATTGGGGCAATTGCACCTTACTGATCAGTTTTCAACACAACTTTACTTTTTTTAATATGGGATATCAGGTCCTGTTTAAAAAAATCAAAACAACTTTTAAAAAAGGCAGATCATGGAAATTATATAACAACTAAAGAACGTTGTAAAGGAAACATTTGCTATCAAGGTGTCTGAAAAAAAAAAACACGAAACTAAAATTAAAAGATTCATTTACACAAAAAACATAAGAATTAAGTAAGTACATATATACTTAAGTATAGGTAATAAGTGTTAAAATTACATGGGTATTTTAGGGAAAAAATAAACAAGATATATCTATGGACAAATGGGTATGTATGCATTTAAACATCTTAAACCCTTTTTTGTTTACCTCAATGAAAATTCAATAAGAACAACAAATTTTGGAAGAATGCAACCATGTTTTTATATCGAACAGACCATTTTTTTTTGTTGTTTGTTTCCATAGTTTTCTAATAATGTCACTTTGTCTTATATACCTCTCTTCATCTGTATAGTTTAATTGCAAGGTTTAGATATCTCATTTAAGAAATTTTGTTTAGTAACCGCTGACATGCTTTAAAAAATTTTTATTATGTAATTTCAATAATATGTAATTTTCTTTACGTCAAGCAAAATAAAGTGGAGAAATTAATTTCCCATAGTAAGAGAAACTGCAAAAATGTATTTAGGACTGTTGGAGTAACAGTATCCTACATGGTCCATTACCCTTGACCTATGTCCTAGTTACTTCATTCTTAAAATATTTATGGGGTTACAGGAATACCTGCCTTACATTTTAAACATGAAGTAAATATACACAAATGCCTAATAATAATAATGTATTTATATGACAGTCTTTAAAAAAGTGATTGTTTATTAAATGCACTTGCTTTTGCACATGCAAAAACTGTATTTTAAAATAAAGCCGAAGAAGTTCAACCAAATTTTTTTTTTTAATGAAGCCTCAGTTTTCGAAACCTATCACATGCAATATTGAGTTAACACGCGCTGTTTTAAGAAGTAGAGATGGGGTGAAATTTTCACAAAATCTAAAACTTAAAAATCATGTACAATTTTTTTTATAAAATTACCTATGGCCCACACTCTTAAAACGAAAGAGCTGTTTTGGCTTCTCATGAAAGAGCTGTAATTTTTTCGATGATAAAAGAGTTGTTTATCAAACGATTAAATCTTCTTGATCTAAATTGGTTATTTAAATAGCTCAACTTCATTTAAATTGGTTAAAATTCGAGTTATTTCAACTCTTTTTTGAGAAGCTGCTTTTCAACATTGAGATGAGTGGATTTCAGCTCAACTTGAGCTATTTTGTGGCTAACTTTTTAAGAGAGCAGTTATTTCGTGGATCCAGTCATCCCAGCTAACCTTACAACAGATAAAACATGTAGAAATTAAATGAATTATCACTAATTATATGTGTATGCAAGATTATAATACACTGAATAATAATTTAGGAACGTAAATCTCTTTCTTAAAAAAGAATGTAGCTAAAAGCTATAAAACCTGTATATTATTTCATTCAAATAATTGCCGAAAAAACAATTACCACTCACGTACAACATAACATCTGAATTATGATATTTTTAAGATTTTTTATGACTTTTTGGATAAAACTAAAATTATTTATTTAATACAATGGTTAAATAAGAAGTACATTAATTTTGTAAACTTATATTAAAACATTGTTAAAATATTTTACAGAATAAATATAGATGTAGATGAAAGTTATAGCAAAGCCTGAAAAGATCATTTTTGTAAGTTAACAAACATAATTTTTGTTAATTCTTATTAATTTTGTTACCGTGAGTAATATTACTGCCAGAAAATTAGAAGTCACTATGAGTCACAAATTAAAAATCAATTAATAACTAATGCTCTTAAATAATCTTAAATAATGTATTTTCTGTTGGCTAGTTTTATATTTCTAATATAGATGTTGTTGTTGTTGTTTTCATTTCAACTTTCTGACATGAGACGAAATTTTTTTTTTTGTTAAATGTTTTTATATGCTTCGGGTAAATATAAATTTATGATACTGTTTTAAATTTTAATATGTATCAGAGAGAGGTTCACTCGCTAAGCATGGATGATAAATCGTGCTGCAATGTTACGTTTTTTTTTATTATTATGCTGAGAAGTTGGTTGGTTGGTTGGCAAGTACTGAGACGTATGCTACTATCCGTTAGGGAGGCTTTTGTCTCGAAACTCCAGGGTGCTGAGAAGTTTAATTAATTGGTCATTCAGAGCGAAGTTCGCTTTTTTTTCTTTGTTGCCAAATTTAGATTTAATTTTTTAAGTTTTGCAAAACAAGACGAAAATGCAGTACATGTGTATTTATGTGTGTATATGTAAGCACATAGCTATATACGTGCGAATATTATTGTATGTATATCCTGCAATGAATTGTTGAATCCTGCAATGAACTCAATCTTTTTAGGTGCGTTCGTATTTATGTAAATACGTAGCACCTATAGTCGTTGTTCAGTCCGTCCATCTGTCCACATATAACAGAGTAAAAACTACCCAACCAAATCGTTTGAAATTTAAAGTATAATTGTTGCCAAATTTTCCCGAGTCATTTAAAATTTTATAAAAATCGGGTGCATACTTTAATTACAGGAACAATCAAAATTATTCCGTTACATTATGTCCAATGGGAAAAAATAGTTTCAAGTGTGCATTATAATGGTGTTGCACTCTTTTGAACATAATAAAATTGATCTGCATCTATGAAGTATATACTAAAATACGTATTTTGTACAGTCTGTTATGCAAAGAATAATTGTTATTTATTTACAGGGCTACACGAAAGCGTTCGATTACATAATGGTACAGGAGAAACATTGTTTTGGGCACGTTTTATTTATATTATACAATTTCATATTTTGTGAAATTGACATAAATTGCTGAGGTTTAATACATGCTACTCCCTGCATAATAGAAAGCAGATAGTATTTACAGGACACACGTAAGATTCCGGTTACTCTAGTGCAGGCGAAATACTATATACTAATACATCAAGATCTGAATATTTTTAAAACTCCTTTATAGTAGAACACACCTTATTTGATAAGCTTGACGTGCAATTTCCAACTTGTTTGCTTTATTATTATGACGCCGCCAATACTTATGAACGTGTCCGAGCTTTATATAATAAATAAATCAGATTTTATAAATCAATGAACCACTCATATTTATAAAGTACCTTTCGCTAATAAAAATGTCACTTTCTTTATCTCTTTCTTAACCAATGAAGATTTAATTTATAGCCCATATTTTGAATTTTTTTTTCATTGAACAAATTTAGTTGGTGACTACCTTCATAAGTACAAACACACTAAAAATTCTCATTGATAATATAAACATTTACGTTGATGCCCGTTTCAATAAGAATATGCAATACTGAAATAATATATCTACACGTGCAGAGAGGGAGAACAAATAAGAGATAAGGTTTCCAATATACTTTAGATACTACCTTTAATGAAAACAAAATGAATACCTAACGGAATAAAGCACATACATAAGCACATATATACAGTCGTACGTAAATTAGACTTACTTAACGTCAACTTTGATATCGAGAGAAAAATATTTTTTTCTATTATTAAATCATCTGAAAAAAAAAACTTTAAAAAGAAAATCGCCTTAAAACTGTGAGTATTTTCTCAAAAACCTGTTATATGGTATCACTTGATGTGAATGGTCTGAAAATTGCCAAAAGGATTCATTTCGTAGCTATCTATTTCAGTCTCATATTTTTATTCTACCTAGATCACAATGTGATATACTATACACTTCTGGCTAAATCTAGAATCAGTAATTCAGTGTCAGAGTTGTGTAATTCAAAACTGTTTTCCGCTGAATAATTCTCATATTACTAAAGGAATATCAAACTTTGTTTGTATTGTTTTATTTCTAATTTTTTTGCGGTTCAGTATAAAAATACTACAGTTTTAGTTTTTTCTAGTTTTAGTGTCTCTCTCTTTTTCTACACATTATTATTTCTAATATTTTTCATATTTATGTTTATTACCAATCAGTATTCGTTATAAAAGATTAATATATGACACGAAGATATTTTACATCTGTTACAATCTTCTATATTTCATTTAATTTTACATTCTTCTTTAATTCATGCTAATTTACTGTTCAAAATAAGTGATGTAAAAATTCCTTTTTTTCCCTGTAAATAACTAGTGAATTATGAAGCATGTAAATTATCTGTAATCAAAATTATTTGAAGGTTTTCATTTCTTTCAAAAGATTGAAACGTATAACTACTTTTTTTTATACTCTGCGCTCTTTTTTATACATTATTTTTTCATTTCTGGAAAATATTTTGCTCATTAATATTTCTTTAAAAGCTATCTGTCAGTTTCCATAACCTGTTTTAATATATTATTATATATACTAAAATAACGTTTCTTAATTTATTTCTATAGTCCAACCTCAAAGATATAGTATTTAATCCAGTACTTTTCACCATCAAGTATTTTACGCACTCCCTACTTTTGAAAGAAAATTTGGGTTAAAAAAAAAAAAAAAAAAAAAAAGGCCAGAATCCAGATAGATTTTTCGCTGTTAGTGAAGCGAGATTGACTAATCGAAAGCCTGCATTTCTGAGAACTTTTCGCTGTTTTCATTAAGCAAATTTTTTCATTGGTCAATCTTGTTTCGCAGATAGCGCAAAGTTATCCGGATTCCAGCCTAACATTCGCATAATACATCAAGAGTATGAGATAACTTGAGCTATCAAAACCAGATGTCTCATAGTTTATAATTTTCAATATTTCAGTTAGATGATTTTTTTTTACTGCGATCTATTTCTTTCAACTGCATTGGGATTGTGTGTACATAATATTACAATTTATGAAGAAATATAATCAATACCATATTACACAAAAAATGATTTGTTTACACTGAAATCAGTCGAAAGAGTAGATAGAACAAAATTCAGAGTGAATGAAAGGCTGTTTGATATTCGAGTAAACAACAACATCCACTAAGAAAAAAAGTTGAACGGGACACAGTACCTTTGAAACTATCTCTTCAATTTTAATAATACTGGAATATACCGGGTTTCCCAAAATTGACTTATGGGTTTTAAAATTCAATAAGTTGCAAACGGTGACAGCTTTTTTAAAAAATTTGCAGGAAGGTTATGTATAATTTCAGGAGTTTTTTTACCGTATTTTTTATTTTAGTTCGAATTTCAAACAATAGGTGGCGCTGACGGCGATTGAAGGCCAGGTCGATGCTTCCCTCAGCACTGATCACCTGGCCTTCAATCGCCGTCAGCGCCACCTATTGTTTGAAATTCGAACTTAAATAAAAAAATACGGTAAAAAAAACTCCTGACACTATACATAACCCTCCTACAAAAATTTTTTAAATAGCTGTCACCGTTTACAAGTTATTGAATTTTAAAATCCATCAGTCATTTTTGGGACACCCGGTATGTGGTGGCACAATACTTAATACTAAAAATTAAATAAAACTGAAAAAAATCGTAACACAGACAGTTTTAATAAAAAAATTAACTTTTTTAATCCTTACTACTTCTATAAATATGAATATTTTGGCTTTGATATGTATGGGATTTTACATTTAATATACAGGGTGTTTCGCTATCAGACCGACAAATTTTAAGGAATCATGCAAACATGAAGACAAATATTATTAAATAGGAAACCATGGGACGCAAACGTCTTCTGTAGGAGCTAGGGGCTATTAAAGTGTAGGGTCCAAAACTTCAAACGGTGATAGAAAACGGAAAAAAGGGTCGATTCGTTTGCGGTTTTCACTAAAATCATTGTTTATATTACGACTTCTTTAGAAAAAAATTTTAAAGGTTACTTTCAAAAATTATCGATAGAGGGCGCTTTAGACTTTAAAGTAACGAACAACTACTTTTTACCGTTATTTTCTGCATGGGGTTGAAAATTTTCCAAAGTTTAGGCTTTAACTTAAATTTTAAGTCCAAAATTGAAAACATTGGGGTCGGGTAACTAGCGAAAATTGAACTGTGAACAGAGGGGGAGATTTTAAGCGCTCATAAACATTGGACAAACTAATCGATTTTGTTGCGGTTTGCGTGTAGGTCATTCCCTTTGTAATTATTTTATTCAAAACGACCTACAGCTTTGGTGTCCTGATTTTTTGATAGAGGGCGCTTCCGACACATCTCCGACATTTCAATGGCATTAACCCTGGGTGTTTTATTACCAGACCAACATACTTCCAGGAAGTGTTAGGGGTGCAAAGACGATTCGGAATTACATAGGAATGTAACGTTGAAAATGCTTTTTTGAGAGTTACGGTTAAAGGTAGCAGAGAAAAAAGACAATAGAAACAGCAGAGAAAGAGCAACACGTTAATGTGACAGAAAGCATTTTACTTAAATTTTTACAACAGTAGGGTTCGAAATTACGACCAGAAGTAATTCGGCATGCTTTACAGTGGTGTCGCATGGAATTCCTCACGCTTTGGAAGATTCTTGGCATCTCTGATAGCTTTCTGACAAGCTACAGAAATACCAGATGCGAGGTCTTTAACTGATGGTACGGGAGTCTCATACACCCAACTTTTCATTTGACCCCCAGCAAAAGAAGTCGATCACGACCTATCCACCGTTTCCCAGATGTTACTTTGAAGTGTTGGCAAATGACATAGATAAAATGTGGAGAAGCCCAATCGGGCTGTTCATCTTTCAAATACTTCATTCTGCTGCCTTTGGAGCCGGTTCGCGAATGATCACTTCAAATTTACCGCCATCTACTGCAAGGAAACCGCAGCGCCATCTACCGATGCTGTCAAACTTGCCGGACTACTTCTGGTCGTAATTTCGAACACCTTTTGTAGTAAACCTTTAAATAAACTGTTTTCTGTCACATTAACGTATTGCTCTTTCTCAGCTGTTTCTGTTGCTATCTTCTCTGCTTCCGTTAACCATAATTCGCAAAAAAGGCATTTCCAACGTTACATTTCTATGTGATTCCGAGTCATCTTTGTGTCCCTAACACTTCCTGGCAGTAAGTTGGTCTGGTAGTAAAACACCCAGGAGTAATGCTATTGAAATGTCGGATTGTGGCGAAAGCGCCATCTATCAAAAAATCCGGACACCAAAGCTATACGTCATTTTGAATAAAATAATTACCAAGGAAATGACTTTCACGCAAACCGCAACAAAATCGATTAGTTTGTCCAATGTTTATGAGCGCTTAAAATCTCCCCCTCTGTTCACAGTTCAATTTTCGCTAGTTACCCGACCCCCAATGTTTTCGATTTTGGACTTAAAATTTAAGTTAAAGTCTAAACTTTGGAAATATTTCAACCCCATGCAGAAAATAATGGTAAAAAGTAGCTGTTTGTTGCTTTAAAGTCTAAAGCGCCCTCTATCGATAATTTTTGAAAGTAACCTTTAAAAATTTTTCTAAAGAAATCGTAATATAAAGAATGATTTTAATGAAAACCGCAAACGAATCGATCCTTTTCTCCGTTTTCTATCATCGTTTGAAGTTTTGCACCCTAAACTTTAATGGCCCCTAGCTCCTACAGAAGTCGTTTGCGCCCCATGGTTTCCCATTTAATAATGTTTGTCTTCATGTGTACTATCATCCCTCAAAGTTTGTCGGTCTGGTAGCGAAACACCCTGTATTTTTTTTCTTTCGTGTATATCAAAAAATGAAGGAAATTCAACAAGTCCTCAATTTAAAAATGTTTTTTTTTAAATAACTATAAACTTGAGTGTTAAATCCATACTCAAAAATATATTAAATAAACCATGGAGAACAAGTAAGGAAATTCAAACCTCTATCTAAAAACCTTATGTAAATTTATCTATCTAATCTATCTATATCTCTATTTAAATTTTAATGATTCAAATCTCTATCTAAAACCTCCATCAAGAAAGTCTTGCTATTTATCGATCAAGCAAGTTATAAAAATATGAACACGATGAAAAATTAAAGTTTTCATTTGTATGAGTAATTGCACTGGATCTATTATCAAAATTTACAATATCTCACAATATAATTGTCATATAAGTAAAAATGAGGTGTCAAAGTATCACAATTAAAGAGGCTTTAGGTTAATATTTAAAAAAATAAATCTTTTGACAAATTTCAATGTACTGTGTCAGCGTAAATGTTAATTTTGTAGCTGTGAATCTGGGAAATACATGCCATTGAGAATGATATAGTGTTTCATCGCTTCAAAGTATAAAAGGGTTTTTGTTTCCAATTTTATTCTAAAATATTGCGGATAACAAAAAAATTACAGTTAAAAATTATCCAGAAACTTTTGAACTGTTACATATTTTATTTCGTCTTATTTATTTCTTTATTTTTTATTTTAATGTTATATTCGTCTTGAAGAATTTCATATTTTGACTTATTCTCAGTTGCTCTTCGAGAAAAACTAATTAATAAATTTTAAACAAATCTAGTTTTTTTTTTTTTTTTTTTTTTTTTTTTTTTCTTTCACAGCGTCTACTTTTAGAATAGAATAAATACTGCGAAAAGTGCCCAAAATACGCGAGTAAATACGGAATTCAATTTTTTCTTTCTATTTTCTATATTTCTTCTTTATTAATACAAAAATCATAGATTTAGATTAACCGTGACATTAAGATATTTCTCATTATTCATTTTATTCTAACAAGAAACTCTTCAATTCAATGTTCTGTACCATAAATTCAATAAAACTTTGAAAGAAATTCAATTCACGGAAAATTTAATTTTTCAATGATATTAAATTTAGTTATTTTTAATTCTCCATAAATTTAAATTTTCAAAATATTTACGCAGTATTCTTTTTATTATATTACTTAAAATAAAAGAAAATATATATTTTTTTGCAACATTTGTGCATTTCCAGAGACAGTTATTAAAAAATATATATAACTCCTACGAAAATAAATTTTCATTAAAAATTACAAGTGAATAGATTTTGTTACTAATTTGAAGACCTAAATAATTAAAATTTTAAAAAGGAAGCATATATCTGTTGTATTATGCATAAAGCTTGACCCGTACCTTTAAAGGTATCAGAGTCCTTTGTGACGAAGTTAGATTTTTATAGCTTATTCGATTCGTCTCATTGTACTTGGAAATTTATATTTCGCATATCTGCTATTGAGTTTTAATAATGACAGGGAGCCAGGTGGTATATTACCAAACCATACAACAATTTATATATAAAGAAAAATTCAACTTTACTATTGGTTTACTACTACAAGTGTCTTTCGCTACAAATCCTCCTAAAACCGATGTGAACATTCTTGCTACTTTATAAAAGTTTTGTTTACATTTTCTTCGCAGAAGTCATGGATTTTTGTATCGTAAAGCTACATTAAGTGATACAAATTTCATTAAATTTTAGAATTAGATAACCTCGAATACCTCAATGAAATCGTGATTAAATAGAAATATGTATTTATTTTTTTAATGGGTAGCATATCTGTTTTGCATATATATTTCACTTCTGTGTTTAGAATATTTTCTACTATTAACATTAAAATATGCTGGCAGATGAAATATACAGGGTGTCCAGCAAATAAGACGACAATCTCAAAATTAAATTTCTCAAAAACAAAGATCGATAGAATTATACGGAAAACGGTTTGTTTATTAGGTAAGCTGCAAAAATCTTATGCAGAAATTCCGAACGGTGAATATTTTGAAAAGATTATTTTCTGATCGCAAAGAATACTTGACTTGACATTTTTCTTGTTTTAGATTGCTTGCAGAGAAATTGTTTTCCGGCGTACAGTGACATATTTTAACGATTTTTGGAATTTTTATTTCTCACATTTCAAAATTCCAAATATTTAGTTCAAAAATTCGTTAAAATATGGCACTGTATGCCAAAAAAACTCTTTCTCAACAAGCAATCTAAAACAAGAAAAATGTCAAATCAAGCAATCTTTGCAATCAGAAAGCAATCTTTTCAAAATATTTACCGTTCGAAATTTCTGTATAAGATTTTTACAGATTATCTAGTAAACAAACCGTTTACCGCATAATTCTATCGATCTTTGTTTTGGAGAAATTTAATTTTGAAATCGGGGTCTTATTTGCTGGACACCTTGTATATATGTATATTTAAATTATTAATGAATAATGGAGTTAAATGTCATGGATACTTAAATTTTATTTGTATAAAAAATATATTTATTTTAATATCTGTAAACTGTATCACAGTTAGCAGTAGATAATTACTACATAAGTTAATATACTTCAATTTTTCAAGGTAAATTACAATTTATAACTTCGTAAAGTTGTATAATTTTCTGAATCCTCTTTTATGAAGTGCTATGTAAATGAAATTTAATTTTATATTGAAGAAGCTTGTTTACTGCTCATGCCAGTTATGCTAAATTGAATATTATTGGTTATTTTCACTAATAGACCGGAAGGCGGAAGCAGAGACATTCACCTCATCCTGTTCACGGCTGAAATTACGAAATCAGTTAAAATTCGATAAGCATATTAAAACGCAGTCGGTCTGCCAAGCATAATAAATTACTGGAAAAGATTTTTTTTTAGCAAACAAACTATTTCAGTTAAGAGTTTTAAAGGGTTTTTAAGGGGTTTTTTAATTATCTAATATATTTAAATTCCCACTTAAAACCGTTATTTTATTTACCTTTATTTTTTAAATTCCTTAAAAACTGTCACTTTTCAGAAGTTGATAATCTTGGAATATTAATTTTCAGCTATTATTCCATAACTTGAACTAAATTAACAAAACAGTGAACACTAATGCTGTTATGATTGTTATGAACCCAAAGAAAATGCATCCATTATTTAATTGTTTATTGTTTGTCAATCGGAAACAAACATAAAAATGATGTGACATTTAAAATAGAACTAAAATTTGATCTACAAACAATAACGGAATATATCAAAATTCCTGAAACGCAACAATGGAAGGAAGGAAAGATGGACCCTGCAGATGAAAAAGAGTATTTAAAAAAAGGGGGTATAGAAGAGGTGCTTTTGTTTTTTCTGAACAGCAGTAAGAAATGAAAATGTGAAAATGTGTAATTCCACGTCAAATGCAGCAAATGGAGTGCGTTCGTATTATAACGAAGTTTTTAAAATAATCAGTACTTGGGATATAGTACAGTATCTGAAATCTTTTATGTATCCCTGTAAATACCATATGGTTTCTATTGTACTGGAAATAATTTGTAATAAACCTCAGCAACGTGTATCAATTTCCTAAAATGTTAAATAGTTTAATATAATTAAAACGCACTTCAAACAATGTTTAACCCTATACCATTATGTAATAGAATACTTTTGTGTGGTCCCGTAAATTAATAATAAATATTCTTTGCACCACAGATTTTACAGAATGTGTATTTTAGTATATGCTTCATAGATGCATATCAATTTTATTATGTTCAAAAGCGTGCACTCTTAAAACGAAAGAGCTGATTTGGCTTCTCATGAAAGAGCTGTAATTATTTCGATCATAAAAGAGTTGTTTTTCAAATGATTAAATCTTCTTGATCTAAATTGGTTATTTAAATAGCTCAACTTCATTTAAATTGGTTAAAACTCGAGTTATTTCAACTCTTTTTTGAGAAGCTGCCTTTCAACATTGAGATGAGTTGATTTCAGCTCAACTTGAGCTATTTTGTGGCTGACTTTTTAAGAGAGTGTAACATCGTTAAAATACACTTGAAACTATTTTTTCCCATTGGCCGTAATATAACGGAGTACTCTGGATTGTCTCTTGTAATTGAACTATACATCCGATTTTCATAAAATTTGAAAAGTATCAACAAAATTATGCAACAATTACATGTTTTATAATTTAAATGATTCGGTTGGGTAGTTTTTATTCTATTATATGCTGACGGACGGACTGAATGACGACTATAGGAGTTTCGTATTACATAATTATGAACGCACCTAAAAAGATGAGATACGCTTGCCTCTCTTCTAAGGTTATTTATAATAAAAGTAAAACAAGTGTATCATTAAATTCAGAATAATGTTTTAATTTGAATTGTAAGTTCAATTTATGAAAAAAGATTAGAAATTCTAGATAATAATAAAAATAATAATAAAATCAACTTCAATTTTTCGCACAGTAACTCCCGCTTTCGAAGCCAAATTTAAGTTCTTTGGATAAAAGAAATCTGAAAAAAAGGAATAATCTGTATGTTTTATAATTAAATTTGATGAAGCGGAAATCGACTATTATAACAGACATAATATTTATGTATAAAATATAAGAAATTGTTAAATCATTTTGCATTTGTATGAGATAAATATAAAATTTAACTTTATAGAAGTGAAAATGAGTGTTTAACTGAATCAGAAAGAGTCGCGATACCAAACAAGAGAAATAAAAATTTTTACCGCACCATTAAATTAAAAAAAATTAAGAATTCCATTATGCATATATGATAAATTTCATTAAAAGATACACATAGGGCTAGTTATTCTATTCCTTAGATAGAGATGTTCTTTATTAGAAGGTATGATTGAAAATATAAGTCTTAATACATCAATAAATACACACCACATAATTTAAATTCAATTAAGAAAAGCTTAAAAAACAATAATAATTATAAGTAAAAGTTTTTACCTTAATTTAATTTCTCAAGGAGTATTATTTTAAAATTGGCATTTGTCGTTTATTGAATAAAATTCGTAACTTATTATTAGAACGTTTCACGTAAACGTAATGCATTACAATTTTAATACCCTAGCTCCAAACTTCTATGGTCTTTTCTTATCACTATATTTGACTGTAATCATTCGATTAATTTAATCCTAAGTTTTCACGATTAATAAATCACTTATTTTTTATATTTTATTTATTTATTTTGTAATAATAGATAGAAAAAGCATAAAAATTAGACTGCAATCAAATACTCGTTCATTTAAGACTAAAACTGTCGGAAATTTTACTTCAGTTTTATAAAATATATACACACTAAAATTAATATAAAACACTAAAATTAGTGTTTAAGATTATTTAATATATTTATTTACCTTATTTTTATTTGGTAGATATTTAGATTATTTTATGATGCAATGTATGGCTCGTATCGAAATATATAAAGGGGAGACTGGGGCACATGTGAACGGCTCACATAAATGTAATTTTTTCTCACAAATGGATTAATTTCTATGAACAAAAACTACTGAATATAGCAAATAGAGCTTTTTTCTACATGTGGTATTTTTTAAGTCCCTTTTATTCTTACCTTTTTTGATAGTTTTAGAAATTCAAAAAATTGTTCACATGTGCTCCACTAGCTGGGCAGTTGTGAACACACGTGGGACACATGCGACACAATGAAAAAATATCCTTTGAGATGCATTTTATTCTGTTATTCATTTGTCGTCATAACCATTAGTTATATTATGTGTTAAATTCACTATAAAGAAAAAAATGTGCATAAATTTCTCTAGTTTCTAAGTAATATATTTAAACACAAGATTATAAAATGAAAATAAGTAGATTGGGTAAGGGAAGGGAAGATTAAATGATTGATTTACTTGTACAATAAAATAAAAAATAAAGAAGCAAATTTGAAAAAAATAAAGCTTTTAAATTTTGCTGAGGGGTTTTGTTTTGGGAAGATGTTAGGGAGAGGTCATTTAGATAATATTTATCGGAAATCTGCCGAAATACGAAAGATTCTCACCCATGTATCTGCTTTATTTATTTCTAAATTAATGAGTTGAAGGATAAAGATGGGTTTTTTAATTATTGTTTTTTTTAATCTCTATTTTAAGATCTCCCTCAAATTTAACTCCTTTTGCTTTTGAAAGAGGGAGAGGACTGCTTACAATCGGGATTTTATGGTAGTTATTATTTTATTACTGTTATTTTCTGAAGATATTTCTCCATATTTATCCAGATCTCCAGACCTATTTCTGTATAAAGCATCATATATATAGCTATTTTACAGATGAAAGTAAGCCATCATTGCAAGTTTGGGGAAAATGAAAAAGTAAAGTTGTTTAACGCAATGCTTTTTGTATTCACAGTTAATAAATAATATTATAGTAAACCGTTTAGTAAAATATTTCATAACATTATTGCACTTTAGAAAACATAAAATTTATTTAAATAAAGTTGAACGTAAACGAGATTGTTGCTCGTTATGTTCTCGTTGACAGGTTTTTGTGAAAGTTTCAGTACAAAATAAAATTTTCTATGACTAAAAGTCTTCTACTATAGAAAAATTATAGATATAGAAGTTGACATTATTTCACATGAAGTTAAGTGAAAGTAGTAGAATAACAGAATGACTATTGTTCTTGATTGGGTTTATGAACGGTTCATATTTGCCCCAACTGGTCTGTTCACAAATGCCACATATGGTCGCTAGAGTTAAAAAGAGAAATCATTAACATTTCGCAATTTTAGAAGAATTTTTTTATATAAAAAATAAATATTAGCATTCATAGTATACGTTAAAACACTAAAATTCAAATAAAAATATAAATAAATAAAGCTATTCGCTTAGCAAGTTGGAACTGATATTTTACTTTTGAGATCTATAAACAGTGTTTTGCCTTCCAAGGACAAACTAAATATCAAATAGCTTCAAAAATATTTTACCATATGTCTACAGATGCTGTCATCGTTGGTAATTTTTTTTAATTGAAAAATCCTATAATAACTATTGAAAAAATGTGATGTTCACATGTTTCTCAGTCTCCCCTAATTCGTACCGATTAACACTAGAACTACCGTAAAACGTCATTTTGACGGCTGCCACATGTATATGTTTCGGTTCAAAACAGAAATTTGATTATGAAATAAATTTAAAAGGTACAAAAAAGAAAATCATTAAATAATAAAATTAAACTGTTTTAAATCAA
Source organism: Maratus speculifer (assembly GCA_964019185.1). Classification (NCBI taxonomy): domain Eukaryota; kingdom Metazoa; phylum Arthropoda; class Arachnida; order Araneae; family Salticidae; genus Maratus; species Maratus speculifer. The sequence continues at coordinate 231,028,667 of OZ025299.1, read as the reverse complement.
AATTCTGGTGTGAAATATTTTTATAGAACTTGACTCATACTTCCGGTAGTTCTAGTACGCCCAATCCAAAGTTGCGGGTGTGACATTTACACAACTTAAATTACTCACAAGCAAAAATATTTTTGAGCATTGGTTTCAATTTGTATGAATTTCAATGTAGACCACTTACACATACATTTATCCAAATCTGAAAATTGTCTGATGTATCATTTATTTATTAAAAAAAATAATTTCCACCTGTTGCGGGTGTGACATAAAAAGGACATGCATTTTCATCTTTCAGTACAAAAACTGAAAACTCTGTGAATTATGACAACTGAGTGAATTGATTTTTTTAAATATTAGACAGTAATACTTAAATAATTATTCTATGAAAAAATTAAATTACTTACTCAATTCTTGCTTTTGTAGAAAATATTCAAAATTTTCGTTGCGGGTGTGACGCCCTGTTGCGGGTGTGACTTGTATAGCTAATAAAATAATGACATACACAAATATTTTCAAGGCAGATTTTTTTTATTAAAGAATTAATCAATATTACATTTACAATATCATAGAGGCAAATATCAAACAAATTTCATTTCCAATCTTGAATATATAATTTCTGGTGTTAGTAGCTTTTTTACAAAAATGCTCTTTTTTTTCTAGGATACATCTGACTGACTGGGCCAAATATGCATGTTTTCTTACATTTTTTTCGACATTCTAATTCTATATCGTCACCATCCATGTCTTATTTGTCCATCAAAGTTTTCACTTTTTTTAATGTGGAGAATAAAACAACTTCTACAAAATCTCCAACTGCACATTCATCGTTGGATATTACATCCTTGTCAAAGTATGGATACATCTGACTGACTGAGCCAAATATATACATTTTCTTAATTTTTTTTTCAGGTACTCTTATTCTATATCATTCCCATTCATTTGTTTTATTTGTCCAGCAAAGTTTTCACTTTTTTTTATGTGGAGAATAAAACAACTTCTACAAAATCTCCAACTGCACTCTTATCGTTGGATATTATATTTTTGACAAAATATGGTAACAAATTCTCTTGTGATCACTTTCTGAAGTTATTGCTACATTAATTGTTCTTACGTCAATAGAAACAACATGATGTATCGATTGAATGTTGAGCTCCGATTGTGCTTGGTGCCAGCATGCATTAAGTATTTTCACAATGTCTTCTGAAATTTCACATTCAGCAAAGTTCTTTTATATTTTTTTTAGGACTTTTTCTACACACATGACAAAATCTGAAGCTGAATTTATAGTTGCAGAGCGTTGCTAGCGTTACCATTTTCTTGGCAACTGCACCAACCCCGTCGACAACTCCTTTACCATGAGATAAAATGCAAAAGGATTGCCATATTTTACCATGACTTTTTTAAATAGTCTCTTCTTTTCTCTCCTTGCTTTGTCTCTTTCCTTCTCTTGTTGTAGAATTCTTCATATTTAAAAGGGTTTTCCTTTAATCGTTTTCCGATGAAATCGTGATCTTTCTGTACTCTCCATTCTCTGCAAAGGAGAAGAAATTAATGTGTAAACTGAACAAATATAGCACTTCAAGTCCAAAAATATATGCTTAACAAATTGTTAATATTTATCCCTTGAAATTTCTAATCTTACATAAAGTTAATTATGTTAAATTTTGGTTAATTTCAAACTGACTTAATACATTTTATGCTACCTTAATAAACATTTTAACAGTTTCTATTATTCTTACTTCTACTTTTTATTTAATTTCAATTAAAAGAAAAAAATCTTCCCCTAGTATTGCTTTATTTATTTTAAAAAACTAAATATATATATATTAGATAAATACTATCATATAACAAAATAAAATATATATATATATATATATATAAAACAAAACAAAATTAACAAATTTAAAAAAAATTGCTAAAATATCGTTCCGTAATTTTCTTTTTTTAATTTCTATAAAAATCTTATCTTTTAAATTAATTTCTTAATTATATACCACTAATAAAATTATTTTATTGTAGTAAAGCAACAATTTTATCAATCCAAACTGAATAAATCAACTCCACGGTGTCGCATGCTCAGATGATGCAAACTTTTATTTATTAACTGGAATTCGCTCTATTAAATCAAAGAATATAGTTAAAGCTGCCAAGTACATGTTTTTCAGCATATTATTCTTATATAAATTTACATATAATTTGTTCAAATATACATTTGTATTCAATTTTAAAAGACGTTTCGGGTGTGACTTTAATTAAATGTCACACCTGCAACTGGGACATGTCACGCCCGCAACGCTCAATAATTATAATTAAAATATTAATTAATTTTTTTTTGTGTCTGTTATTCAAAGTATCTTAATAAACTATTTTTGAATATAAAGTTTCATAACTTTAAATCAAAAATATTTTTCTGTAGAGATATAAATGTACCTTTTTGTTGCGGGTGTGACACAAAAATTAAGAGTAATTAAATATGCTTACCTTTTGTAATGAAGATTATTGTACACTTCTCTGCAGAGAAAAACTCTCAATAATAGCTGTCAGATCATATATATCCAAGTTTGGAGATTTTCAGAATGTTTGTTCAGCTGTACGAGACCATGAAATGTAACGATTTTTGCCACAGTCTATTTTACAAAGTCATAGCGTCACTTTATTAATTAAAATAAGTATGTTAATGACAAAAATTTAATTCTTTTTTGATAAAATATGAAATAGTACACTCTTAACAGTTAATATGCAAAATTTCAATCATATTTAAAGAAATTTAAATTTTCATCCTCATGTCCATTTTTTTGAGGATTGGGCGAGTATTAACCTTTTTGGCTCTGGTGTACTATTAATAGTACATGTGTTTTAATGGAGTATTATTTTGTTTTAAGAAATACTTTTGCCACTATTTAGATGTAGTAATGTTAGTATACGTCTATGCATTTAATATATGACTTCATTTATGTTCAGGTATAGTAATAATAATAATTATTATTGTTTGCTTGATTCTCTTTGGACCGTTTGGGATTCTTTTATTTTAAACATGCATTTTATTCTTTAAATTTAAAATAAAAGTTTTTTTCCTTAAAGAATCATGTGTAATAAAGCGCAAAAAGTAATAGAAAGTATTAATATAAGTTATATCTTATTGTAATACAATATTTTCTAAACATCTCCAAAAGGTCTCCCTTAACCTATTATCATATGAATATTAATTGAGTAGTACGCAAAATAACAACATTCGTTAACATTCAGACAATGAAATATTCATTAAACACTAATTAATCTACTTGTATGTTTAGTATTAATGATATTAACGTAAAGGTATTTTTTTCTAAAAATTGAAAAAAAGTCGGATTCGAAAGGATTAAATAGGCTGTTCTAGCCGTCCTAGTGTTACGACATTTGTTAAAGGAAAGGGATACATTGCAAATTTCGATTGATAAATATTTATGTTTTCTGTGTTCAACGGTTGAGTTTCGAAACTGAATTCGCTCTTTTTCTGTATTATCTACTTGGTGGTAAAAATAAATATAAATGATAAATTTTTGAGTCTTTTAAAATGTCTCTTTGCAACTGCTGATTACAATATGATTAAATAGTTTTAAAAAGTGGTCTATGGAAAAAGTATTTTTTGAACAAGATTTCTTTAAAGACATTATTATAATTGTTGTTTTGGCAAAAAAAAAAAAAAAAAAAAAAAAAAAAAGAAGGAATTTTAGTTTTTATTTACTTATTTATTTATTGCAAAAAACATCTTTTGAGAAATTACAACTCTTTTTTCAATAAAGTGTCTCTTATTTAGAGGTTACATTTGCTATTCGTCCCGTTTTAAGAAACAGGGGCCAAATATACTCTCATTTAAATAGAGGTAATAAAAAAAGATAATAATAGAGGTAATAATAGAGATAAAATAATAGTAGTATCTCTTATTCGTAGGTGTCCTTTAAAGGCGGTTTTAATGCAGTAAGAAATTCACTTCAATGCCTGTGTTGTTTTTCTATTAAGGATTTTACTTTGAAGGGGAAAAAAACCAAAACGTAAAAATATATTAACTGCAGGGAGCCATGATTTTCTATAGTTGTAAAAAGTAGGTAGCATCACTTGGACCCCCATCGATGTTTGTGGAGGGTATTCAGCGGGGGTCACGAAAACAAGTAACCGTGGGAATATGTATGCTTGATTGATAACTGAACCTACTCCCATGATCCCATATCCACTCTTTTTTGATATGGCTTCACAATTGAAAACTGGCTCATCTTTACCGTATTTAGTTATTTTTAGTTCCATGATTCTACTCGTATTATTGAAAAAACGAGTATGTTATGTTCATTGATTTTCTGTAAATCACTTATCAAAATTGGAAATATTTAGGCTGAAATTTGCTGTAATTTTAATATTTGAAATTTTTTATACCCTTTATCTGTACTAACGTTAATTGCAGCTTAGTTTCATGACAAATAATGTCTTTGTAAAAAAAAATTCAAAATGTAAAATGTCATATCAATATACCCAGTTTTTGATATGCTGTACCCAGGTTTGATATATTGTATCCAATGTTTGATAAGTATTTTAATAACTGTTAATCATCAAATATTTTCTTTCAAAATAGACATTTAAAAAATAAATTATTATTATATTTATGTCACACAGTCAAATAGAACTTAAAGAAAAAGTTTATTTTCAGAAATATTTCTGTTTATTAAGTATTCATATAATTAATACACATAAGTCTACATATACTGGTGCTGTCTCCTGCATTTATAAGTTTTATAGTTGGTTTTTAAGACTAATGCTATGTATAACTTAGATGGCCAGCAAAATACTTTTATCTTATGGCCACACAAAATGATTACATACATGGAAAATCAAAGTTATATGGTTAAAATTAAAGTTTAGTACAAATCTTTTAATGAAACGTCAGATATTTTCTGATCACTCATCTTCCGAATCACTTTTTATTCTAAATTATACTATGTCAGAGTCAATAGTATTTGCACAAATATAGCAAATATACTGGAGCTCATATTCATCGCTCTTATCAATCCCAAATGCCTCCAAATGTGTTATTGGAATACATTTGAAGTGACATGTTCTTTTACAAACATCACACACTACCAAGCGTCTCTGAATGTTTTAAAACCAATTCAGAAGAATAGCTTTTGCAGCCGATCTTACAGATCCATTCTCCTTCGTCAAATATAGATTTCTTCATATAGTCACTTTTTTCCAAGTTTTCATTGGTTTAGATCGGTTATTCTTTCACATTTGTTATTCTTTTTTTCTTCTCGAAATCCTTTTTTCTTCATTCAGTTCTTATTGCCTTTTCTTAGCATCTTTCTTCCTTTTCTCAGTAACTTGGTACTGTTTTTGGAACATTTAGAATTTTTTATTTGATTTTCTCAGTTACCTTTTTACTATTTGTTGGTGTTCCATGCCAAAAAAGCTAATTTTTTTACAGGGGAGGGAATATTTCCCCTTATTAGTACCTGGAGAAAGGACTTTAGCGAATTCGTAAAATCACATTTCTATGAGAAACAGAACTGGCAGGCCTATCAAAAAATATAAATTTAAGTTATTCTGTCTAATACTTTATAAGCTACAAAATTATTTTATTTTAACAGTAAAATTAAAGGCTTCATTCACTGGAAAATTCAAAAATTTGTGTTTCATAATAGTTATGAAACACGAGATATACAGGGTGTTTCTAAATTCATGGTACAAACTTTAAGGGGTGATAGTATACATCTAGACAAACAATATTAAATAGGCAACTAAGGGTCCCAAACGTCTTCCGAAGGAGATAGGCGCCATTAAGGCTTAGGGTCCAAAATTTCAAATTATTATAAAAAACGGAAAAATAGGTCGATTCGTTTGCGATTTTCACTAAAACTATTGTTTATGTCAGTATCTTCTTTAAAATAAACTATAAAGATAAATTTCAAAGAATGTCGATAGAGGGCGCTTTAGACTTTGAAGTAACGGACAACTATTTTTTACCGTTATTTTTTGCATTTCATTAATTGTTTTCGGAAGCTTAGACTTAAACTTAAATTTTGAGTTCGAAATCTGAATTGTTGGGAGTGGTTAAGTAGCGCAAACTGAACTGTGTTCAAGGGGGGAGGGAAGGTTCAAATTTCAAATGATTATAAAAAACGGGAAAATTGGTCGATTCGTTTGCGGTTTTTGCTAAAACTATTCTTTATGTCAGTATTTCCTTAAAAATAAATTTTAAAGATAAATTTCAAAAAATTCCGTTAGAGGGCGCCATAAAATTAAGAGTAAACAACAACTATTTTTCACCGTTATTTTTTGTATCTAGTTAAATCTTTTCAAAAGCTTACACTTAAATTTTGAGCTCAAATTCTAAATCATTGGATAGGCGTTAAGAAGCACAAACTGATCCTATTCAGGAGTTGAAATTTAACCCTCCCCTCCCCTCTCGAACAAAGTTAAACTTTGCACTTTTTAACCCCTCCCAAAGATTCAGAATTTGAATTCAAAATTTAAGTCTAAACTATTGCAAGCATTTAATTAGATATAATAAATTATTTTTAAAAATAGTTGTTGGTTACTCTAAAGCTTAAGGCGTCCTCTAACGAAATTTTTTTAAATTTATCTTTAAAATTTAACTTCGAGGCAATAAAAACATAAAGTTTGTTTTAGCGAAAACTGCAAACGAATCGACCAATGCTTTCGTTTTTTTTAATCATTTGAAATTTGAACTTTTCCTTCCCCCTTGTACACAGCTCAGTTTGCGCTACTTAACCACTCCCAACTATTCAGACTTTAATCTCAAATTCAAGTTTAAGTCTAAGCTTCCGAAAACATTTAATGAAATGCAAAAAATAGCGTTGAAAAATAGTTGTTCGTTACTCCAAAGTCAAAAGCGCCCTCTATCGACATTTTTTAAAAATTTGTTTTTATAATTTATTTTTAAGAAAATACTGGCATAAAGAATAGTTTTAGTGAAAACCGCAAACGAATCGACCAATTTTTCCGTTTTTTATAATCATTAGAAATTTGAACCTTCCCTTCCTCCTCGAACACAGTTCAGTTTACGCTACTTAACCACCCACAACTATTCAAATTTTGAGCTCAAAATTTAAGTTTAAGTCTAAGCTTCCGAAAACATTTAATGAGATGCAAAAAATAACGTTAAAAATAGTTTTTCCTTACTTTAAAGTCTAAAGCGCCCTCTATCGACATTTTTTGAAATTCATCTTTATAATTTATTTTTAAGAAAATACTGACATAAGCAATAGTTTTAGTGAAAACCGCAAACGAATCGACCTATTTTTCCGTTTTTTATAATCATTTGAAATTTTCGACCCTAAGCCTTAATGGCGCCTATCTCCTTCGGAAGACGTTTGGGACCCTTAATTGCCTATTTAATATTGTTTGTCTAGATGTATACTATCACCCCTTAATGTTTGTACCATGAATTTAGAAACACCCTGTATTTAAAGATTTCTAAGGCAGTAATTGAAAGTGCCCTCTCTGCTTTGAGGTTAGAAAGCAAAAATTTGGACCATAAGAAGAAAGAATTAAAGTTTTACACGATAGTATGCCCCATTATTACCCAGTATTTAAAATGTCAAGGATGAAAATAGATATTGTGAGGGAGTGTCCTTTGTGATAAAGGCACTCTAGCATTTTTGTGAGATCGTGACATCAACAGCTACGGGCTGTCTTATAAAGATTTGATCTAGCGTCTAGCTGAAGTCTAAGCAAGAAGTCGGTTTGAAGTTCACCGACTGAGTCTAGTGAAGAAGCTGTGAGTATAGTTATGAGATTAAACTTTTAGTATTGTGACTAGTTGTTGAAATTATCGAACTGACGCTCCACTTTTCCTGAGTCCTAGCAGCTTAAATAAACAGTGGTTTTAACTTATATCTAGAATTATGTCTTCATTTCATCCTCACATTACAAATAACACCTAGTACGTGCATCCTACCGTCACAAATGGCGCCCAACAGAAAGTCGGACATTGTGAGCTTGTGCCACGAGTTTATTTTAATGGTGAAGGTGACATTAATGAATTTTTAGTAAAATTGGATAATTATATTTTGTTTAACAATATACCAGAAAAGAATAAATATATAGTGCTTAAATGCTCGCTCAAGGGCGAAGCACTTTTATGGTTGGAAAATATAGGAAAATTTTTGGTTAATGATGATACTAAAAGATTTCATCAGACAGTTATTGAGCTAAGGAAGGCATTTTCTCCTGTAAAAGATAAAAGTATGTTAAGGAAATAATTTCATTGTAATAAACAGAATATTTATGAATCGGCGTCAAAGTTTTATCTACGTAAGCTTGAATTAAAAAATAACTTAGATTTGGATGTTAAATTTGAGGAATTGTTGGACATAGTTCTTCCTCTGTGTAACACGAATGTCCCGGTCTTTATTGAGATTAGAGCACGTAAGAACTCTTCTGAAATGCACCAAATTTTATTGAAGTATGAGGCTCGGCATAGCTCGGATCAATGGGATTCGCGTAGCCCTCGACAGAGACCTATCACGGAAAGCAATTTGAGAAATGAGGGGGAGAGAAATTTTTTGAGAGGGGGACAGCGATTTGTGAATAATGATTTGAGTAATGATAGTTATGGATTTAGTAGAAATGTGTCGAATACTGGTAATGGTAATAGGAATTTTGGTGGTGTTAATAATTTTAGAAATGGTGACAGATATATGGATGGAAATAGGCGAAATAGTGATTATAGTCAGAGAGGGGGTGGATATGACAGGAATTTTTCATCACGAGTAAGGAGATTAACTTTGGATGAGAATTCTGGGGATAGATCAATGCAAAAGAGATGTGTTAAGAGGTCGGATCAGTTAAACTGGTAGGTGGCTGTATTTCGGAAGGTATGCAGTCACAGGTTAAAGTGGAAAAGCCTTCTGTGAGTTTGAATACAGTGACTATTAATCCGGTGGAGTTACCTGAAATGTTAATTGTGTTAGATGGTATTGTCGTTAAAAGTGTCTTCGAGACAGGGGCAGATAAGTCTTTTATTTCGTATGATTGTTATCGTAAATATTTTTCGTATAAAAAGTTGAAGAGGTCAAATCTGGTGGTTCAGTTGACGCAAGGAGTAGCTTGTGATAATAAGGGTTCAGTAGATTTAGAAGTTGAAATTCGTTCGGTTAAGACATGTTGGGAGTTTTGTGTGCTAGATAGTTTAACAATGCATTGTATAGTTGGAGTGGATTATATGAAAGATAGAGGAATTAGCCTGGATTTCTTTAAAAAGTCTTTGATCGTAAATAATGATGAGAATGTCAGCAGGAAAGAGTCAGTTTCAGTGTCAGTTGATTTGGGGGAATCTGGTTTAAGTGAAGTTGAGAAAGAGGAATTTAATAAGTTTTTGAATGATTTTGGTGAAGTTTTTTCAGAAAAACCGGGTTTAACGCATGAAATTCTTACTGGTTTCTACGCACTCGTTGCTAGTAAACCATGTCGTTCTGATATTTTTAAGGCTTTGTGTGAGAAGATGGAGACTGGGGATGGTGAGGAGCATTCTCAGTCTAATATGGCTGAACTTGTAAATCGTACATTAATTCAAATGATTTCTTCTTATGTTGGTTCGCATCATTCAAATTGGGGCCAGTTTCTTCAGCATTTTGCGTACGCATTTCGTACGGCAGTTCATGAGTCGACGGGGAAAACGCCGGCTGAGTTATTTTTGGGTAGAAAAGTCATTACTCCATTTCAAAGGTTAATTATGGTATCGGATGCAGAAAGTCAGTTTATGTGTCAGGATATTGAGAAGTTGGTTAAGGAAGCACATGTTCAGATGGGAAAATCGCAGGAGAAACAAGCTCAGTATTATAATATGCGTAGAAGGGAGTTGGAAGTTAAAGTTGCAGATTTTGTTTTAGTAGAAAAGCGTTGGTTAAGTTCGAGTTGTCAAAAGACGGTAGCTAAGTTTTGTCCAAAGTTTGTGGGTTCTTTTGAAGTTTTGGAAGTTCGGAATAATAATTTGGTTGTTAATGTAAATGGTGACAGAATGACGGTTAATCTGTATCAGGTTCGAGTTTATAAGTTTAGAGATAATGGTAGTGAAAGTTCTCAGGTGTCGAGTGGTGTTTCGCAAAATTCCCGATCCAATGAGTGTCCCGAGTCCAGCACTTCTTCATCTAGTTCTTATCGTCAATATTCAAAACGAAAATGAAATCAGACAGCTCCAAAAACTGTTTTGGGTTTGAGTGAACAATGCTTTGAGGTTTATAGCTACAATGGCTGTTACCTCGAATGATCCATAAACCACAGAAACAAATACAGAACACTTTATTATTACAAGAAATCCATTACATACATTTTAATACACATCACAAGGACAACACCCGCACACCCATGCCGCTAGCTGGACTCGAACCAGGGTCCAGCGGTGTGGGAGGAGCTCACGCTACCGACCACGCCACTGGATCGGCCCAAAAACTGTTATTGAAAGTAAAAATTTGGTTCAACCTAGAGCAATGAGAGTATGAGAATAAAAATAAGAGAACAGTTTCAAATACGTCGGACTCACTATGCCATAAAAAGCAAAAGATCATAAATCGACCCGTTCCTCCACTAATTCGACAGCAACCTCAAAAACATAAACTGTTCAATAGTTCGACGTCTTCAGCACTTAATCCTCGTAAAAAGCCTTATATGGACACTCGTCAAAATTATAAACGAACTCTCAATTCGGACTGTGTTTTGCTCAATAAGAAACAGGGAAGGTCTGGACAGAAACGTGGCCTGGCTTCGACAGTAACTTCAGGTGCGTCCAGAAAGAGGAGAAAGCGTTCAGAGTACCAGCGTCAGCAGTTCGGAAGCCAACAGGAGTCTCGCCATGGAGTGACCCTAGCGAGCCAATCATAGCTTAGTTGTCGAGTGGAATCTACAAGTGTCCCACGGCATCCATTCCGGACAAGGCTACAAGCACGACAGTCAACAGTTGCTTCCCCGTTCTGATGACGAAAGATCGTTCGTGCAAGGTTTTGTGGGACAAGAGAGAAAGCCATCCTGTTGTATGAAGCCGGCTAGCAGCGAATCTTCTCTCTGAATGGGTGAATATGTTCTTTTATTAAATTTTTATTAGAGTGCATTTATGTGATAGCAATGTGAAGGAATGAAAAGCAGAAAGACTGTTTTGGATTTTATTTTTGGCCATTTTCGGAATTTTTTTACGGACTCATGAATGGTGCTTAATTAAGTTCAAAATTTGTTTGCAAAATTGTTACTTTTATATATGTTTCAAATTTTTGTCTTAACTGCTTTGTAAGTTCTGGATCTATTGTTAATTGTTATGTTAGTTTTTAAAATGTTATTATATTGTTATATTGTTTATGTGTTATAATATGTATGTTAATGTATGTTTAATTTTTCAGAAATGGATAGATAGTAATTTGGGTCATTTTGTACACGCGCCGCGAATTAGGCGTGCACGTGTTTTGCGGTCAAGAAGTCCTTGACACGCGTTTCTGTCTCTTATACTAACATTTAATGAATTAAATTTCTTCTTATCGTTTCGGGTTTGTGCGTTGCGTTTTTACTTTAGTTGGGAGTAGTTACCGTAAGTTGCGAGTTTGTTATGTTACACTTGAATATGAAATTGTATTGTATTAAAATTGAATGTTAATGAAATTTTCGTGTTATGTTTTAATACTGTTATTTCTTTTTTAGTTAAATACAGATGAAGATTGATGTTTGATGACGTAATTTTGTCTTGTAAATTTTATTTTATAAAATATTTTTGCATAAGCACAGCAATGTAAAGCTGTACGTATGTTCCCCAAATATTGTTAAAGTGGAGCTGGTTCTATCGAATTTTTGGGTGTTAGTTTATTGGCTTCTGGGAATTTAGATATTACGTAGTAGCATGGAGTTATTGTAGTATGAAGTAAATTTTATTCTAGATGAGTTATGAATTTTGGTGAGGAAAATTTTTGAGCATGGGTTTTTTTAACTTTATGCGAGTGATAGGAAAGTGTTTGTGGAGTAATTTTTGGTAAAGTTAGAGTTATATTTACGTATTGAGGAAAATTTCGTAAGTTTAATGTATTGGTGAATTTTAGCACTCCCAGTGGAGTGGGTTGTTCTTGAAAAGAGAGTAGTTAGTTTTGGAAGTTTTAGGAGTTTTACAAGTTTTAGAGGTTTTTTAAGATAGGAGGATGATTGTGATTGAATATGTGAATTTTTGATGCAAACTAGTGATTTTCTAGAGGTGGGTTAAAGTGAATATTTTGAAAGTAATGATTCGGCGCCAAATTTCACCCATCACTTGGTTTTTTATGCGGTTCAAAATTTATAACAAGAAAAAGGCCAGGGCATGTATTTTGCCCAGCCCTTTTTCTCTGTAGATTACGAGGGGGGGTTGTGAGGGAGTGACCTTTGTGATAAAGGCACTCTAGCATTTTTGTGAGATCATGACGTCAATGTTTTAACATGTGTAGCGTGAAAGCAACCTATATCCTTTATTTTACTTTAACTTTCTAGAGCATGTGTGTCGCCTCGGTTCTACAGTTATGTCGCGGTTAGAAGTAATATGCAAATTTATAGTATCGACTTCAGTTTTCAACGTATAAAAGCTTTGAGTGCAGTATGTGTGAGGAGATGGTGGCGAAAGCCAGCCAGGTGAATTGGATTTCGCTATAATGAGTTAGATTATTAGCCTCCAATGAATGAGATGATGTTTTAAGAGTGAGCCAGCCAGCAGTGTGCATCGAATTAGTTTATTCAGAGCGGAGCTATCCAAGAAGATTCCCGGTGGTAAGAGATAGTTTAATTACGTTGAGTATTTTAGATAATAAATAGTGTTTACAGCCACGGGCTGTCTTATAAGGATTTGATCTAGCGTCTAGCTGAAGTCTAAGCAAAAAGTTGGTTTGAAGTGATAGACACATTTCGTCATTCAGAACTAATTTCCTACGTTGCGCAATAATTGACAGTTCAAATTGCATCGCAAATCACCTTGAGTGGTTGTTAGCGGGACTTTGAAAATGATTACAGCGGAAAGAATTATTATATGTTGTTCAAACTGTCAAAAAACTCTAAAATAACATTTTTATACTTTATTTGTTTTATTATGTGATTGTGTGTGCGTTTTTGATTTTATATAGTCATGTAGCTCTTTAAAGGAGCAGTCAAGCTCTGTTATCTCTCGCGTATAAAAATAAATATAGATGTGTGTTTGTTTCATTCAAAGTATATTACTGTGTTCTAATGCTAACAAGTAAATAATGAAAGTTTACACTTCTTTAAAGGATATTTAATGCACCCAAGTTTACAGATAAAATATAAGTGCTCGGAGCTGAAATTACCAATGGAATAAAACGGTCAAATATTCAAATGGACAACATCCTAGAAGAATACATGAATCGGGTGAGTACAAATTTACTTGCCTTTTCTTATATTAAAGTATGTTTATAATAATCAATTGAACCAGTTAATCAGAGGATTAAAACCCTTACTCACGCCTTGCAGGAATAAATAAATATTCCAATAATGATTATGTGACCGATTTAAAACGATTACGTTCATCTGAAAAATATTGAGATACTTAAAAACGTTAATTTATAAACATAATAAAAAGTAAATAATTAAATTAAGTAAGAATGGCCACGTTGAGAGACAATTTTTCTATTGAAAAACTGACAGCAACAAATTATTCGACATGGAAATTCAAGGTCGAAATGCTGTTAACGAAAGAAGAGCTGTTTAATGTTATAACAGACAAACCGCCAAATCATTTGACCGATGTATGGTCCAAAAATGATCGAAAGGCCCGAACACTCATCAACCTAACTATTGATGACTCCCAAATTACTCACGTTAAAAACTTACAAACTGCGAGAGAAACTTGGGAAGCTCTAAAGGAAATTCACGAGCGGTCAAATTTAACAAGCAAGTTATTCCTACTGAGAAAACTCTATAGTATTAAAATAGCCGAAGGCGGCAACATGATTAACCACATCACAAGAATAATGGAACTCATAGAAAAATTGGGAGCAATTGGCGAGGTTATTAATAACTACCACATTTCCGCCCTACTCTTATGTTCTCTACCCCAGTCTTATGACAATCTTATAACTGCGCTCGAATCTAAAGAAGAAGGAAAATTGACTCCGTCATATATAAAAAGTAAATTGATAGACGAATTTAATCGAAGAAATGAAAATTCCGAAAATTCTGAAAACACTGCGAGAGCTTTTAAAGCTCAGAAAAGGTCCCCAACTAAAAGGGAAAATAAATACTATTCCAATTGTCGAATGAAAAGCCACAATACTCAAGATTGCTGGCATAATAAACACAAAACAAAACTGGCACAACAAAATCAACACAACAAATATTATAAAAACACTATTCTACATCACTTGTTTTTCAAAAGGGAGAAAACAATTTTAAGAATGAACAAACATCGGTATCGAATCACAGGTTTAATCGCTATGAAGGAAAAAACAATACATGGAGAGAAAGCGAAAACAAAGTTTATGCCTTTATAACACAGGAAATAGATAATAAAACATTTATTGTGGATAGCGGTAGCTCAAGCCACATTGCATCCTCCGAATCAATGTTTACAGAGATTAAATCGCGGGAAAAAACAAACGTGACTTCGCAAACGGAAAAAAACTTATCGCTTACGGATCAGGCGATGTAAATTTAAATACGCTGACATCGGATAATAAAATCCATAAAATAACACTTAAAGACGTACTTCTAGTACCTGAAATCGAAACGAATTTACTATCGGTCAGCAAAGCAACTCAAAACGGATGTGAGATTGTATTTAAAAATGACAAGTGTATTTTCAAACTTAACGGAGAAATTTGCTTAGAAGCACGAAAAGTAAATAACCTCTATGAAGTCCAATTAACAAACGAAAGCCACGCAAACATTACACAAACCTGCAACAATAAAACTTATCGCTTACGGATCAGGCGATGTAAATTTAAATACGCTGACATCGGATAATAAAATCCATAAAATAACACTTAAAGACGTACTTCTAGTACCTGAAATCGAAACGAATTTACTATCGGTCAGCAAAGCAACTCAAAACGGATGTGAGATTGTATTTAAAAATGACAAGTGTATTTTCAAACTTAACGGAGAAATTTGCTTAGAAGCACGAAAAGTAAATAACCTCTATGAAGTCCAATTAACAAACGAAAGCCACGCAAACATTACACAAACCTGCAACAATAAAAATTGTCCAGAACTATGGCACAGAAGGTTAGGACACATAAATTTAACATTGATTAAAGAAACTACACAAAGAGAGTTGGTGAGAGGTATCCAAATAAACAATTGTAAACATAATATAGATTGCGAGCCGTGTATTAAGGCGAAATTAACTGAACTGGGGGAAAGCAATCTGTACGGCAAACCACCTACAAAATAGACTACCTACAAAAGCAAATGCAAAAACGCCATATGAATTATGGACAGAAAGAAAGCCAAACTTAAGTTATGTTAAAGTATTTGACTGCAAAGCCTTCGCTTATATTGATAAAGCCAGAAGACAAAAATTAGGTAATAAAGCTGTAGAAGGTATTTTTGTGAGATACGACAATGAATCTAAGGGATACCGTGTATATGTAGGAGGAAACGAAATAAAAATCGCGAGAACGATAAAATTTCTTGAAAATAAATTTAAGTATGTAAACGACAAGCCTGAAATCGAACCAAAACAAGATGAGGGTGAAAAACGCAATTGTAAAAATCTTGTAGAAATAGAAATTTCGAATAGCCAAACAACACCATCCGCGTCCCAACATTACGTCCCATCCCGCGAATTTACTATCGGTCAGCAAAGCAACTCAAAACGGATGTGAGATTGTATTTAAAAATGACAAGTGTATTTTCAAACCTAACGGAGAAATTTGCTTAGAAGCACGAAAAGTAAATAAAATCTATGAAGTCCAATTAACAAACGAAAACCACGCGAACATTACACAAACCTGCAACAATAAAAATTGTCCAGAACTATGGCACAGAAGGTTAGGACACAGAAATTTAACATCGATTAAAGAAACTACACAAAGAGAGTTAGTGAGAGGTATCCAAATAAACAATTGTAAACATAATATAGATTGCGAACCGTGTATTAAGGCGAAATTAACTGATGAACCCTATCCCAAAGTTGCTCAGTATAGAGCAAGTAAAAGGCTTCAACTCATTCACTCGGACGTTTGTGGATCTTTCCAGGCACCCACGATAGGTGGGGGGGGATCATATTTTTTTTACTTTCATTGATGATTACTCACGATTTACGATAATCTATCTATTGTCAAGAAAAAGTGAAGTCTATGAAAAACTCAAAGAGTTCGTCGCGCTAATAAGCAACAAATTTGGTGAAAAACCGAAAGAAATCAGAACGGACAACGGAGGAGAATTTACGTCAGATGAAATTGGGAATTATCTCAAGTCCAATGGGATAAAACATCAACATACAGTCCTATAAGTCCTATATTGTGTAAGCCAAAATGGGGTGGCTGAACGAAAAAATGGGTCGTTAGTTGAGATGGCTAGGACAATGTTAAATGAATCAAATTTACCTTTAAAGTTCTGGGGGAAGCAATCTGTACGGCAAACCACCTACAAAATAGACTACCTACAAAAGCAAATGCAAAAACGCCATATGAATTATGGACAGAAAGAAAGCCAAACTTAAGTTATGTTAAAGTATTTGGCTGCAAAGCCTTCGCTTATATTGATAAAGCCAGAAGACAAAAATTAGATAATAAAGCTGTAGAAGGTATTTTTGTGAGATACGACAATGAATCTAAGGGATACCGTGTATATGTAGGAGGAAACGAAATAAAAATCGCGAGAACGATAAAATTTCTTGAAAATAAATTTAAGTATGTAAACGACAAGCCTGAAATCGAACCAAAACAAGATGAGGGTGAAAAACGCAATTGTAAAAATCTTGTAGAAATAGAAATTTCGAATAGCCAAACAACACCATCCGCGTCCCAACAACAAATTGAGGAACCAAGGAGTTCAGATAGAATAAATAAAGACGTACCTCCTGACAGGCTAATATACATTGTTAAAGATGAAAAAATTAATGAACCAAAGGATTATAAGGAAATTAAATTTATGGAAAACTCACCGGTAAAATAGAATTGGATCGAAGCCATGGAGAGCGAAATGAATTCATTAAAGAAAAATAAAACGTGGTCAATTGTAGATCCTCCACCGAATAAGAGAATAATAGGTTGTAAATGGACTTATAAATTAAAGCGTGAAAATACCGGAAAAATCGAAAAATATAAGGCACGTTTAGTAGGATACACGCAAAAGTTCGGAGAGGATTACGACGAAACTTACGCACCGGTCGTGTCATATACTACGATAAGAGCATTATTAATAGCGGCGTTGCACCAAAACTTGAATGTTAAACATATAGATATAAACACCGCGTTCCTACATGGGGAACTTGAGGAGGAGATATACATGTCGCAGCCAGAAGGATTCGTTGAACCAAATCAGGAAAACAAAGTCTGTAAATTAAATAAAGCAATCTACGGACTTAAGCAAGCCGCGAGAGCGTGGCATAATAAAATAACAGAGACACTAAAAAACATGAATTTCATTCAAAGTAAAATCGACGCATGTCTTTTTACACAGAAAAGGAATAATGACACAACATATATAATAACGTACGTCGATGACCTTTTAATTGTAAGGAAAAGACGAAGCCATATAGGAAATAATCGCGAACTTAAATAAAGAATATGAACTAAAGAATTTAGGGGATATAAGTAATTATTTATCCATGAATATTCGAAAGGTAAATAAAAGTTACTTAGTTAACCAAACTTCAAAAATTGAAGCGTTAATTAACAAATTCAATTTACAAGAAGCAAAACCATGTAGTACACCCTTGGAAGCAAATTACACACACTTTAAAGATGATGACAATCTTTTACCAAACAACACACAATACAGACAAGCCATTGGAGCACTCTTATATCTTGCCGCAGTGAACAGACCAGATATCTGTGCAGCTGTTAATATCTTGAGCCGAAGAAACGAAAGGCCAAGAATGAAAGATTGGAACAGCGTAAAGCGGGTAATGAGATACCTGAAGACAACAAAAAACTATAATCTAGTTATTGATAGAAAATCAAAACCCACGCTTGAAGTTTACGCGGACGCTGACTGGGGTGGAGACACAGAATCAAGAAAATCCACCAGCGGAAATATATATTTGTTAGGAGGAAACCCCATACTTTGGTCGACAAAGAGACAGTCCTGCATAGTTTTATCATCAGCCGAAGCTGAGTACATCTCAGCAGCGAATGCAGCGAATCAAGTTAAATGGCTGGTAAACCTACTCAACGAACTTAATCTCTCACAAACATATCCTATAACACTATTTGAAGACAATCAATCAGCCATCAAAATGATAGAATTAGAAAAACATTCAAGTAAAACAAAGCATACAGAATTAAGATTTCATCTTATAAAACAACTGAAACAAGAAGGAATAATAAACCTCGTATACGGCCCAATCAAAGTTATGCTAGCTGACTTATCTACAAAACCGCTGCCCAAAATTATTTTTGAAGTTCACAGGAAGAACTTACATTTAAGTGACAATGCAACTACAGAAACTAAGGAGGAGTTGATAGACACATTTCGTCACTCAGAACTAATTTCCTACGTTGCGCAATAATTGACAGTTCAAATTGCATCGTAAATCACCTTGAGTGGTTGTTAGCGGAATCTTGAAAATGATTACAGCGGAAAGAATTATTATATGTTGTTCAAACTGTCAAAAAACTCTAAAGTAACATTTTTATACTTTATTTGTTTTATCATGTGATTGTGTGTGTGCGTTTTTGATTTTATATGGTCATGTAGCTCTTTAAAGGAGCAATCAAGCTCTGTTATCTCTCGCGTATAAAAATAAATTTAGATGTGTGTTTGTTTCATTCGAAGTATATTACTGTGTTTTAATACTAACAAGTAAATAATGAAAGTTTACACTTCTTTAAAGATATTTAATGCACCCAAGTATACAGATAAAATATAAGTGCTCGGAGCTGAAATTACCAATGGAATAAAACGGCCAAATATTCAGATGGACAACATCCTAGAAGAATACATGAATCGGGTGAGTACAAATTTACTTGCCTTTTCTTATATTGAAGTATGTTTATAATAATCAATTGAACCAGTTAATCAGAGTATTAAAATCCTTACTCACGCCTTGCAGGAATAGATAAATATTCCAATATGAAGTGCCCCGACTGAGTCTAGTGCCGGAGTTGTGAGTATAGTTATGAGTTTAATCTTTTAGTATTGTGACTAGTTGTTGAAATTATCGAACTGACGCTCCACTTTATCTGAGTCCTAGCAGTTTAAATAAACTGTGGTTTTAACTTATATCTAGAATTATGTCTTCATTTCATCCTCACGTTACAAATGACACCCAATACGTGTACACGCACGTCACAATATAACAAAACCTACTCATGAGATTTCTTATAACAATTGACAGTAGTGACTGCAAAACTCCAGACTAACTTTCAGCAACTTATTTCCTAAAGAATTTCTCAGAGATGAAGAAGAACTTAAATATATGGGGGAAAAAAGTCATGAACTATCACATGGAATGTAGAATAAATGACTACATGGTCTGTAAACCTTAGAATAAGAAATTTTGTTGAAAATTATCAAACACTGGGTAGCTGTCAAATACTGGATACTTTACCCTGTTTGAATTAAATCAGATAGAGATTTGTATGATAACTGATAGCATACGAAACAAGAATTAGGTTTTTTTCTATGCAGACGATAAATGTGTAAATAATAAATGTATTTCTGTTAAAAACTTTTAAAATCGTTGATAACTATTTTTTAATGAAATACAGAATAAGCAAACTATTTTCTTTTTGAATCCGAATGAAATAATGTTTCGAATGTTTAAGATGAAATGTTGCATTAGATGTTATGTCCTTTGATAAAAGCAATCATAAAATAAATTAATATTTTTGTACAATATAGAAAATGTACTATGCCTAAATAGGTAGGACTTTACAGTTTCTAGTGAAGTCCAAATTCCAAATCATTGCTCACACACGCAAAAAGCAGCTAGGACATTCATTTAGGGTTACCAGAAAGCTCGACTTAAAAAAACCTCCACCTCCCCCCCCCCCCCCCCGCCGCCCGCTAAAATGTGAGCATAATATTGTAATTTTTCAAAATCCAATTCGTAGGTCTTTGAAGGAATTTTTAAAGTTTTTGCAATATGTTACACGCATTATTGACTAATCTGTATTATTAATTGTTTTTTTTTTATTCTATGTTAATATTCCGATAAGTGGTTTTCAAAATTACATTTTCAAAGCATTATGCTGCTGTAAAATAAGAAAATATAATTTTAACAGAAAAAAATTATCGATTCATAAATTTCCTAATATAGGGCTTTAAAATGCACCAGGTTTCAATGACAGGTGCTAGCAGCACCAAAAGTGGTTCCCTTCTTACTGTAAAAAAAGTATTGTAATCATGCTTTGTATGTGTGTGTCTGAGTGAACTCGATAATTCCCAAACGGCACTTTCGATTAAGCGAACATATCATTGGTCACTATCCCAACAACTGTACAGATTTTCGCAAAATTGGCGACAGATTACATATTTAATTATTTTTAAAAAATTGTTAAGTTATTTTACGACAAGGACCGGACTAATTTCTTAATCTAACATACGAAGAGTATATTTTTTGTGGTCCCCTTACACACGGGAAAAGTTTTGTGTATTCACGGAAACGCATCGAATCAATGAAATATCATTCCTGATAAGAACTTAAAAGATATCAGATATTTCATCAAAGATTCTTTTATATTTCCTTTATATAAAACAGATACATTATTTTTGTGGTATATACTATAGTTGCTGCATGATTTCTAATTAGTAAATATGGTTGGCATATGGTTAGTTAACATACTATTGATCGTCCATCAAATTTCCCGGTGAGATAAGTATCCCTAAGAGGTGTTGCAAGAGTCTCTTCCTTTAAACAAACTTTCCTCTTCAACCAAATTAAAACATCAATGTAAAACAAATGTGAACAAGTTGTGAATTGCATGTCAAGCGTAACAAATGGAGTGCGTTCGTAATATAACAAAGTTTTAAAAATATTCAGATCTTGGCGTAATAGTATACAGATCTTCAGATACAGTACAGTGGCCGAAATCTTTTGTGTGTCCCTGTAAATACTATCTACTTTCTATTATACAGGAAGTAACTTGTAATAAACCTCAGAAACATGTATCAAGTTCACAAAATGTGAAATAGTTTAATAGTATTAAAACGTGCCCCAAACAATGTTTCCCTTTATACCGTATGGAATACTATTGTGAGGCCCTGTAAATTAATAACAAATATTCTTTGCAACACACATGTTGCAAAATATATTATTTAGTACATGATTCATAGACATGTATATTAATTCTATTATGTTCGAAAGAGTGTAACATCATTAAAATGCGCCGGAAACTATTTTTTCCCACTGACCGTAATGTAACGGAATACTTTTAATTGTCCCTGTAATTAAACAATAGATCCAATTTTCATAAAATTTGAAATGACTTGACAAAATTGTGCAACAATTATATATTTTAAATTTCAAATGATTCAGTTGAGTAGTTTTTGCTCAGTTATATATGGACAGACGGACGGACGAACAGACAGACGGACTGAACGACGCCATAGGTGCACCGTATCTGTGCGTAACGCTTACGTCATTTTGTGAATGGTAACTTTAAATTTGAAATGAAACTTCGATTCTGCAGTTTTTGATACCTCAAATTTTTAAATTTCCAAACATCCTACATTTTTAATTTTTGCGGCATCCTTTAGGGAAAAAATTTTGTTTTTAAATGAAATTTGTTTGAAAACTGTATCTTAATTTATTTTTGAGATGTTAATTTTTTTGTAGATTTTAATACAGTTTTTGTAATTGTGGCAAGAAAAG